>CM028135.1:815037500-816237500 GCA_016271365.2 Neoceratodus forsteri
AGCATTAAACATTTTGCATGCACTGTGTGTGGGGGGCAAGGTGTCTTGATTTGCAAAGTTTTGTTCCAGTTGGATATGAGGATTCTAACATAAAAGTGTGGTTTTAGGAAAGATTTGGATTGTTTTACTTTTTTTTTTTTGCCATCGCCTACAGCCCAGGCCATTTGGAACTTTGGTCTGAAATTTTCAGGGTAGAAAGAGTATACTGCAGAATGGTACCTTTCATTGGTTTGGTGGAAAAATTATAAATTCCATTCCTATGGTATAAACATTTGAAAGTTTGGTTCCGAGCATGCTCGGTAGGGCATCAAATGTCTGTCCAAAAGACCCAACTGAGCATACTCAGAGCCAAAATTTCAAACCTTATAACTTGGCAATGGATTAATGTTTCTTCATCAAACCAGCAAAAGGCACAATTGTGGGCCAAGCCCCTTCTACACTGAAAATTTCAGACCAGATTCCAAACCATCTGGGTACTAGATGATGACAAAAAACAGCAAAAAAAGTACAACATTTTTTTTACCCTTTTATTTGCTATCTGGATCACATAATCTGCATATGCGGTCAGAAGGAAACTTGGCAAGTCAAGAGATCTTCTCTCTGAGACCGTGCATGCAACATTTCATGCAAATCAGTTGAATGGTTGCAAATATATTGAAGTGCAAAGATGGCATCTTATGAAAAAGGATTTATTTTCTCACAAAACAGGACTGGCCCCCTCACAACAAAGAATCCTTTTTCGTGCAACTAAATTATTTTGCTATTCCAGGAAGCTATCTAAAAGACTGAGCTGAGCATGCTCAGAACTCAAAACTTTAACATTAAATATATTTGGAACAGATTAATATTTTTTTCACCAAACCAGTGAAAGACAGTTCTGTGAGGCAAAGCTTTTCTACCCTGAAAATGTCAGGCCAAAATCCCAAACCATCTGGGCACAGCAATATGACAAAAAAAGCACAAAAGCAGTTATTTTTTTAATCTTTTAGTACTATGCAAAGCTCATAATCCACAAATCTGACTGAAACTAACTTTGCAACAGACCTACCACACAAAATTGTGCATGCAGAATTTCATGCAAATTCATTGAACAGTTACAAAGTTATGAAAGTGTGAAGTTTGAGGTTTAACATTGAAACCCCTGCTCAACCCTAACTATAGTGGTGTGGTATATCTGTTCATCTATCTCTGTATCTATCTGTCTGTCAGTCTATATCTATTTGTCTAGCTATGTACATACAGTACATCTATTTACATACATATACATACTGTACATACATACACATATATATATATATATATATTATATGTTGTATGTTGTCTTTCACGCACAGCACAAGCAACATTTTGTGGCAGCTTGCTGGAGTAGCAGATTGTGGAGGTGCGGCAGTGTTGTGGCCAATGCCACCACTTCTTTTTTGGGCTTATCTCTGTGGCACCAATGAATGAGCACACTGTCTATGATAGCAGTTGAGAAGCGTGCCACTATCTTGAAAGAATTCACTGCTGCAATGAGGGAGTGCCTCATCATTGCAGGGCATGCCTTGCCTGCTGAAATATTTCAATAAACAAGGCAGTGGCTGTCACCATCCACCTCTCACAATCCTTAGAAAGCCAACTAAAACAGTGCCCAATCCCCCTGTCAGCATGTTTATAATCCCCTGTCAAGATTGTGTGGCACACTGGGAGCCCACCCCAGTGTGCATCATGTGTTCCAAAGCCGACTGCATCAGCATGTTCCTACCCCGCCCCACCCAACTCCACCCCCATTGTGTGCAATACTGGTAGACCACTCCAGTGTGGCCAACATAACCTGCAGAGTCATGGGGCACATTGGGAGCCCACCCCAGTGTGCCCAACAGTTGTTTCATTTCACCTGCAAATAAAACCTTCCAGTGATGTCTGTTCCTGAAAAAAAAAAACAGTCCATCATTGAGTCTGGAGCACTACCCTTCCCCAACCCACATCCACCCTCTGTGAACCCCACCTCCCCACACCCCCCGTCACCACCTACTTACCTCTGGAGGTCTGGTGCCATGATCTTTGCTGGAGTAGGAACACGTCTGCAGTCTTCAAAGCTGACTGCCAACTGAAGAATTGCCTGTAAGCTGTATAATGGCATCAATGGGGAGTAGAGATGCAGCATATTTTTAATCCAATGGTGAAGTGAACGCAAAGTGCCCACTTTGCATTTGCAGAGCACAACACGAAGTGGACACTGCAAAGTGCTCACTTCATGTTATCATTATTACTTCATGTTGCCATTATGCCTTAACATGAAGTAAGGTGAAGTGAGAAGTAAATAGGCAGCCCCCCACACATCACATGGCTTACAGTACTGTAAGTCATATGCTTTAGCAAGGCAGTAAGGAAGTGAGTCAGAGAAGCAGTTTCTTTTTCTCCTTTGCATTCAAAGAGGGAGAAGGCTTGTGAGAGAATAGTGTAGGAGTCAGTGACAAAGTGCTTATTGCCTTTGTAAAACAACAGCTTTTTTAAAAGCTATCTTTATTTAGTTTTTGTATTGTGTTTGTGATTTTTTTTGGTAGTTAACTTTTTTTATATGTGTTGTTTTGTGTTGTGTGTGTGTGTGTGTGTGTGTGTGTGTGTGTGCGCGCGCGTGCGTGCTGGGGACATGTGTGGGAGGGATGGATGTGGACCCTGGAGAAGGTGAGTTGCTGGCCCATGGATGCGTGCCGGAGGGAGTGCAGACACGTGGGGTGGTCATGTCCGCTGGACCTCTTCCAACTCCTGACTGTTGCTCTCCCCATGTTGAAGCACCAGCAGCTGCTGCACCAGTGCCACTGGTGGCTGCTGTGCATCCACCTTCTCCACCACTACCACCACCACTGGTAGCAGCTGTAGGGGCTCCAGCAGCACCCCCTCCACCACCTCCAGAGCCACAGAAGGTGCCCCTAGAAAATCAAGGTGGTGCTAACCATGTGACTCATGCAAGGACTGTGTCTGGTCCCTCCCACAGCTCCCCAGTGTAGGAGTGTTTTAACTCTGTGGGAGGAGACAGCACAGTCATGGTGTGCCATGTGTGTGGTGTGCTTGTGTGCTGTGGTTCCTGTGGGACACATCTGGGGACCGGTGGCCAGTGCACCCACATGCTCAACCACCACAAGTCAGAATGGCAGGCTGCCATGGAAGGGGCCAGGTGTCCACCTGCTGGCTCCTTCCATAGCAGTGGCTGAGGGTGCTGCTGGGGTTGGAGTTGTGCCTTTGTAGTCACTGCCACAGCAGGAGAAAGGTCAGTACAGCAGCTGCTCCTCCACCACCACCACCACCACAGCCACTAGCACCACCTCTGCACCACCACCCCCACCTGGATTCCCAGCTGCAGTGGACCCCACCAAGTCATTGCAACACAGCATGACATCTCCCTGGTGTGGGCGGCTCTGGAAGAGAACAGTCAGAGGGTTGGTGCTTTGCAGGTCCACACAACAGAAGAGCAGCAGCAGCAAATAGTTAGAATGCTGTACCTGCTACTGGACCACCATGGCATCCCACAGCCACAGTAACTTACATGATTGCTTTCTACCCTCCACTACTGTGTTGTACTGTTTTTGTGTTTTTTTTCTTTGTTGTTGTTTAATAATACACATTTTCCTTCCAGTGGAATCTTTCTTGTGTTACATAATGCAATACATTTCTGTAGAAACCACCCATAATTTTATTACAGTGTGTCACATGGCGGAGGAACTCTGTTCTGAACAGCTGCCCACATTCTGCCTCTCTTTCTCAGCAACGTTAGGGCGTGATCAGGAGAAGCTGTGCATGCTCCATTACAGTGAATATCCAATTGTCCGCGCTTTCTGAATGTTTCTTTATGTTAATGAATAGTTTGTGGTGAAACGTAGGCACATTTCCAAGAAGAGCCTTGTTAGTGAAACGCCTCACATTTCACCACAAAGTGAACCTTATAAATATAAGGAAACATTGGGATAGCTGCTGACATTCACTATAGTGGAGCATGCACCTGTGCTCCCCCAGGCATCACATCCTAACATTGCTGAGAAAGGGGGGCAGAATGTGGGTGGCTTTTCTGAATGGTAATTCCTCCGTGACATGACACACTGTAATGAAATTACAGGCAGTTTTCACAGAAATATACTGCACTCTGTGGAGCAAGAAATATTCCAGTGGGAGTAAGGCTCCCACATATCAGGTTATGTGCATCTCGCCATAACCATGTAATGTGGTGAATCTCTGTAAAGCAGCAGCAGAGCAGCAATCTGCTGAGAACTCTGAGCTATATTTTTAATGCTATTTTACAGCTTCCTTTACTTACATCCTGATTGACTGGAATGATATGAGAATTCACAGTAGTTGGGTCTGCTGTACTACCTTTTTTCATGTGTGAAATAATGAAAGGAGCATTCCTTTTAAATTGGTGCTGATCAGGTCTTTGTCATTGTTTTCTCTGCTTTTCCATTACATTAATTAGTTGTTATATATCACTTCTGTTGTTAATTAACAGTTATGAAGCAGGCAGTGTTTTATGACACCACAGAACAATAGTTATTGAAAAGCAACTGCAAATAAATACAAACCAGGTCAGAACAATATTGAAGAGTGCTCATTTTTTCATACATGAAAAAGTAGTCAACATAAAGCAGACATAAACTGTGAAGAGAAGTGTATCATTCAAGGCACGACTGGAGGTAACTAGTGACTGGCAATGTAAAGTACTATAAAAGGTACAGTTCAAAATTGTCATGACATTCTTGCAATGCAGCTTTAATTGTAATGTCAGTACGACATCATGAGCTCAAAACAATCACACAACACATAAAAGTGGTACAGAGTCCCAGATTTTTTCTGCAGGCTCAGAATGCATCCTCCTTGTGTGCAGCAAATTGACAAGTGGTAACACAGTGAAATTGGAGTGTTTCAGCACATAGAAAGTCCCCCAGAATTAATGGTGCACTCAGTCATGCGCGCAGTGGTGGCACAGAGTCCCAGATTTTTTCTGCAGGCCCAAAATGCATCCTCCTTGTGTGCAGAAAATTGACAAGTGGTAACACAGTGAAATGGGAGTGTTTCAGCACATACAAAGTCCCACAGTATAAAATGATGACCATGAACATTTCTATTGTTGGTCCAATGTATTCTTGGGGTGATTTGAGCAATGCAATGTGATCATCTCAACTGGATTGAAGGTTACCCTTTGGCTGTACACTAATAGTAGCCTCAGTGAGTAGATATATATTATAGATATATGGTTGTGTATTGGGTGAGGAGGGGGTTGACATGGACATGTACTCATGGTACTGTTCTGCATCACAGGTCACAGAATCTGTTGGTGTGCACATTCCAATGTGTTCAATGAGAATTTTTTGCACTGAAATTGGAAATGGATAACTCTCAAGCACATGAAGGTTTAAGTATTTTTTTTGGGGGGGGTATCATATTTGCTGGTTTGTCTGTAATGGTTTCTTATTTTGTTACTTCTTCCCAGGTTTCATCTGCATCCTTCTGGAGTCTGGTTGTTGTTAATGATGGTTAAGGTCATCCAATGAAATGACTTCTTCATGTTGCATGTGTGCCCAAGCCCGGGGGAGGGGGGTACCTGATGTTGAAGAACTTTTTTGGATAAGGCCAGTTTGACAGAATAACAAAGCATCTGGAAGTTTCCTAAAAAAAGCCATGAATGACTTCTTATAACTTAATTGTTAATTCCCTTCCTGGTTCTGAATCTCAAGTCAAGTTACATTGAAACCCACATCTTGTCAACTAACACGACCTATGTGCAATATTTGCTGCAGTCTTTCCAAAACAATGAAATGGATTAAATAAATCTTCGTACTTACCAGAATGGATTTCACATGGATATTCCATTGGTTCCTTTCTGTATGGTAGAGCTACAGTACCATTCCCACCGAGTTTTAGCAATGGAGACTTTTTTTGTTAACCTGTAAAAGAAACAAAATAAGTGTACCGTATATGTTTTACCATTGTGGCTCTGAAAACCTACAGAAAACAAAACATACAACTAAAGAAAGTGAAGCAACATAACAAACATGAGTACACATACTCACTTTATGGTTTAAATATTAAGAAGCTTTGTGTCTCTGGCTGATGGATGTGGTGGTCCAGACAGACTGAAGCTCAGTGGTGGCAGTGGCTAACATCAGTCCTGGTGGTGGTGGTGGTCCAGAGGGCAGACAGACTTAGGTTCAGTGGTGGCAGTGGCTAACAGCAGTCCTGGTGGTGGTGGTCTGGGGGCCGTACAGACTCAGGCTCAGTGGTGGCAGTGGCTAACAGCAGTCCCAGTGGTGGTGGTGGCGGTCCGGGGGGTGGACAGACTCAGGCTCAGTGGCTAACAGCAGTCTCGGGGGTGGTGGTGGTCTGGGGGGTTGACAGACTCAGGCTCAGTGGTGGCAGTTGCTAACAGCGGTCCCAGTGGTGGTGGTAGTGGTGGTCCAGGGGGCAGACAGACTTAGGCTCAGTGGTGGCAGTGGCTAACAGCAGTCCCAGTAGTAGTGGTGGTGATGGTGGTCTTGAGGGTGTACAGACTCAGGCTCAGTGGTGGCAGTGGCTAACAGCAGTCCCGGTGGTGGTGGTGGTGATGGTCTGGGGGGGCACACCACCTTTTTTAAAAACTTCAGTTAAAACCTGCCAACATTAACCACATCATCATCATCATAAAGAAAGCTGCCCTCACAGTCATCAATGTCTGAAGTTTGACCAATGGGAAATTCTTTCTCCATTGTGTTGTCGTCTACATCAGTGGTGTGCCATTTCAGGCAGCCACTGCCAGTGCCACCAGGATGCCCATTTCCACATCACCAAAACCACCATGACTAGGCTGGGTATGAATACCGAGGTTGCAGTCTGTGCTGGTATGTGCCTCATTCATTTTAATGAATGTTAGCAAACTAGCATTTTCAGGAGACAGATTTGTCCTATGATCCCTGTCTATTGCACCTGCTGAGCTGAGTACCCTCCTCAACACTTACACTGGAGGGTGAGCATGTGAGCTACTTCAGTGCCACTGCAGTCAGTGCTGGCCATTCACTGACCTTTCCACTCCAGTACAAAAGAGGATCTTCAGTTATTGTCAGATGCCTGTTTTCAGACAAAAATGACTCAACCATTCTCTGTGCCACACTAAGCCCAGTGGTTGATGCATCATTCTGTTCTCCCAAATCATTTATTTCACAGATACTCACTTGGGTCAAAGCCTCCCAAAGCAGGTTAATGCCAGCCACTTTGGATGACAGACCACCTGCAACTGCAGTCCCCTTCCCCTTGCAGGATATGCTTGATGGTCCTCCAGGTACACCTTCAGCAGGATTATGCAGCAGAGGTTTGCTGACCTTGGCACGTGACTTCTGTGCCCCATGAGCCAAGCACACCAGTTGACCACTGATATTTTTTACCTGTTCGGGCACTCCCTCTAGTACTGATGTAATTCCATGTTTGTATTGTGGGTCCAGCATTGTTGCCATGGCAAAGTTGTCACTGTGCTGAATGCTCACAGCGTGATGATTCTGGTTGAATACTGTCAGCATGTGTTGCAGCAACATACTGCTACCACTGTCTCTGGCAACATCAAGGCCATGCTGAACATTCACCAATGTCTGCCTCAGCACCCTCAGCAGTGGAGTTGATTGGCTAATGGAGACAGATTTGCCACTCACTGCTTGTGTGGCATGTTCAAGAGTCTGTAAAATTGTTATTACAGAATCCATGAGGCACCACTGTTCAGTCGTCATACACATGGAGACCATGGAACTGTCACAGCTAGTGGTCATCACAAGATATTCTGAGATGGCTTTGTATTGTTCATACAGCCTCTCTGCCATGTATAAAGTGGAGTTCCATCAGGTGACAACTTTCAGTTTCAAGCAGTGCAGAGGCAGGCTGTTTTGTATCTGCAACTGCCGCAGTTGGTCACGGCCTTTTCAGATCTTGAAAAGTGAGAGCATGTACATCGTGCAATGATCAGCATTTCCTTTACATCAGGGTGCTTCAGAAACTCCTGAACCACAAGACTTAAACAGTGGGCCATGCATGGAACATGAACAAAACCCACCATTCCTGATGCATTTCACCACATTTGACCCATTGTCACTTGCTATGAGCCCAGATCTCAGGGACAGAGGGTTTAGCCATTTGTCAATTTCTGTCAGTACCATGTCCAACATGTTCTCACCAGTGTGTGAACAGGTCTTATTGTGCATAGCAATCGTTGCATGTTGTCAATTCCTGGAAGATTGCTACCACGACAATCCACCTTACTGCACTGATTATTCACACTACCAACATCACCAACAACCCCTCGGCATTCTGCGCCCAGTGTTCAGTTCTACAGATATGAACTCCCACTGTTTTACCACTTGTCCACATATCCATACTTAAATGGATGAATGGAGAGGAGAATGTTGAAGGCACGTCTTACTGAGTCGGACACAGTGCAGAACAACTCAGGGACAGCACGGGTAGAAAAGTATGTCCTGGATGGGACTTTCCATTTTGAACAGGCATGTGCAGCAAACTGCTGGAACCCAGAATTCTCCAAAAAGGAGAAGGGCAAAAGATCAATTGCCAGCATTTCCACTACAGTAGCATTAAGTTCACGTGACACTGTATAAATTCAGGGGGTACTTCAGCTTATGCGCAAAAACACTCCGTAACATGGGCTGACTTAAACGTTTCACACATGGTGTGGTCACAAATGATTGTGCTCTGGGATGAATGGCATTGGCAGGGGGTGGAATGTGGACATTTGATGAAGACAGTTGCACAGGTGATGATGACAAACCCAGAAATGCTGTTATTTTGCCAGATTTTCCAACCAGGGTTGATGTACCACTTGCACTAGACATACTGCATCTCACCACAACCGCCACCATCACAAAAACTGCTACTCTTACCAGCACTGGACAATATTTCAAAGTCATTATGGTCCTCCACCTCATCATGCCTGTAGTTATCCTCTGCTCTTACTACCTCACTACTGCACACATTTAATTTACTGCTGAACTTAACAGTCATGGAAGGGAATAACATGCTCGCTATGGTTGCCGGTGATGAGGGTGAATGACCCCTGTGGAATTAGCTGCCAGCTTGTGCTGGGTCCACAGTGCCAAGTGTCTATTCTTAAGATGTGTATGCTGTCCTCTTGTGCCCAGATGGTTCCCCTTTTTACCTCAACTCACACGCACATGGCAAATATGGCAGATTGCAACTGACTCATCATTTGCATCTTGAACAAAAAAATCCCAAACAAGTAATTCTGATGTTCTGCTTTTAAAATGTCCATGATGTGGTTTATTTAAGTCAGTTATTTTAAGCACTGAAGTGGGGGAGGGGGCACGTGATGTTTCAGGCACTGCACACCTGAACTGCAACTGACCACCATGACTACCTATAATATTGATTACTGAGTCATCATCATCAACTAAAACTGGCAGATCACAAGCTTCTATGGTGGGGGGGATTCCAGCAAACAGACTCATTCACTTTGAATTTCTTTTTCTCCAGTTCCCAACTGGGGTCAATTACATCATCATCATCATATTCATCAACGTCACACACATCCACATCTTCTGCTTGGATGCTAGCATGTGGACTGCATGTTAACAACAACAACAACAACAACATCATCATCACAGTCACATTCATTATCAGCATCTACACCACCATCACCTGATATTTTTTCACCACACTGTGAATCACTGTATGGAAAATGCATGACATTAACTGCCACCATGGAAGGAATATGACATTTTATGCTATCATTGACATGATTATCAGAATCCTCAGGTTCAGTTACTGGGATGTTACTGGGAAGTATGACAATCTACGCTGCCACTCACTTGCACTGCTTCACACTCAATATTTTTAGATACGGTATACTGGTCAGAATTAGAACTTGATGCAATAATACTAATACTACCATCACCACTAACACCAGTAACTCTAACACCGCTAGCTGGGAAAACATCATCTCCTCCAACTATGAGGGAAGCTACTGATTGGGCTGTAAAAAACATTGCAGGAGAAATACCTTTCCTCACATCAGCAATGCACTTCTGCATCTGCGTACTACTACCACGCCCACAGACTATCTTACTGCCAACATTGCCATGGTGAGAAACAGTTTCTCTTGCACATCTCTTTGCAGACAATTTGGGGGATCAACCACAATATTATAACCAAATTCAGATTTTGATACATTCACTTTCTGATTGGGGGGACGCTGGATGTGAAGCCAAAAAAAAACAACTGTAGCTTCAGCAACAGATAAGAGACTAGTCTGTCACACTATGAAAGCAGCTTCAGTAACCAGAGGTGCTGATGAGGTCACAAAAACAATCCAATCTGGTAAAAAATTCATTTTGCACATAGGGGTAGGGGGGAGCACTAACTGCAGTACAGATTTTTATGGCAGTACAAGCAGCAAAACAAAGAACAGATACCACAATCGCAGTACAAAATTAGGCAGTTGCAGTGGATAGCAGGTTCACGCTGCTGTGCCTGCAATTACAATAGTCTGTGGCACAATAAAAGGTGTATTATTTGATGTCACACAACACAACACAACACCACACACACACACACACACACACACACACACACACACACACACACACACAGAGAACAGTTTGTCTACAATGCTGAATGAGTAATGCGTAGCAAATGCAAAAGTTCAGTACTATGCCATGTTACGTACTGTAATGTAAACAACCTGAAATTATGAACTGCTGCTCCAGATCCACACAACAAACAGCAAGAAAATTTCAACTATTACTGACAATATTACTGTGTGTACATGAACACAGTCAGTTATATAACAAAAATATAACCAAAAAACAAAGAAATCACTATTTCTCCAACTTAAATCTACCTACACCACAGATACACCCCTTCCCCAAAACACACTTTAACTGTCTTTCACTACACACACTCAATGTTGTAAATTAACATTCAAAATCCACACAAAAACAAAAACGTTTGATATGAGCACAGGAGGGTTTCCTACAATTGATGAACTAAAGTTGGAACCCCCCAAAAAATGCAAAAATGCTTTTTTAACAGCTTTTACAAGATTTCAATCACAGACAGCTATCAGAGCACACTGTCTTCTACTCCTCCCTACACATACTACCCTGAACTGAGGCTGTGCAGATCAATATAGAGCCCATGTGATCTGAAATCCCATGAATCACTGCAAAATTCACCTTCAGAGCTCAAAAACAAGATGAAGTGAGGTGAAGTGCATTGTCTTGTAAAAGCTGTTTTTAACAGCTTTTACAAGATTTCAATTACAGACAGCTATCAGAGCACACAGTCTTCTACTCCTTCCTACACATACTACCCCGAACCGAGGCTGTGCAGATCAATATGGAGCCCATGTGATCTGAAATCCCATGAATCACTGCAAAATTCACCTTCAGAGCTCAAAAACAAGGTGAAGTGAGGTGAAGTGCATTGTCCTCAATGCACTTCACCTTAAATTTGGTGGAGTAGAGGTCTGGGGAGCTGGAGTAATGCAAAGTCATTGTTTCCAATCTACTTCGCGTTCCTCATCATAATGTGAAGTACTCCACTTCATGTTGAGGATCACTCCACAAATCCACCTTTGCTCCGTGAATCACTTTGCGGAGCAGATTGAGCCCACTTCGGCCACCACTAATGGGGGGTTTCAACTTGGGTGGATCTGTCAGCCATTTTTTTGACTTTTGGCTCCAAATTTTCAACTTGGAGTTCTTGGGACCCCACCTCATAAAATCAGTCACTGTCATTTTGTTATTTGGTTTTGAAAGGTGATTTCACGGTCCTTGCATGGAATCACCTTTCGGGACTGATTAATGAAATGACACTGCCACTGTTCATGAGGTGGGCTCCTCAAAAACCTGTGTTGCAAATTCCAGAAAATTCCAGAAAATGACTGTTATGAGGTGCATTGCACAGCTCTATGCACTCTTGTAACTTTGAGAATTTGTAATATTTTCACTTCAGATTTTCAACATTGCCATTTCTTTATACCTCCTTATGAGCAGTACAACTGTCAATTTCACATCCTGCTCAGAATGTGTTTTTGCACATCTGGCACAGAATGTTGTGTCTCTGTGGAAATCAACATTCGGGACAGATTAACAGAATCAGAGTGCCACTGTTCATGAGTTGAGGCCCCAATGCTTTCATGAGGTGGGTCAAAAGCCCATGTTGAAAATTTGTAGTGGAAATACCAACAAATGCCCAGGGCATTAGGATTTCTAACCATAATGTCCCATCCTGTAGAGACTGACAGGTGTCAGGGATGTAACTTTGGATTGTCAGCTGTAATGCTCACGCCATTCCACCCCATCCCCACCCCTGCAGCAGCAACAGGCATCAAGGTGTGCCTTGGACTCTTCAGCCCCAAAGTTCACCCCTTTTCCTATACTGCACCCATCTCAGTGTATTTTCTTATGGAATGGGGTGAGCATAAGGCCCAATGACCCCAAGACACAATGCAACACTTAGAGTCTACAGGATAGGGTGAGGTGAAATGGCATGAGCGTTATGGCCGATAACTCAAAGACACACCTCAATGCCTGTCAGTCTCTGCAGGGAGAGGTGGTGTTGGCATCAGTTCCATACTACACTGCCATTTCTATTATGCATCTCTCTAATTCCTGCACTACCAATGCCCATGCCAGCAAGACAATATTTGGCATTGACAAATGCTTGTCCTAGATATATACATATATTCTTCAAAAACTCCATTAATGCATCAGTTAGGCTTGTTTCCACAGTGACAAAGTGTGAAAATTCGGTGTTAGGGTTCCACCTCCACACCCACCACTCCACCTCAGACACCACCAGGCATCGGGGTGAGTGTTGAAGTGGTCGTGTCTAACTCTCACCCCATTCCATCTGAAAAGAATCTGTGGTGGTGCGGTATAGGAGAATGGGGTGAGAGTTAGGCACAACCACTCCAATGCACACCCCGATACCTGGTGGTGGTGTCTGGAGGGTGGTGGGGGTGGAGTGGTGGTAACCCTAACACTGAATTTCCACACTTTTGTCACTGTGGAAACAACCCTAACTGATGCATTAATGGAGTTTTTTGTAATGAATTTCCCTTCCTTTTGAGAAAGTGAAATATAAGTGGTAAATGCTTCGTGTTAGTGGGAGCACGGGCCCTCTGGGCCCCTGCGTTCCCTTCACATTGTCCATTTTTTGCATAACAAGATGCATATGTCTGATCATGGGCACTCTGGGCCTTGCGCTCCCACACACACTTCATAATGGAGCCATACAACAGCCATATAGGGCAAGGAACCCTTGTAACACAAAGGTGCCGCTTTCTCAGGAACCATAGGAGCTACCAAAAATATTCAAATGACCCTGTAATCATAACAACCAGCACTTCTCATGACCATAACTGTCCAAGCCAATATCTTTTATCATTTATGAGCTATGGGCACCAGAAAGCACTGGAAAGCCACCCTTGGAACCCTTGGAGCATGTTTTGCCAATATCTCTAACCATAGCAAGTAGGAAAAAAATAGCAATGCAGGTGTCATCTACTATTTCCAAACTTGTTTCAACAGATTAGTTTACCTAAAGGTGAACCAAGCTGTCAGTAGCAAAAACTCTGTATCTCACTTTGTTTTCGAGATATGGGTGCTGAAAGGAGTGATGGGTGCCACAATGTTATCCTATGGGAAATTGCTCAACTTTGGAATGCTGTAACTTTAGGCCCCTTGAATGTTTTGGCACCAAACCACAGAAAGACACATCTGTGGGACCAGGGCTTGCTATCCTGCAAATTTCAGCCCAAAAGACAAAGAAATGCAGTTATTTTGAGCATACTTTCTCAAAACACTTTTGCAAATCACAAAGGTTTCGCAAAATAAATCACAAAACTTTCTCATTTCCGAAAGTATTTTGTGAAAGTATTTTTTGGAAAAAGTTTAAAAACATATTTCTGGAGGAGGGGTTTAACCCCCAAAAAAGATATGGCTAACATCCTCAGGATCCGACTAGGTAAACACAACAATCAGTGTTTACCTTGAAGATCCAATTTTAAATGCCAGGCATTTTCTGTGTCACTAACTGTACACAAGATGGCCGACTCACGAAAGTAAGAGGGCCATTTCTGACAGTAAATAGAGCCCCTCACGAATGTTTCTTGATTTTTGTTAACTTTTCCCATCAACTATAATGGGAGATTTGTTTTTTGAATAACTTTTGAACTGTTTAATATTTTTTCACCAAATCTTCAAAAGGCATATCAGTGACCAAGGCTGCATCTTCCCTGATGATTTTGGACTGAATGGACAAACAATGCAGGTCATGGGCCTGAGCAAAGAAATGTGCAAAAAGTCAATTCTTTGTGTGTTTTTTGGTGTTCTGTAGCTCCGCAACTGTACATCTGACTGTAATGCAACTTGCCAGATCCAGAGACCTATGATGCCAGACCTTATATTCAAAATTTCAGGCAAATCCATCATAGAGTGGCAAGATTATTACAGTGCAAAATCTGAGGTTTTGCATTAAAGTGGCTATCAATCTCCTAATTCATAGTGGCACTACTGCGTTACTATTATATATGTGTGTATATACAGTGTGTATATATATATATATATATATATATATATATATATATATATATATATATATATATATATATATATATATATATATATATATATATATATATATATATATATATATGTATATATATATATATGTATATATATATATATATGTATATATATATATATATATATGTATATATATATATATATATATATATATATATATATATATATATATATATATATATATATATATATATATATATATATATATATATATATATATATATATATATATATATATGTATATATATATATATATATATATATATATATATATATGTGTATATATATATATATATATATATATGTATATATATATATATATATATATATATATATATATATATGTATATATATATATATATATATATATATATATATATATATATGTATATATATATATATATATATATATATATATATATATATATATATATATATATATATATATATATATATATATATATATATATATATATATATATATATATATATATATATATATATATATATGTATATATATATATATATATATATATATATATATATATATATATATATATATATATATATATATATATATATATATATATATATATATATATATATATATATATATATATATATATATATATATATATATATATATGTGTATATATATATATATATATATATATATATATATATATATATATATATATATATATATATATATATATATATATATATATATATATATATATATATATATATATATATGTATATATATATATATATATATATATATATATATACATATCATATACACACACACACACACACACACACACACACACACACACACACACACACACACACATATATATACACACACATCTCTCAATTGAAAAAACTGCATCGATGCAGTCATTAGGGTTGAGGAACACAAAGTGCAAGTAGAAAAATTAAACAATAATAGGATTTTGGGTCTCTGCAGTATTTGCGAATCAGTTATGGGGACTTCCCTATTTGTCAAGCTTTTCTTAATGCAGGGCCCCGCGGTCCCTGTGTGAAGGCAAGAGATCACATCTGACATTGTTTGCTTATGGGTGGGGGTGGGCATTAGGGTTGACAACCCCAAGGAAAACCCCACTACTGATTCACCAATACTCCAGAGACCCAAAATCCTAATGTTTTTTCATTTCCCTTCTTTATGCTATTTGCGTTCTTTAACCCTGTCTGCACTAATGCAATTTTTTTTAATTAATTTGCCTTCTGTTTCTGATAGTGGAATTGTTAAATCCAATATTGGAGACAGTCCTGACCCAGTGAATAGTTCTATCATGCCCTGACTCAAATGTCAATTCATTGTGAAGGAAGGCTTCCCAGCCTACCATAAGGTGTCATATCTGCACCAAAACACTGCTCCATCCCTACCCAGGCTGGGGCTGGTGCTGGTACTCATGTACCAGCACCATCTCTATCAGCCTTAATGCATTAAACTGGCTCACTGAGTTCACAACCAAACTCAGGTCACTGGCATTGGAAGGCAGTATGGTCTCCACTGGGCCAATGGACATCCCTGTAAGCAACATTATGTCATAAATTCTTTTTATTGCAGTATTCCAACCCCAAAATTTCAACATAGTCTTTTTATGGCACTTCCTTCTGAACAAAACAGGTGTAATTTAATATTATACTTGACAAAATGTAATTTCATGCCAGTAGTGTGAAATCACATGTTGGCCAGGATTTGAAAAACAACAGCTGTCATGCTTATGAAGTGGTGTGACAAAATGTCTATGCTAAAAATTTTGGGTTTAAATATTGAAAATTGCCAAAGTTATTAGTGTGCATAGAAAAATTATAATATAACTCAATAACTATTTTTTATGTTTTGATCCCAGACTTTGAACATAGCCTTCTTATGACCCCACCTAATTAATCTTCTAGGTGAAAATTTCAAATCCCCACCAAAACATAATTTTGCACCACAGGTGTGAAAACACATTTAGGCCAGGTTGTGAAAAATGAAAGCTGTAATGTTCTGTAATGTAACAAAATAGCTATGTTGAAAATCTGGGGTCAAAATATTAGAAAACTACCAAGGTTATGAGTCTGTGTAGGGAAAATGTCAGTATACGCTCACAACTTGGTCAGTTTACATTTATTTTACCAAATGTTCAACATGGCCTTTGGGACCCCACCGAACAATGTGGTGAAATTACATTCATCAGTCCTGGTAAGACTTCACACAGCAACCATGAATCACCTTCCAGGCCTGATTAACCTAATTCCACCACCAGTGTACCTAAGGTGGTGTCTCAAAAAGGCCATGTTGAAAATTTGATTAAATAGTTTGTTAAAATGGTCAAGTTATGAAGATAAGGTCAAAACATCATTGAAATATATTATACAGTACTTATCTGTTTTCCTCCATTCCTGGTTCAGCACTAAAGAGTGAAGACATAACTCTGGTCTAGAGGAGATTACAACATTGGACCTCAGCTCAGTAAGTATAGGGTAAGGTGTGTGTGTGTGTGTGTGTGTGTGTGTGTGTGTGTGTGTGTGTGTGTGTGTGAAGTGCTGGGTGTTGAGTGGGAGAGTTGGGATGGGGGGTTGGAGGTGGCAGCAGACAATGAGGGATCATTTTCTTTATTTCAGGGTTTGGAAAAAAAAAAGATGGAAACAATTTTCTTTTTTACAGAAACCCTAAGGACTAACTACTCCTGCCACTGGGACTGGGCACCCCAGTGTTGGTATGATACTTGGGGCACTGGGGTGTGCACTCTAGTGTCCCAGCCTTCTGGGTGAGTGGGGGAGGAGATTGTGTATGCCAGCCCAAGGGATTGGGTAATCCATGTGTCAGGAATTTATTATTTATTTAAAGTTAGATAACTGGGAAAGACAAATTGAGCCAAGGCTCATTTCCAGTTGCAACCCTGGCATGGGGAAAAGTGGAGGTATATTACAAGTTTGTGGTGGAGGGACTGTATGGAAGGTAGGGGGGAATGAATTGACACCAGGGGTGGGCACCCTGGTGTCAGATTCTGCTTAAGTTAAATATTTAAACTGTCACCGGGGATTGGGGTAATGCAGCTAATGATGGCAGAGCTACATACATACACACACACACGCAACGCACACACACGCACACGCACACGCACACGCACACGCACACACACATGCACAGCAGTTTGGCATTCTCAAAGGGGGCCAGTCCTGTCATCTGACAAATGACAGATGTTTCATAAAGGACAACCTGACAAATTGTTGAAAAAATTCTGATATTTTAGATAGCTGATTTTTCAAACTACACACGTTCAAAAAGGGTCATTTTATTCTTACATAATTTACATAATAGGAGCTATTGCACCTGTATAATATGTAAAGCAATGTACCTAGTGTTAGAATATAGATCTTGAAACAGTCTCTGATAAAGGTAAAGAGCAGGTAATTATAAAATCTGCTTGCTCATTTCAAGTCCAGACACCAGACATTGCCACTATCAAACAAAGTATGACAGTTGCCCTTTTCTGACTGGGTGAGGTGACCAGTCGGCCCATGAAATAAAAAAAAAAAAAAAAAACATATTCTACTACAGATCTTAGCGCCGTCTGTGAAGAGACACATCTTGCACTGTATTCCTTTTCCTATGTCACTGATGAACATATAAAAAAGGATTAGACCCAGGACTGATCCCTGTAGCACCACATTGGTGACCTCTCTTTCCTTAAATCTGACTCCATTTACAGTACCACTATCCTCTACTGTCTCCCATCCAATTAACTTCCCACCCAGCTAACTATGTCCCTTGCTTAAAGATCCTCTAGATTCTTCAGCAACCTTCTGTGTGGCATCAAGTCATATACCTTGCTGAAGTCAAAGAGTAAATCCATTCCATGACCTTTATCCACTGTCCTAGTTTCAAAATCAAAGAATACTATGCACTGATTCACTACTTGAACAAAATGCACAATTGCTGAATTTGTGTAATTTTCACAAATGCAACAAACATGCATACCATTCTACTATACAGTTGTAATTAAAATTTTGCCAAACACTTGCAGACATGATGACTTTAATGTCCCTTCCAATGTTACAGTGCTATGTTACAATAGGTTACGTTATTGATGACATCAGGAACTGATCACAGCAGAGAGGATTCTGGACTATAGAGGAAAAAATAGTATTGTTTAAATAAAATTCACCAAAAATGCTGAACTAAATGCAAACATACATTCTGAGGTGGGATGTAATTTCTATGCCTAGTTCTGAGGTCCTAGAGCCACAGAATCTTCCTAATATGTATGACTATACTGGGATTTGTGTATCTGACCTTTGGTTCCTACAGTCATTCCCTGCAGGTGGTAGAGCCTATAAAAGTCCCAGTTGTATTACATGTGGCCACTATTGTTCTCTGTGTGATCATGATAGTTACATTTATTTTGTAGATAATAAATGTGTTATTACCCTGGGACTGGCTCACTGATTTCAACCCATCAACCAATATTTAACATCAGAGGTACCTGCAGCCCATCAGGAACACCATAGGTGGTAAAAAATAAAAGCACCCTGAATGACTGATTCATTGATAAAATGTCAAAATCCAAATGTTTGAATATCAACTTTCCTAGAAATATAGATAATAAGGACAGAAGAAGACTTTTAAGTTCATTGAGACTGTCATGAGGCCCAAGGGCGTAGCTACCGATACGCCCAACATGCCATGTCATGTTGCTGCAGATCAGTGGGGTAGCAGGTACCAGCTGGTCTCTCCACTGCTCCACATTCCTTTGTTGTTGTTTTTTTTATGGGCTTTCCCGGCCACTCATTGTCCTTTTGTTTAGGCAGCAGGAGTGGGGGGGAAGGGGTCAGCTTACTTTCTTCTGGTTTTTCATGCCCAATAGCCCATCAGACCTGATTGAGAATATTTTGCTGTCTCTCAATCAGGTCCATTTGCCAAGAAAGGAGACATGATAGTGGGAAAGTAAGGGGCGGGCTAAGGGCAGGCAGGCTCTTTAAATGCCCATGCAAAACACTGTGTGGTCTCTTTCTTTTTGGAATTTGTGCGTTCACACTACGACTAGTCTGGAGGTCATCGGAGGAGGACAGGAAACAGCACAGCAAGATTCGGAACTCAGGGAGCTATTGTATTTGGATGGAGTTGGACGGGAGTCGCAGCTGGAGGATTCATATCGAATTTGGGTTGGGAAGGTGACTGTTGCTGTTTTTGTTCATTGGGTGACCACTGGCGCTGACAGACTCTAGATTTCACTGCCAGAGAGAGGGAGAGTGATGGCTGTGCGATTAACATTGCGACTCGAGCGGATTTCAAATCCGAGCCTCAGGAGCGAGTACTGCAAGTACAAGATAGTCACACCAAGCTGTTGCTAGTTCTGAAGTGAATTTGCCAGTGCCACCATCGGACTCGGGTCGGGACGTCAGGCGACAGTCACCCTGAGCTGAGCTGCCTGTTGCTGAAGCACTGCAGGTGAGTCCCTTGCTCTTTTTTGTGGACAGTGTTTAGATTTAGGGCTGGCTTGCGAGATGAGCCCAATGCATTTACTTTTGTTATGCTTATGCTGCACCTGTAATCTGCAACCTATTAAAAATAGAGCACCCAGCCTGAAGTTCCCTGAACCTGTCCCTGTGTAATCCTGTTCTTCAGCTACAGACCATTTCTTGGAAGACATGGTGTTCTTTTACTTTCTGTAACACTGTTACTTGCTTCTATAATTTACTAGCCATGGCAGACAGTTGTTATTAAGTTGTGATAGAGAAAAATAGGAGTGTCAGGTTGGTTGGTAAAAGTTTAAGTTAAGCCAATGGATGTTTCAGATCATATTATTCAATGCTTTGGGAGTAAAAGCCTGTAGTTTTAGAAATCCAGTGCTGGTAGTAGGGGTTATATGCTTGTGTGCATATGGGGGTAGGGGTTATGTGACTCATGGCTGTTTTCATTTAGATCACAGAAAGTAAAGGTATTTGTAACCACACATGCCATCCTGCGGAGCTATATTTACCACAGTGGTGGTGGTGGTGGGGGGGCACACCTGTTATTGTGTGTGATGCCTGCGTCCCCTTCCTATCTAAGGTGCCACTCAACAGGACTTGGAGAGGTCCCTCCCAGCAACATATTTATTTTACCAGGTTATGACACGTGGGTGTTCCCACTGGATTCAATCCTATGACCCTCAGTCTATAACCTCACAGACATGATTTATGCACACCTACAGGTTTAGTTCAGGGAACTGAGGTAGTTTATTACATAGATACAGTGACGCCAGAGATCTGAGTTGGTGAATAAATAACAGTGCAATTCTTAGTCTGTCTTGCTATTCAGTGAATACAGAAATTCTTAGGGAATGGCTCTATTATGATCCTTACTTTCCCAGTCCCAGCAGGCAACATTGTCTGGACAGTGCCCTCAATGACCTTGAAGTGTATGTTCACCGTGTCCCAATCCATTACACATTTGCTGTACACATCAGCAACATGCTTTTGTCTCCTTTGACATAGGATGTCCAGACTATCTCTCCATTTCATTCCAGCAGCAATCATCAGATCAACAGTGGCATGAACATCCCTGTTGGTATCAGGCTGTGCAAGCCAGTGAGAACTCAGTTCTCAAATACTCAGAGGTGAAGCCATTTGATCTTTGATGTATCATGGCAATGGGCCTCCTAGCTCTCTCTCCTATGAGATACTTATCTGCAGTGGGTGTAACACTGCTCCACTGTGGGTATGTTTTCAGCAGTTGAATTTGGTATGCATGTTGTATGGACTGGGTGAGTATTTGGATCTTGCTTACATCTAAACTGGTAATGGTACTGAACCTTTTGGGGCTTTTGAGTGGCTGATGTGGGAGTTTGGATGTGGGCCTTCTGTGTGAGTGGATAGTGTAAGATTAAGACACTGGACCTCTGTGGGACTGGCTACCTTGATATGGCACAGATGCTTGTCACAATGCAACATTGTAACTAAGCCAATCTGGTACAGAGGCTTGTCACAATGCAACATTGTAACTAAAAGCTAGCCTGGTGGCTGGCTAGTGTGAATGGACCTCTGTGGGACTGGCTACCTTGATGTGGTACAGAGGCTTGTCACAATGCAACATTGAAACTTGGCCAATCTGGTACAGAGGCGTGTCACAATGCAGTATTGTAACCAAAAGTCAGTCTGTTAGTCTGACACCTGCTGGTGGTGAAATGGTGTGCTGGCATACAACACAGAAAATGATGCTAGCGTCTGAGAGGGCATGGACAGTGGGGGAGGGGTAGTTCACCCTAAGGGGGGGGGTGGGTAGCAGTGAGTCCACTTGGTGTGCAGCTCAGAAATTCCTGGTTACACCCCTGATGAGGCCCTACCTTATACCAGTTCTCAGAATTACCCTCATCTGCACCAATACCATCCCTCAAGTGTTTATCCTCCCCTTGTTCTTAACCTCCTTGAAAGTATCCTAAAGAGCTTTGAAACAATTTAAGGACACTGCATTAATCAGATTGCTGAGGAGGCCATTTCATGTGCCTAGCACCCTTCCCATGAAACAATCTTTCCTGGTGTCCTTCTTAACCCCCCACTACATTAAGTTTATCTGAAAAATCATACCTTCTGGGTGATCATACTTTGATCGCATGGGGTAGGGTGCTATGATTAATTCTCTTTCACACAGAGAAAGCAAATTATAAAGTTTATTTTTTTCAGCAAAACTAAAGCAATTTGTAAGGATTCCCCACCTGCTTGGTCTGTGAGGGTGGCTGTTTGTGTGTGTCTGTGTCAGAAGATTAGATGTGGAGTTTTATGATTTTTTTCTTGTGATAACTATGCCATTCTTACATACAACATCTGTGAAAGTTTCCTGAACTGAATTTCTGCAAAACACCATCACCAGGTATCAGCATTTTCATTTTAAATCAGCATTTTGAGTCATCTCAAACAAAACTAAGAAAAACTATCTTAACTTCAGCACACTGAAATATAGAAACTTCCACTGCAGCAGCCCAAAGAGCCATTAGCACAGAATACACAAAACTGCCTGATGCTGAAAGCTTCTAAGATCTTTCACTCTATATGGACAAAGAACCTGGGTGCTCCTATCCTGGGGCAGTAATTTGCACCTTCTTTAAATGGCTCACTGTTACTAAGACAGTTATCTGCTGCTCTTCCAGGTTTCTGCTGGGTCCCCTTGCCCTGGATATTTTATCTGACGTACTTTCCTTTGGACTAATTGAAAGGTTGAACCATATCACGTCGAACTCCAACAGCCACTGAGCAACTGCATTTCTATCTGAGCCCTCAATACTGTTTGCTGTACAGGTCCCCAATTATAATTAATACCTGCCTGAATCAAGGACACCCAGTTTTGGCGGTGTGCTGGTATGGCAGCATAGCTGAACTGAGAGCATCATCAGTATGCAGGGTCAGTGCAATCAAAAGCCCATGCTGCTGAATCCAGGAATACAGACATTTTCAGGCCATATCATCAAAGAAACTGCATTTCCATCTAATCCCAGGAGTTTGTTTGCTGTACTGGTGCCCAATTGCAGATAATACCTACCTGTAGAATACAGGAACCAATAAGAGATAGTGACCATCAGATAGTAACTATTACAATAAAGCAGTATAAAATGAAGGATATAGGAACAACTAGATATAGCTGTTACAAAAGGGTGGACTTGAAATCAATGAGGACAGATGTGGAAAACTAAAGATGGAAGGAGGAAATGATTAACAAAAATTTCAACAATACATGGGAGATCCTAGAGAGCAAGAAAAAAGAACAAAGGAACAAATACAACAGGAATGGTAAGATTCCATTATGGTTAAACAGAAAAGTAATGAAAACAAACATTTGTCAATGCCGAATGTTTGCTTCTGGCATTGGCACTACTAGTGCAGGAGTTAGAGAGCTGCATAATAGGAATGGCAGTGTTGAACTAACACCAACCCCCAACCCCATAATGCAGAGACTGAAAGGCATTGGGGGTGTGCCTTTGGGCCATCGGCCATAACGCTCATGCCATTCCACCTCACCCCACCCTGCAAATATTGACAGGTGTCACTGTGTGCTTTGGGGTCTTCAGCCCTTATGCTCATCCCATCCCATAAGGAAATAAGCTGAGATAGGAGCAGTATAACAGAATGGGGTGAACTTTAGGGCTGAAGACCCCAAGGCACACCTTGATGCCTGTCAGTGGCTGTAGGGTGGGGGTAGAAAGCCGTGAGCATTATGGCCAATGAACCCAAGTCACACCCCTGATGCCAGTCAGGCTCTACAGGGTGGGCATTATGGTTAGAAACCCAACGCCCCAAGTGTTTGTTGGTATTTTCAGTCCAATTTTCAAAATGGGCTTTTGGGACCCCATCTTATCAACAGTGGCATTATCATTTCATTACTCAATCCTGAAAGGTGATTTCGTACAGTAACTATGCCATTTGGTGCACAGGTGTGGAACACATTTGAGTAGGATGTGAAAATGATAGCTGTACTCTTCATGAGGAGGTGTGAAAAATGGCAATGTTAAAATCTGGAGTGAAAATATTAAAAATTCATAATGTTATGAGCGTGTAGAAACTACACAATGCATGCCTGTTACATGGTCATTTTTTGCACCAAATTATTATTTTTTTTTTGAATCAGTCCATCATCTTTCCTGTTCAGTGATATGAAATCAATCTCGTTTCAACAGAACACGACTGTGACTGCTGCCTTTTATTTACAAACAACATAGTGCATAGTATACAAAACAGGGTGTTTTGGGAGTCCCATTGTTTATACCTAAACATTAATGTTTTTAAATACAAGTATTTACACCACTTTTACAACAGCCCATTTTTAAGTAAACATTGGTGCCTATAAAGGAAGCTGATCACATGCCGAAGAGTTAGCTGAAATTACTCAGAATTTCAATTCAATCAGTGTGGTACAGATAAAATGATGGTAGCTACCTTGCAAAATTATTTTTTGATGAGTCATTATTCAGCACAACTATCTGGATATATACTATATACCCCCTAAGAGTGTGACAGTAGTTACTTTAACTTTTAATTTATGTATATATTCTTGCATTAAATAGTTACACAAAAATACTAATTAAAAAAAAGTTTTACACAAGCACTCATAACTGAATAACTTTGCAAACAGAGAAGCCAAACATATACAAAAATGTGTAAAAAGATCTATAGAGGGATATAGATTTCTGTTTTAATAATTTAAGAGAAACTCTACTGTTGCCCAATGAACAAAAATAAGTAATCGTTAACCACAATTGCCTTTAGGGACCATGTACTCTATGGCCTGGATATTCAAACTGTGCCAGGCTGTGGCGCAAGCCTGGGCGCAGCTCAACTTTGTTGCGCAGGGGTGCGGCCTGGGCGATATTCAACGGAGCTGCGTTATGGTGCAGCAACTTTGAATATCGCACCCTGGCCATCCCCACTGTGCATGGCTCAGTGGCACTGCACCAGCGCAAGTGGCCAGAGTGGAGCATGGAGGTGCGCTAGCGCAAGTGCCATTGCACCATGCACAGCACTTTCGATGTTCAAAAGGGGACATGCAAATGGGGCCATAATTTATGCAAGGCGCACATGGGGCCATTTGCATGTCATTATGGCCCCATTTGCATCCCATTAGCATGCAGGTGCGCCGATCCCCGACGACTTGCACTTGGTGCCCTGTTAGGCAGCAGCCATCGGGACCGACGCTTCGCAGCCCGATCACGGGCATTCGCTTAAAGGAAAACTCCCCTCTATATCCCTGGTGGTCCAGTGGACCTTTGTGTGCCGATCACGGGCATCTTTAAACATAGAACAGTTCTATTACCCTGGTGGCTCAGTGTACCTCCCCACCCGCCCACTGGAGCTCCACTGCCCCACCCCCGGTCAGCCAGCAGGCGGTAGCACCCCACCCACCTGTTGCCCTGCTGATCGACAGTAGGGCTGCATGCCATTGGCTTCACATGAGTTAATGTAGGCAGCCCATACTCGGACATTAGTCCAGATATGTGAATGAATTCATTCACATATCTGACTGTTGTACGTATGGGCTGCACGCCATTGGCTGCCACTGTGAACTAATCGGAATGCAGCCCTACCGAGCTGTCAGTCGGCGGGCGGCAGGGCGAAGGTGGTGGTGCCGCCACCCGCCGCTGACCGGGGAGTGTGGCTCAGTGGGTGGGTGGGAGGGGGTATACTAGACCACCAGGTAATAGGACTGTTCTATGTTTTAAAGATGCCCGCGATCAGGCAGAGTGCAGTCCACTGGACCACCAGGGATATTGGATGGGGTTTATACCGATGCCCATGATCGGGCACATAGGGTCCACTGACCACCAGGGATATTGAACAGAGGTTTCTTTACATGGATGCCCATGATGGGGCGTTGGGGCACCACCAGGTGCGGCAGGAATGGGGCTACCCACAGTTGGCAGCTGCCGTGTTGCACCTCGCAATGTGGCAGCTCACCCGTGGGTGGCCATCATTTGTTCCTTTTTGGGGCTTAACTTTGTGCAGGCGCAAATTTGCAGGTTGCATATATGACTCTGCACATCCCAGGCTGAATATTGGGCTGTGCAGGTTGGCGCTGCCCCCTACCTGTGCCTGCATACATTACTGATGCGCCTGCTGCACCAGGATTTGTGCGGGCACTTTTCCACTTTTCCCTTTTGAATATCAAACCAGGGTGTATCAGGAGGGAAAGGTGTACATGCAACACTGTTGCGCCATGCTCAACCCTTTTGAATATCTGGGCCTATGTATCATGAATGATTTGCTTGTTGGGCATACATTTTAGAGGTTATGATCTTTAAATATTTACTTTGGTCTAATATGCTAACAACATAATGTGCAACATTTCATGACATATCAACAGTGTAGCACCGTTTTCAGCTGTGTTTTATATGGAAATTGAAAGATTACACATTCAGAAAAGTTTTTCCAAATCTTAGCACATCTGAACTTTAGCAACAGATTTATTTATTTGCTTTTCTTAACCAGGTAAGCACACTAGACAGCCAAGTGCCTATTTTCAGGTGCGACCCATGAGGTTACAAGGTACAAACAAGCACATAAGGCAGAGTAAAAGGTTAACATACAGGAACTATAAGTATCACAAAAAATGTGGTAGGGTAACTGCATTATACAAGGAAATGCAACAGAGTAAACAAGTAATAGGGCCAGCCAAACCCTCAGGTACCAGCACCTCAGGCAGAGAGAAAGGTAACATGCATGAGCTACAGGCATCACAATACATCACTATGTTAAAGTAACAATATTATGCAAGCAAAGGCACAGAGTAAAACAAGTATGGGACCAGCCATACCCTCAGGGGGTAAGGATAGTAGGTAACTTGGGGAGACAGATATAAAAAAGGAGTTGCCTGGGTAACCCACAGGCAGTAGGGCAGGGAAATGGCCCAGGGAAATTTGAATAACATTGATGCAGCGATCAGTTACAGGATGCATCAATTGGAGGAAAGAACATTTAATAAGTAGGCATCACGCCCCTGTAATTTGAACTGGGAGTATTAG
Organism: Neoceratodus forsteri; assembly: GCA_016271365.2. Lineage (NCBI taxonomy): Eukaryota > Metazoa > Chordata > Ceratodontiformes > Ceratodontidae > Neoceratodus > Neoceratodus forsteri. The sequence continues at coordinate 815,064,616 of CM028135.1, forward strand.
CTCAGAGACAAGCATAGGCTAGTTTTAGGAAGCCCCACATGGAGGCTTTGAAGCAGGGATGGGAGGTGGCGGCACTAGTGATTGTGGGAATGGAGTTCCACACCCAGGAACAAAAGCTGTGAAGGTCCGATCACCATGAGGAACACGCTTTTGGTACCAGGAGGTCTTGTGAATCACTAGATCTTAGGTAATGGAAAGGAGTTCCAGGTTTGAGGTGTAGGGTGAGTGCTGAGGTGGTAGAAGTTCTGATGATGCTGTCAATGAAATTGCAGAGGACAAAGGTAGGGTGCTTATCAGGAGGGAGCCACTGTAGCAGTGAGTATAGCTCACAGCAGTACACGAGGTAACTCATAAGACCCCCGTTTTTGACAGTTTAGCCCCATATTCAGATTATGTGTTTACTTTTTACATTGAGGGAGTTTACCTGTAGCTGGCACAAAACTGTTCTGCACCATGCTACCTTATGGAATTTATATTTAACTGATAACATGTGTGCCACAAAACTGCAGCCAGATATTTTGGGAATGCTTTAAAACATACTGGTATCTTGATTTCTCACTTTTGTTTGCTTGTGTTGATACATGTTCACATGCTGTATCACTTTTAATGTTTTTAAGTATACTTACTTTATTTTCCCCCCCAAAAAATGAATACTAGTTGTCAGTCAGAGTCAACACTATGGAAACCATTAACACACACCAGTCCATATGTTGTTGTCATTCACTTTTATCTCAAATTGGCATTTATTCCAAGAATTCTAGACAACATACAAAAAAGATTTAAAGTAATTCTACTTGAAAGCCTATTTTAAGATGAAAGTCAAGAACTGCAGGAGCCTTGTTTTGCAAAGCGAGTCTAGTTTTTAAAGCTTTTCTATACTCTATTTGTACTTTTGTGACAGCTATCAGCTACTGTCTAATGTAACAAGCATGGCCCCCTGAAATGTCACATACATTTATTCACTCTCACTGTGTTGCAATTACAATAAGGTTCAGCAATTTAGAACATAACAAAATGCACTGAATTATAAGTCCATTCTTCTCACACTGCAGTTTAACTATAATGTTAGGCAATAACAAAGATTATGGGTCCAATTAATTATGCATAAGGCCACTACAAACTCTTACTGGCTGCAGTACTGAGTGTTAATCATATAAAAATGCATGGCAAAGATCAGAGCAGCACGGCACATGAGATTATGCTTTCTTTACAAAGAAAAAAGTTGTTTTTCCCTTATTGACACAATTAGACTTATAGTCAAAATAATGCCTCTGTAGCTGGCCATTTCCTTAGCTTAACATCCTTGTTGGGGTTATTGACCTAGTCAGCACCTCCTGTCATCAGCCCCCCAGCTAAACAGTAATATCTTGGAAATTATGGATATTATATTTTAAGTAACTTGTAATCCATAATCTGAGTTCTGGATGGTCTTTTTTTTTTTTTTTTTAATTGTACCAGAATTTAAAGGTAATGCAATGGCTAAACATCAACATGGGTTATTTTTTTTTCTTCTCCATATTATATTGTCAGGCTCTGTTACATACTACCACAGTTTTAAAAGATGCTGAAATTATTATACGATAGCAATGTGGTAAAATAAACTTTTTGTGGTTAGACAGTAAATAATCTAAACTTCCAATGCCAACATCACCTGTGTTCATCTGTCTTTAAAGTTAAGAATTATTATCTACTGGTCTCTCTCTACATTTGGATGCAGTTGTCCTACCAATACCAATACAATACATACAGATTTAAGACAGGTTATTGTATTGGTATATACAAATACAAATAATAATAAAAAGTAAAAATATGCAAAATGAAAAAATGCAATCAATCAAGCTGGATGTTAAGGCAATTTTGCTTCATCTACTGTACCAGTTGTACCACACACCAATATACTGTAGTTTGAATGTTTTAATAAAAACAACACTGATATAGTGTAATGGTTTCCTGTTCACATAATTTCATATCATCTGTACTTCATAAACAGAAATAAGCATTATTTAAAGAGACCTGTCTGCTCTACATTGCTACTTTTTCATTCTACATACAGTATATACCGAAGCCAAACAGATTTATTGGGTGGCTGAGTGTTTAAGACGTAAACATTGAAAACTGATCAGCTTAAACTGTGTTATATGTATCACCCCTATAAAATTGTAACTACATAAAAGCAACAGCAGAGGTATGGTGGCTGTGAAAATGTTAGTAGACAGTTTTCAGATCCCCTAGTTTTTATGTATTTATTGAAGTAGTTGGATACCATGTTACAGATTCCTTAACAGATAAGACAAAAAGCTCTCATATATGGATGTAAAATGGTAGCCACTGGATCACTGGACAGAAATAAAGCAAACACACTTTTTTGAGAAGCTGAAGTCTCCCCCATCCCAATTCTGAACTTTGTTTATGAATATGTAGTGTATACATGTTGTTTTTAAATCAAGGCTGCACACTTGCCTTTAAGGATGACTAACCTAATGAATAAGTGTGTTCTTGCTGTCACCCCAGAACCCTAGTAAAAAGATAGGTTACATCCCAGGTGGCTATCCTGGAGAGCAATGATTAAAAAAAATCAACAGTATCAGTTTTGTGCCAATTCAAAATATATTTGCATTTGTTTCTGCATTCAGGTCTAGAAATAAGAAAGTTAAATAGTATCAAAGTGGTAAACATACAAAGACTTGGAGAAAATGACATCTTCAGGCATGGTCAAAGCTGGTCATCTGCACCATAAGAGGTGGTTGAAGTGAATAGAAATTGTCAGTGCTGCATGGCATCACATTTGGTATTAAATGCTCAAAACAGATGGGGCTGGATATTCAGACTGTGCCAGGCAGGTGTGCAAGCCTGGGCACAGTGCAACTGGATGCGCTTAGGGTGTGATCTGGGTGATATTCACTGGTGCTGTGCCATGGCTCAGCACCATTGAATATGACACTGTGGCCACCCCCATTGTGCTTGGCTCAGTGGCACTGCACCAGTGCAAATGGCAAAGAGAGGAGCAGGTGGATGCACCAGCACAAGTGCAGTTGCGCTAGGTGCAGGAACCATAATATTCAGCAGTGGGTACGCAAATGGGGTCATTATGTATGCAAGGTGCAAATGGGGCCATTTTCATGTTATTATTGCCCCATTTGGATGCATGTGCATTGATCCCCGGTGACTTGCACCTGGCACCCTGCCAAGCTACAGCCGTCGGGGACCAACGCCCCCTGACCCTCAGTGGCAAAGCCCACCAATGCCCAATTGTGGGCATTGTAAACATAACCATATCCCTGGTGGTCCAGTGGACCTACTCCAAGCCCAATCGCGAGCATAGTTAAATATATTGTAACCCTGGTGGTCCAGCGGTACCCTCTCCCCACCAGCCCACTCAGTCCCTCCCACCCCACTCCCCAGTCAGTGGTGTGGGTGGCAGCTTCCCACCCACAAGCCTCCCAGCCACCCGACCGACAGCATACAGTATGGCTGAGCAGCCATTGGTCCAGGTGAGGGCCAATGGGCATGCAGACTGTACTGTCTACACAGTCCTATATGTGAATGGAAGTCATTCATATTTTGGGACTGTGTAGTACAGTATGGTCTGCACGTCCATTGGCTCTCACTGTGGACCAGAGGGCGTACAGCCATACTGTACTTTGTCAGTCAGCAGGCAGTCGGGCGGCTTGTGGGTGGGGAGCTACCACCCACCGCTGACCGGATGAGGAGCATGGTGGTGGGACTGAGTGGGCAGGTAGGGAAGGGGTACCACTGGACCACCAGGGATTGTTAAATCTACAAAGCCCATGATCGGGCTGGGGAGCAGGTCCACTGGACCACCAGGGATATATGTATTATTACAAATCCTGCCATCAGGCTGGGGGGTAGGTCCACTGGACCACCAGGGAGGAAGTTATTTTATGAAGCCCACGATTGGACTGGGGAGCAGGTCCACTGGACCACCAGGGAGTTTCATCTACTGTAGCCTCGTGGAGGGCGCGACAATGATGGACCATGGTTCTGGAGGTCGGATAGCCAGCCACAGCTGGTGGCTGCCGTGTTGCACCCTGTAATATGGCAGCTCACCTGTGGTCACCAGGACTAGCTCCTTTTTTTTTGGCAGATCTTTGCACCCCCCCATGTGGTTCCAGGTGGGTGTGTGCCTGCATATGTGCTGCACATCCCGGGCTGAATATCGGGATGTGCAGGATATGCATGGGCACGCCCCCCACACTTGTACTGCATACATTACTGGTGCACCCTGATGCATCAGGATTTGCGCAATGCAGATTCCCCTTTTGAATATTGCCCTCGGGCGCATCAGTGGGTTGCGCATAGTGCAGCACTGTTGCACCATGCGCAACCCCATTGAATATCCCAACCATAGTGTACTGTAAGCCACTGAAAGGTAATAAAGAGTTATGGAATAGTTCCAGCATGTTTGGACAGAGTTCCACCTCTTAATTTTCACTTCAACCATGTATCCTAAGGAGGCCTTGCAGTAAGACAACTCAGTAGTTCACAGGTCTGTAGATAGTGGTGGCTGTAGCTCAGGATACCTATCCAATATTTTGCACTGTAATGGTATTACAGTATAACATGTGGTTAAAAAAATACATGTTTGAACTACTATTATTTAAAATTGCATATTTGTAGGCTGCATTTTGGTCAGTTTAGTGCATTGAACATTGCCAGCGTTGCAAAGAAACACAGCACTATAAATAAATGAGAATACTGAGACAAACAGCAGGAACATGTGACAATGAGAAGTAGAGTACTGATCCAAGGAAAATGTGGGTAGTATAGGTGTAAAGAAGCTACAGCATGTGGCAAATGGCAATGAACTAGTGATATAAACATACTGTTGAAATTGTGTGTGTAAAGTACAGTAATACTGAACCTAGTAAGTCTTGCATTTGCAGCATTTATTAGGCAGCCTTACTGTGTTATAGTAAGTTTAAAATAGTGTCCAATCTAAATATCTACATGCTGCAGGGGAAGATCTGAAAAGCAGTTGTGCAAAGGCCCACAGAGTATTGCATTAAAATTTAAGAACACAGAACTTATTATAAGGTTGTAAGATAACATGCCATCATAAAACAGTTAGTTACATGGATTTTAACAGAAAAAAGAAAGAAAATCGAGGGGTTTAACTAGGAAAGGTATGAAACAAAATTGGGAAGGAAGTACACATACTGTAGTTTATTAACGGAATTCAAACATATAAATTAAAAGACAGGAAGAAGGGTAACAGGAAAATTAAATCTATGGATAGAAAGACTATTATTATTATTTAGCTTTTGTTGACCAGGTAGGTACATTAGACAAGTTATATGCCTATTTTCAGTATAACCCAGGAGAGTACAATGAGAATATAGGTTCATACAGAGGACAGCATGACACAAGTTAGGCAGTATTCAGAGACAGAGTCAAAGGAACCAAGTGAACATAACCAGTAGACAGTAACACAGTAAAAAATATACAGAGAACATATACATAGAGACACCAAGGCTAAGAGCAGTACATTTTTCAAAGTATAAATGACTCTGAGCCACCACCAGAGCCACAGTCTAAGAATCTCCTGAAACAGAGAATAAACACATCATATGCTTCTCAGAGTCTAGTCAGGCAGGCTGCATCAGCAGAAGCTGCAAGTGGGGTACCAAAAAGGTCAGGTGAGCCCAGTTTAGGGGTGCAGAACTAGCTATGGTGGCTAAAGACACCCACATGCAGAGGAAAGCTTCAAGTAATCCCACAAGGAGCTCTGGAGGCATGGGTGGGAGGGGGAGGAGTCGACTTGGGCGGGAAAGGAGTTCCATAGCCTAGGAGCACATGAAGCAAAATCCCTGTCCCCCATTTGCGTATGGGTGATGGGGACTTTAAGCACACAAAGGCCCAGAGACCTGAGGGAGTAGGAGGGCGAGTCAGCCAGTTTGAGGAGATCAGCCAGCCCTGAGGGGGTGCCAGTACTGAATACTTTGCCCATGAAGCAACCCAAAGTTCATGCAGTTGGCAGGGGAGAGCAAGCCAAGTTTGTCATATAGGTCACAGTGATGGGTGAGGTGAGGGGCAGCAACAGCAAAGTGCCAAATGTTATTATAAGTCATGTTCCCCCTAATGAGGTGAACCTTGGAGGTGTGTGCCAACAGGAGAAGGCCATAGCAGAGAGAGGGGAAAAGCACACCTCTGGCCAATGCCAGGTGAGCAGCAGATATAAGATTTTTCTTCACTCTGTAGGCCAGGCTCAATTTGCAGTTAACCTCTCTGCATAAATTTTGGATTCGACACCCAAGGTTGAGTTGGGGGTCAAGTGTCACCCCCAAGGTATTTGATGGAGACAATGGTTAGAAGAAGAGTGCCAACAACACCAGTAATATGCAGAGGGGCAGGGGAGGCCTTAATCTTAGCCAGGGACCTGAAAAGCATGCCCTGAGTGTTTTTTTTTTTTTTTTTTTTTAAGGTTGAGGACCAGCTTGTGAGATGTTAGCCAGGACTGGATATTCCTGAAATCCTCTCAGTTGATGGTTGATGTCCCCATTGTCCCGGGAATGAGTAAGAATGAGCAGGTCATCTGCATAAAGGATAGTGCTACAGTTGGTAGCAGTAGCAGGGAAATTGTTGACAAAGATAGAGAAGAGAAGGGGGCCCCAGGACTGATCCCTGGGGGACACCAGAGGTAACAGGAGTGGTGTCCGAGAGGACCTTCCTGAATTTGATAAGTTGTCTGTCCTGGAGGTAATTACTGAATGAACTGAGGACAGGAGGGGACAGACCAAGGGACCGTGATTTGGGAGCAAAGTAATGCATGGTCAACTAGGTCGAAGGCCTTGATAGGTCAATGAATATAGCACCAGAGAGTTTGCCCTGGTCCATGGCAGCCCTGATACAAGAAGAGACAGTGATCAAGGGCCGAGGATGTACTGTACCCTTTTGAAAACTGTGCTGTGCAGGGAACAGTTACTCATGGGCCTGAATGTACTCCATAAGTTTTCCAGCCACAACTTTTCTAGGAGTTTACTAATAGCCGATAAGATGGCAATCGGCCAGTAATTGTCAGGTATTCTAGGGTTGCCCTGCTTGAGAACAGGGACAATCTCTCACACCTTCCAGATGTCAGAAATAACACCAGAGGCAAGGGACAGTTGAAGATGTGGGCCACTGGGAAGGCTATGAAAAGGGCACCCAAACAGAGGAGCTTGGGCTCCATGCTATCATGGCCAGCACTAGAATGTGGGGAGAGACCAGAGAGAAGTCTCTGCATCTCCAGTACCATCATGGTCCTAAAATAAAATAATGGACGGGAGGTGGGGCCTGCCTGGGGTGGATGCCAGAGGACAGCTGACACTCCATCAACAGGGAAGAGGGAGGTGAAGGTGGACAGGTCCATGAAGTGGGAGTTAAAAGCATTGGCAATAGTTAACAGATTATTACAATTAGACCCACCCACGAGCATGTCAGAGACCCCAGAGTTGGAGGATTGATTGCCAGAAAGGTATTCTAATTGGTGTCAAACCATTATTAATGACCTGCCTAATACATCATGTGTCTAAACTCTGGTTTAGCAGTCACTGTGAAAGTGAAATTTTAGATTTTTTTTCCTCAAATGAATCGAGGAAGTGCCATGGCCCAACTTGTTTTGCTTATTCCTGGTTTCCAATCTCCAGCTACAGTATATACCTTTTTTTTCATGCTCAGGAAATAACATCACCTCAGGTCTACATAGTCCCTTCTGCTTTCCAGACACCCACACACATACACACAAATACCTGTCTATTGAATTCCATTCCTGAATAATGGGCACATTCCTCAGATAACAGTATTACATCATTTTGGAGTGACCGATCTATCCAAAGCAACTGATAAAAAATCAAATTCCTCCCAAACCAATTCAATCACCTACTGCCTGGCTGAAGCATCTGCACTAGAGTTTGACAACAAATCCCTCATTTTGACAATTAGAACCATTAGAGCTGGTGGTTTTGTGACAAGCTAGTACTATCCAGGAACCGCACCTGTTTGTACATCCAGAATGTTTTATAGAGAAACAAAAGTTTCAAAACATATTAAGAGTGATCAAGTCACTTCATGGTCATGTGCTTTTACTGCATTAACTTGGAAAAAGTTCAGTCTCGGACTTGGTCTAAGACCGACAAACACAGATCCCGGGCAGAGAATGATTAAGTTTCAAAGTTTTGTCAGGGGAAAGAAATCACGGAAAATGATGTAATAAAGAGGTACTTGCAGAAAGTTGAAGGGGATCTGTAAAGAACTGTAACTGTAAGAATCCCTTTCTTCCTCCCTTTGTCTTTCCCTCTCCCTCTCTCTCCCTTTCACTCTAATTTCACTCTGGCTGCCCTGTACTGTATATGTGCAGAGTTAACAGTGTAAATGGTCTGAGCCCAGAGAGTTTGCTCAGTGAGTTTCCTTGTTTCTCCAGTCATGGATCAGTGAAACTGCACAGACTCAAGCTACTACATAAGCATACACATCATATAGCGAATGTCCCAAAAACAGACGGGATTGGGGAGCTGTGAAAGACTTCAAACATGGGTAATAATAACACAGGAGACAGAAGTTCTAGGTTTTATTCAATTAAATTCAGTGACTGTATACAAAAAGTTTCATGACTTAAAACAAAAAGGAACACAAGACCAGACTATGCAACTGTAATTGACTGCTGCACTCAGGGAGTGCCACACAAACACAGCTGATTGTGTAGTGACTAGACACTCCCTGATTGCAGCAGTTAATTGTTTTGAGCATAGTGGCATGCTCATTAACTGCTGTCATCAACAGCATGCTCCCCAATTTTCCGCAGCAGATACCAGCCCCAAAACAGGCTGCTGCTGTTCACCACAACAATGCTGCACCCCCACAACCTTCTTGTGAAGGAAGCTGAAGCAATGTGTTTCTTGCACATGCGTGGAAGCAAACACAAAAATTATGCAAAAAAAATAAGAGGTTGTTCAAAAGAGCAAAAGACCAAGGAATAGATATTTATGGGAAAGGTACTTAGTAGCCAAGGAGTGTAAAATTTTAATTAGGAAAGCAATAAAGGAGAAAGAAGAGGACAGTGCCAGAAATGTTAAAGTAATCCAAAGTTGTTGTGGACATATGTTAATAAAAAGAAAGGAGGGTGTAAGTTGGTGGGACCCCTATTAGAAGGGGGTAACAGGATAGATGACAGCATAGAAGTGGCAAATTGTACTAAATAAGCTTTTTTGATCAGTCTATCAGCAATCCGAGTTAAATATGGTGAACATTGAAAACCAGAACATTACACCATTAACATGGAAAAAGAGGTGCATAAAACTTTGAGTGATTTAGATACAAACAAATCTCAGAGACCCAATGGGATACAGCCAAGATTATTAAAAGACAACCAGTATACTGAAGGGATGAGTTACCTGGCTTTTTAATAGATCACTCGGAATAGGTGAAACACCAGAGGTGTGGAAATCAGTTATTGTCATCCCCATTCATAAGAAAGGAAGCAGGACTGAAAAGGAAATTACAGGCCTGTGAGTCTTACATCTGTATTGGGGAAAATTATGGAGACTATTATAGGAGGTGTAATAGAGGAACATCTGGCAAGTAATGACCTAGGGACAAAACTCAGCATGGCTTCAGGAAAGGGAGGCCTTGCTTATCAAAGTTAATTAGCATTTTGGAAAGAGTAAGTCTATCACTGGATGTAGGAAAATCAGTGGATGTGGTCTATATGGATTTCAGAAGGCATTTGACACCATGCCGCATACAGAACTAATTAGACACTTGTGAAACATAGGAATAAATAGCAAAATTATAGCATGGACAAGATTTTGTCTGAGTAATAGATCACAGAGGGGATGAGTAAAAGGGCAAGATTCTGGAGAGTAGAGGTGACTAGTGGGGTCCTGCAGGGGTCAGTGCTGGGACCAGCTCCATTCAACATTTGTGTTGAATGTGAAAGTAGACAGAGGGGGTTGGCTATCCAAATTTGCTGATGTCACAAAGTTAGAACATATAGTAGATACAGAGGAATAGGTTAGGTTACTGCAGAGTGAATTGGATGAACTTCTGTACATGAATGGTCAGTTAACTACAAAATGAGTTTTAATCTAGATAAGTGTGTGGTAATGCAGCTGGGTCATACAAATATTAAGGCAGACTATAGACTAGGGAATACAGCCCTCAGAGTCATAGAAAGTGAAAGGAGTCTTGGAATAACTATAACAGACAAGTTAAAATTTACAATACATTGTAATGAGACTGTTAAATGCAACAAAATAATGGGATGCATTAGGAAGAATATAAAGAGTAGGAGTAGATACATGGTGCTGCCGATGTATAGGGCATTTGTGAGGCCACATTTCAAACATTGTGGAGGAAATACAAAAAATCTGGAGATGGTCCAGAGGAGGGCTACAAAAATGGTGAAAGGTTTGGAAAATCAGTCATATGAACAGAGATTAAGTAGCCTGGGATTGTATTTATTGGAGAAGAGAAGACTAAGGGGATTTTATTACAGTGTATAAAGCTTTAAAAGTGAGGATATGAGAAATTGTTTGTACTGTATTTGGAACTAGGACCTTAAGTAGGGAAACACAATGGCATAAATTCCAGCTGCAGGCTAAACATTTTAAGAGTGTAAGGAGAGGAAACTGGTTCACCTAAAGGGTGTTCCATCTCTGAAACAGTTTGCTCTGTGGCAGTAGTTACTACAGAAAAGCTGAATATCTTTCAATGCAGGTTGGACAACTTCCTAAGGGAGGTAGGGAGGCTTTAGAGGTCTTTATCATCATGAAATTGCCAGACAGGCCAGATGGGCATTAAGCTCCCTGCAGCTCATTATACTTCTCACCAGGTCTGCTAAACTTTAAGACCTTTTCACATAGACTTTTGTCTTCAAATGTAAAACTTGTCAGTATAAGCTGGGGAAATTCGGGTTAGTGTAAAAATAACTAGCACGATTGGGCGATACAATATAGGCATGTTAAAATACTGCAGAGTTTATGAGCCGCACTTACAATTAAGCACCAAGATATAGTAGCGTGGAGAGTCAACAACAAACACACTCGCCATCTAGCCATACTTTTTGGACCCACCGTATACAACAGCAACACGGACAACATCACTTTGTTCAAGATCCTGAGTTTATTTTATCCTGACTGTATTTAATACAAATAATGTTAAAAAAGAAGGCAATGAATAAAAATGAGTAAAAATATATACATTTTACGTTAACTATTAAAATCCTGACTGTACGTAATACAAATTAATGCTAAAAAAGAAGGCAACGAGTAAAAATGAGTAAAATATATACATTTACGTTAACTATTAAAATCCTGACTATATGCAATACAAAATAATGCAAAAAGAAGGCAACGAGTCACATAAGCGCCCTCTGCCATATTTCAGGGACTACACTTTTTAAAATACAAATCAAAGTACCATAATACTCTAGGCTTGTAATTGAAAGTTGTATGCTATCCCCTTAAGGTATTCATACATCGACCTTTGTCCATACTGTGACACTACCCTCTCAATACGCTTGGTGGAGTCCTTGTTTTTTTTTGTGCCTGCAATGAGAGAACCTGCTACTAATTGCTACAGCCTGGCAGTATTGTACCTTTGCTCACATTTAATATGGGTGGTGGGCACTGACAAAGTGGTTGAATTTTCAGTGCCATGCTTCCACCACATTTATTGTTCTCGGCAGTTCCAATTGCACATAATCATAGCAGTTCCACAGATCAATTGCAAATGTTGGTCTCTGCCACCCTCCTCTGCCAAGTGGTCTACCCAGCCAAGTGTCCTCGTAATAGTCTAACAGAGGGATAAGTATGTCTGAGTTGCTAGTAAAAACTCTTGAGACATCAAATCTTCAAACGCTGAGAAAATATCAGCTTGGGGACATAAGCTAATGCTGGCAAACATCTAATGTGGAGGGCAAATACAGGGTCAGACATATAGCATTGCAAATTTCATTATGCTGCTGCACCTTTCACCATACTGATTGGCAAAGATGAAAAACAGCTACATGAGTTGTGCTTCAGGGAACATTGCCTAAAAGATTTAATAGCAGCAGACTATAATTAAGCCGCCAATTTAAACAGCACTACATGTTTATGTAACACTGCTACTTAGGTTCGCTTACTCATTAACACACCTGTTAGTGCTATTTAAGCTGCACAACCATTTATGCTGCATGCTATTAAGGTAGCCATATGTAACACGCTATTAAGGTAGTGCTTTTTACTGAGCTATTTTATTCACGCTAATATCACCGAATACCAGGAGATTCAACTACAGTAAAAATTTATATAATTTTCTTTTCACCAGTAAGAACTGGTCCTGACCCATACGGGCATATGGATATACAAAAAAGCCAGCAGAAGAAGGCCATTTGGTCTATCAAGTCTACTCATATTGCAGGGTCCACAGCTTGAGCTAATGCCCCTGCCCTCCCTCCCCAATCCTACCCTCATCTCTACCCATGATCCTTATCTTCCTCTTATGCCTATCCCAGCATCTCTAAAGCTGCCCACTGTCTTCAATGAGATGACCTCTTCTGGCAGCACATTCCAAGTGTTTACCCTCTCTGTGAAAAAGTGCTTCCTGACCTCCTAAACCTTCCACTCTCCAGCTTAAGACTGTGAAGCCTCATGTTATGGTTGCCACTCATCTTAAAGAGACTGTCCTTATCAGCCTTATTTATTCCTTTCAAGTACTTGAAGGTCCCAACAATGTCCCCTGTCTCTCTCTCTTGTCTTCCAGGGAGTACATGTTCAGTGCCCTCAATCTCTCCTCATGTGCCTTACCCTGCTGACCCGCTATCATCTTTGTCACCCTCCTCTGGACCTTCCAGAGCAGGTGAATGTCCTTTATGAGGTGTAGGCACCAGTACTGAACTTCATACCCTAGATGCGCCTTACCAGTTACCTGTACAAGGCAGTATAATCCTCCTCTCTCTTACTACTGATCCCCTAGATATGCATTTCAGCATCTTGTTTGCTCTTTGCTGCTGCTTTCTTACACAGCGTGGAGTTCAAGTCACTAGTGATCATCACTCCCAGGTCCTTCTCCTTCTCTGATGTACCTTGTAAAACTCTTGTGTTTTGCTGTTATAATAAATACTCACAGATGAACTTCCAGTTTTGTGGGTCAGCATTCTCATCAAAGTATGTGTGAGACCTTCCACATGAAATCACTGTGCTGTGATTGTAGAGCATCCATTTGTTACTTGGATTCTAGGCTGTAACCTTATCACTACTTCTTGCCTGTCCTCAATTATCCTGTGGTAGGTTACTAGACAACAAAATGGTTTTATAATAGTGCAGTAGAATATGGAAGATAGGGATTCAAAGTCATCAATAGATTGCAAAGGGTTGGGATGCATAAAAAAGGGGAAATATGGGATATACAATGGTGAGCTCCAGATAAATGATTTATAGTTAGCTGTTTGACCTCGGTTGACCTACCTAAGTAGTGGCGTAAGCCACAAGTGAGGTGTCCAAGGTCAAACAGCTCAAGTGTAGATAAATCATTTATCTGACAGCTCACCATTGTATATTTCATGTATGCAGTAGAGATGCTTTCTGTTAGTGCAGGGACATTTGCTTTTGACTGTTTATCTTTTTTTTTAATGATAATTTCTGGGGCTTTTTTTAACTTTCCTAGTGTTATGTTCTTCTAGTGTAGTAGTTGCTATTAAATAAAATACCACTCATTTTGTAGAAAATGTTGTGTTGAACAAATGGCATGCTCACAGTACCATGCTACTTTTTCATTTTAAAGTTATTTGAATTTGTTTGTCGAAAAGTGGATCTAAAATTGTATGCTGTTTTTTCTAATTATAAAAACTAAAGAGTATCTATAAATGAAACACTCATTTTGTAGATATTTTTTGTGCTGAACAAATTATATGCTTACAGTACTATGCAATAATTTTTCATTTTAAAGTTATTTGCATTGTTTGTCAAAACGTGATCTGAAAATTGAATTTTCTGCTGTTTTTTGCTACTTATAAATAAATCTATAAGGTATCTATAAATGAAACACCACTCATTTTGTAGATAATTTTGTGCTGAACAACTTTCATGCTCACAGTACCATGCTATCTTTTTCATTATAAAGTTATTTGTGTGAAAAAAATTTGGAAATTAGGAGAGGGAGCAAGGGGTTCTTTAGATACATTGGGGAAAAATGAAGGGTGAAGGGGCAGATTGGCATGATTAAAACAGGGGAGAGATGGGAACAAGACCCGGGGGAGCAGGCTGAGGTACTAAATGAGTACTTCACCTCAGTTTTCACCAAGGAAAATGGGGGGGCTGCGTCATACATGGGAGGACACAGATACTGAGGAGGGGGGACCCTTACTGATCAGTGGGTCTGGGGAGAGAGGGAGGCATCACTGGCAGGAGGGGGAAGACTAAGCACAGGAATGAGGTAGCGGAGGTATAAATCACAGCAGAGAGTGTGTGGGAAGCCCTCAGATCCCTTAAGATGGAGAAAGCACTGGTGCCAGATAAATTACATCCCAGAGTGCTGAAGGAACTGACGGATGTCCTGGTGAAACCCCTGGTGGAGCTTTTCACCATCTCTCTGAGGAGGGGGTGGGTGCCCCAGGACTGGAAGGTGGTGCATATAGTGCCTATCCTCAAGGGGGAGATCAAGGGAGGTGGCGAGAACTACAGGCCCATCAGACTGACATTGGTGGTGGGCAAGGTGATGGAGGGCATTGTCAATGAGAGGCTGGGGACCTGGAAAAGTCAGGGTGCCTGAATGATAGACAGCATGGATTCATCCCTGAGACAAACCTTGTGGAGTTCTATGACTGGGTGATGAGTGCCTTGAATATGGGTAGACCAGTGGACATCCTCTTTCTAGACTTCAGCAAGGCATTTGACTCTGTTCCTCATGGGGTCCTGTTGGATAAGCTTGGAGAAATGGGGTGGGGAACCAGATGATCAGATGGATAGGCAACTGGCTCAGGACTGGACCCAGAGGGTCATAGTTGGCAGATAGTCTCATCCCCAAGGAAGGTTATTATTGGGGTCCCAGAGGATCAGTCCTGGGCCCCTCCTGTTCAGCCCTACATCTCTGACATAAGGACAGGTATCAGGAGTGAGATGAGTCTCTGTGGATGACAAAACTGGGGCGGTGGTGGATGGGGAGGAGGGGAGGGTGGCCCCAGGGGACCTGAAGGCTCTGGAAAGGTGGTCTAGAAAGTGGAAGCTGAGGTTCAATGCAGGGAAATGCAAGGTACCTCACCTGGGGGCCAGAAACCTGGGCCAAGTGTACACCCTGGGGGGGAATGCTACAAGTCTCGATGGCTGAGAGGGACCTGGGGGTGGTGGTGGATGTCAAGATGAACAACTCAGAGACCTGTAGGAGGGCAATGGGCAAAGCCAACAGGATGCTGGATGCCTCACTAGGGGATCCACCTCCAGAAGGATGGAAGTGATACTCCCTCTGTATTACTGCTTGGTGAGACCACACCTCAAGTACTGTGTGCAGTTTTGGAGGCCACACTTAAAGAGGGACGTTGAACTCCTGAGAGGAACAGAGGAGATCAATCAAAATGATTTTGGGCTTGGTGGACAGGACCTATAGGGAGAGGCTCAAAGAGCTAAATATGTACACATTGGAAGAGAAGGGACCGGGGACATGATAGAGGTCTCAGGTACATGAAGGGTAAATGGGGAGGAGCAGTCAGGGTGCTTTGAAGGAAGGAGAGAACAACTAGAGGGCATGGGTTGAAGCTGGAGGGGAGATTCAGGGAGAAAGGAGAAGATGCTACTTCACTGAGAGGGTGGTGGAGCCATGGAATATGCTGCCCAGGGGCTGGTGGAGGCAGAGACAGTGGAGGGGTTCAAGAGGGGTGGGACAGGTACAGGGGAAGGATTCTGGAAGCAAAATACAGTGCAGCGAGAATATCCGGACCTGGGAAGGAGAAGCCAGAGAGGGAGAGGCAGCAAGGTCAGCTCCTAAGGTGGGGCTGACCAAACGAGCAGACAACAAAAGACCATTAGGCCTATTCTGCTGGCATTTTAGTATGTTAGTTTGTGAAAATAGTTAGTACTGGTAGTGAGGCTGAACATTCTAAATGAGTTATAGAGTGATTGTGATATGTCTACTATGTGTATAAATCTGTGATGATCCATCTACTATGTGCATAAATGTGAGATTTCACATTTATACACATAGTAGCTCAGATTTATCACACAGGATTTATGTTCATGCCTATTGCATAAATATTAAAATGTGGCTAGCCTGGAAATTTATAATGACATTATGGTTGTTAACATGTGGCGATATACATCTGAATTCAGGCTCTGCTTAGAGTGTTGATTCTCTTGTACCAAGCTGGCCAGCTGGACTCAGCTTGTACATTTTAATGCCCTTAGCCTCAACCCAAAAATAGATTATATCAGTGAATGGATGAACACTGCAAAACCTGATTTTGTGGTGATTGCAGTATTGGTTATCAAAAAAAATTAATCTCAGATAAACAAATAGCAATAGAAGGGTATCAAATGTAGAGAAAAGATAGAGGCATGTGAGTATGGGGGTTGATGATGAATGGGGACTACAGGGTTATGATCTGTGAGTTGCCTTTGTCAGACAATCCCCCAAGTTGCATGGAGATTTTGGCCATGGATATCTCATTTAAGGCCACTAAACCAATCTGTTTTGTTGGCTGCTATAAGCCACCTAAAGGCAAACCAGAGGAAATGGGAGTTCATAAACACCAGATGTCCTTTTACAGGGACTCGACTACTATACAGATGTTTTATCTTTAATACTGTAAGCTCCATTACTTCCATGTTCCATGTCACTGATGATGCAAACAGCATAGTGCACCATGCTTGGGCAGACATGGACAGCACTAACAGTACTGTATATGTACCATATTTTTTACTGAATTATAACATATTTGTCAAATGATACTGCTGTCAGCATTTGTCAGGCTATCTGTTGTCTTATTGGATGCATAGTGGAGGTACAATAGAGGTAGGACTAGGCAGAGTTAAACAAAAAAAGGGCCTTCTCTCTAATGGGACAGCCACTTAATCGGGACAAAAAGGCATCCACCGAGGTGTCCCAATTAAGCAGCTTCAACTACACACTGTTTTAAGTTATCTGGGATGTTACTGGGAATGAGCCTAGGCTCAATGACAAATAGCCCAATAAACATAAATCTAAACTTGATAGGTGAAATAATTTCATTGTTAGGCCAATAAAAGCTATCATAATCTGCAATGAATCCAGTACAATGAGAATAAAACACACTAGATGTTTTGGATTAAGCAAGCAAAAAGCCATGACAGAGTGTGGGTTACTGTTCCTGAACTGCATACCAGCTACATTGTGAGGCATGTGGCACATGTGCTGAGTGGCTTCAGCCACCCTGAACTGCAGTTAAAGAATATTAACCCACACCCCGGAGTTGCTTATTATGATTATAAAATGGGTCCACTGTAGAACAAATATAAAGGAAAACTTAAAGCAATGTGGTTCCTATTCCTGAACCACACAGTTTTGGAACCTCAGGAAGCAGGATTTTCCTTACCCATTTTATAATCTATGTCAAAACTTCTCAGTGGTTAATGACCCTTGGTTGCATTTTACCCCTCAACTATAGAAGAGTGGGTTACGTATAGCCACACCTTGTCATGTGTGATTCACTATTTATATCAATGGCTCAAAATTTATTGATACTAAAATCATAGCACATTACTGAATGACTGAATGTTATTTTCTCATTAGCGTTTATGTTTTTTCCACTGACCAAAAATAATATTTTGAACAAACTTTCAAGGAAACAAGAACAGGGAATCATGACTGACCTTTGTAAATGGCCTTGGAAAATAAATGGGAATCATGAAGTATATCTCTAGGTGAGGTAAGTTCTGTTCTGTAAAAATAAATGACATTTCTATGCAGTTGCTTTGTTTGAGCAAATGACACAATAAAATCAGTAGTAATCCCACGTCCATGATTGCTGTTACAAACATGGCCACCACCATTACTCACTAAAACTGTCAACTAGGCCCCCAAAATTAAACTGCCTCTAATTAGAAAAAGTAAGAAAATATTATTTGCTCTCAAAATATTCTTCTTACACACACATACATAAATTAAAAAATGAAGTATTGCACTGCTTATTATATAGTTTTAATGTCTGGTGCTTCTTTGTTGACCATGAAAAATCCCTCTTCTATCCTAATCTGCTTGCCAGGGAAATGTCTACTGCTTAACCTGCTACAGCTAAAAATAACATTCCTGGTACCACATGAGGGCTTCTGTTGTGTGAGTTTTTTTTATTGACTTCAATTTTATTTCAAAATCAAGTACAGGCAACAGGGACTTCCCTTTGTTATGGGTTAACATTATTGGAAAGGTGAACATTTTAAGAGTGGTGCCAGTGCTTAGCAAACATGTAGTCAAAGCATGGTGTAAATGTATCTTCAAAACATTATAGAAAATTTTTAAATACAAAGTAGAATCTCAAGAGGTAACTTTCTTCATGGGGGGAGTGGGAGTGGCTAAAAGTTCAGTTTCTATGGATGGAATATATTTAAGTTACAAATGTGCCCATAATACTACTATATTTTGATTCATCCATGCTAGATTGTCCTGCATCCTTGATTTTGCTTCATTTATGTATTTCAAAACCTGGCAGCATGGCAGAAGCACATCTCAATGAATGAGCAGGGTTCCAAGAGTGTGAGCCACTTTAGAAAGATGCACCTGGTTGTGTCAGTGGAACAAAGATGAGACATGAACACGTGTACAACAGTTTTCATTGGCAGCATCTGCATTTGTCAGAGGGTTCCCCTATGCAGACACATCCTGCTTCACATTTACTGCATCCAGCAGGGCAGCAGGAACAGCAGCTCTTTTTGCAGCATGAGCATTTGCAGTCTTTGCAATTGCAGTAGTTTTCACAGATACAGGCACCACCGACTTCTGTTGTGTGAGTGTAGGACTGAACACTCAATAGAACTACAGTAAGCTGAGATTTTAATTATAGTATTCCATAGTAAACATTCCATCTACTAAATGAAGGAAAGAAAAAGAAACAGTGAAAGGGAGGAAATAATATAAAAAAGAGGAAATGTATTAAAACAGATAAATAGGGATAGATAGTTAAAGGAGTAATTAAAAAAAGATGTGTTTAGCTGGGCTTAACACTTCAAACTGAGATGCTGGGAGATGTTCACATTATTTTTGGTGGGGTGGATACATTTTAAAACAAATTCATTAAAATGTTTAAAATTATTTTTGGGCATCTCCCTCCAAATTCTTAGATCCATTTTGATCATAATATGACATACCAGAGTGTGCACTATGGTAGGATAATTGCACACTTCGGGTGGTTGAAGGCACTTAGTGATACCTCATGCTTCTCCACAACACACCAACGCAGCCAGTAACCACCACAATTGCACATCAAGTCATGTCTTATTGCTTAAATAAAGAGCTTACTAAAGGCACACTTTGTGAGTTTACTGTAGGAATCCAAAGATCTAGTTTGCTAAATATCTGCTGAGGACATTCTAAAAGAGAAAGACTGGGTTTATTATTGAGAGTTTGACTGTAATGATGCTACTATGCTATGAAGGAGGCAGTATAGTGCAATGGTTTAAGGCTCTGAGCTGCAAACCTGGAAAATGGAGTTTGAATCCCAGAACCCCCACTTGCATACTGTGTGACCCTGAGCAAGTCCCTTAACTTCCTTGTGCTCACAGGTCACACCTGGAAACAAGGTTGGGCTTAATGTGCCTTTCCTGGTTAAATGATTTCCCCTTTTCTATACTTTGACAGAGGGGTTACTGCATTCATACTGTCACTATGAGGATACATAGGATAAACCATAAGCAGAGGTGCCTGTGAACAAAAATGGTAATTTCAATGAGTGAAGTAAAGGAGGGAAATTAAGGTGTGATGCCAAATGAAACAGAACACATTAAATTCCCTCCATTACATGATACCTCCTTCTGCTGGCCAGATCTAGCCACACTCCAAGAGGGTAACCCACAGATCTCATCCAGACACCCCATTCTGTTCCACCACCAGAGGATTATGGTTTCTCCTATGATAAGGATATGTATTACTACCACCAGGAGAAACTACTTGGGGCATGTGGTGGTGGCTTGGAAGGATGCAAAAAGGTGAAGGAACACATGTGGTGGGGCATCTGACCATCATCCTACACAACATGAGTTATTTCCTGGTTTTCTACCGTCATCCTGCCCATCTTTTTGAGGGTGCCTTGCCACACTGTTCTAATTTGAGGGCCCTCAGCCAGCAAAATATGGTCACCCATATTGCCAGGGCCATGAAAATATCTGCTGTAGGTGGTAAAGTTGGAGCTGGCATCTTTCTTTCCCTTCCTCAGAATCTGAGTGGGCTGACTCTACGTACATGGGCATATCCATAGTGTATGTGTGCTTGAAAAACAGTAATCTAGAATGCATTTATAGCCAGCAAACTTAAATACTCAGTTTTATTTCTATTTGATTTTAATTTCTGTTTTGAGATTTAATATGGCAATCAATTTTCAAAAGCTCCTCCACATTTGACAGGGTTAGTATGATAGAGCTGGCTGGTGCTGTGTAGCTGTCCATCAGAAACACAACTAGCAAGAGCCTGGCAATCTGCACTGTGGATGCAGTGCGCACAACTGTAAGGTAGCATCCAGAGAAGCAGAAAAGCTTATTGAAACCATCTGGTAGCTGCCATTTAATTGGTTTTGGACACTAGTTGCAAAACTAATCAGAAACACATTTCATTTCAAAGACTGGATGACTTAAGAATGCCACAGGAAAGACTGCACATATGTCAGAAATAAATGTACTGCTGTTGGAAAAAAAGATCCGGTGAATTGCCATCCCCCCTACTAGTACTGCTATTTTATGTCCTAATAACAACTATTCTTTTTCATTGTGGGGTCAGAGAAGAAGAGTACATTCCACCTATTACAATGTGTTTGAGTAATATGTAGTGGAAGCTAGACGTGAAGATGTTAAATTTGAGCTCATCTGGGAATCATTGAAGGGTCACAGTGAACAGTAAAACTGGGACATGCAGGGTTTTCAGTTTGTACAACCCATTGTGAGCTGCCAGTACAATCCACTGTGAACTGCCAGTAGCTTACCATGGAGTATAAGCAAAGCTAGCAGCAGGTTTACTGTAGGCTTGTTGCAGTGTTGGGAACCTAGAGCAGATATGATCTAAAATATCAGGGTACCTTTACCGTGACACCCTGAAGTTAAGATCCCTTGTAGGATTTGCTGCAAAGTTAGATAAGCTTACAATCACCATGGTCTGAGGAATACTCACTGAGAGAAAAATTCTGACAGTGTCTGGCAAGGCACTATGTGATGTACCAGGGGTATGGAGTATCAAATATGAATTCCCAAATAACACAAATAATGGGATACTCAGTACTTGGGACTGAATGCAGTATGTTCCACTGCTTGGGACTTTCATATTTGGTTAATAATGAACAGAAAGTTATGAAACATGAAACTAATTTGACTCTCCTTAAGTCGCCAGGACTAGTCCAATGGCCACTTTTACCCCTCAAGCCATCAAATGTCAAATAATGTACAGTACTAATGGGAGTATGGAAACTGGAATATGAAAACTGGCCTAATTTTGTAAGAAGGTACTTGCACACCCCTATTATGTGCTTGCATCATTTGGAAACAAGGTCAGATAAGCTGATTAGTATAACATGGTGTACATCTCTATGTACCTTGAGGGAAGCTGTTGTCAACTTGCCTTTGCTATATAAGAACTTGGCTACATGAGATATGACTGGCACATTAGACTCCAAGTACTTGCCTTGCTCTCATAAAGTTTTATGTAACACAACAATGAGACTAAAGACGTGTTTAGAACTATTGACTGTTTTAGTCCCATGAATATTTTGATAACACTTACCTTGTTTAGGTCAGAGGAAATATGCTAGCATTTGTTACTGTGAAAAGATGGCAGTTATTACAGTTGTCATCTCATATATCCTAATCCCTAATCCTTCTGCTCATCTATCTCCCCCTCCCCACACCAAACCCTCCTCTCTTCATCCTTGATCGTTAATGTTTCTACGGTCATAGGCTAACTATGACATATTACACCTAAGTCACTTGGTAGAAACTTGTACTACCAAGTGATTCTGTTTCTGTTTAATGTGCATATTTAGAAAATGTGATGAGCTATATATACCTGTCCAGCGATCCAACTAGCCTAGGGGGTGTATATGACAATGTTATAAGTTATATTATGACCAATCCAGTCCTTGAGCTATGCTCCGCTCCTATGTATGATGACCTGTATATATCTGTCAGTTGAACTAGCTAGTCTAGAGTGTATAATCTGAAATGTGCTTACTACTATGTTTTCCCAGCATCAAATGATGTATTTCCCACATGTTTGTTTACTGTGACAGAAAACTGTACTCTCTTTGACATGTCTCCTTGACTGTTGTTCCTCATGTTGTATTCTCCCGGGTCATTCCTGAAAATAGGCTTAATACTTGTCTAGTGTACTTACCCGGTAAACAAAAGCTAAATAAATAAATAAGTTCCCCCCTCAAGCCTGCTTTCTTCCTCTCCCCACTGTAACATGTATTGTTCAACTACTAGCTGGTGCTGGCACACGTTCGTCTTGCAGCTATAATTTTCAATGCAGTGGTGCATGGTTCATGAGTTCTTACACTACACTGTTTGGTTATCTATTTATTCACTTGCATGGGTTAAATCCATGTTCATAATTTACTGGACATAGTTTTCATATTTCTCTGCTGTTTACAGTTGTAACATTGTTTTTGACTGTATTTTCAAATGTACTCCCCTTTCCGTTTCCCGCAGGATGCATCTGGAAGTGAGCTCTTGTTAGTTAAGTGTGTCTTTCTTGGTGAAACTTTTAAATAAATAAATAAAAATATATAGGATAGATGTAAGCTATTACATCTCCTGATGACCTCTCTTTGTTGGGGAGAAGGGAAATTGTTTTAATTTATGTCATCATTTATGTTTGAGCCTCCAGAATGGTGCTTTTTCTGCCATGTGGCCCATTTGTATTGTGTGATATTGATGGGGAATGTCAACTAGTAATTCAATTTCAAAGGGAGTAGGGAAAAGCACAAGGACACAAAATAATCCTTTTTATGGTTTAGTAATAGTTTTACTTTGTTGTTTCTTTGCCAGTTCAGTATCATTATGACAATATCAGTGAAAACATACGCTTTTCAAATTCACTTTATATCAAAGTACAGTACACCTATTCCATTAATTAGAAATTTATCAGAACCTTTTTCACGTTTCTGGAAGATTCTGATAATTTTCAAAACAATATTTTAAAACTCTATCTTCTCCCAGCAAATCTTCACCCGCTGTCAGGACTGTATGAAGTAGTTATGTTCACAATGATGTTTTGTGCGGTGTGTAGGCAATAAGGACCTGCACAGCTGTCAATTATTGATAGAATATATTCCATTTTGAGAGTTAGTGTCCAATGTGACTCTTATGGAGGTACTCACTGCTATTATAAATGCCCTGACTGTGTTTTTAAATTGAAAATGCTGAAACAGCATCATTTTAATTTAAAAACAGGTGAACTAGTGAGAGTGCAAAACCATCATGTATTCTGCCTAAACTAGAAGCCCATTATCTGTATTATAAAGACTGACAGTGAATCAAACAGAACATATAATTCTGCAATCAGTGTTCAATAGGTTTATCATTAGATGTGACTCAAAGCATTTTAGTACCAATCCAAATTGTTTTTAGCACAATTACCCTTTCCTGATAATAGTTAATGGGAAGCAATGAAGTTCAATACAATTTCTGTACTTGCAATAAGCAAAAAAAAAAACAAGACACTGAATGTTTGGATAAGCCTTGGATCATTATCTACACTTTTTTTTTGTCTTATCAGATCCTTAGAGTAGAACCCTTTGCACTTCTAACCCTACTAGAATAACCTCACTTCCCTGAATCTTCCCATTGAACTCAATCAGACCTCTCATTTCCCTTTCCCAAATGCCAGACCAAAGCAGATGTAAGTCCTTAAGCTCCTGGGGACACCATATAATGATTTCAGACAGTCCAGTTTCATTGCAAGATTGTTTTATGGTTTACATAGGACACACACGGTGTAATTACGTTGGAAGGATCTCTTGTTTTCTCTCTCTCCCAGAAACAGGGCATGTGGTGATGAGTCCGCATCTTTACTTTTTCTTCCACCTCCTCTAACTGCTGTGACCCCATCCATTTGCTCTTGGCAAACTCCCAGCCACATCTGCATCTTCTCTATAATTCATCTACCATCCTCTTAACCTGGACTTAGCCCACCAGATGGGGCAGTGTGAGCTGGCCAGACTCCCTCTCAAACTACACCATTCTGGGAGCAGGTTGACAGTCAATGCACTGGGGCTTAAGAGTGCTGGCAGTGTCATCCTACTCAGCTGTGGGTGTTTTTTCCTCTGTTTCTTCTTCGGTCCCATGTGACACTGGGGCATGAAGGGATACAGAGGCATGGCAATGCACCAACTGAATCAATTGGCATCATCCCTATCATTTTTCTGCTCCCTGCCTGCACCACCACCTGTGGTCATCTAGGTGGTGGCCATGCAGTGGTAGCTGGAACGCCCCTCCCTGAGGGAAAATGTATCCTCTGGAAAGTTTAGTCCTCCTGCCCAGCCAATCCTCCAGTGACTCAGGCCTATTTCCAAACTCAGGTAGCTGGTATCATAATTTATAGCATGTGAATTTCCTTTGTAAAAATATACCACTAGCAACAAAGTAGAAAATATGTTGTTTTTGTTATTCATATTTTAACTTCTGGTGTTCTCCTGTCATACATGGAAATATAGAATAGAAGCAGAATATGTCAGCAGAAAGGAGCCACTTGGCCCACTGCAGACTAACTGGTCTCCAGTGACCCTCCCTCCTCCCTGCCTATTTATTGATATTCCCCTATGTCAATCCCATGTATGCTTGAAATTCCCTACTGTTGTCGTCTTTATCACTTCTGCTTGCAGTCTGTTCCAGGCATCAACTACTCTTTCAGTTAAGTAGTACTTACTCACATTGTCTTAAACTTCCCTGTTCCAGCTTCATCACATCTCTGCCCCTGGTGCTCTTTCTCATTTGCTAGAGACTCCCTCCTGCACCCTGTTCACCTATGAGGTACTTGTAGGCCTCTGCCATGACCACTTTCGCTCTACTCTCTTCCATCGTGTACATGTTGAGATCCCTCAGCCCCCCCTTGTAGGGCTTTTCGTACAAACCCTGTATCATGTTAGTTGCCAATCCCTGGACTGCCTTCACCCTGTCTATGTCCTTGTTGATGTGTGGCCTCCAGAACTGTACACAATACTGTAGGTGGGGTCTTACAAGCAAGTGATACAGTGGCAACACCAGCTCCCTCCTCCACTGGAGATACCTCTCCTGTATATCCCAATGGTTATACCCACTGCTTTGTCACACTGCCATGACACCTTAAGGTCAGATATGATAAACCCTAAGTTTCCTGTTACGTGGCTGTCAGTATCGCCCCATTCTATACTCTGCTCCTTGGTTCCTGTGCCCTAAGTGCATGATTTTGCACTTCTTGGTATTAAACCCCAACTGCCATGCTCTTGATAACACCTCAAGTTTCCCAAGGTCCCTGCACATTCTATCTACCCTCCTGAGTGTCCACCCTTATTACAGATGTTGGAGACATCTACAAAAAAGCATACTATTTTCTGCTCTTCTGCAATACTGCTTGTGAAGACAAAGAAGAGGATCAGTCCCATTATTGCACCCTACAGCAACCCGCTTGCTACCCCTCCATTAGAGTGAATGCCATTAACCACCACCTACTCTCTCCTGTCCTTTAAACAGTTCCTTACCCAGTTCACCATTTTGAATCCCAGTCCTAAGCTGCTCAACTTCTTTGTCAGTCTCCTTTGCAGCACACTGTTAAAAAAGCATTGCTGATGTCCAGATAGTCAATGTCCAGTGCCCTCCCCAGATCTTTATCCTGGTCACCCAACTGAAGAAATCAATCAGCTTTGTCCAACATGACCTCCCCCACTGTAAATCCATTCTTCCTTTGGTCTTATAACCCACTGGATTAAAGACACTCTACCAACCTTTCCTTTAAGAGGGTTTCCATTAATTTCCACCCCACTGATGTGAGCCACTACTTACATACTACAAGCATGATGAGAGGTCAACATGAAAACAAGATACCACATCTCAGTGGTGCCATCTGACATTTCAATGATGCAAAGTTTGAAATAAATAAATTAATTAATCAATAAATATCATCCTCAGACCATCCAGCTGGTTTACTGAGCTCGCTATCTAACTCAGCTCACCAGCACAAGATCTAAAGGACTACCTGCTGGGGCAAACGCTGGCACTTCCTACAATGTTTCTTAATTTTCTTTTTTTTTTATTTTTTTATTTTGGCTCCAAATTTTCCAGATAGTCATTTTTTGACTCCCCCTTATTAACAAAATGTGCCATTTATAGAATACCTTTATAGAATACTAGCCAAAACGTCATCTCACACCACATGTGTGAAAACATGTCTCATCCAGAATTTGAAAAACAATATCTGTCACAGTTATGGGGTGGTGTGAAAAATGGTTGTGTTGAACATTTCTGGTCAAAATATCAATAATAAGCAATGTTATGAGTGAATATTTAACATTTCAATGTTCGCTCATAACTTGGGCATGTTACCATATTTTTACACCACATAGAAATGTTATGACCCCACTTTATGGACCTAGTAGGAGAACATTTTCTAATCTGCCCAAAACATGTTTTTTTGCAATGACTGCAGAATCACCATTTGGCACATATACTGTAAAAATAATCAATTGCCTTGATCGTGAGATGGGATACCAAAAAGCCCATGTTGAACATTTGGTGGTGGAAAAATATTGAAAATTGGTGAAATGGCCAGCCCAGTGGCACTGAGGGCTGAGGCACTGGATGTCTTACCTTGCGCCATGCCGGCAACCCATATTTGGGAGTGAGCATGGGCCACCAGGAGTTGGCAGGGGAGGAGAAGGATTGAGTGTCCAATGGACTGCTCTCCTTCTCTGGGGAGGGGGGTCTCACTAGTCGGTGCTTGGTCACCCCTTAGCAGAGGCTGGGGGGCAGGGCACTGGGGTGACAGTGTGGGGAGGAGTTTTGGTAAACACCTGAAGGGAGCATTTGTGGATGCATGTGTGCTTCCCTCTGCTGGCATCATTGCACACTCTAGACTCCAGGGGACAAGGAACAATGAAAAATTGTCACCTCACAAGTGGATTGATGGCAGTCCTAAGTGTTCACCATGGTAATGCGAGGCACTCGAAACTGGATCCATGTTGGGTGGGGAGTTGGGAGCTCCCTACCATCCTGCTGTGGGGGGTAAGCAGCAGAGATTATAGGGTGCTGACGTCTGGCTACAGCAGAAGTGGATGGTGGCCAGATCCCCAGTAAGGATGCGACAGACATGGGAGCAGAAGGTGACCAAAGGAGGTAAAAAGTGATAGCAAAAATTAGTGAAGTTATGAGTAAACTCTGAAATATTTGCATACTCTGGTTCGACAAGAGTCATTGCTGTTGGTCAATGCAGTATAGAGTCAACCACATGTACAGTACACACCAACTTCATAATTACTGTATTAAGGAACAGCTTAATCTGGTTCAAGGTCAGTTGCATTCATGCATCCCCTTCCCCAGGTTGTGCCTAAAATAGGCAGGATTTGTCTAGTGCACTTAACCAGTTAAAAACTAAATAAATAAATAATATAAAATATGTTATTTTGATTAAGTTATGTATTGTACAGTATACTGGCCTTATTTCAGATGACTTATTTAATTGAATAATATGTTTTTCTACTGTGTGATGTGAATAATTCTGTGTATTGTGAAGAGTTTTAGTAAAATCTTTGATGCAAAAAGTATCATGTAAGGTCTATTTATATCAGCTAATAAACACATGGCACAACTGGTTAGTAAGTCTATCATCCGAACATGAGGTTTTTTTTATTATTGAAAGTGAGCCATAGGGTATTCTAAGTAAACCCAACCATTGCATCTTATCTTTGTTACCTGGAGCATGTTAAAATTAGATAGGTATACTACTGTATGACAAGGCAGATATGCAATTTTTAAAAGGTTATGTACACATACACACACACACGCACGAACACACACACTAAACAAAATGTATCTCCTGTTGTGTACCCTTATGTTCTAACTTTGATTGTCCATACAGTAGGCATGAGAAGCACATTTGTACTTGCAACAAAATAAATGCATCCATCTGTCACTTCAGTCTGTCTGCTTGTGTGCCTGTTGCTGCTAGTCTGTCCATCTGTCCCCATCCATCCATCCATCCATCTATCTTAAGGCTTAAGCCGGTCTTTTCCTGTCTGTTTCTTTGCCTTCTGCCTGTCTGTCTGCCTGGGTGCCCGTCTGTATATCTACCTAGCAATCTCTCTATTTAGTTAATTTTATATAACTGGGTCTCAACAACTTCCATAAGTGCAACTTTGGAGGATGTACAAGTTATTTTGGAAGTCAAAATAATTCCAAGATGCCAAATTTGAAAGTCATCATAGAAATGTGGAAACAGAATCTGACAGCAGATAAGGGCCGCTTGTCTCACCTAGTCTGCCCATTTTTCCTTAGCTACATTCTCACCACAGACCCTACTTGATCTATTGCTTTCTCCCTTCCCCCTTCCTTTCCACTATGATTCCTTTATGCCTATCCCTTGCATTTTTAGATGTTACTATCAAAAATATTAGTAGTCAGATACCTTATTTGCATAAACATCAACATGTTTTACTTGCATGCATCAAAATAGGAAGTCAATAAACTTATTTTTTTTCTTTTGGAAATCTCGTACTCCCTCTTCTGTATCTGGGGATTTTTTTAGCTGATTTCAGAAGTCATTTTTTTCCCTTGAAATCAATAGATAGATAGATAGATAGATAGATAAATGGATGGATAGAAGCTGCCATACCATTACACCTCAAATATATTTTTATTTTTAGTATGCAGAGTTGAAAATATATATCTGGATTTCTAGATATCAGTGAAACAAATGAAATACATTTTAAACACAACCCTTTAAAAAACTAAAACGTTATATATTTGTACCACCAAAACAAACAATGGTTGAATAATTTGCTTAACAATAGGAGACATACATATAAGCAGCAGTAGTGTTCAAAAATATTTGTGCAGAAGTCAGTGAAACAAAAAATTTATCATTTTAAATATTTCTATTTTTAGCATTCAATGAACAAACAGATACACACAGTATGATTACAGTAGGGACGGGCAGGTACTAAAATGCCTGACCACCAAGACTACCCACTGGTACCCCAAAAGTACCCACAGAAGCAGGATGAAAACTGAGTAGTCAGGTCAGGTCGGGTAGTACTTAATTAACTGAACCTGACCATAACAAAATCAGATTCTTTGGAGCCCCTGACTGGGCACCCCCGCCCACCCTGAAGAACCTCTGGGAAGCGGCTGTCTGCCTGCCGCCCTCCCCTGCATTACCAGCTGGCCACAGCTGAAGAATCTTTGGAGTCCTTGAATGAGCACTCCTCCAACCTGAAGAATCTCTGGGAAAGTGGCTCTCTGCCTGCTGCCCTCCCCTGCATCACTGACTGGGCACAGCTGAAGATTCTTTGGAGCCCCTGACTGGGAGCCCCCCACCCTGAAGAACCTCTGGGGAAGTGGCTCTCTACCTGCTGCCCTCCCCTGCATTGCTGACTGCCACATCTGAAGGTACGCTTCTCTTCCTGAGACTCCATTGGCCTCCTGGATTGGACTTATTTTCACTTTTGGAAGCTTTTTGTTGGTCGCTTGTCCATGCCACGGCTGCTCATTGGTGCACCTGCAAACTCGGTGCTGTAGCTAGCTTGGGCACCAAGGTTGAGACCTTTGGTGCTCACATTTTTAACTGATGCTGTCTTTCTTTGGATCTTCAGCTCGAATTTTCAAACTGATTGTTTAGCCAGTTGTTGCCAGTATCGGTATTTAGCTAGTTCAGCTAATTTTCTGCTGTAGCTTAAAGTAACCATTTCTGCTTAGATTGCTAGAAGTTTTATTTGATTAATTGATTAATCAAAGGGTTTGATTTGTCAGTTAATGCTAGCATCTTTATTTAACTAATTTTCTGCTCATATTTAATTGGCCTCTACTACCGCATAACATAGCCAATTTCTCGTTAGACTGCAAATTTTTAACTTGATTACCACTGCTGTATTTATTTTATTAATTACTGTTTAGACTGCCAATATCACCTTGGTACAACTGCTGTATGTAACATTGCCAATATCTACTATACCGGGGCCTAATATTATTTGCTGTTTCAGAAATTCGCAATGTCTGCCTTTTTCCTGCTACTGTTGTGGCTCCCTTTGCCTGATTCCTGCTGTTCTGCTGCCTATCTTCCTTCATTTTGTCTCCAGATCTAAACTGCACTCTGCCCTACAATTTTGTGCTTACTGTTCCTCTACCTTTTTCCCCTAGCTCCCACACTAACCCTCTACTACTTCTCCTGCTGCCCCCCCCAGGCTCCCTCAAGGCCCCTCCCAGCAATTTACTGGCCAGGCTTAACTACCCCTGCAATTATCCCTGTCTCTTTCTCTATCTACTCCCCACCCCTCAATTGAGTCATTGTCCCTGCAGTTTTTGTCACCTTTTAAAGTGTTAATTTCTCTCTTCCCTCATCAGATTCTTTGGATCCCCTGAACGGGTGCTCCCCACCCTGAAGATCCCCTGGAGAAGTGGCTCTCTTCCTGGTGCCTTCCCCCGCATCACCGACTGGCCACAGCTGAAGGTACGCTTCCCTTCCTGAGACTTCATCGGCCTCCTGGATTGGCCATTTTTTCACTTTTGGAAGCTTTCCATTGGTCACTTGACCGTGCCACTACCGCTCATTGGTGCACCTGCAAACCCGATGCTGTAGCTAGCTCGGGCACCAAGGCTGAGACCTTTGGTGCTCACATTTTAAACTGTGGCACTTTCTTTCTTTGGATCTTTCTCCTATTCGAATTTTCAAAGAGATTCTTTAGCCAGTTGTTGCCAATATCTATATTTAGCTAGTTCAGCTAATTTTCTGCTTTAGCATAAAGTAACCATTTCTGCTTAGATGCCAGAATTGTATTTGATTAATTGATTAATCAAAGGGTTTGATTTGCCAGTTGATGCTAGCATCTTTATTCAACTAATTCTCTGCTCATATTAAATTGGCCTCTACTGCCACATAACAGCCAAGTTCTCCTTAGACAGCTAATTTTTAATTTGATTACCACTGCTGTATTTATTTTATTAATTACTGCTTAGACTGCCAATATCAGCTAGGTACAACTGATGTATGTAACATTGTCAATATCTACTTGACCGGCTGAATTTATTTGTTGCTTCAGCAATTCCACAAACTCTCCTTTGACTATTCCTGCCGTTCTGCTGCCTATCTTCCCATTTTGCCTCAGATCTAACCTGTACTTTGCCCTATAATTTTGGTCAGTTTACTGCTCCTCTACCTTTCCCCTAGCTCCAATACTAATCCTCTGCTGCTTCTCCTCCTGTTTCCTCCCTGCCCATGACTCCCTAGGCCACTCCCAGTGAATTACCAGCCAGGCTTAACTACCCCTGCAATTATGCCTGTCTCTATCTCTGTCTACTCCCTGCCCCTCGGTTTAGCCATTGCCCCTGCAGTTTTTGCCACCTTTTAACTTGTTCATTTCTCTCTCCCCTCCTCAGATTCTTTGGGGCCCCTGACTGGGCACCCCCCAGCATGAAGAACCTATGGAAGAGCAGATCTCTGCCTGCCACCATCCCCCACATCACCGACCGGCCACAGCTGAAGGTAAGCTTTCCTTCCTGGGACTCCATTGGCCTCCTGGATTGGCTGTTTTTCACTTTTGAGCTTTCATTAGTCACTTGTCCATGTCACTGCTGTTCCTTGGTGCATCTGCAAACCTGGTGCTATAGCTAGCTCGGGCATGTAGGCTGAGACCTTTAGCTCACATTTAAAACTGTGGCACTTTCTTTCTTTGGACTTTCATTCAGCTCAGATTTTCTCCTCCTGCCCTCCCACCCTGGCACTCTTTAAGTCCACATTTGTTCCTCAATCCTCCTTCTACCTTTCCCCGCCCCTGACTGGTTCCTGAGCACCTCAAACTCCCTCCTCCTTAAAGGCTCTGCTCACCTTTCACCCTCCTAGACCTTGCCTGACTCTAAAGCTTGTACTGCTTAAATCTAACCAGAGCCCTGTCCCTGTTTACCTGTTTTAATAATGAAGTTCCCAATGTTGCTTCTTGTGGCTGTCTCTATTGCAGCCACTCTTCTTACTGTGGATTTTTGCACTTCAGTTCTAGCCATGGATCAAGTCATTTTCAAACAATTTAGTGCATCTTTTTATCCACATTCCACCCCACCACCTAAGTGGGAAAGCACCCTTCTTGGTCCTCTTACCCTTATACTCTTCCCCAACTACGAGCATCACCTACTTGGCCTATTCCTTTACTCACTCTCTCTGTCTTGACTCCATCCCTTGTCACCATGTACATGTATCACCTACTTTTTCCCTGCTCCTAATGGGTAGTGATATTGACTCTAACCCTGGCCTGGTCAACACCCTGATCAAGTCCACCTCTACCATCTGGGCTAACGCTCCAAGGCTAAAGCTCGTCCATATGAACCTTTGCAGTCCCCCTGCCAAATTCCATGATCTAGAAGCTTGGGTTTCTCTCCACTGACCCGACATGCTTTGTCTCACACAGATCTGGCTAAAGCCCCAGCACACTGATGCAATATTTCAACCAGCCAGATACACCCTCCTGCGTAAAGACTGACCAGGCAATAAGAAGGGTGATGGTGCTGCAATCCTTGTCAGAGATGCCCCTTCTCTGTCTCAACTGCCTTCAGTGCAAATAATGACTCTCCTGGTGATTGGCTCATTGGGAAATCACTATGGACCAACAAAGAAGCTATACCTGGATTGTTGCTACAACTCCTCAAATGGTGGCATCGCTAGGCTCCAGAGTCTACTCACTGGCCCTAGGACCTCTCTTCCCTGCTAGGGAAACTATTCTCTTTGGTGACTAACCTAAATTGGCTAGGTTCCTAAGAACCAGACTTTGCTAACCTGCTCATGCAGTACAACTTGGTACAAGTCCTCACTCTACTCACCAGACAAAATCATCGGACCTTGACTCAGTTTTTCATTGACTGGGTGGTAACAAATCATGAGGACCATGTTCTTCATGCAGGCACCCTATCAGACCTTTAAGTGACCAGTCCCTTACCTTTGCCATCTGGTCCACCAAGGCCCCCCCCCCCAAATATCTGTCATTCTGCAATTTTAACAACCTGGACACCTCAGCAATCCTTGAAGATGTGAGGGACATGGACTGGCAGGGCCTCTGTGCACTCTTGGATGTAACCACTGCCATCACACACTTCACCAGCATTCTCTTGGGCCTCCAGGACCATCACTTCCCAGTAAATATTAGGAAAGCTTGGGGTGGGTGTACCCATTGGATCTCTAAGGAACTCCTCTCCCTCATGAAAGAGAGGGACCACAAGTGGGTTGCTCAGAAACTGTCCTATTCCCTTACTATAGCACCTGACCTGCACCCTCATATGGGATTACTACACTTGCCTTCAGAAGCACAGCTTTGGCAACCCCAGAAAATTCTGGAGCTTTATCAGCTCCCTTCTTACCCCTTGCACCACCAGCCCCAATCTTCACCTAAGCTCCGCCTGGCCTCCTGACTAACCCTGCTGAGGTTGCCAATGCCTTTAACTATAAATTGACTGACCTGTCTGCCCTTCTTAGTAAACTCCCATCTCACAAGCCATCCTCCATGCAGTCAGCAGCTGCCAGTTTCCTGGCCCATCCTGGCTCCTGCCAGCCTCCTCACCAGTGTCTTCCTCCACCACACCAGTCTCTGCCCCTTCAACAGATGCTACCCCTCCTCACCCCCCCTTTCTATTTCAAGGCTAACTCCCCTAAGGACACACTCAAACTACTCTGGAGCCTTCCAAACTGGGGTAGCACAGGTTCAGATGGCCTCTTCCCTGCATTCCTCAAAATTGTGTCCCCAGCAACTGCAAAACCCCTCTCCTTTATTTTCAGTCTTGCACTGACAACCTCCTCAATGCCTCTCGCATGGAAATCTGCCAAGGTAATTCCCATCTTTAAGTCAAGGGCCCCCCCACTCCTTGGACAACTACCAGCCTACATCTATTCTCCCCCACACCAGTAAACTCCTCTAAAAAGTGGTACTATCTGAATACCTCTCCAAACATGATATCTTATGCAGCCAGCAGCACGGCATCCACAGGCACCAGAGCACCACTACTGCCCCGGCCCTTTTTACAGACCATGTATTTACTAACATGGACCAAATGCGTGCTACTGGTGCCATATTTGTTGACCTGTAAAAGGCTTTTGATCTGGTAAATCATACACTCCTCCTCTCCAAACTGAACGGATTGGCTTCTCCATGGAAATCACACACTGGTTTCAGAGTTATCTTATTGACTGCTCCCAGTTTGTATGTATTGGCTCTACCACCTCTCCTACCCTGCCTGTCTCCTCCAGGGTTCCCCAGGGCTCAATACTTGGCCGCCTGCTTTTCACCATCTTTGTCAATTCCTTCACTCAAGTTAGCTTCTCC
This sequence comes from Neoceratodus forsteri, assembly GCA_016271365.2. Lineage (NCBI taxonomy): Eukaryota > Metazoa > Chordata > Ceratodontiformes > Ceratodontidae > Neoceratodus > Neoceratodus forsteri. The sequence continues at coordinate 815,099,300 of CM028135.1, forward strand.
TGCAACTCCTTCCTCTACGCTGATGACCCGATTATATACCACAGTGACAAATCCCTTCCCCTCCTGTCCTCAGCTTTCACCCAGAATTATTATGCTGCTCACAACTGGTTCACGGGAAACCTGATGCTGGTTAATGCCAAAAAAAACAAGGCAAAGTTATTGACTCCAATCTTACCTTGCCAAATCTTACAAAACCAATCCCTCTCTCTTGATTCACCCTCCACTGAAATCATCCATTCCTTCAAATTTCTAGGCAGAGGTATCACCAGCACAAGAAAATAGGTGGTGATGCCACTGTACAGATCACTGGTGAGTCCTCATTTGGACTAATATGTTCAGTTCTGATGGCTGCATCTCCATAAGGACACAGACAGGATGGAGGCAGTTCAAAGAAGGGCAACAATGATGGTGCAGGGCCTGCACCAAAAGTAATACGAGGACAGACTGGGAGACCTCAATATATATACCCTGGAGGAGAGGAGTGACAGGAGATATGATATAAATCTACAGATATCTAAAGGCCATAAATAGGGTACAGGAGGGCAGCATCTTTTAGAAAAGTAGATGTTCAGGAACAAGGGGGCATGACATGAGGTTGGAAGGGGGTAGACTAAGGGGTAACAGAGGAAGTATTTCTTCACAGAAAGGGTGGTGGATGCATGGAACAGACTCCCAGCTGAGGTGGTGGGACAAACACAGTGGGAGAATTCAAAAATGCATGGGCAAGCATAAGGGAACCCTAGCGATAGGAATGAAAGTCAGAGATCAAGTATGGTCTGTGACTTTTGCTGTAGAGTAGGAAAAATGAGAAGAGTGGATGGGCCCTGTGGTCCTTTTCTGCCATCAAGTTTCTATGTTTCTGTGTGTGTATACAGCCTAAATGGCTTTCACTATACTACAGAGATAAACAGAGTAGCGGCATCACAAATGGGGCTCAGGGCACCAACAACAGACAGTGTGTAAAACAGCCTAAATGGCTTCACTTCACTGCAGAGAGACAGAGTATATGTCACAGACAGGAATCAGGGCTCCTAACAGACAGCATGTATACAGCCTAAATGGCTTTCACAGCTGCTGCCAGCAGCAGTAAGCACCTCCCCTTCCTCCTTCTCTCCTGGAGTGCCACCACATTTGATGACCACTGCCCCAATTATTTCCCCTTTCTTCAGTCCCCAGCCCTTGCTCCCCCTTCCTTCCTGGAAAAACATACTGTTTTATTTATTTATTTTGTGACTTTTCTCCTCGGTTGCAGTGAGTGACACATCTTGCTCCCTCTCCCACCAAACTCCAGAACTAGTTTGTGGTCTCACACAGCAGGCAGAGAGCTCAGACACCAGCACTGACCAATCAGATTGCCAGGCTGGTGTCATGTGCGAGGACCCCACAAGCTGCCTATAATGCCTCATTAGAGATCGGGAAGAGTCCCAGGACCCCACAGGCTGTCTGAAAAATGCCTTTTTTTAAGTTACTCATTACTTGCCCAGTTACGTGTGTCCATGGTACCCAACCCGTGAAGTACAATATTAAGTCAAGTAGGGCAGTAAATTACTTGAAATACCCTACCTGACCAAAAACACTGATACCCGACCTACCGCACAGTTACCTAATGGGTAGCCCATCTCTAGTAGCAGCAGTAGTAGTAGTAGTAAATTTTGATTCACTAAAATCATGAACAGGGATAAAAGTACTTCATTGAACGTAGCTCATTTCAAAGGAGGTACCATACCACACATACAATGTTTTAATAAGGACATTAAATCATCATTCAGCTAATCTAGACAAGAAAACAAACAATCTGGTTCTTGACAATTACAACATATATATTCAATATCTTAACTCTAAAACACTTACATAATAGAGTATTTGTATAAATAACATTAAACATTTACTTCTTCAAAAGGAATTTCATGCTATAAACTAAGTACGCTTGGGCCCGGATATTCAGAGCAGTTGAGCGTGGCACAACTGAGATGCGCCAGCACAAGTACAAAGATGTGCCAAGGAGCAATATTCAGCAGGAGCCATTGCGCAGCACAAAACCCATTCTGCCAATGTGCAATTATAATATATGCAGGTCAAGTGCAGGGGGCGTTCCCATGAATATGCAGCGTAATGAACCATGAAACCATGAAGCGTGGTATGGAGCAACTTGAAGATGCACTGACTAGACTTGTTCCATAAAACAGGGCACAAACACACAGACAGTAGTTGCACCAAGAGTGAGAGCGAGGGAGAGATAGTGAGACAGACAGACACAAGAACAGACACAGAGGAAGAGAGAGAGAGAGTGGTGGTGGGAGAGGAGAGAAGGGCAGAGAGAGAGAGAGAGAGAGAGAGATAGGAGACACACAGAACAACAGGGAACCAGTGTATCACACAAACAGCAGCGAAATGCCCAAGGGTACACTGGACTGATGGAGGAAGGAGGTGCACTGTTCCTGATGGAGGCTGTAATGAGGGGTGTGAGCGCAGGAGGAACCACTACATGGCCGCGAAGGACCCATCAGTGGTATGCCTGACACAGGTGGTACCATGCCCACATCACCTTTGAGAACTACTGTATAGTGACACAGAGATTGTGGGCCAATACCACCTGAACAGGGCCATTCTGAAGCAGCTCTGCAAGCTGTGTAGTGAAGAGATGCAGGCACCCACCAGACGAAGCCACCCATGTCCGTGGAGACCAAGGTGACTGCCGTCATGTGCCTGCTCACACGGCACCTTCAATGACCAACAGAGGACACCACAGGCATCACCCAGTAAGCCACACACAGCCTCCTCACACAGTTCCTCAATGCCCTGCTGCCACATGCTTTGGAATTTATCCATTTCCCCAGCACACAGGCAGAGCATACAGCAAAATGCAGGACTTCCACGGGGTGGCACGCATGCCTGGCATGATTGGGGCCATTGACTGCAGCCACATGGCACCCACATGCCACCTGGTCCGGAGGGAATGGTGTACATAAACAGGAAGGGGAGCTCGAGCATTAACTGCCAGGTAGTGTGTGATGCCATGGGGTGCATCATCAATGTCTGCACCACACACCCTGGGAATGCACATGATGCATTCATCTGGCACAGCTCTGCACTGTGCCACAGGCTGGAATGTGGGGAAATCCCCATGGGCCACCTAGTGGGTGAGTATGGCATGGGCAAGGGGCGATAGGCATAGCAGACCTGGGGTGGGGGTGGGCATTGTGTGCATGGTGGTGTGGGCACCAGGGACAGGAAAGTGGTGCAGCAAAGCATAGTGTAGGGCTAACCATGTCACTCTCCACACAGGTGACAGCACATACCTGCTGAGGCCCTGGCTGCTCACCCTTTACCGGTGACCATCGTCCCCAGCAGAGGAATGGTACCACGAGGCACACGCTAGCATGTGCAACATCATTGTGCGTGTCTTTGGCATGCTGAAGGCATGATTCCATTGCCTAGACAGGTCAGGCGGTGCCCTACAGTACAACCCCTCGAAGCCTGTGACCTATTCCTGACCTGCTCCATACTGCACAACATGGCCATTGACTGAGAGATAGCTGTCGAGGCAGATGAGGGCAACAGTAGGGGATGATGGAGACAATGGGCTGAGGGTGGTGGACAGCCACCCCTGGGTGGAGGGACCCCTGACTTCAACAGCAGGCATGGCCCACCACAACATTGTCACAGGAACACTTTGCGAATGCAAGAGGTGGTGCGGTAGACATGCATGAGCCACACAGACAAGTACAGCACACATGGGACGTGCATGGTGAGGGGAACTGCACACACAGAGGCATGATGCAGGGGAGTCAGTGGCACACATCCACACACACACACACACACACACACACACACACACACACACACACACACACACAGGCGTTGGACTGTGATGTGGATCAGATGCATGGCACCGGTGCACAGGCACAACTGGTGCTAGACTGCCCTCATCATGCCCACACCACATGGTCCAGCAGCTGGGCATGCACACACATAAGCCAGCATGGAATACATTGCACAGCCACACCGCCATTGGTATGGTGCACACACACCACCTATGAACACACAGGGCATCAGCCACAGACTGTGGTCAAGGCAGCATGCAGATCAGGACAGCCGTACGGTACCATGGCTACCCTGGCCATGGGGGCAGCCAAGCTGGGACCGATCAGCAGACACAGGCTGCGTATCAGCTGGGGGGTCCAACAGCCCCCCAGTGGTGGAAGTGTGGGACTGTGATCGTGTCCTCGTGGGGGTGTGCAGGCAGCCAAACAGGCCCACCCCAAGCATGCCTGGGATGCCTACCTCTGAGCCCATCATCAACTGTGATGGGGTCACCCGACGAGGTCCCATGGGGGTGACAGCACACTGAGGGGGTCTCCTGTGCATGGCCATGCCTGTGGCAGCCAGCAATGCAAAGCCATCTGCAATTGCACCGGCAATGTGATCCAAGGATGCAGTCATGGCCCCCTGCATGCATTGCATCCCCTCCAGGATCTGCGCAGTGTCCCTGTCCTGCTGTTCAGTTAACTGGCGCACCTCTGCATGCAGTGCACGCACCCCAGTGGTGAACATCACTTGTTGCTGAACGGATGCCCGCAGCAGCCGGGTGTGCTCAGCCAGACGGTCCGCATCCTGGGTCTCCCGGGGCGGGATGCCGATCATCTGGGGGTGACCTGCCATACTGCACAACCCCCCTCTCTGGTGGACACTGCACAGTGGGGTCTGTAGGGGGAATGGGTACAGCAGGTGCACTGACGACAGACCCTGTGTCCAGCTGCCCGGTGGCACCCGCAGCCTGCTGCCATCACCCATCCAGTCACTGTTTGACACCCTGTGCCTGCACAGCCGCACCACCACCACCACCACCAACAGAGGACACATCTGTGGCACCACACACCACTGCACCTGCAGTGGTGGCAGCCAGCTGTTCTGCTGCTGGCATTGCACTTGGCACTGCATCTGGCTGTGCTTCCAGCAGGGATGGCATGCCCGCAACATCACTCATGCTGTCCAGGTGGTGTGTGAAGTCATCATCAGAATAGGACCCCACCCTGATCTGTGTCTCTGCACACAGGACACCAAGGCTGGCATCCTGCAGGATCACATCCAGAGCCTCATCTGCTCCTAGGACAAGGACACCCACAGGCACCATGGTGCAGATTCAGGGCCTGTCAGGCCCCTGGATGCTGATGGAGGTTGATGGTCCATCCTCCAGGGCCGTGTGAGCACCCACGGGTGCCGCTGCCCCATCCACTGCACGGAGGCATGCTGGTGCTGCAAGAGAAGGATGGCATGTCTGGGTGACAAGGATGGCATGTCTGGGTGACAAGTGCCTTGGACCTGGGTAGACCAGTGGATGTCCTCTTTCTGGACTTCAGCAAGGCATTTTACTCTGTTCCTCACGTGGGCCTGTTGGATAAGCTGGGAGAAATGGGGGTGGGGAACCAGATGATCAGATGGATAGGCAATTGGCTCCAGGACCGGACCCAGAGGGTCATAGCTGGTGGGATAGTCTCATCCCCAAGGAGGGTCATTAGTGGGGTCCCACAGGGATCAGTCCTTGGGCCCCTTCTGTTCAACGCCTACGTATCTGACATAAGGACAGGAATCAGGAGTGAGATGAGTCTCTTTGCAGATGACTGAAACTGGGGGTGGTGGTGGATGGGGAGGAGGGGAGGTGGCACAGGGGACCTGGAGGCTCTGGAAAGATGGTCTAGAAAGTGGAAGCTGAGGTTCACGTAGGAAATGCAAGGTACCCACCTGGGGCCAGAAACCCAGGTCAAGTGTACACCCTGGGGGAAATGCACAAGTCTCTATGGCTGAGAGGGACCTGGGGGTGGTGGTGGATGTCAAGATGAACTCTGAGACTTGTAGGAGGGCAGCAGCCAAGGCCAACAGCATGCTGGGATGCATCGCTAGGGGATCACCTCCAGAAGGAGGGAAGTGATACTCCCTCTGTATAACTGCTTGGTGAGGCCTTTTGCAGTACTAGCGTGCAGTTTTGGAGCCACACTTAAAGCGGGACATTAACCTCCTGGAGAGGGTCCAGAGGAGGCACCAAAATGATTTGGGGCTTGGGGACAGGACCTATGAGGAGAGGCTCAAGAGCTAAATATGTACACATTGGAAGAGAAAAGGACGGGGGACATGATAGAGGTCTTTAGGTACATGAAGAGGGTAAATAGGGGAGGAACAGTGGGTGCTTTGAAGGAAGGAGGAAGGGGCCACTAGAGGGGCATGGCTGGAAGCTGAGAGGGAAGATTCAGGGGAGAAAGGAGGAGGTGCTACTCTCACTGAGAGGGTGGTGGAGCCATGGAATGCACTGCCCAGGGGGCTGGTGGAGGCAGCGCAGTGGAGGGGTTCAAGAGGGGTGGGACAAGTACAGGGAAGGGTTCTGGAAGCAAATCCAATGCAGCAAGAATATCCGAACTGGGAAGGAGAAGCCAGAAAAGGCGAGGGACAGCAAGGTCAGCACCCAGGTTGGGGACTGACCAAACTAGCAGACACAAAAGACCGTTAGGCCTATTCTGCTGGCATTTTAGTATGTTAGTATGTCAGTGATGCATTGCCCACATGTGCCCCCCAGTACAGTGCTGCTGCATGCATCCTGCAGCATGGCATGTGCATGGGTGCACACAAGTGCCCATAACATGCAGGACAGCCGCATGCATGCCAGCATGTCCGTTTATGCACCCTTTGGGCCACCAGCTGTGAGTGACTGACATACATACCATGCAGTGATGGGCTGCCACCCATCTGGAAGACTCCTCCAGGCACACCCTCTACTGATGTATAGTGGATGGTGGCTACCACCAACTTCTTTGTTGGCATCAGTGTGGGTGCATATGCTGGTCCTCCTCCAGCAGCATTCTGGGATGCTCTGATGGCTGCCACCTTCTCCTTTATGCACCTCCTGTCTGTCCCGACCTTCTTGCAAAACTCCTGCGCTGACTGCTGGTGGTTGTCATGCTCATTCACATAGGTTGCCACCTTTTCCCATGCCACTGCCCTGTGGTGTGCTCGTGGCACCACTCAACAGGGCCTCCCTATCGGGTAGGCCTTGAACAGGGCATCCATCTCTCCCTTCATGAAGTTGTGCCTGTGCTTCTATACAGGCCCCCACTGCTCACCCTCCTATGCCGACATGTTGCCTCCTGTGAACAAGGACAGCAGTTTGTCAGTGGCAGCATCTCCCTGGTCCATCCCACTCTGCTCCCAGTATGCTGCTGTGGCATCCACCACTTACCTATCAAAGTTGCATTACCAGAACATGGCCTATGCTGTTCCGTGGCACTTATGAGGTGCAACGCATACAAATGAGGTTGTGTGCAATAGTAATGATATGCTAATGCACCCTACTGTACCACGCATTGGCTGATGAGCTTATATGCATGCAGCATCTGAATATCAAGATATTGCACCATGCGCAATGGTATTGCACTGCGCAATGCCCATGCATGTGCAGTGCGTTGGCCTGCAGTGTGCATGTGCACTGAAGTGTCATGGTGTCGATCGCGCAAGAAGCTTGCCCAGCTTGATGTATCAGCACTACGCAAGCTGCGCATGGCCAGCTATGTGCATGGTCGTACATGCTGGCATGTTCCCAATTGCGCACATGCACATGTTGCACAGGCCACTGACCTCTGACCCCTGGGTCACCTACATGACCCCGTGACCCCACCGGGCCACACCTCCTGCACATGTCCAGCACTGCTCGGTGGCCAGGCACTGTGCATTCTCCTGTGCATCATGCATCCTGCACCTTTGGTGGCCATGTGTGCCTGTACCCACCATTTTGCCACTGAACAGAGCGAGAGCCATTGTACAGGATCAGAGACACCATGCTTGCAACTGGACCAACATGGAGGTAGTCATCCTGGTCACTTGTGTGGAGCCCCACAGCTCACAGCTGTTTGGCCAGGTGCCCTTGCAGAAGGCCAGGGGCAGTGTGTGGCAGGACATATCTGTCAGCCTGGAGAGGAGGACAGGGATTCCCAGGATGGCTGAGTAGTGTAGGCACTGGTACTGGTGCCCTGATGTGCAGGACCCTGGCCGCGTCAGACACGCATCAGGTGTGGTGCAGTGCCACAGCCAGGTAAGTCATCCCATGTTGCATGTCTGTCCTGGTGCTGTACTGTGGTGTTGGCTTTGCTGCGTGGCATGCCCTGCAATGGGGTACACTGTCATGTGCATCACTGAGTGGAATTGCCAGCTGCCACTTGCATTGTGATGCAGCCGTGCTGGCATGCGGGACATGTCGGACAGGGACATGCCCTGTGCACAGGAGGCTGGGGGAGCAGCTGCTGTGGTTGGGTACTGATGTGCACCTGTCTTCTTTTCATTCCCAGGGCCAGAGGACAGCAGGTGGGCCAGGGCTACAGCAGAGCATGACCAGGTGGTGCACCCTGATGGGGGGAGGACCTGCACAAGTGGCACTGCAGGAGGAAGGTAAGCACTGTCATGGTCCTTCTCATTAGACAAGGGTCTGGCAGTGGGGAGTGGGTGCAGGCATGGCCACCTATGCCATGTGCCATGGCAGCTGTGTGTGTCACACTGTGCATGATGCATGCCACTGTGGCATGTCCATTGGACATGTGTGCTGGCTGTTGGGTGGGGTGGGCAAGTGTCTGGCTGCCACCATTGTAGCTGCAGTGCTGCCAGTGCAGTGTGCCATGTGACTGTCACTGTGCAGTCATGTGGCTTGTGCAGTGGGGACCACCTCTGTGCAACATCATGGTGCACCGTGTTGCTGGCTGGCATAGGCCTACCCCCTGCGAGTGTCCTTTCTGGGCCCACCAGGGGTGTGTGGTCTCACTGCCCATTGCACACTGTGGGTGGGCAGGGTTCCATGGGCCATTGCACTGATCACCTGTCCTATCCCTTGCTATAGGTGTCCGGCGTCCGGCGTGGAGAGCTCCATGCAGAATGCACAGCTGGCTCATGTGACAGAATTTGCTGGTGGTGTCCAGTATCTTGGAGATTGTTGTTGCCATATGGTGAATGATGGCGGCAGATTGGATGGAGTGATGGCTTGCTGGGGTGGCCGAATGGAACCGTCACTGATGTTGCTGATGTTTGGCCCATTTCCCATGTTGCACCTTCCCCTCCAGTCCCCCCTCCCACTGCACAGTCCCTGTTCCCTGCCCCCTTCATTCGTTGTACCTACCCTTTCCCAGCTCCTGTTATATTTGTAAATAGTTCTTCCATATAAATATTTTCTAACATACCTGCCTGTGTCTGTGTCTGCTTTGTAGGTGGTGTGTGGAGCCATGCTGCAGTGGCCCAGTGTCTGTCCACATTGTGTACATGAATGGGGGCACATGTTGTGCATCCGTGGTTCCCTACTGTGTGCTGTGGTGTGTCTCACTGTGGTGGTGTCCATCCCCTGGGTTGGTGGCTGTGCATTGGGGTGCCCATAGGGTGGCAGTGAGGGGTGTGTGGCGAGTGTGTGTATGGTGGTGGCTCACGGCCATGGTCATTGTTTGGGTACTGTCTGCACACTGTGTTGGGGTCCTCTCCTTGATGTTGGGTGGCCTGTTCCATGTATTTTGCCATGCTGCCTGTATCCTGGCCCATTCAGTGCCTGCTGTGTGGGCTCCTTGTGTGCCTGTGTGGCATGTTTGTGCATGGATGCATTGTCCTGGGTGTGGCCTGATATGGTCTCCGGGGGGCATGGCTGGTGGGCTGTCTGGGGGGGTGAGAGGCTCCCTTGGTGGCCCTTCATTGGCCATTGGTACCTCCTGTTGCCTGCTATCCATGCCACCATTGTGTTCTGTGGTCCAGTGTCTAGGTGCCTGTGTGTACCCTGCTGGTGGAGGCCTTCTGTGGCAGCTGTCACTGTGCTTCCATGACTCTGTCCCTGGGTCTCTGTGTCCTGACCCCCTCTGTTGCTGTGCTGTTCTGCGCTGCCACGGTTGCACTGGAGCATCTGTTTGCACCATGGCACAACTCTGTTTGCACCATGGCACAACTCTGTTTGCACCATGGCACAACTCTGTTTGCACCATGGCACAACTCTGTTTGCACCATGGCACAACTCTGTTTGCACCATGGCACAACTCTGTTTGCACCATGGCACAACTCTGTTTGCACCATGGCACAACTCTGTTTGCACCATGGTGCAGCGCTGCCATATTCAGCCATGTTGTGCTGGTGCTGTTCGACCTGTGCAACCTCTGAATATGGCTCCAGTTGTGCCATGGCACATTGGATTTGCGCTGTGCCGAACTTGTGCTGGCCTTTGGTGCATTTCTGAATATCCGGGCCTTGATCTTTTTATTTCTTACAATTCTAATAACCCACTCATTTACATTTTATGAAATCCTTTTGTTTTTTTTTAGCAATGGTCAGCTAATGTCATCTATCAAATTACTACATGTCTCTCCATCTCCTAAACCAAGTAATCTCACCTGAGCAACATGGTAAAGGGGCTGTCAACCGATTTAACATCCAATTTTTTAGGTATTCTTGCTGTTGCAATGCTGTAGGGATGGAGTTCTAGAGTACTACCCCTCTATGTACAAGGGAAGCCCTGCCAATTTTCAATTTAAAACTTGGAACTAAGTATTCCATACCCAATGTTGATCAAATACCTTGCCTATGGGCTTTTATTTGGAAAAGTTATATTATATATCCTGGGAAATTCCCCTTCCAGATTTTGATCATGAATTGCAGAAGGCCGAGAATCCTTCTGTCCCATCAAAATAACCAATTCATTTTACTGTATAACTCACAATGATGTGCCTTTCTATGCACATCAAGGGCATAGCATTCCAACTGGTTATACATTGTATCCAGTCTGTCTAGCTGTGTCCCCTAAGGCTACAGCATACAGTAAGCTACCATACTCCATTGCTGGGACTATCATTGTGTTGATAATCCATAATCGTACATTTCGCTGACATGCATTGTTTTAAATTATATAGTACACCTAACTTCTTATTTGTATTTTTTATTATTGAATCTGTATGAACATCCCATTTTAACAGGCTGTCTAACCAGATGCCCAGATATTTATAACTAGTAGCCTGCATTATATTGGTCCCATCTAGTGTTTTAACTTCCAGACAAGTTTCTTTGTCAGATTTTGAAAATTTACTAAATAATAACAATCGCGTCTCCTTGTCATTTTATTTTAGCATATGATTTTAGAAATAATCCTGAATTTGCGTAAATGCTAACTGAAGTTTTTTATTTATGTACTCTAAGGAATGTCCCTTCATATATAACAGTCTCATCTGCATATAAATGGTAATTTATATATGGGTCTGAAAAATACAGTCTATTGATATAGATATTAAACAACAGTGGTCCTAATATTGAGTTATGTGGAGCCAAAGATGATCTGTATGGACCCATTACTATCTGCTGTTTGCATTCCAATAGATAGGTTTTGAGCCAACTAAGATCAACATTACTTAGACCAATTTCACTGAGCCTGGACAGGAGAAACCCATGGTCTAACACATCAAAAGCCTCGATAGATCTATAAATAAAGCACCACTGCAGTTCTTCTGTCCACGCCAGCTGAAGATCACTAACCACTTTAATCAAGGCAGACTGTGTACTATGAAGACATCTAAACCCTGTCTGATGCTTATTTAGGATATTATTGGTCTTTAGGTATACTTTTAGCTGCTCTGATATTAATCTCTCAAAGATTTTAGAAATCTGGGAAGCATGGATATCAGTTTGTAATTAATAACACCTTGCCTTTAGCCAGCCTTGTAGACTGGAATCACTTTTGCTAGTTTCCAGCCTTCTGGAAATACTCCAGTGTTTATAGAAAGATTGGATATATATGAAAAAGAATAAGCAATACAAGGGGCTGAATATTTAAGCAGCTTTGAAGAAATTCCATCTAATCCTGCTGCTTTAGTAATATCAAGGCCTAGCAGTTCCTTTCTGACCTGATCTCCAGTAACGGTGATAAATTTAAAGATATGATGGTCTGCTAATTTCTGCCCATCTACTTCAATCTGGTCTATCAGTCTGTTACCATTAATGAGAAGATTCTTAGTACTCAGAGATGAAGTACCATTTCTACAAAATAGTTGTTAAAAATATTGACAATCTCATCACCCATAGGTACTGTATGTCCATTTATTTGGAATTTTCCTGCCAGGATACTTCTATTTTTACCTATTAATCCTGTCATTGTATTCCAGACATTTCTGGGATTTTTATTAATATTATCATCTAATTTTGAATGACTATAGGCATGCATGGTCAATCTTAATTTTTGAGTATAGATATTACATGCCTGCCTTTACAATTGCCATCATTACTTAAACCTTTTGTTTTAGCTCTGATATTTTTTATCTCAGTCTTTCTTGAGTTTTTATAAATCAGCATTATACCAATGGGTACCTGTTTTCTTTTTTTGCTTTCTTCTTTTTCATAGGCACATGTTTATCACACACTAATAAACATTCTTGTTGGAAATAACTCCAGGCCTCAGCAACTGTAGGAATTAATTCAGATATTTCCAATTGTATTCTTTCTTCATCTAACATTAAGGCTAAGTATTCAAAATTTTAATTTCTCCAATTAAACACAGGGTTGTTAACTTCTCATTTATTTCTCTTTCTTATAACCAGGGTTACCTGATGATCCAAGAAGGCATCAGGTAACATCACTAATTGTATAGGACTGAGGGCAATTTGTAAACATAAGGGGACAGATATTCAAAACTTTTTACTAGGTGCAAACCATTTGCACAGGGTTTGTGCCAGGTTTGTGTGAGTCCGCAATATACAAAAGGTCAAATAGTGCGTTCAAACTGCATTAGCACTGGGCAAAAGTATAATGTATGCAAGAGGCAAAAAGAGTGTGAGTGTACATGAATACAGGTACAATGCTATATTCAGTGCATTAGCGCCACGCAAAGTGTTTGTGTGACTTAATACAACACTTTGCGCAGTGAAAATTACCACTCAGGAAAAGGTAGTCTTAAATTGGGGCAAACCAGCTTTGTGCAACTTTATGGCATTGCATGGCTTTAGTGCAGCTTTGTGTGACCCTAACCAGTAAATAGTGAACATAGAAAGAAACCAGACATGGATGAAACATGCTGCACATGGATAGCACCTCCTATGATGCCATCATCTGACATCAGTCCCCGCCATGCCAGGCAGTAAGTGGTGACCCGGCACCCTTTGGGCACCATGTCATTGTGTCCATACAGCATACATCTGCAGACCACCCTTCGGTGGACACCAACAGAATCCAGCACACACATGCAGCACTGAGGGCATGGAGGGTGTTAAGGGGAGAGTGTACAGGTGGCCAGTCTGCATCACATAGTTGGTGCTGCCACAAGGCTGGTACAATTCATGCAGTGCAACTGGTCCAGTGTTGGGAATATCCCAACACCAGTGTGTCTGTCTGTGCCCCTCTGGCCACATACTGCACATCTGTACAGATACCAAAGCACACAGCGCCAGCCATGTATATGTCACTGTGAGTTTCCCATGCCAGTGTTGCAGCATCTGTGGGTCACACAACAGCATATCAGTAATGTCCACTGCTAGTACACACCTGCAAGATGGCCCTGTCACTGTGTAAGGTGCAGCAGTCATTAATGCCCTACATGCCATAGACATTGAATGTCTCCCTCACACTACAGGCCCCCATGTTACTGTAGTGTCTGCTGTGCACTGTTGCAGGAACTACAGTTTGACAATTGCATGCAGCACCACCACCTGTGCCTGTGCTGTGTAGTCCCTTGGGCCACAATATTCTATGCGGTTCTGTCAAATGTAGCCTGCAGCTACCACCATGCACTTCCAGACTGACCTACAGGTGAAGCTGTGGGACCCTGCAGTAGAGCTGGCAAACTGCATGCAAATCAGGACATAATGAGATGCTAATCTGTATGTTTGCCCAGAGACTGCCTAAGTAGGCTCATTTGCATGTCACTTTTGAATATAGCAAATTTTTGGCCCGAGCAAACATTTGCTCCACGTAAATTCTTTTGAACTGTGCAAACATTTCAGAAACATGGTACATTTCTGCAAATTTCACATGCACTGTTGCTTGCAGCTTTAATGAATCCACTCCTTTACTAGCACTCACATTGGAACATGGTTCACCTTTACCTTGCTTCATGTTGCTGTGCACTGTGCTGCTGTTGTGGTTTTGCACTTCATGGTTGCTGTATTCAGCACTGTCTTATTTCCTAGCTGTTTGTGCACTGTGCTCCCAGTTTGCCCAGCTTCCTTTGCATGCTATATTCAGCAGATTTAGCATTGGAGCTATCCCATTTGAATATAGCAGGCAACTGGTTCTGAGCTAATTTAGTATGTCGGCAGTGCTAATTTAGCCTCGGGGCAAAGTTTTGAATATCTGGCCCCTGATCTATTAAAGATGATTTCTTAAAAACAATCTACATTAAATTCCCCAAAGAGAATTTCATGTGTATTTTTCTATGTAAACAGAAAATCTTAAAGATCATTGAAACAAGTTGCATTTACTTTGGGCAGTTTATATATTCCAGCCATAATCATAGGTTTATTAAAAGGCAATTTTACTTCTACTATTAGGGACTCCAATCCCCCTATCTGTAGACTGTTATTTCTATGATTTCAATTCAGAACTAACGTATAAAAAATACCACCTCCTTTTTTACTTCTATCATTTCTTAAGAACTGGTAGCCTTCTATTTCTAATGATAACTCTGAGATTATGCTATTGAGCCATGTTTCTGTGATAATTATTCCAGGTTTATAATTTGACACCCAGTCCTTAATTTGATCTAGGTTTTTGTTTTCAAAAATACTTCTTGCACTAAGGTGAACTAAGCCAAAATGTCCGTTTTAACGCCTCTGTGTTTAACTGAGGTGTGCACACAGGTCCAGGATTTGGGTGTATGTCTCCATCCCTAGTTTGCAGTGAGCTCCTCTGACAGATAACTTATGAAGTATAGAAGTAAAATCAAAATAGATCTGGTGTGTGTTCATGTATGTGTGTATGTGTATGTATATGTGTGGTGTGATGAGAAAATACTATCAAACATTTTCAAGACATTTCAAATGCACTAGCTCTGGGTTAAAACAACTGTTTAATAATTTTTTGTTTATGGTGGGATGACACTATTTACATGTGGCAATGTTTATTCTTAGTCATGGGAGATGCTTTAGATGAGCTGACATGTATATGTATAATATGTTTGCAGTCCACCTCTGTATATATGGGACCTGCTGTTTGTTATGTCTGTAATACTTTTAAAATTTACTACAAAAGGAAGAGACTGGTGGGACTTGGGAAACAAAGCTGCATGTCAAACATTTCTATGAGACATCATCAGACTTTATCTGAGTTATAAATTTAGTGATGTTGCTAGAAATGCTGTGCAGGAGGCAGTTTTCTGCAACAATTTCCTGTAGAATTTCTGGAGCAATCAGATTGTAGGCACAAAGGTTCTAAATAGTCTTGTCACCTTTGGTAATTATAAATCTCAATGTAAATTAATGTAACAAAAGTGCAGAACTTACATTTGCATATAATTGTTATTATTAAGAATGCAATAGAAGCACTGGTAGTAGTATTTGCTGTTTAGAGTGACATGTGGGGCCAGTTGTATGTGTTCCATTTGCGATGGTTATATTTAGTAATTTATGTTCATTGCATCAGCAGCTTGGTCAAGTTATTCTATTTCAGTCTCTTCATGTGCATTTTGTTGGCCATGGTCCTCTGCAGCCATCCATCCTAGGTAGGATTATGGGCCAAAGCAGGTCACCCTGATATTTATCAATTATTGAACAACATATATATGGTCTGGGGCCAGCACCTTCTCCTGTATAAAATTCTGGCCCATCTCCTTCAATCCCTCTGTCATCATGGTACAGGTCAGGAGGCATAGGCACCCCAGGAGAAATTATACAATTTGCAAGTAGCATTTTATTATTATCAATAATAAAATAGAAACAATAGAACTGTACAGTATAGGTCTTCACAAAAGGCAATACAAACAAAAAAGGTTCTCAGTCTGAGTCCCCCAGAAAACATTGCTCTGATCATATAAGGTGTTTTTGCCTGGCAGTTCAAACTCTGCATCCTGTTGTAAGTTGCATCTCCTGTTTTTTACAAAATGTATTACAACTTTGTCATTTTCCTTCTTAAAGAGGACAGGCAATGATTTATAACTGGCAGCTTTATACAATATTCCTATTTATGGAAATGATATCAATTTATCTAAATGATCCATATGTAAATGTACTTGAATAAAATCTGATGTAAAAAACTGTATGTTGCACTGTTTCCTTTTTATGGGCAGCATTCTATTACAGTTCTCTTCATGGAACTAGTGATGTGGAGTTTTAACTAAGTCACAGTTTGTGTACAGAACTCTGAGCATGGTTCTGATAGGACAATAGCTCATGCTTACCATTCTGTACACACATCATGACACATCAAAAACTCCAAATTACTGGTTCCTTGAAGAGAACTGTGCAGAATGTTGTCCATAAAAAGAAAAGAACTGAAAACCCAGTTTTCATATCAGTGTTTATTCACGTAAAGTTTATTATGGTTCAGTTGGAGGTGAGACACTATTTCTGTTACAAGGAACATTACTAACAGCTTCCAGTTAGCACACATTTCCTGTCCCCTTTAAGGCCAGCCTGAAGAGCCTATCTAGTCTTAACAGGTGCAACAAAATACATTTTGTCCCAGAGCTGGTTTCCTGCTGACAGTTCTGTAAACAAGTTTGTGGAGATCATAATGCATCTCTTGGTCAACCCCCGTGTTCCAGATTGTAATTCTTTCTAATAAACCCAAATAGCTTTCTGTAGTCATGTCAACAATACAATTTATACATTTGCAAACCAAGGGATCCCAGTTTCACATAAAAGGTGTCTTTACATGGTGCTTACTTGTGCTGCTAGATTTTGTTATGCTCATCCCACTGCACTCCTGCCACCTTGTACACGTATGTAGTTTCATTTGCATGTCTGTTCTGGTGTTCCTGTGGTGTTTCCTGCTATCCATGGTCTGGTGGTATCACCTCAAGTTAACGGAACTTTGGGCTGCCATTCTTCTAGATGGCACCATAACTATTATAAAGTTCAATACAGAATTTGTTTAGAAGGATTTTCCCTAATGAATTCATTTGAACACATTAGAAAATGCATCTGGAGTAATGTGCCAAAAGTTAACTCACAGACCTCCAAGTTAGTGAAGTAATTTATTAACAAATTCAGTTCTACAGGGATGATTTTTTTTTAATGTTTTCATCAGAATTCACTAGGGAAACTCCTCCCTGAATGAATTCTGTATTGAAATTTATAACTTTATGGTACACTCTATTAAGAATGGCCATCCAAAGTTCTGTTATGACTGTTTTCAGAAGGTGGGGAGATGAGGTGTAACTGGGATCAGGCTATCAGTTCACCGAAATGAGCAGAAAGCCTTGTTTTTCTGGCAGGGCAGAATGGAAAAAACTCAGTGAACCTGGAAAGGCTGGGAACATGGAATCAGTGAAAGTTCCTTTCTGTTGTGGTACAGATCTCTTGTACAAAAAAAGGAATGTTACAAATTGATCTGCATCGCTCATTGAGATACAGATCACTGCATGTAAAGGGGCCTCATGATTCACATTTTGACCCACAGAGAAGCAAGGAGATAAAGAACAAGCATTTGTCAGTGCTGAATCTTGCTTGATTGTATGTGCTGTGTAGGTATTTGGAAGTCAGTGGAGTGCAAATATTGAAAATTTGCAAACTTCCAAGCGTGCGTAGGAACTGCGCAATGCACGCTCATAAAACAGTAATTTTTAGGAAGTTTGTCACCAGATTTTCAACATAGCCATTTTAAGACCTCTCCTCATGAACAGTGTAACTGATTTTCTTAATGTGTCCCATACAGTGATTTCACACACCGACTGCGCCATTGTGCGCTACATGTGGTGGAAACACATTTTGGGTGAGATGTGAAAAATGACAGCTGTACTGCTCATAAGGAGGTGTGGTAAAATGACAATGTTGAAAATCTGGAGTGAAAATATTGAAAATTCGTGAACTTACAAGTGTGTGTAGGAACTGCGCAATGCACGCTCCTAAAACAGTCATTTTTAGGAATTTTTTCACCAAATTTTCAACATAGGCTTTTTGAGAGCCCACCTTATGAACACTGGAAGTGCCATTTCATTAATCAGTGCTGAAAGGTGATTTCATGCAGTGACTGCAAAAATCACCCTTTGGGCCCGATTAATGCCATAATAGTGAGAGCATTCATGAGAAGGGGTCCCAAAAACCCCATGTTGAAAATTTGGTGCAAAAATTCCAAAAAATGCCTGAGATATGCAGCAAAGTTGAAAAAACCCTATTTATTACATTATACAGCTTACCGGCATGTCGTCAGTTCGCGGTCGGCTTTGAAGAGTGCAGACATGTTCCCAGTCCACCGAAGATCATCTTGCCAGAGTCTGGAGGTAAGTATGGGGTGGGGGTGTGGGGAGGCAGAGTGCACAGTGGATGGGCGTGGGTGGGGGCAGAGACAGCGAGGGACTGTTTTTGTGTTTCAGGGTGTTTTTTTAAAAAAAGGACAACGATGCAGGACGTTTGCCACGCTAGGGTGGACTCCCAGCATGGCAAAAGGATGACTGTTCGGGGGCATGGAACCGATGGGGGATTGGGCCCCCCCGGTGATAGCATCTGTTGCCACGCTGTGGTGGGCTCCCAGTGTGGCACCTTGTACTCTCTTGGGGGGAACAGTGGAGCTGACGAGGGGACTGGGCACCCCCGTCAGCTATACAATGTGTAGCCACACTGGGGTGGGCACCCAGCATGGCATGTGGAACTCTGGGGGTGAGTGCAGCATAGCCAACAGGGGATTGGACACCCCCGTCAGCTATACAGTGTGCGTGCGTGTGTGTGTAGGGGAGCTCATGAGCAGACGATATCTTGTCGCTGCTCACTGAAGCATAGCTCCCCCTTTCAACTGTACTTCACTGCATTTTCGACTGCTGTCATAGACAGCTCCAGCAGCCACTGGAGAGCGGAGGCCCTGCAAACACACTGACTGAATTGGAAGAGGGCTGCCACATCTCTGAAAACTCAGATGATGGCACTATGCGTGCAAGCAACATAAAAATTAGAAACTGCAAGTGAAGGAAGGAAGATAACAGGAGGAAATTGTGGGACCATCAGAGTGGCCAATTCCTAGGTGCCACAAGAAAAAATTGACTGCGCAATCAGGCAGGCAAAAGACAGACAACTGGCAAAATAGGAGCAGACAGAATACATCCTTGCTTTTACCTCTATCTGCATAACAAATGGGATATGGTCTTATCTAACCTTGTCACATACCTCCCTCTTTAAGTGGGAACCTGTTTTTTAAAACAGGTTTCAAACCTTCTGTTATTTCTTTTAAAACATTATCTTGTAAGATTTACAGTTCTTTGCATATGCAGTATACCTTTTAATAATACTTTTTACAGCAAACATTTGAGTTAACCACATAAATTTTCTCAAGCTTCTGAATTCTCCATTCCTATACCATATCTTGGCAGAAAATCAGCATTGACATTCTCTTTTCTCGATTTGTGAATCACTTTAAATTTAAATGACTGTAGTGCCAGGTACCACCTTCTGATTCTGGGATTTTTATCTTTCATTTGGTTAAATCAACAGTGAGGATTATGGTCTGTTATAAAGAGGGCTTTCCCAATTGAATGGGCAGACCACATTGTCCCAAAGCCAAGACAGGATTAATGAAAACTGGGGAGGGAGGGAGGGTGAGAGGGAGGAGGGAAGAGAGGAGATGAGGTCACATAGGGAGGGAGTATCTTAGTGATGTCACAAAGTAGGTGGAGAAGGGGAGGGTGGAATGGTGTGGTGAGCAGCTAAGGATTGGTAGAGACAAAAAGGGTCTGGGCCAGAATGGGGCCTGATAAGAGGCTGCACAAGAGGCAGGAGCTACAAATTGCTCCAAAATTCTGCACCCACCCTATGAGAAGTAGAAGAAGGAGCACAGTGGTAGGTGGAGCACAGTGCACCACTGTGGCAGGTGGAGCACAGTGTGGGAGTGCTACAGTTGGACTACCGAAGGTGGATGGCAGAAAAGGGGAAAAAGGAACAAAAGGGGAGTAGGGCAGAAAAGGAAAGGGAGTTTAAAAGGGGAAACATGAAAAAGGATGCAGGGTGATAAGATAGAAGCAGGGGCATGGTGTGTATGCTTGTACCCCTTGACAACAAAAAAGGAAGAGACCAGACCCCCCATGATGTACATCTGGGGGGCAGAAGGAAAGAAGGAAGGTAGGAGATGGAGGAATTGAATAAGAATATGATGTATATGATGTATAGATGTATATGTATTATGAATATGATTTGAACTGTCTGTAAAAGACAAAGAGAGTGATCAGTTATTGCAAATATGGAAATTTGAACATCTGTAAACTAATTTCCGAACTGAGCAACCATACACAATCTTGTTGGTGTCTTTATTGGAGGGGATCTGGGGACAAGTATAAATTCAGCTCCTAGCAGTCATAACTTAAGGGTCTCCATTGCCCATTTCACAGCAAGACATTCTTTATCAATAGTGGAGTACTTTATCTTGCAGTTGTGCAGATTCCTACTAATATACATAATGGGATGTTCCTTTCTATCTATATTCTAACTCAAGATTGCACCTAGGCCAAACTCTGATGCATCTGCCTATAACAGAAAATGTTTCTCAAAGTCTGGACTTCTTATGACAGAAGCTGAACTTCATGCAGCCTTGGTGGCCCAGAAAGCCTCATTGTACTCTGGGGACCACTTCAAGTCACTTGGGTACTATTTTGTCATGAGTTCAGTGAGAAGAGTAGCTAACTGGACAAATCTGTGAACAAATCTCTGATAGTAGCCAGCCACACCTAAACATTACCTGAGATGTTTCTTTGTTTTGTGGACAGAACTGTTAGCTATAGCTTCTTTCTTGGAAATCAGAAGCTTTAATTGTCCATTTCCTAAAATATTACCCAAATATCTTGTTTCCTACATTGCTAATGACCACTTGGTAGGATTAATGGTCAGCCCTTCATTTTTCATAGAGGAAGCACCACGTTTCATCGACAGTAAATTTGCTGACATCCTGTACAGTGAACACAATGCAGCCACTCAGTATTGTGCTGTCAATAAACAAAGTGTGTTTTTCAGGGGCAGTGCCGCCCACACCCCCCATGCCAGGGCTCTGCCCCTCGAACCTCCCCCGCATTTAAACATAACTCCAAGTCTAAGTTGTTTGGGGAGGGGCAAAACACTGGGAGAAGCTGTAAGTGAGACTGCAGACCATTACAGTGACTTTTGCTGTAATGGTCTTTATTCATCTTTCATGGTTTTGGTGTCACCTTACTGTGGGCCAGTTTCATAGATTGGATAACTGCCTGTAAGGTAAGTATTCATGGTGTCTTTTCCAGTCTGGACTGTTCACCACAACATTACCCTGGTAAGCAACACACTAATCAGTGTGCAGGGCTAGAATTATATCCATGTACCACTGAAATGTATTGTGTCTGCCAAGTAAACCAAACAGCATAGTAGTGAACTAATAGAATTCAGCTGGAGTGGAAAAATGCAGTTTAGTCTCTGTATTCTTTCAGCTGTGAATTTGCCATCAACCATTGGTGAGATCGAGGGTACTCATGTTCTTGGCACTTCACAATCTGTCCAATTAAATCATCTATCCTGGCCATAGCATAGCAGTGAAATATGGACACTTAATAAGTTTCCTAAAATTAAGGCATATTCTTACACCCCTTCTTTTATTTACAGTCACCATTGGTGAGGACCATGCACTTCTCAAATCTTCAGTGATACCCAACTCTTCATTTTTGTATTTCCCTTAACCACGTCTGCTCTTAACTGCTCTGGTAATCTGTATGTCTTTTGTATGATGCCAAGCCTATACTGGCATGATGGGCTGCATCTGCCCAGGAGGGAACCAGGATCCTAGGTGATAGGTTTAAATGCTTCATTGGCAAGCATTAAACTAGCCAAGGGGAGGCACTGAAAAGGAGCAGGGAAATCCTAGCCCCCCCCAAAAAATCATGGCAGTAAGTGTGGTAAACACCAACATAGATGTGTCGATAGGGAGAAGGGCAGGCGTAAATGGAGAAAGTGACAAAGGCAAGAAGGACAGGGAGGGGGCAAAAAGGAGTAAGGCCATCAGGAAATGGAGGGTAATGAGTACCAATGCCCGTAGTCTGGGCAACAAGCTCCCTGAGCTGGTGGCCTTGATGGAATAGGGATGCCTGTATATTGTAGCAGTCACAGAAACATGGTACACAAAGAATCATGACTGGGATGTTAACATACCAGGGTACATAACCAACAGGGCTGAAGAGGGGGAGGAGTAGCTCTCTATGTAAAGGAAGGGATAAAAGCAACTGAACAAAAGAGTAAACAGGGATGAGAGGAGGCACTGTGGGTCACCTTGGAGACTGGAAAGGGCACCACAATCTGCACAGGGGTTGTGTACAGACCCCATGTCATGGGGAGGGAATGGACAAGGATATGATAGAAAGCATTCTTAGGATGGCAGAGAAAGGGGTGATACTGTTGATGGGAGACCTGAATATGCCAGATGTTAACTGGAGCACATTTGCTGCAGCCATATCCAAGAGCAGAGCCATTCTTAATGCCCTGCAGGTGGCAGAGCCTCAGACCAGCTAGTTCGGACCCCACTCATGAGGGAGCAATCTAAGACCTCACTCTCAAATGGGGACAGTGAGAGGATCTCAGATCTAGAAGTGGAGTTGCCATCTGGGAACAAGTGACCATCAAACAGTGTGGCTCACATTAAACTCAGCAACAGAAGTCAAGCCATACAAAAGTGAGGTACTAGACTTCAGGAGGCTGACTTTGACAAGATGGAGAGTGCCTCAGAAAAGCACCAGCAAACAGGTTAGAAGGAGGTGTGGAGCAACAATGGGAATCATCAAAGCTGCCATCACAGAGCAACAAGCCTTTGTGTGAAGCAAATAAACAAATCAAAATGAAAGAAAAGCCACTATGGTTCTCAAAAGAGGTGGCTGTGAAAGTCAGGAAGAAAAAGATAGCATTCCAGAAGTATAAGGAAACAGAAGGAGCAGGACAGAGAGCTGTACCAGTTAAGGCAGAAGGAAGCAGGGAGGGAAGTCAGAATAACAAAGGCCCAAACTGAGGAAAGATAGCCAACTCGGTTAAGAAGGGGGATAAAACCTTTTATAGGTACATCAGTGAGCATAGAAAGACAAAGGGAGGGATAGTGAGGCTGAATAGAATGAACGGTGGGTGGGCAGAGGGGGACAGTGGAAAGGCAGGGATACTGAATGAATATTTCTGCTCAGTATTCACAAAAGAGGAGGGGGGAGTGCCTAATCCAATTAACAGAAGCACTCTTGATAGGGGGGTCGATCCCAGTCCTTTCACAGAAGAAAGGGTTCTGCAAGAACTCCTAAAACTGAAGGTGGACAAAGCAATGGGGCCTGATGGAATTCACCCCAGAATTCTAAAAAGAACCAAGGGGGAACTAGTGAAACCACTGGCTACTCTTTTAATAAATCATGGAGGATGGTGTGGTACCCGAGGACTGGAGGAAGGCAGATGTGATTCCCTTCACAAAGTGGGACCAAGACAGAGGCAGGAACCACAGACCTGTCAGTTTAACCTCTGTGGTAGGGAAAGTGATGGAGTCACTTACAGAAGGAAGAATAGTTGAGTACCTAGAGGCCAGTGGGCACAGGACCCAAGGCAGCATGGGTTCACAGTGGGAAGGTCATGTCAGATGAATCTAATAGATTTCTTTGACTGGGTGACCAAAGTAGTAGACCAGGGAAGGGCTGTAGACAGGGCCTACCTAGACTTTAGTAAGGCATTTGACACAGTCCCACACAAAAGATTAATAGTCAAATTAACCAGCCTGAGAGTGGGTCCCTGGGTGGTAGCCTGGGTAAAACATTGGCTGGACAACAGGACACAGAAGGTAATTGTAAATGGAGTCCACTCTGAAGAAAGAGGGGTTACTAGTGGGGTACCGCCGGGTTCAGTATTGGGTCCAGTCCTTTTTAATGTCTTCATAAGTGACATTGCAGAGGGACTGGAAGGAAAGTATGCCTCTTTGCAGATGACACAAAGATCTGCAACAGGGTTGATACACAAGGAGGTGTGGAAAGGATGAGGAGGACTGGCAAGGTTGGAGGAATGGTCAGAAGTACGGCAGCTGGGATTCAATGCAAAGAAGTGCAAATGATGCACCTGGGAAACAAGAACCCAGGGAAGAATAAACAATGGGGGAGGTAGTAACAACAACAAAAAGGAAATATACCTGTGGATAATCATATCAGATGACCTTAAGGTTAGCAAGCAATGTGAGGAAGGCAGTAGGGAGGGCTGGGGGTATACTGGGATGCATAGGGAGAGGCATCAGCAGCAGCAGAAAACAGGAAGTTGTTATCCCTCTGTACAGACAGTTGGTGAGACCCCTTCTGGAGTACTGCATCCAGTTCTGGAGACCCCATCTCTGCAAGGACATAGACAGGATAGAGGCAGTCCAGAGGAGGGCAACTAAAATGGTGCAGGGTCTGCAAGAGAAGCCGTATGAGGAGAGACTAAAGGAGCTTAATATGTATACCCTTGAGGAAAGAAGGGAGAGGGAGGACATGATAGAAACTTTTAAGTACCTCAGTGGAATCAACAAAGTCCAAGAGGGTAGCATCTTTCAGAAAAAGAGACGTGCAAGAACAAGGACACACAATTTAAAGATGGGGGGCGGGTTCAGGGGCAATGTGAGGAAGTATTTCACAGAGAGGGTAGTGGATGCATGGAACAGCCTTCCTGAGGAGGTTGTGGGGTCTAAAACTGTGGGAGAATTCAAGAATGCATGGGACAGACACAAGGCAATTCTTGTGGGGGGTAGGAAGAAATCGGCTGTTGGTTAACTAGGATCTGTGGCCAATCCTGTAGGTAGGAAATGGGCAGACTAGATGGGACAAGCGGTCCTTATCTGTCGACAAAGTCTATGTTTCTATGATAGGGTGAGCATTTTCTGTTGCTATTAAACGCTTGATTCCCTTTTGCTTGGCCTAGCATTATGGAAAAAGTACTTTTAAGTGTCTTTACCATGTTACAAATGTATGTGGTTTGTTCTGTGGGTAAGTAAACAATCACCTTTACAGCATCAGAAGTCTCAGTTCATTCCAATCTGTCACAAGCTATATCAATATCTTCTTTAGCAGTTCTAGTAACACTAACACAGCAACATTTAGTGTTTTTCAGCCCATTTCTTCAGGAGGCTAGCATGGTATATCTTGGTAGGATTTTTCCTGTCGGGGTCTCAGCCTCATAGTTAACTATACCAGTATATCTAACCACTTTTATAAGGCCTTACCACTTTATTAACAGTTTGTTTTCTATTGGGTAATAGGTACAAGACCTTTTCACCTGGCTCAAAACATTTTCTTTTATCCCATGGACATATATACCTTCTGCTCTTTTGGAGCTTCTTCCTGATTACTGTAGGCAATTTCAACATATTTTGCTAATTTAATTCTCAGTGCACACATATAACATGTAATAGACTCTTTCTGACCAGGGTTATTGTCCCATGTTTAATTTATTTATTATTTTATTTTTGATAATGGGGTAAGTACACTAGACATAGGACTGCCTATTTTCAGGCATGACCCATGAGAGTACAAATCAGAACAGTCAAAAATACAAATACAACATGGTACAGGACAATACAGTACAGCTCATTGCCTTAGTCAAAATATCACAGGAAATAATACAATAGGTAGCAAAGCAAAGCAAGGTGAACTTTATTTATATAAGGTGCCCTGCCAAAGCCTCAGGCGCCTTTACAAAATACTTAAACATTTAAACTCAAAACATTAAACAACTTAGAATTAAAATTTGTTAAAACCGTCACACCCATAATGCGTCAATGTTAATAATCAAATTTCAATAAATCAGCCATAATCATCAAAGGCCTGGGTAAAAAGATGGGCATACATTGTAAAACAGCACTGAGATATGCAGGCTATAACAATTTAAACAAAATGTACAGAGAAACTGATACCAAATACAATTACAAATAAGGTAGAGCAGTGTACATTATGGGTAAGCTACCTAGGTACTTAAGTCAAAGTAGAAGGGAAATCAGAAATTATATGGAGCAGTCTACAGTGTAAGAAAGAGAGCAGATGCAGACAGGGCTAGGGAGAGGAAATAGTGCAATGTTGCAAAAAGAAAGGTTAGGTGAAAGGTAGAGATGCAACAAAATTTTATATCACTGATGAAATTCTGGCGAAATCGGGATTTTCGCCCCGCGTAACATTTCACAAAATTAAGCCGTTATGGTGAAATTTCACCTTTAATTTCACTTTCACTGGTAAATATCACCTTGTGGCAATATCAGGCAAAATTAGTGAAAAAAGGACTGTCACATGACTTACTCTCTGCAGCAGACTGCAG
Organism: Neoceratodus forsteri; assembly: GCA_016271365.2. Taxonomy (NCBI): domain Eukaryota; kingdom Metazoa; phylum Chordata; order Ceratodontiformes; family Ceratodontidae; genus Neoceratodus; species Neoceratodus forsteri. The sequence continues at coordinate 815,125,717 of CM028135.1, forward strand.
GTCACATGGTGACTGTACTTAGTAGAAGCCACTGAATCTGCTTAATTTCCCTATAGTTTGCAGGCAGATTAGTGGAGTGTTAAAGACTGCAGAGTGGAAAACCTTTAAATTAGTAGTTTGTGTGATTGTTTGTGTTTGTGTTCTTCCCCAATGTCTTTATTTTAAAAAAAGGTTAACTTTCTGTTGTAGGCCATTTTCTGTTGTGTTATTTTTTCTATCTTTATAGTTAGTGTGTGTGTGTGTGTGTGTGTGTGTGTGTGTGTGTGTGTGACTACCTGTCTCTTTCTTTTTCATTTTCATTTTCTATTAAGAAAACTTTTTTTTTATGGATGAGAGGAAAGATAGGGCAAAGGGACTGGCAGAATGCAAGAGCAGCAGGAGGATCTACTGTTCACCTTAACAGGTGGGCATTTCTGTCCATAAGACAGAGCCCCCAGCACCTAACATGTGCCCCCACACAGCAGCAGCAGGAGCCCATTGCCCCCAGCAGCAGCAGGTTCCCCCATTCCTCAGCAGCAGGAGAACCTTGCCCTCCAGCAGCAGCATGTGCCCCATGCCCCGCAGCAGCAGGGCCCATTGCCCTTCCACAGCAGCAGGAGCATGTGCCTCCCGGACCCCAGCAAGGGCAGCAGGATGTTGATGAGGCCCCCACCGGGACATCAGATGGCACCCCATCCCAGATTCTCAGCAGTGTGGGCATTTTTTACCACAAAGGCTGGAGATGACACTGTTGTCATCTGCAACCTTTGTGGTTGCGGAGTTAAGTGGGTAACAAGGGTCCCACTTTGGGACCGGTGGACGAAAGAGCAACCTGCAGCACCACCATGTTGTACAGTGGCTCACAAAATAGCAAGTGGCTGCAGCAGAAGGAGGTGGTGAGCAAGGGGAAGGGGGCAATGAGCAGAAGGAAGGCAGTCAATGGCCTAGGAGGCACTGTAGGTCCAGCAGGAGGACACAGCAGCAGCAGGACTCAGAGGCAGCAGGACCATCCAGCCTCAGTGATGCACACCACACCCACTGGTGCCGCCATGCTGCTGATTCTTCAGCACAGCCTGCAGCAGCCTCCCCAGGTCAGTTCAACATGGAAGACCTGAAGGCCATGTGCCATGAGGTGGAAGTGGTGCACACGGAGATGCAAGATGCCCATCAGGAGTTGGACCAGTTCTGCCAGGAGATCTGGGTGATGTCCAAAAAATAATGTGGTTCCAAAAGAAAGTGCTGGATCTCCGGGTGGAGCTGCATCATGGGGGTGGTGGTGTTGGTCGTGGCAGCACTGGTGGAAGTGCATAATGGCCTGTGGTCCAAGGTCCAGTGCCGTGTCACTTTTGATGGCCTGGATCACAGCACTTAATTTTTTTTTCTTTTCTTTTTCTTCCCTTTTGTTACTTTTGACTCACTCTTCCTCATCTGCACCCCCTAAAAACAATAAAAAACAAAAAAAAAAGAAGTAAAAAAAAATTTTCTGTCCTTTTCCTCTTCTACATCCTCATTTCTTTTACTTGTCCAGTGGTTTTGTGTGTAATTTGTTGTTATGTTTATGCTCCCTCCCTTTCCCCCTCTCATATGAATACTCTAGTCCTGATCCTGCATGTCTCACCATTGTGGTACTGTGCCCATAAACTCTGCCTGTCTTCTTGTTTTATGTTACTCCTTTATATATTTCCTCCTCCTATCCACAAATGTCAAGTATTGTAATTTGTTCCTATGAACAAAATTTTTTTCCCAAAGCTATGTGATGTTGTGCGGACTTGTGGCAGTTTTGGCTGTGTGCAGTATCAATCAGAATATATACACAACAGTTATAGAAACATAAGCACTTTTATTGTGAAGTTTAACATAAATATGTTTTTTTGTGCTTAACAACAACATGTGTCCCCTGGTCTTGTAACCCACAAACATTAACTTTGTGTCCTCCCTCCAGTCGTGATGATGTTTTATAGGACCACCACCACCACCACCCAGTATAAAATGTGCATTTGGGCCACAGTTTAACACAGCCACTTGCTGCCATACTGTGAAGAGCAGGCATGCTTAGATGAAAAATATGACAGAAAAAAAGGGATTAAATTGAGACATGAATTTGCTTTCAATCATGATGTTATATAGTGCCCTGCCACCACCAGGACAAATAAAATGGTGTTTTGTCCACTGTTTACAAATGATTTCAGGCTAATACTTGTTGCTGCTAGTGTGTAACAGGATGTACATACCCAACAGTGTTACATGAAAAATGTTACATAAAATTTAGACAGAAATCTGTTCTCAGTCATGATTTTATCTAGTGTCTTGCCATCACCTGGACCAAAACATGCTGTTTGGTCCACTGTTTACAAAGGATTTCACGCTGAATCTTGTTGCTGCTACAGTAGTGCAGAACAGACTGTACATGTCTAGAAATGTTACATGAAAAATGTTACATAAAATTCAGATAGAAATCTGGTCTCAGTCATGTTATATGGTGCACCCCCACCTCCAGGACCAAAACATGCTGTTTGGTCCACTGTTTACAAATGATTTCAGGCTGAATCTTTGTTGTTGCTAGTGCAGAACAGAGCCGTACATGTCCATAATGTTACGTAACATTCAGAGAGAAATCTGCTCTCAGTCATGTTATATGGTTCACCCCACCTCCAGGACCAAAACTGCTGTCTAGGCCACTGTTTAAAAAGGATTTCAGGCTGAATCTTGTGGCTGCTACAGTAGTGGAGAACAGGCCGTACATGTCCAGAAATGTTACATGAAAAGTGTTATATAAAATTCAGACAGAAATCTGGTCTCAGTCATGATGTTATATGGTGCACCCCCACCTCCAGGACCACACAATGCTGTTTGGGCCACTGTTTACAAAGGATTTCAGGCTGAATCATGTTACTGTTAGTGCAGAACAGGCTGTACATGTCTAGAAATGTTATATGGAAAATGTTACATGAAATTCAGACAGAAATCTGCTGTCAGTCATGATTTTATATAACGCCCTGCCACCACCTGGACCAAAACATGCTGTTTGGGCCACTGTTTACAAATGATTTCAGGCTGAATCTTTGTTGTTGCTAGTGCAGAACAGGCCGTACATGTCCATAAATATTACATGAAAAATGTTACATTTTATTTATCTATTTGAATTTTGATGACTGGGTAGGCCCACTGAGTCAAGACAGTCCCTTTTTCAGTGGCGACCCAGGGAATCTAAGCATTCCACAATTGATATGCATTAAACATAGTAGATGGGCATTAAACTTAGTACCAACAGTGGTACAAACAGTAGTAACATTAAAAAGTAGAAATATTCGATAATTTGATGCAGTAAGTACATAAGATAGAGAAACATCATACACTTTAGGGCATAAACAACTTTCAGACTCTTTGGTTGCACAGAGTTCAGAGAAACCTTGAGAGCACGACATGAGATTAACCCCTGCCAGCTAGGCAGGGGGTTATATAGAGTTACACATGCCAGTGGCAAGGAATAGGTCCTTGTACTGTTTGTTAAACTGTGAGAGGGATGTGCATGATAGAAGTCCTGTTGGGAGATTGTTCCATTTATGTGCAGATGCATACAAGAAAGATTTCTTTCCAACTGATAAATGAGTTTTAGGTACGCTTAGTAATGGTTGGTGAGATGTTCTAAGGGACCTGGTGAATGGTTTCTGGGTCAGGTAGGTTATACAGACTTGGAAGGGAGGGAGATTAATTAATTTGAAGGTGGTACACAGCAAGGGCTTCACCTCAAAACCTCACCAATTTAAGGCACTAAGCACAGCACAGTGGTGAGTTCGGGCCAGGGCTGAAGTGACAATACGGCAGTATGGTGATATACTTGCCTAAGTCTGTTCAGAATAGATGGCTTCACTGTGGAAAGCAAGGATGCACCATAGAGGAGACTTGGGAGTAGGGATGCCATAGAGATGGTCCTTCTGGATTGGGAAGTGAGGTAGGGGTCAGTAAAGTATAGTAGCCCTGGTTTCTAGTGAGTTAATGTTATAATTTTATTGGTATGGATCTCAAAGGATAGGTTTTTGTCTAAGATGACGCCTAGGTATTTAAAGCTTTTGACACATTCCAGCATCACCCCAGCAGATGTTTTAACAACCAAAGGCAGTTGATTATCAAGTTTATAGGAGGTGTGGTGGAATAACATTGTTTGAGTCTTTTTAGTATTACGTACTAAAAGATTGGCTTTGAACCAGGCCTCCAAAGCCTGAAAATCACTCTTGAGATAGGCGTTTATGACATTATCTTTAGCAGACCTGTATGGAATGTCATCATCAGCACATAGTTGAACTGCTGCAGCCCCACTGTTGAGTGGGAGTTCATTGACAAAAATGGAGAATACGAATGGTCCTAATATGGATTCCTGAGGAACACCGTCAGTTATGGCAGTAAGGGAGGATGTGGCATCAGATAATTTTACACACTGAAGCCTGGTGGTTAAGTAGTTGGCTAACCAGGAGTGGGATGCAGGTTCAAGACCTAGTTGATGGAATTTAGTAAGGAGAAGTTGGTGACTGACAAGGTCAAAGGCTTTGGTCAGGTCCACAAAGGTGGCACCTGTAGCCTCACCCTGATCCATTGCCCTTAAAATGTCTGCGGTTACACATAGCAATGCTGATTCTGTGCCATGCAGTTTAAAAAATCCAAGCTGATGGATAGTTAAGGCATCGCTCAGTCTGAAATGTGATTACAGTTGATTATAAAGAATTCTCTCCTGGATCTTGGCTGGGGGCATAGGATAGATATAGGCCTATTGTTTTCTACCAGGTTTGTGGGGCCACTTTTAAGTACTGGGACTACAATTGCAGTTTTCCATTTGTCCAGGATTGTTTGAGAAAGGAAAGATTTGTTTATTGATAGCATTACTGGGAGGCGTAGGCAGGTGCTCCTATCCTTAGAAATATTGAATGAAGGGTACTGAATCTAGGAACACTGTCTGGGTTGAGATCCTTGAGTAGTTTGAGGACCTCTAGCCTTGTGGCCAATTTTAGATGGAAGGTGGGGAGGGTACAGTCGGGGTTGGGCGATGTTAAGTCAGCTGGGATGGGAGGCAGGTCTTTTTTGTATTTGTCCAAGTCAGTGAAAAAGTGATTTATACTAGTAGTTATTTCTGCTGGGCTCAATAGTGTGGCACCATTTGCGACCATGGACTGGGGAATGTTTCTGTCCTTTCCTTTAAGGAGGGAATTTATTTGGGTCCAGAAAGTCTTTGGGTTGGTGAAATGTTTTTCCTATAGGGAGCAGAGGTAAGTCCATTTGGCCTTTGTGGCCTGGGTTTTGCAAGCATTGCACAATCGTTGATAGGACTGCCAGTCAGACACCTGTCCTGTTTTTTTAAACTCCGTCCAAGCTTTGTCTTGAGAATGCATCAGTGATCTGTGATCAAGAAGAAGCCAGTGGAAGTTTATTCCTTAGCTCTTCAAGACATAATAGGGCTAGGGAGTCTAAGATGGTTGGAGAAAGTCATAAAGTAGTCTAATGCCTGGTTGACAAACAGGGAGGCAGTTGATGGGAGTCCAGTCTACTGACTTAAGATGCTCAAGAAAGGCCTCAGCACTAAACCTCATTAGGTCACATATTTTAATGAGTTTTGGAGGTTTCTGAAACATTTCTCCAGACACAGTGTAGGGAGTGATCACTAAGAGCATCCGGGAATAGTGCTTGATGTTTATGTGCTGGCTGTTATTTGTTAAAACCCACTCTAGGAGACTGATTACCTGATTTCATGTTTAGTCTGTGGGTAGTGGATTAATTGCACTAGCTTTGCATCCTCTAGAATGGAGAGGTAGTATGTCCTTTCAGCACTAAGCCAGTTCAAATTAAAATTCCCGGGTTAGGATTAGGTCACCATGGGGTAATTTGTCTAGACTGGTTAGGAATTCCAAACAGGCTGAGGAGACAGGTCTGGGAGCAGGTAGACACACCTGACCATTAACTTGGTGACTTGACCTAGGATAATTGAGATTACGATGTGTTCATGTTCAGGTGTATCTGAGACGAGTGGAAGTACATTGGTCAAGAGCACATTTTTGACATAGATGAGTATGCCCCCACACTTTTTGGAGAGACGGTCTTTCCTAAAAGAGGTGTATCCAGTTAGTGCAATTTCATGGGGGAGTGTATATAGGGCTTTAACCAAGACTCAGTAATACATAATACATCTGGGTTGTAATGTCTAGCCCATGCTTCATGCTTGGGTATTTTACTTTTAATACTTTTTATAGTCATATAAGCAATCTTAATCCCTTGAAGGTGGACCAGGTTGGTATCAAGAAGAAGGGGTTTAGGTTCTCAATTCATTTGGTCTAGGGTTTAGCTCAATATCCCCAGATAGTAGCAGAAGACAGGTCAGCGAGTGGGTAGAGGAGGTGGTAGGAAGTGGGATTTGTACCAAGTTCTGGACTCAGTTCAGACCATCTGGTTTTATTCGCTGTAGCATGGCCACCATGGTCAGGCGGGAGACCTGAGATTGTGGATTCCTGATATGTGGGGTGCATAGTATGCGAGACATAGAACAGGTGGCCACGGAGGAAAAGTCACCCATTCCTGTATGTGTGGCACTGGTTGTAGGGCCAAGAGGATAATGCAGTAGATGAGGAGACCCTTAGCTCTAAGGCTTTTCATTGTTATGACAATTGCTTTAACAAGGACTAAGAAAAGAAGGTATCAGAATTGGGTTCTGTGGGATCTGTAGCTTTTAAATCTGTAGATTTAACACTGTTGCCTCACATGACAGCACCTCAGGAGTGAGGTTCTACCCTTTAAGACAGAGAGAGAGAGAGTGAAACCTGAAAGAAGAAGGGGCCGGAGATAGAAAGTGTATTTAATAGAGGATGGTAGTGGGGGAGGAGGGGTGGGCACAGAGAAAGAGCTGCAGTAATCAAAGAGCTACAGTAATCCATGCATTACATAAAATTCAGACAGAAATCTGCTCTCAAGTAATGATGTTATATGATGCCCCCTCACCTCCCAGACCACAAAAATGCTATTTGGGACACTGTTTACAAAGGATTTGAGGCTGAATCTTGTTGCTGCTAGTGCAGAACAGGCCATATATGTCTGGAAATGTTACATGAAAACATATTACATACTAGTCAGAAATCTGCTCTCAGTCATGATGTTATAGAGCGCCCTGCCACCACCTGGACTTAAAATGCTGTTTCAGGCTGAAACTTGTTGATGCTGGCTTCTGTAGTGTCCAGAACAGGCCTTATTCAATAAGTCCAGAACAACCTCATGGCAAAATTGTGAGAGAAGGGATATACAATTATTGTGGGAATTATGAAATAGCCAAAAGGTGTGCTACTCTTAGAAAATTAAATCCTCCTGCAAAATGGTGCTGCTTCCTGCACTTGCTTCCTCCTGCTGCTGATTTCTCAGATGATTGAGAAAAAAATGCTGAATCATCATTTCCCAATGCTGCTTTCTTGGTTGGCTGTGTTGACTCTGTGGTTGTAACTTGTACGGTGTGGAGGGAATGAGATTTTGGGGTGCTGCTGTAGCTTGCTGCCTGCTGCTCTGACTAGCTGCCAACTTGCCACAAGACTGAAGTAATGTTTTGACTAGTTGATGGTCTGGATCATCGTCACAGAGTACATACCGCAGATGCTGCACACATAAGTTTCTGTCTGTATTTCTTGTTCTGTTCCAGAGAAGGGTGTTGGTGGGTTGGTATTGTGGTGTCTTGAGTTCTAATATGTCTGTACTGCTTTCGTATTATTTTTTTGTTTGCTTAGGATTACATCATCATCATTGCCAGGCTGGGAGAGATTTGGATCTGGTATGCTGGAATGCACCACATTTCCCAACAAAGACGGTACTGTAAGTATTTCCTTTTCATTACTGGGGTAGGTTACTGCAGTCCAGATGTCTGAGTTTGATAGTAATTGTGTTCTTTTGGCTTTTGTCAGCATTGAGGAATTATGGTGGATGTGCCCACTCTTGCTGCTGCTTCTCAAGACGTGGGCAATCCATTTACCTGTGCAATTGTTCTAGTTTCACAGACAGTCCCTGCGGTAAGTATTTATTTTTTATGGTCTTCAGTGGGAGGGGACAGGGTTTTAGGGGTGGGGAGTGGATGGAGACTGGGGTGGGGGGACTTTTAACAAAAGCAGTCGCCAAAATTTGTTCTTTTTATCTTATTTCCAGGTATGCAATACTGTTAGGGAAAGAGGAATGTGGAATCTGGATGCCTGCTGCCGTGCTTCACCTTCTGGGCCTGGGGCAATTTCTGCAGTTTAATTACATTCACGGTGTATGATAAGTATATATATATATATATTTCTCTGCTTCTAATTTGTTTGCTAACACCAGGTATTATGCAGATGGATGAGTATTCATCATGTTTCCTGTCATTGTTCCTGCTTAGGTCATTTTCCTGTGGTGACTATTTATCCCATGTCTGTGTGATGACTATATCCAGGCCCTGCTTGAGCTGATGTGTAGAAGACAGAGCACATTGCTTAAACTACGATGTTGGTCACTGGTTTCATTAACAAGTAAACAGCACATCCATGGAAGAAGTAAATATGGAAATGGATGGTGGAGGGAGCTAATGTCTTGTCTAATCATTTGAGGTAGCAGATCTGCAGTACTTAGGAAAATTTAGAAGCCAAACTGCAGGCAGCAAACACCTCCCCCCATAGGGGCCATCACAGTTTCTGTACAAGTACTATCATACTACTTATTAACCTTTTTTGGGGAAATTGGATGTTAAGCCTTTTTTGTGATGATCACTTTTCAATTAATGACTTTCATCTTTAAAGATGGCCATCATTTACTACTTTGCAAAATCTGTTCAACTGGAGTTAACGGTTGAATGAGCGTGTTACATTTATACTCTACTTGTACTAGGAGGGTTCTTCAACATTTTGTGGATAGTAAGCAGCAGAAAATATTTATTTTTCACATGGAGTTCATGGGCATGTCGGGTGGGCCAGCAAGAGGAGAGGGACAGGTGTGGCATGAGTCAGGCTCCAGCATGACTATAAAGACATCAAGTCAACATATCTTTCTTTAAGATGGAGTTAGTTGAAATGAAAAGTAAAATGTGTATCTTGATATTTTTGGCAGTGAAACATTATAATTGTATTATCATGAAAATGTTTATGGGTCATGGTAATTTGACTGCTGCTGCATTATATAGGGTGGGGACCAAACAACAGTTTAGGGCAAGAGTAATCAAAAGACACTGAATAACACTGCAACAGATAACACACTCATGAAAAAATCCAATGAATGATAGATAGATCACAATAATTTATAACAGTATACTTAGCTGAAATTGGTTGGATGCTGGGAGTGGCTTCGAGTAACTTCAGTCTTGTTCCACTTCCACGTCCTCCAAGAAGCAGCCCTCACAGTCTTCAAGAATGGAGTTGTCACTAGGAGGAAATTCTCTCAGCATTGCTGCTTCATCCACCTCACTTCTGCTGGATGCCTTAGTAGAGGGACTGTCATCATCCTCATCACCGAGACAGTTCATGTGGCAACACCATTGACATCTCTGTGTTATGCAGAATGTGCCTTTCGTTCATTTTGATGAATGTTAGCATGGACACATTCTTGGGTGACAAATTGGTCCTACAGTCATGCAAAATGGACCCAGCCAAACTAAACACTCATTCCACACTGACACTGGATAGTGGGCAGCTCAGGTATTTCACAGCACTGATGTTAGTGCTGGCCAATCAGTCACTTTGCTGCTCTAGTACTGCATGGCTCATCAGTAATGGCAAGGTGCTTTGTGTCCCCATGTGAGCCTCCACCATTCATTCTGCTGCCCTGAGTTCAGCTGCCTCATCTGTCTCCTCCTCCTTTTCTTCCATATCTTCCACTACCACTTGATAGAGAACATCTCAAATGGGATTGCTTGCCGGAGGGTGGATATTTCAGCTGTCACAGAAATGTGGGCAACGAGCACCAGGACTGGATCTGGCAATTCCAGGATACAAATTATACAGGAAGGACTGTAAGGAGAAGGGTGGGGTGGCAGTCTATGTCAGGGATGGGATCAAATGCACAAGGGATGAGGGAGAAGAAGGAGAACAGAGGCAATTTGGCTGCAGCTCCTAGACTCAAGGAGTAGAAAACTAAGGTTTGGGGTGGTATACAGGCCACCGCCCCAGTCTGAGGAGCTTGACATGTAGCTAGCAGGACAAATCAAAAGGTATGTAGAAAAGGAAAGGTGGTCATTGTGGGGAATTCAACTTGCCGGGGTTGACTGGAACACTCTGGTCACCCTCCAGTGCTAGGGAGCAAGTGCTCTTGGATGTGATCCATGATGGTCTCCTGACAGTTGGTTACTGTACCTACTAGGCTAAAGAACACTTTAGATCTGGTATTGTCGAATGGGGAGGCAATCTATCCGACAGCGATCACCAAACAGTGTGGTTTAATATCATGATATGTGGGGAGCCAGAGAAATCAGTTACTCAGGTGGTAAACTTCAGCGGGGTGGACTTTGAGAGGATGCAGGAGGTACTGAAAGGTAAAACCCGCCACCTTGGACCATGGAAGGGGCTGCGGTAGTGGCTCTTCTCATGGCCCTTTAGTTGTGAGTGGCGATAATTGCCCGGGGCTTTCAACTGGGAGTAAATGAGATTGGAGTCTGCTTGATCCTTCGTGGATATAAACTTGCTGATTTTCTGAACTTTCTGGATCTCCTTTGGATTTGTGCAGCTGCCTCTTTCTTGGACCTGGACTGTCTTGGACCTTTATTGTATCTGAGAAGCTGCTGTTTTTGTCTCCTGTTGACTTGTTCTGGACCTTGGGTGGTGAGAGGACCCTGGGTCCGAAATTTTTGCTTATTTATTTATTTGTTATTTGTTTGTTGTGTGTCTTTCTCCTGGTTTGGGAAGGACTAATTTTATTTCTCCCTGTTGTGAGAGAACTGGGGGAGGAATTTAAATATTTGTATGTTTTTATTAGGCAGTGAGAGTGCCTTTATACCTCGCTCCCGGTGGTGAGAGGGACTGGGGTAGGAGGGTTTGTTTTAATTTATTTTTTGTGGTTTTTGTCATAATTTATTTAATTTGTTTATTAGTTAGTTTTAGACAGATAGTGAGGTTACTTTGAATATTTTGGGTGGTGGGTTTTATTTTTATTGTTTAATTTGGTAAGCAGCGTCATGTGCTGGCCTTCCTCCTCCACGGTAGTGCGTTATTCCTCCTCCTCTCCTTGTGTCCTCCGCCCCTTTTGTACTCCTCCCTTACAATTTGAGATTTATCAGCATTGTAGGGCATTGGGGATTGCTCGTGGAAGGGCGAAGGGGGTGGGTGTGCGCAAACGGGGGAGGAGGAACGAGCGGGGTCATCGCTTTGGGGTTATTAAGTCCAGAAGGCGCCCTGGGGTGAAATGGAATCCAGATCAGGGTCCGCCCTGTCTGGTCTCCATACCCAAGGGCACTACTGATTTCAGTAGGCAGATAGGCCCGAGAACCTCCGAGGTTTGTCCAACTCGGGCGGTGTTATGCAATGCCAGGTCTGTTAGGAATAAAACTGCTATTATTGCTGACCTTATTGGTTTGGCTGATCTGGCTTGCATCACAGAGACCTGGCTGGATGAAAATTCCGGCCCTATAGTGGAGGCCATGACTCCGGCTGGGTACTTGGTGATACACCGCCCGAGATTGGACTGCAGGGGCGGGGGGGTTGCAGTCAGTTTTAAGACTGAATTGGGCCTCTCGAATGTGGTAGTGGGTGAGGCTAAGTCCTTTGAGTGCACAGTTGTAGCAGGTGTAGGCGTTCGAATAGTTCTCACCTACTGTCCACCCGGAGATGGGAAACATTTCTTACAGGAAGTGGCAGACTTCCTCGTCGACATGTCGTTGAGGCACCCAGATTGATGGTGCTGGGTGGCTTCAATGCCTGAATGGACGTTGAACTCTCACAATTCCTCCAACACTGGTAAACACTTCCTCCAACTAATGTCTTCTTTGGGCCTCACACAGGTAGTTTCCACTGCTACACACAAATCTGGACACTCTCGACTTGGTCTTCCTTCTTGGGATTGATGCATCCGTGATATGGTGGAACCAGTCATTTGGTCTGACCACCACATCATGAGGTTCAATTTTACCCTGAGAAAGCCAGCCCCTGTGGAGATGGTCAGGTACCTCCATTATGGAATGTTACTCCACAAGGCCTGGTGGCGGTCCTTGACCTATCATCCCTCGTGTTGGTGGGCAGTAGTCCAGAGGTGCTGGTGCAGGCCTATAATGAGGCCATCATGGTTGCCCTGGATTCTACTCCCCCTGTTCATGAGCGCCCTCTTTCCCGTCACCCCAGGGCCCCTTGGTTTGATGGGACTCTGAGGGAGCAGTGGAGACAAGGGCGATGGTTAGAGCACTGCTGGCACAAGTCCGCCCTTGATGCCAACCGTCTTAGATTGATTAAACATTATACCAGCTATCAATCTGCAATCACCCATAAAAAGGCAGAATTCCTGTCCAGGGAGATTGCAGTTGCTCAGAATCGACTGGCTCAGCTGTTCCGAACTGTAGATAGACTGTGCAACCCAGTCTGTCTGCAAGTTCGGAAAGCCTGTTCGCAAATTGAGTGCGAAGAGCTCGCGCGATACTTTGCAACTAAGGTGGCTGACATCAGGGCGGACTTGTGTCGACAACCTCTAAGGGTGATGTGGGGGAGTGTGTGAGAGCACAGGACCTCGCTTCTCCTGGAGTTCCTTTGTTGACCAGAGTTCGTGGATATTATGAGGATCATCCATAGTGGCGCCCTACAAGCTGCAGCTTGGATCCTGGGCCGATTACCCTAATTTTGGGTTGTGTAGACATCATTGGTCCAGTTCTGGTGCAAACTGTCTGGTGCTCCTGAGTCGGTGAGTTTCCTAGCTCTCTGAAAGAGGCGGTGGTGACACCTCTCTTGAAGAAAGCTTCCTGGACCCAGATTGTTTTCCACCTATAGACCATCTCTAACCTCCCTTTATTGGGAAGGTTATTGAAAAGGTCATAGCTGCTCAATTGGATGACCATTTAACCATCCATAGTATCTACAATCCTTCCAGTCTGGTTTCTGTAAAAGACACAGTACCGAGACTGCGCTTGTCTGGGTGCTAAATGATCTTCTGAGGGCGAGATCAAAGGAGATGTTCTATCTTGGTTCTCCTTGATCTCTCTTCAGCTTTTGACACTGTGGATCACATGGTGTTGCTAGCATGCCTGGGGCAAATTTGTGGAATGTCTGGAACTGTTTTTAAATGGTTCAGGTCATTCCTCACTGGGAGATCACAAAGAGTTGTGTCGGGGAATTTTTCCTCTGGCCCAGTCTCTTTGTTGCGTGGAGTACCTCAGGGTTCTGTGCTGTCACCCATGTTATTTGCAGAGTATATGCTGCCCCTCGGAAACATTATAAGACAGTATGGGCTGAGGTTTCACTGCTATGCAGATGATACCCAGCTATATCTGTCTTTTGCACCTGACCAGGATGGAGCTCTCTCGGTATTTAATAACTGTCTGGGGGAAATCCAAGACTGGATGGATTCTAGTTGGCTAAAGTTGAACTTGGAGAAAACTGAGGTTTTGGTTGTGGACCCGGGCGGTCAGATTGAGAGGTCGTGAGCTGGCGCGCCTTCTGGAATTTTTCTTGGTGGTGTGTCACTACTGGCCTCTGAACGGGTGCGCAACCTTGGGGTGATTCTTGATGATAGGCTGACTTTTCAATCCCAAGCATCAGCCATCTTCAGGACTTCCTTTTACCATCTTAGGAATATTGCCTGGGTTAAGCACCTTATTCCGTCTGACTCTCTGTCAACATTGGTCCACGCGTTTGTGTCCTCGTGCCTAGACTACTGCAACGCCCTTTACTTTGGGCTTTCTGGGGTTGAAATCTGCTGCCTACAGCTTGTGCAGAACACGGCAGCCTGGGTTTTGACTGGGACAAGCAGGTCCTGTCACATTACCCCGGTACTGCGCGAGCTGCACTGGCTTCCAATACGGTGGCAGATCACCTTTAAAGTCATTTTATTGACTTTTAAAGCCCTTCACGACCAGGATCCGTCCTATCTGAAAGACCTGCTGGTTCCTTATTGCCCCGGCCGATCACTCCTCTCTGCTGACATGGGGTTGTTAGAGATTCCAAGAGTGAGTTTGAAATCCTCTGGCGGCAGAGCATTTTCTCATGCTGCACTCACTCTTTGGAATTCTCTACCATGCCGGTTATGGGAATGCTCCTCCGTGGAGATTTTCAAGAAGGAATTGAAAACACATCTATGGAGAATGGCCTTCTTGGAAGGTTAAATGTATTGTAAAATGTGTGAAATTTTATTGTAATTTATTGTTTTTATGATATATTTTATAATGTTCATGGTTTTGATATTTGTATTGTATGTTGAAGCTTTTATTAACTTGTTCAGCGCCTTGATACAGTGAAAGGCACTATATAAATAAAATTATTATTATTATTATTAAACTGTAGGGAATAAGGCATGAGATGGAAGTGGAGCTGAAATGGGATATTATTAAACGGGGGTTACAGAGGCAACAGAAGCTTGCACCAAGGCACAGAGTAAAAGAAGCAGAGCAAGAAAACCATGCTGGTTGAACAGCAAAGTTGTAGAGGTGGTGAGGGCAAAACGAGTGGCTCACCAGAGGTTTAGGAGGACAGGGATGGAAGTGGACAGGGAAGAATATGCAAGATGGTCCAGGGAGGTGACCAGAAATGTGAGAGAAGCCAAGGCTCAGAAGGAGCTGAGATTAGCACAGGGAATTAATGGGATGGAGAAGACTTCTTCAGATACATCAGGGAGAAAAGAAAGTGCAAGGAGACAATGAGGATAAAAAGGGTGGGAGTGATGTAAGGGGAGGAGCAGGGAAGCACTGAATAAATACTTTTGTTCCGTGTTCACAGAAGAAAGGGACCGCTACCGGCATGGGCTGGGAGGGTGGGGACAGGAGGAGAGGAGGAACAGATGGAAGAATTGAGGCAAGTAGAGTCCTAGAGGGACTGAGGGCACTGAAGGTACACAAGGCACCAGGGCCAGATGGTATCCACCCCAGGGTGCTAAGGAAGATGGCGGAGGTGTTGGCGGAGCTGCTGGTGGATCTGTACAGCAGCTTTCTGGAGTCAGGATATGTGCCAATGGACTGGAGGATGGCACATGCAGTGCCATTACACAAGAGTGGGCCAAGGGATGAACCAGGTAATTATCATCCAGTAAGTCTCACATCCATAGCATGCAAACTCATGGAAATGATACTAAAGGAAAGACTGGTGTCATACCTGGAGGACAATGTCCTCCAGGATGTGAGGCAGCATATGTTTGTTTCAGGAAAGTCTTGTCAAACCAACCTGATACAATATTATAACTGGGTGACAGGTGAACTGGATAAGGGTCATGTGGTGGATGTTCTTTACTTGGACTTCAGTAAGGCCTTTGATTCGATGCCTCATAGGTGGCTTTGGGGGAAGCTAACTGGTTTAGGAGTAGGGGCCAAAATGATAAACTGGATTACAAGCTGGCTGAGTGGGAGGCTGCAATGGATGGTGGTGAGAGGGGAGCTCTTAACTCCAAGGTCGGTGACAAGTTGGGTGCCACAGGGCTCTGTGTTGCGGCCAGTATTGTTTGGGCTCTTCATATCAGACATTGGACATGGGATGGTGAGCAAGGTAAGACTGTTTGCTGACGACACCAAAATTGGAGCAGTGGTGGATGGAGAGGAGGGGTGGAAGCAGCTGCAGGGGGACCTAAGTAAGCTAGAGGAGTGGTCAGAGAGGTGGCAGCTGGGGTTCAATGCAAAGAAGTGTAAGGTTATGCACTCTGGGGTGAAGAACCGAAGGAGAGAATACTGGCTGGGGGGGTTAAGCTGGGGATCACAGAGGAGAAGGACCATGGGGTAATGATAATGGGGACCATGAACAACACTGCCCAGTGCAGGAGAGTGGTTGCAAAAGTGAACAAAATGCTGGTGTGCATGGTGAGGGGGGTTTCATCCAGGTGAAGTGAGGGGATCTTGCCCCTCTACAGATCGCTGGTAAGGCCACACTTAGAGTATCATGTGCAGTTTTGGAGGCCATACCTAAAGCATGATATCAGGCTGCTGGAGGGGGTGCAGAGGAGGGCAACAAACATGATATGTGGAATGGAGGGAAGAGACTATGACAGCAGGCTGGGAGACCTCAATATATACACCCTGGAGGATAGAAGGACAGGAAAGACATGATAGAGACATTCAAGTATCTGAGGGAATCAATAGGGATGGGGCAGATGGGGTCTTTAAGTTAAGGAGGGGAAGGTCACCAGGGGCATGGGCTAAGAATGGAGGGGGAAATTTAGGAAGGAGTGGAGGAAACACTATTTCACAGAGAGGGTGGTAGCAAAATGGAACTCCCTACCAGAATGGGTGGTATCATGTAAATCTGTGAACAGCTTCAAAAGGGCATGGGACAAAGAACAGTGGAGAGTGAGGGCGGAAGGTGGCAGTGGGATGACAAAAGGGAGGGGGTTGGGGCAGCTGCAAACTAGGGGTGTTGGCTGCACACTTGAGCAGACTTAGATAGACCGGGTTGTCTGTTTCTGCTGGCACATTCATATGTTCATGTGTTCGTAAGCTGTTTTCTGCTGTACCTTGCCCATTTTCTCAGGTTGTGCTGCCTGTGAGCTGCTAGTCGTGGTAGCAACACCGGTTTTCTGTGCAGTACATGGCTTATATGCCTTTTTCATCTGTGCAGTAGATACCCATCTAATGAGGTTCTCTGTCAGCTTTTGCACTCACTGATGACCTCCTTTAATTATAGATGACAGACCATGTTTGTAGTGTGGATCAAGCATGGTAGCAATTGCAAATTCATTTGATTGTACAATGCTGGATATATGGGTATTTGTGTCCAGCATGTGGAGCATGTGATCCATTAGATCACAACTGTCATGATCTTCACTTGCCTTCATCTGGTATCAGACATTAACCAGTGTCTGCCTCAGCACACATATGAGTGGTAAGGATTGACTTATACAAACAGTGTCCCCCTCACTACCTGTGTAGCATGCTCAAATGGACAGAGTATGTGTATTTGCCTATCCATTTGGTGCCACTGCTGTGTTAGTGTGATGGACAGTCAAGCACCATCATGGGTGGTGTGCACCACCAGGTATTCTGAAATAACCTTATACTGTTCATACAGCAGGTCAATCATGTACAGCATGGAGTTCCACCTGGTTACAACAAGCTTAATACGGTGCTGAGGCAGATGGTTATTGCATTGTAGCTCACACAGATGGTCACGGGCCTTTACAGAATGGGTGAAGTGTACACAGATGCAACGGGCAGCAGACACTGTTTCCTTAATGTCTACATGGTTTAGAAACTGCTGCACAATAAGATTAAGGCAGTGTGTCAGACAGGGCACCCTGAAAAAAAACACCATCGCTAATGCACTTCACTACATTGGAGCCATTATCATTTGCAATGAATCCTGCTGTAAGTCACTGTGTAACCACTCCTCAATCTCATCCAGCAGAACATTAAGCATTTTCACACCTGTGTGAGAAAAAGTAACACTTCGCATACTCAGGGTTGCATGCTGTCAAATTCCAAGGGTTTTGCTACCACCACAATCTGGCTTCAGGCAGATTTTGCCAGGCCCACAATCAACTACTGCCCCAATTACCTGTGCCCAGTGTGCTGTTATGCATAGAAACAAGCTTGCTGCTGTTTGTCCACTGGTCCACAAAAGTATCCATGCTAAAATGGATATATTCTGATGCACTACACTTCATTGCATGTCTTATGGAATCAGCAACTCTGCTGTACGACTCTGGCATGGCACACTTAAAGAAATAGGTTTGCGATGGAACCTGCCATTTGGGAAAGGAACGGGCCATCAACCTGTAGAACCCAGGATTCTCCACAAATGAGAACAGCAACAGATTGATGGCCAGCATTTCAGCAGTGGCAGCATTTAACTCATGCGCAGCAGCATGATTGAGGAGGGGGTTATTTTGTGTGCCGCTTATGGATGTTCTTCAGAGTGGGCTGCATCTTTGGAGCTATTCGACCAGAATGCTGTACTTGTCACACCAATGTTGTTCTTTTGGGGGTAATAGTTGTCTCTTGGGGCTGTGCAGACTGCATGAAACCAGTTATTTTGGTTGATTTTGGGTGTCATTGTATACTTTTCTGAGTTAAGGGACTGGGAGTCGTGCCTCCACTGCTATGCCCTCCACTTGAAAGACCAAAGGATTGCTCCTCCTCCTCCTCCTCCACTGATCCACTCTGACCTCCCTCCTCCTGCTGTATTGAACTGCTCTCAGTTGCATTTAACTAGCCAAGGGAGATACCACCAACAGCTCTGGCATCCTTCTGGTGTTGCTGCCATCACAGCGGGTGCTTGTTTTTCAGGTGGGCATATTTGCACCGGTGCCTGTGTGGCTTCCCTTTCTTCCCCCGACTAACAAGTGCCTGATACAGTTGACATATCACTATGGTCTCATCAGCTGGATCAGCACATAAAAGTCCCAAATTAGGGACTTTTGACCTCTGGACTTAGCATGCAGTTGGTGGGACTGGGAGAGCTGAGAAACAGAGTGGAGGATTTTGCTTTTTGTGCTGCTTTCATCATTTCCAGAAGACTAATTTTGGGGGGAGTAACAGGACATTTTAGGGATTGCCAATACGCTTTGAGGCAGCATGACCCATGGGCTATGCATGCAACTGGCCTTGGCCTACATCACCCTTCACCTTTTTAAACTCAGGCTCCCATGAGGGATCATCCCAGTAGTCATCATCATCACCAATTCTGATAATGCCCTTGTCCTCCTCCTCCTCCTCTCTATCACTGTCTTCTTTCATGGCACCTTTTTCTTTCTCTACAACCATCTCCTCAGGGCGAGAGGGCTGACTACCTATGTCTCCCAGATTATCAGACTCTGCCTGAACACTATCACCACCACCAACTCCAGCAGAAACAGGCCCTGGGACAGTCACACTGACAAAACTTATCACCCTCCTCCTGGACCACAGTTCCTGTGCTGGTGTTAGTGTGTCCCTTCTTCCCACTATCATCATCCCCCATCAGCATGGATGCAACTGTTGTGGCCTTAAAAAACTGAGACACAGGTATGCCAGTACTTTGAAAAACTCCTTTGCTGGTACCTGCCACACCACTAGAGCCCACAGAAGACACTGATGCAGACATACATGTGCTTTCACTGCTTTGGGGAACTGGAACTGAAGTTGTACTCTACTCAACAGACTTCCTAGCTGCATTGTCCACCTGGCATGTTTCCTCCCCTCCATACCGGACCATCCCTTAGCAGGCACTTTTATATGCTGCTGCTTCAGAGCTTTGCCTTTTTCTGGGAGTATATCAAGGAAGAATGTATTACTAACTGTGTGAACAACACCTCACACCTGCAGGCAGTTTTGGCTTCCTTCCAAGTCCAAACACAATCAGAACATGTAGAAGCACTCTGTACAACTAATACAGTATATAGTAGCCTATTCTAGTAAAAACAAAAAGGTAGCTTTTTTCTTCCCCCAAACAGGAATTAAAGCAACACAGGGAAGAAGGAGACAGGTAACCTACTTTAAATACAGATCACCTGCATCTGGACAACTTAGGTACTGTAATGTGCTAGTACTTACTACAATTTTTTTTTTTTTTTTATGTAAGGGCAGAGACAGCCATGTAATATCAACAAAGGAGCCTACAACAATATGGATGGGATTAGCAATCTCTTGACAAGTAGTATATTAATATGTCATTTTTTTATATTGTGCGGGTCAGGTACTAGACAATGCTGTAACAGGGAAAGGGTAACCAAAGTCAAGTAAAAGAGGAACAGCGCAAAGCAGAGGCAAGCTCCAGCAATGAAGTACAGGGAGCAATTCACCAAAGCAGTAAAACTGTAAGGACAATTTAAGGTGATCAACTAAAAGTACTTAAGTTTCTATACAACAATTATAGACTTGTTGCTTTTCACAATTTAAGTGACACACACAATTTAACAGCAAACAGAACTGACCACAAACAAATAAAAATAAAATAAGGGATCAGCACTGTGTGTTCAATTCAAAACTTTAGAATTCACAGCTAAAAGCAGAAGAATGGTATAACATGGGCTAACAGGAGCAGGAACTCTCAGACAGGAGTAAATGTTCAGAGACAGAAAAAAATACTTGCCACTATACAGTGTAAGAAAACTAATACAAATAAGAAGAACACCAACAAAAATATAAAGGCTTAAAAGAAATAACAGTACATTACTCAGTTTGTGAGAAATCTGTTTGTAAAAGGCTAGAAATAGCCTGCACTGGTTTTACATAACTACCGTACCCCACCCCACTCAACTCCTTCACAGACACAGACAGAACTAAAAACTAATTAAACTAAGTATTATGCAAAAATCAACAAAATTAGAAAATGTTCCCTAGCAGCACTAGGAACAAAATGTATATCTGGAAGCAATTAGCTCTCAAAAACAAGTTTTAAAAATGTTTTAAAATGATTTATTGACTATGATGCACCACAACTGACTGCTCTGACTCAAGAGGCAATAGACTGCCGTAAAGAACCTGCATGTGTAATGTAACCTATTTACCCACAATGCATCACTAATTTCACCTTTGGAGCATAATTTGGCTTGCAAAATCAGAAGTAACACTGGTGAAATTTTAGCCACAAGGCAAAAGTTAAGCATGGATGGGCAAAATTGGATGGTCTAAGCATGTTACATGAAATTTCACAAATTACACAATTGAAATTGCAGCTGAAATTATGTTTCACCTTGGTGAAAAAGTTTGCATAATTGTGAAATTAAGCAAAATATTTTGCCTGGTGAAATTTTTCAATTTTGCACAACACTAGTGAAGGGTAATCAGAGTTTTAAGTGTAGGGAGAGAGCTTGAGGTAAATAGCCCAGGCTGTGGGGAGGGGGGAACAGAAAGCAGGGCAGAGAGTGGTAGTGGAGGGAAATCAAGGACTATGGAAACAATTGCAAACATTAGATGTTATAATGTGAGAATGTAGCATTTTTTTGAAGTTATGAGTTGCAGAGACTTCCAAACTCAAAAGTCCAGCTGGCTCATGCAAATGAAATTGCAAACACCTAATTCTTTGAAACATTCTATTTTCTTTTATTATAGAGTCCCAACGTTTTGCCTGGCAATCAGGCTTCTTCTGGGGAACTGTAAAAGTATACAAATAATATTTTTAATATTACATATCAAAATAATGTCTTTACAAATTTTAAATCAATACCCAGCAACCAACATTCTCATTTTTCGGTTGAACTATTATCGCCAACTTCTCAATAATAATGAAATAGTGCCTATAATTTAATAATAAACAAATTATACTCAAAATAAAATAAAATCACAACCAAGTCATTTTATATGATAATTTTTCACCCTACACCAGCCATCAAATTTTACAGCATGAAAATAACATTGCCTTACTTTTTAACCACGCTGTCAGAGAGATAGTCTATGCCAGTGTGTTTCTTCAAAATGAAAATCTTCTTCACTAATATTTAAAAGAAAAAGTCCAATATTTACTACTTTAAATCAGTTTCAAACTAATTCATTACAACTCTTTTCCCACACTATTTCATGGTATTCACTTTGATTAAATCATGTCCTGCTCTTCGAAATATTTCTGTGTCATATCACAAGCTCCACCTGCAAGTGAATAAAGTACCCATGACCATTAAAACTATTTATATTATTGTTAACTTTGTGCTTTTAACAGTGTGCATGTCAACTTGTTTCTATGGTTATCTGTATCATTAATTTTTTCTCCACTAGCAAAAAAAAAAGTTTCTAAATACTCTTTCCTTAATTTCCATAGCACTGTTGTTTCAAAGTCCATTAACTATTAGTTCAAAGCAATGACCAGAAAAGCCTTGCTTGTGTGTTACTTACTAATAATTATCTTTAGCTTGCATGTGGAGCTCTGCAGCATTTCCTTCTCCTCACTTGTCACTGGCAGCAACCATTACTGTGTGCTCTGAACCTCTTTATGTCGGTGGGAAGGGCCATGTGATGACTGATGTCATCAAACACTGCTAAGCAGAGTTGTTGCCTAAGCAACCCAGTGAATCTTCCCACAGACATATTTTGGCTGGGTCCTAATGCCTGCAGTCCTGAATACACTCTGTGAGTATGCTGTATATTTATTCTCTTTGATTCATCTAATGAAATCTATTGGCAATCAAAGGGCTTTAAACATCTTCTCTTGACCGTTATCCACATTTACTAAACTAATAACAATAAATCCCTTCTTATGTTAGTCTCTAGTATGTAGAGACATAAAATAAGATATATAATTTTTTTGCTTAAATGAATTCTTGGGCCCAGATATTCAAAGAAGTTGCGCCATCGTAACAGAGTTTGCACATCGAAGTCAAATGCGCCATTTTCAATATTCAGAAGGAGGCAGTTGCACCACTGAAAACATGCTGAGCAACAGCGCAATGAAAATGAAGGCATGCACAACCGAGAGGGTGGATCCATGCATAAAAAGCGCAATGCGATATTCAAAGACTTCTCGCGATGTGCAATAGCGCACAGCCAGAAATTGCGCGACTAGCCGGAAATGAGCCAAAATAAAAGGCTCAAGGAAGCGGTTCAAAACGCCAAGGCTGCCAAGTGGGGGGAGAGAGAGAGAGAGAGAGAGAGAGAGAGAGAGACAGACAGACAACAGACAGGCTAGGCGGCAAGGAAAGCGTGGGCCATAGGCTGTAGAGGCCAGCAGGGGTGCCGGTGCAGTGGATGTAGCAGTAAGGACAGTGGGGTAACACAGCAGCACCAGCCGGGGGTCAGAAGCCAGGGAGATGGACAGTGCCAGCTTCCACATGGAAGCTGTAATGAGGGGGGTGAGAATGCATGCTGCAGGGGGACGTGGCCATGGAAGGGCCCATCGGCGGTATGCCCCCAACAGGCAGTACTGTGCCCACATCAGCTTTGAGCTGTACACAGATGTAGAGATCATGGGCTGGTACCACCTGAACAGGGCAATACTGAGATGGCTCTGTGAGCTGTGCAGTGATGTGATGCAGGCACCCTCACGATGGAGTCACGCTCTGTCGGTGGAGACCAAGGTGACAGCCTGCATGTGCCTGTTCACCACGGGCACCTTCCAGAGGCTGACAGGGGACACCACAGGCATCACACAGTCGGCCACATCACGCATCCTCACCCAATTCCTCAGCGCACTGCTGCCACATGCTGCGGAGTACATCCATTTCCCCAGCACCGTGGCACAGCGTACAGCAAACATGCAGGCGTTCCACAGGGTAGCACGTATGCCTGGCATGCTAGGGGCCATAGACTGCACCCATGTGGCCATTCGCATGCCACCTGGCCCCGATGGGCTCGCATATAGGAACAGAAAGAGATTCTCCAGTGTCAACTGCCAGGTGGTGTGTGATGCCACTGGGCGCATAATCAATGTCTGTGCAACACACCCATGCGGAGCACATGATGCCTCCATATGGTATCAGTCTGCACTGTGCCATCAATTCGAGAGTGGGGACATCCCCACAGGACATCTAGTGGGTGAGTACACCTGTATGGAATGCAAACTCGGGGCAAGGGTGGGAATGCCACAGGTGCCATGGTAGTGGCACACAGGGATATGGGCAATATGGACCTGAACATGAGACTGATCTCCACTATCTCCACACAGGTGACAGCAGATACCCACTCCGTCCCTGGCTGCTCACACCGTAGCGGAGCCCCATGACCCCATCACAGCAACGCTATAATGAGGCACATGTTTCCACACGCAACATCATAGAGCAGGTGTTTGGGATGCTCAAGGCACACTGATGCCTAGACACCTCCGGCGGTGCCCCACAGTACAGCTCCCAAAAGGCCTGTGGGATATTCCTGGCCTGTTGCATCCTGCACAACATGGCCAAAGACTATGGGATAGCCGTACAGGTTGAAGAGGGGGACAGCGATGGGGACACCAGTGGCGCCGGTGTTGATGGTGATGAGCAGTCCCCCCTAGGACGGCGGGACCCCCTACTGATCTGGCAGGCCCAGCTGCACCCGGACACCATCACAGAGGAGCACTATGCACAACACAGGTAAGTCAAGGGGACATGTGCAACCAACACTGTCCATGCGCAAACCACAGGCACACAGGGTAACACACCAGGGGTGCATGACAGCCAGGGGAGTGGAAGGGTCCAGGCATACAAACACACCATCAGGGAGGGGTGAGCACTCATATGGACACACACACACCAGGCACAGAGCGTACATGGGCAGATGCACAGCACAGCAGAACTGACATTGCTAACACACAGCACCACTGACTACCCCCACCACCTGTACTGTCCAAGTACGTGTGTCAGATGCTGGGCACCCTTGCACCTTGGTGTACAGTACAATGCAGGCATCATCATGCACACGCACCTGTGGACAGCAGTTGGGAGGGTGTGCAGGTGGTCCGTGTGTCGGCTTGGTGAGCAGAGCACCCAGCAGTGCACTGCCCACCATGACACACATTGCACACATGGCAGCACCAGACAGGGCCAGCACTGGGAGACAGCTCAGTCATGTAGCACTGTCCCATGGCCCCGCCGTTACCCAACAGCACTGGCAGGCTGAGCAGGGGCCACATGGGGTGGCACTGTTGCACCACCAGAGGTCCCACTGCGTGAACGTGACCTTGCCTGCACAGGGGTCTGCAGCATGCCGAACAAACCTGCACCAGGGGTGCTCGGGATGGCCACAGCAGAACCCGGCGTCGACAGGCCTGGTGTCACACGACGCGGAATGGGGAGTGGAGAGTGAACTGTGGGTGTGGTGGCACAGGGTCTGACTGTGTCCCAATGCATCCACGACAGAGACCACTGCCTGGCCGTCAGCCTGTCAATGGTGGTGGTCACATCCGTCCGCATACGCACCAGCTCTGCACGGTCCAGAGCACACTCCCTGCTGTGCCACTCCACAGCCACAGACAGTGCCTCCACGGACATTGCAACCCACCTCTGCAGCTGTACTGATTCCCGCAGCAGGCGGGTGTGCTCGTCCAATGGGTACTGTGCCCCAACGGCATCCTGTCCCCCAGGGTGTGGAAGGTCCTGATGCACAACACCCCTTGAGGGTGGGCGCTGTTCACCAGGACCAGGAATGGGCAGATCAAAGGGTGGCGGACATGTGCCACCGCTTGACACTGTACCCCCAGACCTGGTGGGTGACTGCTGCTGCTGCCCCACCAACTGCTGTGCCCCAGGGTCCACTCATTCCACCGCTGTACTAGCAACAGTGCCAGACACCTGCACAGCCACCGGTGCTGCCCCACCGGTGCTGACAGGCACAGCCTGGGACTGTGCCAGCATGCTGGTACACAAGTTGGAACCAGAAAGGCCCAGGGGCACATGCTGGCCTGCTGTGTGTCCGTCATGGGACACACACCTATCACTGCCCATTGCAGTCCTTGCATCATCAATGGTGCAGGTACGTGCTACAGTCATAGTCACAGCGTGCTGGCATGCTTGCATGCCAGACTGCTGAGACACAGGCTGTGCACCCCCCGCACCCGAGTCACCGACACCAGAGTTGGCGGCCCAGCGTGCATGCTGCTGCAGTGCCTGCTGGCTGGTGATAGAGGTGGATGGACCCTCCTCCATGTCCAGCAGGTCATCATCACTGCCTGGACCCACCACCACCGTCTCCTGAAGATGAACAGGATCTGTAACAGAGAGTACATGTGAGTGCATGTGAACAACCTTCCCCCCACCCCCCCAACACCACCACCATGTCATACCGTGCAGTGATGGGCTTCCACCTGTCTGGAATCCACCTCCTGGTACGCCTCAATAGAGCTCTGATGCATTGATACAACCAGTGTCTCCTCAGTAGGGGTCAGCTCCAACACCACTGGCAGGCCCCCGCCAGTGCCAGCACGTGCCGCCCTGAAGGCTGCCACCTTCTCCTTCAACCTCCTGCGGTCTGTCCCCATCTTCTTCTTGCATTCCTGCATGGAGCACTGGTGGATTCCATGCAGGTTCACTGCCCGAGCTACCCCCTCCCATGCAGCCGCATGGGACTGAGGGGTGCCCCTCCGTCCACTCAGTACTGGCTCCTCATCCAGGTAGGCCTGGAAGAGGGCCTCTGTCTCTGCTGGGGTAAAGTTGGGCCTCCTCCTACGCCCACCGTCCTCACCCTCACCTTGGCTCTGCTCGGTCATGGTGATCTGTATGGGGGCAAGTGGACACCTGTCACTGTGCAGTCTACAGCATTTTCCCATGACCATTATCCAGAACATCACACAGCATGCAACTCACCTCTCACCTGCAGTAACCGAATCTGGCCAGCGCAGCCCAATGTCACACATTTATAGCACAATGCATGCAAATTAGGAGTGGAGCAACTATAATGACATGCAAATCGTGCCACTGAGCCTTTGAATGGCTGATCAGATGATTTGCATGTGTCGGCTGAATATCGCGAATCTGCGCTTTGCGCAATACGTTTGAGTCAGCTGAGCCAATGGCGCAGATCTGTGACTGTGTGGTACACTGCATTGTGCATGCCCAGATAGCTTACGCAGGTGTCTGCCACGCTGCTGACGTGCTGTGCGCGATTGGCAATTCAGGCCATGGCCACCATTGTGCCAGTGGTGCTACAGCACTGGGCACTATATGGCGCTGTGGCACTACTGCGCAATAGTCCACTGTGGCACTGGTACGCAGCTGGTCGGTCGTGCAGGATGCCTATATGTCAGATGGCGCTGTGCGTGGCCTTGCGTCATTGCCCATGACCTTGTCGACCTTTGCCCCTGGCCCTGTTCAGCTGCCATGTGTATGGCCCTATTACGCTGTCTGGTGACAGCGCTATGTAATGTGGCGCTTGTTCAAACAGCGATTGGAACTCTGTGGTGGTCTATTCGCAACATCTCCTGGGGTTACAGCGCAGCGGGGCGGCATATTGCCTGCTGTAAAGTTGGTACCATGGCTCGGAGAAGAGCTGTTCTGTGGAGCCCATTGGAACTGGCCAACTTGATGGACCTAGTAGAGCCCCACTATGGGGCACTTTATGGTGAGGCGGCCCTCACCATTGCCCAGACACAGGTGTGGCATCAAGTGGCCACTGACCTGGTGGGGGTCACTGGACGGTGCTGGTCAGCTGAGCAGTGCGGCACCGGTACAGTGACCTCCGCCGGAGGGATCAGGACCTTCTGGATCGGCTGCGGTCACGTGCCAGGCAGGGCGTGGTGCCTAGGCCAGGTGGGTGTACCATCTATGCACCTGTATTCTCTGTAGGGGTGTGAGTGTGTTTTGGTGGCTGTGCATAGGTGATGGCTCTGCCATGGTTGGCTGTGTCAGTGTGTGCAGCTGTGAGATGAATGGGTCTGGCTGTGTGGGCAGGCACACTCACTGGGACAGGGGGCAGTCTGCTTTGGAGTCACACTGATGTTTGTCTCAACATATGTCTCCCACAGGCCGGGATATGAGGATGCAGGCCCGGGTTGAGGAGGGCCATGCCAGGGCCCCGGTGCCAGTGGGAGTTGCACCCCAGCAGCAGCAGCAGCAGCAGCAGTAGCGGCAGACCCAGCTGCTTGAGCAGTGTGAGTATCATTACTTCATGGATGCTATTGCATGCTGGGGGGGGGAAGACCACTAGCCCTGCACAACACAACCATGCAGGAAAGGGGAGGTCATAATTCCACTATACAAGACACTAGTGAGGCCCCACCTGGAGTACAGAGTACCGTTCTGGAGACCATACCTATGTAAGGACATAGAATGGGCAGAGAAGGTTCAGAGGAGGGCAACAAAGATGGTGCATGGATTGCATCACAAGTCCGATGAAGACAGGTTGAAGGAACTGAACATGTACTCCCTGGAGGAGAGGAGGGAGAGAGGGGATATGATAGAGACATACAAGTATCTTACAGGGAGGAACAGGGTGCAGGAAAACACTATTTTTAAGTGAAAAAGATGTTCCAGGACTAGAGGGCATGGGATGAAGTTGGAGGGAGGACGATTCAGAGGAAACATGAGAAAGATTTTCTTCACAGAATGGGTGGTGGACAAGTGGAACACCCTGCCAGAGGAAGTGGTGGGGGGCTGAAACAATCACGGGATTTCAGAATGCACGGGATAGACATAAAGGAATTCTGGAGGTCAGGGGTAAGGGGCAACAGACTTATAGGAAAACAAAGTGAACTTACAAGCTCAAATGGACAGACTGGGTGGGCCATAGGCACTTATCTTCCGACACTGTCTATGTATCTATGTATGTATGCATGACACAGGTGACATGCATCACTGTCCAGTATCACAGCACGTCTGTTTATGCATCACTGGTGGTCCATGCATGCACTGGGCACATAGCTGTGTAACTGGCATCGCACCATGTTGCCACGTCACTTGACAGCCTTGTTTGTGCTGTGATGGACATGGGCAGTGTGTGTGTGCAGTGGTGCGCATAGCTGGTGCTGCCTGTTTGTGATGGCCATGTGCATGCTCACTGTGGGTGGGTACATGCCATCACAGGTGTGGGACATTGGGCTATATGGCTTGCAGGTTGGGTGGTGTTCAGGGTTGTGGTCAGTCACAGCCATTGACTGTGTTCCCATTTTCCTAGGCCTCGAGGTTCTCTGGAGGATTCGGCAAGACATTCGGGGCCTGACACAGGTGTCCATTGAGAACCAGGCCATCCTTCAGTCCATCAGGCACCATGGCCTGTGGAGGAGGCGTCACAGGACAGTGCGGAACCAGGCACAGGATGACCAGCTGGCTGGGCCTTAGGAAAAAATACCCTTCCCACTTCTCCCATCCCTACCACCCTGTCTTCCCTCTCCAAGTTGTTCATCCCTACCCCTTGAACACCCCTACCTTGTACCCATCCCTCCTTGTAAATAGTTGTTGTTTATTGTTTTGGTTATTTAGTATTTGGAAATTTTAATATACATTTATATTTTGCTATGAATACTGTGTTGGTCTCTGATTTGCAGCTGGCTATGGGTGCTCAGTTGCAGTGGTGTACATGCCATCTGGGGTGGTATGGTCCTGGTTGTATATGTGTTGTGTGTGTGTGTGTGTGTGTGTGTGTGTGTGTTCATGGGGAGGTATCTCAGCATGGCAGTGACTTTCTGTTGGTCTTGTTGTCTGCTGCCACCCACTGCTGGGTGCACAGGGTGTGTCTGGCTTGTAGGCTTCTGTGCTGCATGGGGTTGACGTGTGCTGGGGGGATGCATGGTTTCCTGCAGTGCCAGTCACTGCACATGGGTGGTGTCTTGGGGTCATGGTGCAGGGTGTGCTGTGCGTACGGGGGGCTGATGTGCACTGTGGTTGTCAACCCCCTGTGTGTGGCACTCTTAGCCTGCCAGTGGTTGTGCTGGGGTGTCATGGCTCTGCTGTGCTTTGTTGGCTTGTCCCCATGGGCCAGTAGATCATCCGTCACACCCCCAGTGATGCTGTGCTTGGGGTGTGCAGGTGTGGTGTTGGTTCTGCAGTGTGTTCCTGTGCCCATGTGTGGCATGGCTGGCGGTGGGCCCCAGCCTGCCTCCCTGGATGTGCAGTTCCATTGCTCTGGGGCTCTGCTTGCGCTATGGCACCTCTGGACTGCTCAGCTGGGCTGCCCTGGATTGCGCTATGGCGCAACATTTCTCTTCAGCTTCTCCTTCCTGGTTCTTGGCTATGGCGCAGTTAGTGCGATATTCAGACGTTGGCTGCTTGCGCAATTTGTTCTGCTCCATGTTTGAATATCGCACCTGTTGTGCATATGCGCAATTGGTTTGTGCTTGCTCCTGCTGTTGCGCACATTTTGGGCGCAGTTTGAATATCCGGGCCTTGGTGTTTTGTTAACATGAAATGAACATGCCTCTTTATTGCCAGTTACAAGTTTTATCTCTATGATTCTTTATTTAACATCCCATTCTCTCGGAACACCATCACTGACAAAAGACCTGCCAATTCACCTCTTCATTTAACCCCCATTTTTTAATTATTGTACCCAATTCATACATCCAGAAAATTTTTCGCTTTTATAGTTTCCAATTATAGTCTCCCCCTCTCTCTAGTCCTTCAACTTGTTCTAATCCCCAGAAAGGAACTTGTGGTATGTCCATTAAGATTAAAGTGCCTCACTAGTGGGGAATTTTCATCTTTATTTCTGATTTGACTTTTATGTTCAGAGATCCTGGTTCTAAGCTCCCTTAAGGTTTTGCCCACATACAGTTGGTCACGGGGGTATTGAACTATAGATATCAACCCTGTGGTAGCACAAGTGATGTGTGATTTAATTATGTATACTTCGCCCATATGAGGATGTGAAAATATTGTCTTTTTAGAAGTGTGCCCACAAGCTATGCATTTTCCACAAGGGTACATCCCATTCTTTAAAGGACCTAGTAACAACTGTATTTCCTTAACTCCCACTTTAACATGCTGTGCATGTACTAATCTATCTCTGATTGTTGTAGCTTTTTTTGACACCACTATAGGTGTTTGGACAAAAATGTCCTCAGTAGTAGGATTCTCCTGTAAGATATTCCAGTTTCCCACCAGGACTGTTTTGATCTGTGGCATAATTTGGTTATGTTCCATACTAAACACTATCCTATTTTCATTCAAGCTTTTATTTTCATTTGCTTGTTTCTCTTTCAATAGATCTTATCTATCAATATGTATAACTTTAATTTTTGCTCCTTCTGTTCTCTCTTTGTGATATGCTCTCTCTTTAAAATTCTCAGTTATTTTGATTTCTTCTCTACAATATTCTCTTACTGTGCTACAGTTATGTTTTGCTATCAGGAATTGAGAGTATGAAATACTCTCCGCAAGATTTCTGGGATGGAAAGTATTCCAATGCAAAATTGTATTGCGGTCTGCCTCTTTTCTAAATAATTTTGTTTCCAACTGTTTACCTCTTTTATATATTGTGATGTCCAGAAAGTCTATTTCAGTTAAATGGGAATTAAATAAGAATTTTAAATTGGCATCACAAGAATTAATATAAATTTGAAATTTCTCTAATTCCTCTTAGCTACCAATCCAGAGTAACAATATATCATCAATGTACCTTTTCCAAATGTATATATTTTCTTTCAAATGGTTTACCAAGTTCTGGGATTGAAAAATAAATGTAGTTTCAAATTCGTGCATGAATGCATTCACATAAATGGGGGCCATAGTGCTCCCCATTAACGTACCTCTTGCTTGTTCAAAAAATTGATTTTCAAATTTAAAATCATATCTAGTAAGAACTATTTTTGCTAGATCTAAATGAATCCTGGTGCTAGGTCATGCACCAGTAGGTCTTGTATCCAGTAACTTATTCATACTTTCAAGTCCCTTCTCATGGGGAATAGAGGTATATAAATCTTTGATGTATATTGTTACCAAAATACTGTTTTTGGGAATACCTTCTTGGTTTATTTGTTCTAACAGTTGTAAGACATGTGTGGTGTCTTATAGATAAGTGGGGATTTTTTCTATTAAAGGCTGAAAGTGGAAATTCACAAATTTAGACAAAGGTTCTAGGACTAACCTGATGCCTGAAACAATCAGTCTCCCTGGTGGTCTTTTCTCATCTTTATAGATTTTTGGGAGAGTACAGCAAACTGGAGTTTTTGGAAGGGGATTCTCCATCATCTCTATTTCCCATTTTTTTAGCCATCCCATGGCTTCCATTTCAAACAAAGTGTTCTTAATTTGTGACTTAATCTCTGGCAGAGGATCTTCCTGAAGGGGTCGATAATTTTGTTCTACTTTTAACAATTCCAAACACATTTTTCTATAGTCTTCTCTATCTTGTATTACTATAGAGCTACCTTTATCTGCAGGTTCAAATATGATGTCAGTGTCATTTTCCAGTTTATTTAGTGCAACCCTTTCCTTTTTAGTAAGATTCGGCCTTATGGGTTTTAAACCAGCAATCAAAATCTTCTTTATCTGTTTATGAACCAACTGTATATAGTGTTCAACTGCATTATTTTTTCCTTCTTGTGGCATAAACTTTGATTTAACACCCATTGTTCTTTTCAAAATGTTCTTTTCTAAATTTGTGTCTTCTGAATGTTCAAATTGTACTTTGAGTCTTAATTTCCTAAACATTTTTGTAAATCTATTTCAAGCTGAAATGTATTGACATTTTTACTAATAGAAAAAGAGAGTCCTCTAGAGAGGACCCTTTTCTCTTTTTCTGTCAGTATTCTGTTACTAAGATTGAAAATTACTGTCTCCCTCCTCTTTGATATCTTCTATTTCCTCTTCTTCTTCCTCCTCCAGTTTGTTCTGCAGTTTCCTTGTTTTCTAAATTGTATTCCCTTCTCCTTAGGTCATATCGGTCTGACAGTCCTGGGTCTCCAACCCCCTGTATCGGTTCCATGTTTCGTTCTATAGTCTCTTGTGGGCTCCCTGTTCCTAAAATAAGTTATCTAGATTTCTGTGTCTCTATTTGATGACTACTATGGGTATAGCTTCCAGAACTATCAGAACTAGAATCAACATTTCTCACAAACCTTTTGTTAAATTTCTTATATGTGTAAATTCTTATATGTGTAAATTCTGTTATTCTGCTGTGTCTCTATAAAATTTCCGCATTTTAGTTTCCCTCAAAGTTTTTTCATATTCTTTCAACTTTTTATTCACATCTTCTAACCATTCTGCTGGTTTTTCTGGTTTTAATAAGGTTTGTACTGTGTTCTGATATTCCTGGATCTCATCCGTCAATTTATTTCTAGTGCATATAACAGCTTCTATCAAAGCGTACATAAAATCAGTACTACAGTGTGTTCTAATTCCATCCCAATTGTTGTTTAGAAATTCATCATTAACACCCACATTTGGCTCTATGGCCACTCGAAGGTCACTAGGTATATGTTTAAATTCCAAATATTTGGCTAATGTCAGGCCATGTAGGTCCAGTCTTAGATCCTTATTTTTAAGATTTTCAATTTTATTTTTCAGTGTTTTCAAACTCTCCACATCTATCTGAATTAAATCTCTATTACTCTTCATTTGTTTAAATAAATCCTCCCATTCACTGTCAGTGAATGTACAAAATGAAAAACCCAATTCAGCATCACCTCCCACTGCATTTAGTGCATCCGTTACTGAAAAGCAAAGGACAAGCATGAAACTAATGTATTATAAGTACTGATGAAATTACTTACTTGGCAAAAGAAAAAGAAAAAGGAAAACCTAACTATTAACTTCAGTAAAATTTACATAACTGAAAATCAATTTCTCTTAAAACAAACTTTCCATAACCTGATGTAAATAATACTTGAGAAAGTACAACCATATGTCCTGAAAATGTTTGTCTGGATAGAGTTTTAACTGTGTTTTTGGCTAATGGCCATCCAACTTTTATTGGCAAATGTCCAGAGAACCTCCTTGGGTCACCATAATAATCCACAGTGAGAAAATTTCTGGATGTATGATCTGGGTACAATAAGTGAAAAATGGGGGTTAAATGAGGAGGTGAATTGGCAGGTCTTTTGGCAGTGATGGTGTTCCGAGAGAATGGGATGTTAAATAAAAAGTCATAGGGATAAAACTTTTAACTGGCAATAAAGAGGCATGTTCATTTTTTTATGTTAACAAAACACCACGAATTAATTTAAGCAAAAAAATTATATTTATCTTATTTTATGTCTCTACATACTATAGACTAACATAAGAAGGGATTTATTGTTATTAGTATAGTAAATGTGGATAACGGTCAAGAAAAGATGTTTAAAACCCCTTGATTGCCAATAAATTTCATTAGATGAATCAAAGAGAATGAATATGCAGCATACTCACAGAGTGTATTCAGGACTGCAGGCATTAGGACCCAGCCAAAATATGTCTGTGGGAAGAATCACTAGGTTGCTTAAGCAACAACTCTGCTTAGCAGTGTTTGATGACATCAGTCATCACGACTCTTCCCACCGATATAAAGAGGATCAGAGCACAGAGTAATTTTTGCTGCCAGTGACAAGTGAGAAGAAGGAAATGCTGCAGAGCTCCATTTGAAAGCTAAAGATAATTACTAGTAAGTAACACACAAGCAAGGCTTTTCTGGTCATTGCTTTGGCCTAATAGTTAATGGTCTTTGAAACAACAGTGCTATGGAAAATAAGGAAAGAGAATTTAGAAATGTTTTTCACTTTTACTAGTGGAGAAATAATTAATGATGTAGACAACTACATAAGCAAGCTAAAGACAATTACTAATAAGTAACACACAAGTAAGGCTTTTCTGGTCACTGTCTTGAACTAATAGTTACTGGTCTTTGAAACAACAGTGCTATGGAAATTAAGGAGAGAGCATTTTGAAATATTTTTTAATTTTTGCTAGTGGAGAAATAATTAATGATACAGATAACCACAGAAACAAGTTGACATGCATGCTGTTAAAAGCACAAAGTTAATAATAATATAAATAGTTTTGATGATCATGGGTACCTTATTCACTTGCAGGTGGAGCTTGCGATATGACACAGGAATATTTGAAAGAGCAGGACATGATTTAATCAAAGTGAATACCATGAAATGGTGTGGGGAAAGAGTTGTAATGAATTAGTTTGAAACTGGTTTAAAGTAGTAAATATTGGACTTTTTCATTTAAGTATTAGTGATGAAGATTTCATTTTGAAGAAACACATTGGCATAGACTATTTCTCTCTCTGAGAGCTCAGTTTAAAAGTAAGGCAATGTTATATACACGCTGTAAAATTTGGTGGCTGGTGTAGGGTGAAGCAATAATCACATAAAATGATTTGGTTGCAATTTCATTGTATTTTGAGTATAATGTGTTTATTATTAAATTATAGGCACTATTTCATTATTATTGAGAAGTAGGAGATAATAGCTCAACCTTAAAATGAGACTGTTGGTTGTTGGGTATTGATTTAAAATTTGTTAAAACATTATTTTGATATGTAATATTAAAAATATTATTTGTTTACTTTTACAGTTCCACAGAAGAAGCCTGATTTCCAGGCGAAACATTGGGACTCTATAAGAACAGAAAATTGAATGTTTCAAAGAATTAGGTGTTTGCAATTTCATTTGCATGAGCCAGCCGGACTTTTGAGTTTGGAATTTACTAGCCATTTTTTGGCCAGCTCCACCACAATGAATAGATAAACTAACAAGAGGCAATTTCCCAGAGTCAACAGCATCTGTCTTTTATTTGAAATGAGTTGGAGAGAGCCTGAGACCTACCGGTAGAGAGTTCCAGAACTGGTGTGCAGCATGGAAAAATGCCCTGTTCTCCTGAGTATACTTAGAAGGGTCTGAGCCCCATATCGAAGGTTATAACATGGGTTAGCTAGTGTCAGCATGTTAGCCAGAGAGGAGGGAATGCCAAAATGAATTATTCCATCTATAAGACAGTCAAAGGATAGAGATCAGTGGGCCAAAGGAGAGGGCCAATTTAGGTCACTGTAAAGCTTACAGTGGTGAGTGAGGCAGGAAGATGCAATGGCATAGTGGCAAATATTGTTATAGGTGGCATCCCACTTGAGAAGGTTGGTTTTTGTGGCTCCAGCATAAGTTGCCGAGCTGTAGGCAAGGCAGGGTGTAGAACACCCTGCACAATGGCAGATCTTGTAGAGGGGGTTAAGGCATAGCTTGTTCTATAAACATGTGATAAAAATGTGAAGGTCAATGTCTAATGAGGGGTCAAGTGTGATCCCAAGATATTTGAATGAGCTAACATTCTCCAGAGGAGAACCATTAGCACTAGTAATAGACATCTTCCTATCACATTTACTTAGTCTGGTGGCAGATCCAAACAACATGGACTGCATTTTAGTGGCCCTCTGTGTCGTCTACCTTACAACATTTCAAAGGATGAAAATCCTCTTGATGCTTATGGCACTTCTCTGTACTCAAAAAGCAGGTAAGGTAAGTAGTGGTCTTAATCTTTCCCTTCACCTTTGACAAACCTTTTTTAACATGCATTTTAGGGTTTGTTTAAAATGCACAACAAGACTGTCTGTCTGAATGTGATAAGTGGAGGTTCTTATGGCAGTGATACTTAGTAGTCAGTGCAGCACTTTCAGCAATACAGCACCACAATTACTACCCTGATCACTTACTAATCTCTTTGGGTATGCCCTCCCTGTTGAAAATTTTGGCAAGCTCTGCTGCCACATCTGGGGCTATGACAGTACCAACTGGAACTGCCTCTGGGTATTAAGTAGCATAGTCACATATGACCAAAATGGAATTGATTACCCTGTTTACTTTTTTTCTAGTGGGCCAACCACATCCATTGCAATTCTATCAAAAGGCACATCTATCAAAGGTAGGGGCACCAGGGACACCTTGTCTTTTTAGTCACTGGAGCTGCTTTCTGACATTCAGCACAGAAACTGAAAGAGGTAGCAACATCCTCATGAATCCCATGCCAGCAAAATCTGTACAACCATCTGGCAAGGTTGTGGTCCTTCCCTGAGTGACCAGCCATCGGACTATCATGTGCTGTCTATTACAGCTCACTTCTATATTTGTTTGGTATGATCAATTGTTATCTATTTGTTATCAGTTTAATTTCATCATTTTCATATATCACCCTCTTACAGTATGTCCATCAGTCTTTTGTTGCCACTTGTTTTTCAGGTAACACCTTGGGGCTGGGCTGAATCAAGTCTGAATCAAAGTTACCATAAGAAAAAGAGTCCCCAACATTGGAGATTTTCTTTGCCTGTGCTCTTGTTATCACAGCTTCTGAAACAACAGGATTTACTCAGTCTGTGATTAACTTAGCAAATCCTGGAAAGTCATTTCCAATAATCACAGGTATAGGTATTGTTTGATACTACACCCACTTTAATTTCCATGTGTTACCCCATTAATGTTTAGAGTCAATTGGATGGGAGGATAGTATCAAGAGTCCCCCTGTATGCTGATAATGCCAGTACCTGGTCCTTTTCACAGTTTTTTTCAGAACTTTAGCATGCACCAGGATCTGTCTGCTTCTAAATCTAAGTCCCTTCACAGTTTTATCTCCCACCTTGACATCTGTTAAATACTTGCTCCAGTTTGTTAAGGCTAAATTTGCTCCAGTGTGCATCACATTATGATGAAGAAATTTCAACACTGAAA
Source organism: Neoceratodus forsteri (assembly GCA_016271365.2). NCBI lineage: Eukaryota > Metazoa > Chordata > Ceratodontiformes > Ceratodontidae > Neoceratodus > Neoceratodus forsteri. The sequence continues at coordinate 815,162,727 of CM028135.1, forward strand.
TCCGGTACATTGACAACCTTGAGGTTGTCACTGTACTGGGCCCAATGGTGAAATGTTGCCAATTTTGAGAGTCCCCCCCTTCAAATAAACTCCGTTCTGGAGTTTATTATATCCATGAAGGACGATGCAGGAGGAAAGCCCCCAGGAAAAAAACACTCAATGTTGACAGTTGAAATTTGACCTGTCAACATTGTTTCCATCACCAAGCTGCATTTCAGCAACTTTGTTGTTGATGCAGCTTGGTAGAACCACTCCATTGTTACCCTCCTTATTTTTATGGCACTTTCTTGCAATATGGCTTGGCTTATTACATTTATAGCAAATAAAGTCTCTGGGTGCAGATTTTTTACCCCCATCAGAGTTATCTGATCTGAAGTTTAATCAGGAAAAAGAGGGTCTTACCATTCCTTGGCTGTTACTTCACTGCTGCAGTGTCTATATGACCATCTGATAGTCCTCAGCCAAAGAAACAGTCTTTTCCACACTCCCTGGTCAGTGTTCTTTTACCCAAAGCTGCACATCTGTAGGAAGGATGTTGATGAATTGCCCCATTGCAAATATGTCAATGAACTGTGGGACTGTTGTGCCTTCTGGTTGGAGCTATTTAATGCGACATTCTTTGAGTCGGGTGAAGGCTTCTCGAAGATTATCAACTGTGTAGTACTTCAAGGACCTGAATCTCTGCTGGTAGGCCTCTCCTGATGTGTCATATCTTTTAAGGATTTCTCTTTTCACATGGTCACAATTTTCTGACTGTGCAGTGTTCATATTGCTGTAGGCAAGTTGGACTTTACTTGTCAGATAAGGTTTGATAAGAATGAGGTCTGATTGTCCATTGCTGTTTTGTATATTGGCAGGCTCCCATGACCCATTCAAAAGTTGTTATATATGCTTTGATATCATCCAAGGGACAGTGCTTTGGAAGTTTAATGCCTTCTAAGTTGTTTTCAGTTTTTTTGATCTGCAGGACATGTACCAGATCCTCCAGCTTTGATGGTTAGCAAGCCATCCAGCCATCACTGCTCCTATTGTTGCATCACTTCTCTTCTCTTCTCTGTGCCTCTAGACATTGACTCTCTTTTTTCTCTCTCTGTTTCTCAGTCTCTCTTTGTTGTACAGTCCACCATTTGAAGAAGACAGACATGCTTTCAGGTTCTGTCCCTACTTGTTCTTCTTCTTTCATTACTTGTGCTGACTGTTCAGTCTCAGTTTGAACTTTTGTTTCTGCTTCTAGTTTGGCTGCCATTCTTCTAATAATCACTCCTGGGCTTGCTGTTGCAGAATCCATACCTTTCTTCTATGCTTCCCTGTTACCTGGTCTAGCATCCATGGCTTAAATCCCAAATATAACACCAGTTGTCTTAGTGGCATAGGACAGAAAGCATAGGCAGTCCAGGAGAAGTCATAAAACTTGCAAGTATTGTTTTATTATCAATAACAATAACATAGAAAAAATAAAATTTTAGGGGATAGGTCTTCATAAAGGCAACACAAACAAAGAGAGTACTCCATCTGACTTTCCCCCTGGAAAAGAACTGCTTTGATTATATAAGTTATTTTTTCCTGGTAGTTCAGACTCTGCAACCTATTTTTGGAGGTTACATCTTCCAATTTTAAACAAAATGCATCACAACTTTGTCCTTTTCCTTCCTGAGGCCAGCTTGAAAAGCATAGCTAGTCTTAACAGGTGCAACAAAATAATGCATTTTATCCCAGAGCTGGTTTCCTGTTGACAATTCTGGAAATATGCTTGTGGAGTTCAAAATGCATCTCAAATTCAACCATCTGTGTTCCATATTGCTATCTTTTCTAATAAACCCAAACAGGTTTCTGCAATCATTTCAACAATATCATTATATTCATTTGCAAACCAAGGGATCAAGTTTCACATAAAGATTCACATACATTTTTTGAACCACAGAGAATCAAAGCAAGCAAGAAAGAAAGCATAGAAACAGCAAGTGAAGGAAGGGACATAACAGGGGGAAAGTGTGGGACCATCGGAATGGCCAATTCCTATATGCCACAAAAAAAGTTAGTTGTGCAGACAGGCAAGAGACAGACAAGTGCTAGACTAAGAGAGGACAAAATAAATCCTTGCTTTTAACTCTCTCTCTCTCTCTGTGGTAGCAAATGGGATAGGGTCTTACCCAACTCTGTCACACCCTCAAAAACCTTTCTCTCTGCCACATAATCTAATGCAAACCTGACTCAAGGTACTGCAGCATGCAAGTCTTGGAGAAAAATATTCTATGCTGCAGATTAAGTCAAAGTGAAGGACAACCATGATGTAAATACAAAAAAAAAAACTTTTTGATGCTGTCCACTCCCCTATAACACAGAGAATCCCTACTGAACTATTGAAGTACTTTTCTGATCTAGTATTTCTGTTATCTATTTCCAGCTGAAAGAGTGGAGCCATTCAGCTGGAGAGAGATGCTTAGCTCTCTGAGTTCCTCTGATGCAATCTGGTGGTGGCTCAGGGTCTGATCTCATATATCAGGTCCCTGACACCTCCTATGATTTAAATTCCATTCAGACCTGACAGCTCAGAAACCTCAACGTAAGTGCTGGATCTGCATAAAACTGTACCCTCACCAATGCTCTTGCTTTTAGTTTAATCTATAAAATACATAAAAAAGGAAACAATTGAAAACCTCAAGGATGATATATATATCACCGAAAGATTGGTGAGTTTCTGATTCACTTTGAGGAATATGTAAAAGACTTGCCCCACATACACAGAACACCAGATTATACATAAATGTGACATTTCATGCAATTTCATTAGACTAGATGATTTTAATACTGTCCTTCTCTTTCTCTGCTCATTTTGATATGATGCAAAATGTATCACCCATATATAAGGAAGTCAGTATTGCATTTAGTTGTAACTCAAAGTGTACTCTAAACCATGGCCCTATTGGGGGGGGAGCTCTCACAATATTTATGAAAACTTCCCCTGTGTGTAAAGATTGATTGACACTTTGAGGCTTGATATCAGTGTGCACAGTGGATTCCCAGCCTCAGATGCGGTGGTAGGAGGAACAGTTACAGGGGGGCTTGGGGACAACATTGAGGGACATTTCTTGTGTTCAGGGATGGTTGGAATGGAGGGAGGTCTAGATGGAAAATATTATTTTAGTAATTAGTACAGAAACTGGCCAAGAAGGAACTTGTCCATGACTAACTGGTTTCCTAACACAATTATCATAATTTTACCTGGTAGTCTGGTGGTCCCCCACCCCCAAGCACAGATCCCGACCCCCAGTACACACAATTATCATAATTTTCCTTGGTAGTCTAGTGGTCCCCCACCCCAAGCATGAATCCTGACCCCCATACATGTATCTATCATATTTTTCCTGGTAGTCTAGTGGTCCCCCCACCCCTCAAGCATGAATCCCGACCCCGTATACATATTTTGTCATATTTTTCCTGGTAGTCTAGTGGTCCCCCACCCCAAAACATGAATCCTGACCCCGCACACACAATTATCATAATGTTACCTGGTAGTCTAGTGGTCCCTCCACCCCCCAAGCATGAATCCCGACCCTGGAAAAGTATCTATCATAACTTTAATTTGTCTGGGAGGAACTGTAGCTGGGAGATATTTGCAGTCAGTTGTGACTAGACTTGTTACTTAGCCTTTGTGAAATAGGTGTCTGAAAGAAAGGAAGGCACTCCCCGGGGTGGAGGGTAAGAGTTGAAGGTGATTGTTTCTGGACAGCATAGGTTTACTCCCACCACCCTTCCCTCACCCCACCGCCCCAAGCACATAACTTCCTTTATAGCAGGGGTTCTGACATCACTTCCTCAACACTGCTAACAACATACACCTGTTCATATCCTTAAAGGCACAGCACACTGAATAAGGGGTAGAGACACTCACAAGCTTGCACACACTAAAACAAGAACAAAAAACAAAAAAGCATCTGTAACAAGAAGGGACACAGACATGTAGGGAGTGGTGCAATACACTGGTTGTGGAGCAGCAGTCTTCTGGGAGACATTCTGGAAACTGCACTGCTGCCATATTTGCAGGCACCTCTCTGGTCTGAGGGAGGAGGTTGTTCGTCTCCATGCTGACCTGGAAAGGATTTGGGAAACCTGCTCCCCCACCCAGGGACCACGCAGGCCACTGCCACTACCTCAAGTTGCCAAGAAGAGGTGGTTGGACCACGGTGGGCTCTGGGAGGTGAGGGTGGTGGAACAGAGGTGCATCCCTCAGTTGTGCCTCTCCACAATTCATTTGCCACTCTGGTGAAGCATGGTTCCTCTATGGAGGCACCTGCAGTGGAGACCAAGAAGGATGCTGGGAACCTCCACAATGGAGACCCATAAGAGGGTGGCCCAGGACCCCACAGGGGAAGGAAACAACTCCTGGTGGGGGACTCAATTGTGGGGGGTAGAACTGGGGGAGGGAGGGGAAAGGGAGGTAAGGTGCCTGCCCGGCACCAAGGCTTGGAGGGACAGGAAACAAATCCTCAGGATCATGGGAGCAGTGGCAAGGGGGAGGGAGCTGGATGTCATTATCCACATAAGGATGAATGACCTGGCTAAGAATGGGATCAGAGCAGTGCAACAGGAGTTTGTAGAGTTGGGGAGGGGCCTTAGACAAGTAGCACACATGGTAACTTTCTCGGAAGTGCTACCTGTCTATGGCATGGATGGAGCTAGGGCACTCTGCACCATGGGATTCAATGACTGGTTGAAAAGCTGGTGCAGAGCTCAGGGATTTGGCTTCACTGGGACTGGCTCCACCTGGGGAGTTCAGGCCTATACAGGCACGATGGTCTGCATCTATCCTGGAGGAACCAGGATCCTAGGTGATAGGTTTAAATGCTTCAGTGGCAAGCATTTAAACTAGCCAAGGGGGGAAGCACTGAAGTGGAGAAGGGAAATCCTAGCCCCAAAAAATCAGGGTAATTAGTGAGGTAAACACCAAAATAGAGCAGTTGATAGGGAGAAGGGCAGGGGTAAATGGAGAAAAAGACAAAGTCAGTAGGGACAGGGATGGGGCAAAAAGAAATAAAGCCATAAAGAAAATGGAGGGTAATGAGTACCAATGCCCATAGTCTAGGTAAAAAGCTCCCTGAAATGGTGGCCTTGATGGAAGAGGGATGCCTGGATATTGTGGCAGTCACAGAAACATGGTACACAGAGAACCATGACTGGGATGTCAACATACCAGGGTACACAATCTACAGGAGGGACAGGGAGGGAAGAAGAGGAGGAGGAGGAGCTCTCTATGTAAGGGAAGGGATAAAGGCAACAGAACTAAAGGGTAAACAGGGAGGAGAGGAGGCACTGTGGGTCACCCTGGAGACTGGAAATGGCTCCACAATCCACACAGGGGTTGTATACAGAACCCTGTCTCAGGGGAAGAAATGGACAAGGAAATGATAGAAGGCATCCTTGGGATGGCAGAGAAAGGGGAGATATTGCTGATGGGGGACCTGAATATGCCAGATGTTGACTGGAACACCTTTGCTGCAGCCACATCCAAGAGCAGGGCCATTCTTGATGCCCTACAGGGGCCATGCCTCAGACAGTTAGTTTTGGAACCTACTTGGGAGAGAGCAATCTTAGACCTGCTACTCTCAAATGGGGATGGAGAGAGGGTCTCTGATCTTGAAGTGGGTAGCCATCTGGGAACAAACGACCACCAAACAGTGTGGTTTATGATAAACTTAGCTGTAGAGTCAAGCCACACAAAAGTGAAGGTACTGGACTTCAGGAGGGCTGATTTTGTCAAAATGGGAGAGTGCCTCAAAAAGCACTAGCAAACAGGCAAGAAGGTGGGGTGGAGCAACAATGGGGAAACATCAAAACCGCCATCACAGAGGCAACAAGTCTTTGTGTGAAGCAAATAAACAAATCAAAATGAAAGAAAAAAACACTATGGTTCTCAAAAGAAGTAACGGGGAAGGTAAGGGAAAAAAGATAGCATTCAGGAAGTATAAGGAAACACAGAAGGAGCTGGACAGAGAACTGTACCAGTTAAAGCAGAAGGAAGTGGGTAAGGCAGTCAGAATAGCAAAGGCCCAAACCGAGGAAAGATAGCCAACTCAGTTAAGAAGGGAGAAAAACCTTTTATAGGTACATTAGGAGCAAAGAAAGACTAAGGAGGGATACTGAGGCTGAACAAGAGGAAGGTGGTTGGGCAGAGACAACAGTGAAAATGCAGAGATACTGAGCAGATGCTTCTGCTCAGTATTCACAATGAAAAGCAGGAAATACCTAATCCGGTCAATAGAAGCACTCTGGGTAGGGGTTGATATTAGTCCTTTCACAGAAGAAAGGAAGAACTAGTAACACCACTGACTACTCTTTTAATAAATCATGGGAGGATGGGGTGGTACCTGAGGAGGCGGATATGATTCCCTTCACAAAGTGGGAGCAAGACAGAGGCAGGAAACTACAGACCTGTCAGTTTGACCTCAGTGGTAGAGAAAATGATGGAATCACTTCTGAAGGAAAGAATTGTTGAGTACCTAGAGGCCAGTGGAACACAGGACCCAAGGCAGCATGGATTCACAGTGGGATGGTCAGTGTCAGACAAATCTAATTGATTTCTTTGACTGGGTGACCAAAGCAGTAGACCAGGGAGGGCTGTGGACATGGCCTACCTAGACTTTAGTAAGGCATTTGACACAGTCCCACACAAAGATTAATAAACAAATTAGCCAGCCTGGGAGTGGGTCCCAGGGTGGTAGCCTGGTAAAACACTGGTTGGACAACAGGACACAGTGGGTAATAGTAAATGGAGTCCACAGTGAAGAAAGGAGGGTTACTAGTGGGGTATCGCAGGGTTCAGTACTGGGGCCAGTACTTTTAATGTCTTTATAAGTGACATTGCAGAGGGACTGGAAGGGAAAGTATGTCTCTTTGCAGATGACATGAAGATCTGCAACAGGGTGGATACACAAGGTGGGGTGGAAAGGATGAAAAGGGACTTGGCAAGGTTGGAGGAATGGTCAAATGTATGGCAGCTTAGATTCAATGCAAAAATGCAAAGTAATGCACCTGGGAAACAAAAACCCAGGGGAAGAGTACACAATGGGGTGAGATACTGACAACAACAAAAATGGAAAGAGACCTGGGGGTAGTCATATCAGATGACCTAAAGGTGGGCCAGCAATGTGAGAAGGCAGTAAGGAGGGCTGGGGGGATACTGGGTTGCACAGGGAGAGGCATCACCAGTAGAAAACAGGAAGTTGTTGGCCCTCTGTACAGACAGTTGGTAAGACCACATCTGGAGTACTGTGTACAGATCTGGAGACCCCATCTCCACAAAGACATAGACAGGGTGGAGGCTGTCCAGAGGAGGGCAACCAAAATGATGCAGGGTCTGCATCAGAAGACATATGAAGAAAGATTAAAGGAATTAAAGATGTATAGCCTCGAGGAAAGGAGGGAGAGGGGGACATGATAGAAACTTTCAAATACCTCAAGGGAATCAACAAAGTCCAAGAGGGTAGCATCTTTCAGAAAAAGAGATGTGCAAAAACAAGGGGGCACAATTTGAAGATAGAGGGGATGGCTCAGAGGTAATGTGAGGAAGTATTTCTTCACAGACAGGGTTATGGATACATGGAACAGCCTTCCTGAGGAGGTCGTAGATTCAAAAACAGTGGTGGAATTCAAGAATGCATGGGACAGACATAAGGCAATTCTAGTGGGGGTAGGAGGAAGTAGGCTGTTGGTTAAATAGGATCTGCAGCTTATCCGTTAGGTAGGGAAATGGGCAGACTAGGTGGGCCAAGCAGTCCTTATCTGCCATCAGATTCTATGTTTCTACATTTCTATTCACAACCCAGGCCCTGGGTGCAGGCTGCTAGGCATATGCTAGATCTAACCTGCTGAGTGGGCCCCAGTAAATCTAACAACTAGAAGTAATCATCAGAATGTTCAGAACAGAAACTGGGATTGTGCAGAATGGCTTTATTCAACAGATGGAAATTTAAGGCAGAAGTGGACCCCCTAGGGTCGATCTAGTCAGGACAGGTACATTTCATGAACTCTCCTTGCATGCAGTACAGTTCATGAACACACAAAAGAACATCTTCATCCCATTTCCCAATGGTGCCCTTAGTGGACACCTGGCCACGCACCCAAACATTTTCATCTCATGAGTGCCATTTAGTGGAATTCAACCACACACTCAGAACTCTTCTTTGAATGTAGGTGCAATTATGTGAAACTCAGCCATACACTAAACCTGCAGCTTGTCCTTGCTCAGGTATAACTGGTGCCCTTTATGAACCAGGAAGCTCTGCCTTGTAAGCTTTCAGATGGCATTCCTCCCACTCTTCTCCCCAACCGACAGTCTCTGCCATTCTTCAGGGTTACACAATTGAAACCTCCATTTCCCACTGAAATGCTAGAGGTATCACACTTTAAATCTGTCACTCACTGGGGTGATCAAAGGATAAACTGCACTCTCCTGGGTGAACAGTTTAACAGAACATTCATTCTCTTGGATGAACTAGGGACACTGACAGGTGTGATCCAGCCTTATCTATGGGCACACAGACCCCCAGGCTATAATTCCCCTAAAATATGTGAAGATCTTGTCTCCCAGAACAGTACTCGCAACTGGTTGTGCCATCCACTGGGCATGGAATAACAAAAGAAAGACATTTTCCTGGGTAGCAGATCAAACAGTCTCTCAAAGTTCCTTTCCAAGGCAGCTGAAACATACACAGAACCTTCAGATGATTGCCCCTTGAGTCCATTGAGAACAAGCAGTTCCTTCCACTTTACTGGGAGTAGAACTAAGGAAATCCTGCTGTAGCACTGGTCTCCACCACTTCACTGGAAGCTGGAAATGACATTCCACTAGGGTGAGAAATGCTAGGCCCTCCACTCAGAGCCCAACTGGCAGTCCTTCTGTCTACTCACCTCCACACTCAGCAACTGACTACACAGAACTGAACATTCTAACCTCCCCAGAGCAGCTGTCCACACAGTGTGGCTTTTATGCTGCTGTGAGAGTTACAAATGACCTAATCATTATTCCATCAGGCTAGCTGAGTAAACAATGATGTCATTATGTAAGAAGCCCCAATGAGCTCCCTACCAGCTGCCTGCTACCTTCCTAACAATAATATTGATAGGATTCTAGTAACCCCAGAAGTCTGTGTGGTTACATACATCTAAAAGTGGAAAAGATCTCTCATGTGCTGTATAGGTCAGTTTCAGTCCCAATCTGTTCATACCCATCCTATCAATAAATTCTGACATCTTTTGTCTATCTCCTTCCCATACACAGATGACATCATCAATAAAACGAAACCATAAGATGGCATCATCTCCATAGAGGAAGGTGTCACTAAATATGCTTTCAAGCTCCCAGAGTCCCAGAGTTAAATTGGCATAAGAAGGTGCCATACAGATACCCATTGCAGTTCCTAATAATTGAAAATAATCTTCCCCATTAAATTCAAATTTATCATGGGTTAAAATGAATTGTATGCTTTCCACAAGAAATTTGGTTGGATTTTCTGTTGGGCTGCACTCAAGGAAGTACTTGCAAGTTGTGATGCCATCACAATGTCTTATCAAAGAATATAACTGCTCAATATCTATGGTGATCCATGTATAATTATTATCCCACTTGAAATCTTGCAACTTTACCAAAAGATCTCCAGTGTCTTTTAAGTAGGATCTCAAACTAATCACCTCTTTTTAGAAAGAAACCTATGAAGACAGATAAATTTTCTATAAGGGATCCTTCTCCAGAGACAATGGATCATCCAGGTGGAGCACTTTGATTTTGTGAGTTTTTGGTAAAGCATAAAAGACAGGAATGACTGGATGTTCTGGCTATAAAAATTAACTAATTTTCAGTAATAACTGATGAATCTCTGGCATCCATTAATAACTCCTTCAACTCTGCCATAAATTTATTAACAGGGTTACCCGGAAGCCTACGATATCAAGACTCATCCTTTATCACCACTTCAACCATTTCTACATATTGTGGCTTACTCAGAAGTATTATATTGCTTTCTTTTTCCACTGGTTTCACTATCACATCACCCCAGCTTTTAATCTGTCATAAAGCTTTCTTTTGTTGCACATTTAAATTATCGTACTGTTTTTTGGTTTCCTAATTTTTTAGAAGTTCTGTAACTTCATTTGTGACTAATTTCTCATACACCAAGATATTTTGATTAGGAGTTCTAGGACAAAATTTTGATTTTGATTTAAACAATCCTTTCCTTTCTGTCCACACATCATAATCATTTACACACTTCCTCATTGTCCTTAACATAATTTTCATCTTCATTAATTTCTAAAAAAAATCATTCAAACCTTCAAAGATAATACTTTACTGTGTCGATAATTCATCAGAGATGATGCTTCTATTGATAGTTCAATCCAACTTCATCAGAGCATCCAGTTCCTGTTCATCTGTGTTCACCTTGAAATAGTCCCACAATCTTAATTTTCTAAAAACTTAAACAGATCAAAATGAATTTCAAAGTATTAATTCTTGATGTTGGCATAAATCTTAAACCCTTTTCCAAAACTTGTAATTGAGACACAGTCAGTACTTTGTCCGATAAATTCACCACATTTAAATTCTCCCTGTTGTTAAGGTAAGTCCAGCTTACCATCAGTTCTTATACGTTGGATTGGCTATCAAAGAATATACCACAAGCACTATGTAATAAAGAGCAGTTTTATTACAAATACTCACTTTGAACATGTGACAAAGAAATCACAAGGAGCTGATTTCCACCATTCCTCAAGTATGGTCTCTTTCTCTCTGAGGAGCTGATTGCATACAATTATATATGACTGATAAAGTGCAGTTACAGGTATCATAAACACACAGCATTGGATAAGACATGTAAATAAAGGTGGCCCCTTTGGGCAGATTGCATAGGAAATAAGAAGAATCTCTGAACAAAGGAAATTCATAGTCAGCAACAAATATCAGTCTCACTGGAGTCAGTGAGTCTAGGAACATAACAATTGTCATCAGAAAAGCATACAGCATGTTATAGTATTATGAAATATAGCAGACTATATGTGGAAACTAGAACAGTATATATATATATATATATATATATATATATATATATATATGGCAGAAACATATCATATAAGTAAAACATTATGAGACTGTGGTAAGGCACTAATATTTGTAAGTGTATAAGGTTACAGGTACATGTGGGTCAGCTGGTGGTATATAGTCCAGGCATAACAGTCCCCTCCTTGCTGCTTTGCTCAAAGGGCAAAACAACAAAAAGAAGATGGTTAGGTGTAGTAATGGTATATCTTATTTTGTCAACAAGCCTGAGGCAGAAGCCTTGCTAAAGAACTGCAACCATGCAAGATGCTGATTAAAAGTATGCCTCAGACAGCAAAGGGTTAGTAGTGGATGAGTTAAAACAAGATATTAATTACTATCAAGCTTTAAAACATTGATTTGAACATCTGCTTTTCAAAGCAAATAAAAACTCATAATGTAAATTCATTGCATTTCTATAGCATACTGAATAGGTAACTGTGAAAGTAGACCTATTCAGGAGTTGACACAGGTGTAATCACAGATGGTTAGATCATAAAACACAAAACAGAAACTAGGTATGTCAACACCACAGTGGATATGTGTATAAGAAAATTGTTGATGTGTATTATCACAGAACATTGTTTTAAAAACAGTGTTGAAGACATTGTCCATTCGTAAAGAACAGACCATATTGAGAGTTGAAAAGGCAGATAATGGCAGTGTATGGGACAACAGCATACATTATTGATTGAAGACTCTAACAACAATGTCCATAAAGAGGAACAAGTCCATAAGATTCAAGTTGGTAACCACAAAGCAGTGTAGTTACATTGGAAATGTCATTCATCAAAGTTTGTAACCCATGGGGCATACATAGCACATGGGGCTCTTGCGGATGTGCACCAGCATAGTAGAAAGGTAATGTTCATGTAGCTGGCTGCCAGTTGGCTGGATTGGCAAGCCTTGGCAAGGGTTGTATGAGATTGACCATTGAAAGTTTCAATGTAGTAGCCACATGGTGTACCAGCGGAAGAGTGAAACCCCATTGGCAAAATCCCACACGGCAAAATTTTTGACAAGTTTCAAAATGCTGCTGTGGGGACCCAACAATGACATTTTGCCCATTCATTGACTTTCACCCCCTTCGAGTTAACCCTGACTGGTAAATCTATAGAAGGGGGCACAGCAGTGTTTCAGGAACAGCCCCCAATAGAAAACAGACTGATGTCTGACAGGTGAAATTTCACCTGCCGACATCGGGGATGTTACTATGCAGAATGTCGACAACATTGTTGTCGTGTTGGCATAGGTAAATCATAGCCACACCCACATAGGCATAGCTATTTGTAAAAGGAGCACATTTTGCACAAATAATGACAGTTCATAAAGAACACAATTCATGAAAGAGCAACGAAGAGCACAGACCATATACTGTAAGAACAGTCAGTTCATATGAGGTGCCAGCCAAGTGTGGAAAACCAGCCGTGAAGAAAAGTTTGCATGTGTTGCTTGAAGATCTTACCAGTACCTCTCTGCGGAAACGTAAAAACTTGTAAAACTTTGTTAAAAACTTAGTTTTAAAACACACATATAGTTGTTTTGAAAGGGAAAAGGAAAATGGTGTGGTTATTAGCAATGACTTTGCTTATGGTGTGGTGTGACATAGACAAGTGATGGCATCGGTCATGCACTCGGAGGTACAGGTCGAGGTCCAATAATAAAAATATAGCATTTATTCATCTGTGAATACACTCTGTTTCCAAGTCTCAGAAGAGGTTGTGACAGAAGGGAAAGAAAAAACATTGTTTCCCAGTTTATGAGTTGATGTTTGTCCTAGTTTGTGCTTATCCCATGAAATGAAAGTACAATATTATATGCACATTGAACCTTTATCTTATGGCAGTATGCCATTTACACCATATAACACTGGGTATACAATAGCGCCTGTTGTGCCTGTGGGATTTGAAAAGGTCCCTTTTGTTAGGTCTGTTGTCTAGAGTGTAATACTCCTAGGTAGTCAGTAGTGTGGTGCTCTGATACTGGATCTTGAGTATGTATCAGTTCTATTGCAAAGGGTCTGAAATATGATGCTATGATACCTAGAAGTGTTTGTATTGAGGCAGAATTTACACTCTGCCATAATATGTTTATTTTACATTATTTACAAGGGTACCTGGGAGTGATGAAGCAATCAGACCACTAGTCGGTCTGGGTTTATACCTGGAACATTGGGTAGGCATTTTCTCTGTTGGGATAACAACAGTTGGAAACATGGGGTGCTAGCAATGGAATGAGCTGGCACAATACTATGTAGCAGTATTATATGGAAATAGAGCACAGAATTTGGGTTCATGAGTACAGTACAGTGTAGAAACCTGTGTGTTGTGCTTGGCCTGGCATATAGACAGAATGACAGTGGGTGACCCTCTGGTGTAGGGCCTACCTTGGAGTGTGCTATTAGCTGGGTGGGCCTTAGGGATTTATTGTCCATTGCTAGCAGTCTGTCATTTATTCTGTGAGATTGGTTAGGGGCCACCATTATGGTGTCCAGGTATACATAGTTATCATGTTGTAATGAATCTGAGCAGGACAGTAATTCTGATCCCTTTTGTTTGGGAGGATGAATTGTAGCACATAACCTAGAAGAAAGAAATAATCATTCATGGGGGTGTTGTTGCAACATTTTAGCTTGTGAAAACAACTAATTTGTTATATAAGTGGTTAGTACTTGGTGTCCCCCCCATGTGGGTCTGATAGATGTCACTCAAATGGGCCTAATACCCCAAAATATCTACAGATGTGGAGCAGTTTACTGAGCTTATACTTGATAAGCCTCAACAATATGTGAAAACATAACCGTGTAAGACACAAACATTGTCACAATGAAACAAAAGTCATAATAAGCACATTGAAAAAAATAGATTTTAAACATTGACCACATTTAAAATGAAGTTGGTCATCAGAGTCCAGGAATGACTGTTGAAATAATATTGTCTTTTACAGGAGCTAAAAAGACAAAAAGGATATGTGAAAGAATATGGGAGTGTACACAGTTGCCCCTCCCCCCAGCTCAACTGATTACTTGTTGAGGTCCAAGGCCTCTGCACCTGGTCGGTGCTGGTTGTTGGCATAAAGCCACTTGCAAATAGATTGTGTATGGTTGTGCTAGACCACACTGGGAAGGCAGAGAAGCTGAGGTGGTTTATAATGTTGGAGTACACTATATGTTATTTTTATTTTTAACTTGTAACCAACAAATGGGTGATTAGCAAACACACATTTTCTTTTTGGTGCTCTTACTGGAGGGACAGTGGGTTAACCTCCCTCATTTCTGGATCCGCTAGCTGTAGCTCAGTCAGGTCCAGAAGAAATTTTATTAATTTGCAAACACCATAGGTGCACTGTAAGGTGGCATGGTACAATCCCTCCTCCCCTTGAGCTCCTTGTATAATTCAGGAGGCTAGACTTACAGTATATCATATCTATGGAAATGTCATAGACATGGTAAATCACATTAAGAATGGTAGCAGCTGCAGCATTATACAGACCCATCACTGATGAACCAAAAAAGCCTTCTATTAGTGAGTACAACCTGTATTAAATATGATGCATACAGCTGACACCATTCCTAGACTGTTATTTGTTAAACAAATAGGCATGCAATTATTTGTTAGTAGTTAACTATGTCATTAACAGCCCCATATGGGCACACTAGTTGTTAAAACAGCTGTAAATTTAAGTGATCAGTTAATGGGGTAGGCATATATACAAGTCATGCATTTGCCTCCCCCGAGCTCCTCCTTTTGTGAAAGAGGCAGCTTGGATATTATAGGATATGGTATGACCAATGCTGGAGCAGATGCCTGACAATATAATAGTAAATACTATTAAATTGACTTGCAACAGTTGACTTGTTGCAATTGACTTGTCTGCATAAATGTTAGATAACACTTTATTCACAATGCTGGTGTGGACATTTAGCCACAATTATATTGGCAAACATTCCTTGCCAACCAGTCATCACCTGGAAAGTTGTATGCTGAATAAATACAGATGGGTTTGACCCAACATGTAAAAAAAAAAGTAATAGCAATACAGTATCCTACTATGATTCAAACTATAATAACATTATAATGAAATTGGGCCACTGGTTAAAGTATTGTTATACATATCAGTGGTTGCTTGTGAAGATAGTCTTATCCCTGTAGAGAGAAAAAATAAAACACAAGCCATGGAAGGAACATCTCATTTTCTCAGAGTGTATTCCTTGTGGAAGTTTAGCATTGGTTTTCAAAATGCTGATACTAATATTAACTTTAATGAGGCGTGTCGTTCGACCACCCTTGAGGTGAGTTATTTACTGTAGCTATCATTATACTCCGATGGATTCCTGAAAATGAAATTTAATTAGACTTAAATTCAGACAATTAGGCATCCCTAATGCTCTGAATTTAACATTAGAACTGCGTCATGAGCACACACATCATTGTGATAAATAAGACAAGTTATAGTACTGGTATTTTATACGTACAAAACTGTTAAAAGGGTGTTTAATTAGGCCTGAAACATAAATGGTAAAATCTCCCAAAACAGACATAATACTTTTTGTGGCAGTGTAAATTGTGTAGCTAGCCTGTTAAACTTAAAGTAAATGGCTTATTACAAATGCTGGGGGTGATCTGTGCCCTCCCCCTTGATTACTGTGCCATGCATGGGGATAAGTAATACATGACAAGGACAATGAAGCTGTGAGAACTTCCACAGAGGAAGGCATACATAGGAATGGGCGGGTCTGTAGATAGCAAGCAGCTTCATGGCTGCAAGCCCAGAGAAAAAAAAATTGCAGTCCTAGTGTCACGTACAGATGAGGACTGGAAAAAAAGTTAACTTTTAACAAAAGTACTCTTGATGTGCGCACCCCATTAAAGTTATATTTGGATAGGAAATACTGATTTAATTAGGGAGGTGCATCAATTGTGAGCTGGAAAAACAGGTACAGCTCAAAATCACAAGGAGGTCAAGTGACTTGTCAAAGGTCACACACTGTGCAAATGATGTTTCCTGGGACCAAACCCAGCTGTAGCTGCAGTGGCCTTGGACACCACGCTGAATGAGAGGTCTTACAGATAAAGGAATACTGTCTAGCTGCCAGCTGAGGCAGAAAAAACAAAATTGATGAACCATCACGCTTTCCATGATGGCAGATGGAGAGGCCATATTTGAAAGGAGGAAAAAAAAACATAGAAAACCTTTGCAAGCTTTTGTTTCATGCTTTTTTTTCCTCAACAAACCATGATTAACTTGAATCAAGACTAATGACACCAGTCCACATACTTCAACATTATTGTAGACCAGAATATGTCCGTGGCAACAAGCCCAAGGTGTCGGCCATTTTACAAGCAGATCTTCCTCATTACAAACAACATAAAAAAAAATCTAGTGTAGCTTCAGAAAACACAGTTAGAGACTCTGATAACTGGTAACAGTGACAATTAGACATGGCATATGCTTAATTTGGCACAAAAGCATATTCTTCAACCCTACGTCACAAACAAAGCCAAACCTTGAATAAGCAAAAGAAGATAGCGCAAGTGAACAAAGACTTAACTTTTGTGTCCTAGCCAACACTAATTACTGTCTTCAAAACAATTTTAAAATCAAACACACCATATTAGTTAATGAAGCTGATACCATTAAACCATTCATTACAGAATACAGTAATTTCTCTGCTGTTTTGAACATTCTCAATTAGTTATTATCTCAAATGCAAAACAGAGTGTGTCCTTGAGCAGACAGTTCTCAGATCAGCAGAGATTAAACAAGCATTCAGGAACACAAAACAAAATATGGCATACTACTATTAAACGTGCTTTTCCTAAAGTGAGTAGCAAGGAATAGTTGTATAGACAAAACAGTTCACACTTAGATTCATTTTAGATTGCAATGAAAGATTGATCAACCAACAGACATAATTAAGGTGTATTCACCACAAATCTGAAGCACAAGGACAGGGTCAACACCCAGCCAGACGGTCTTTCTATTTAAATTAAAAAAGAAAAATTCCTCCAGGGTCATAACAGACAAATGTTTGGTCCATGAATCTCAGTAATGAGGAGAATTCCTCATGAAAGTCTATAATAGACTTATGAGATGGTTCATCCACTGATTGATCAGTAGCCTTTAACCATTTCATGCATGAAAGTCTCTAAAACAGCCCTCTGGCAGAGTGCATCATAGTTGACAGTCTCAGTTCAATATACTGCACACAGATCAACTTTAATTGGAACCAAAACATCTTTAGTTAACTACAGTACATGAACGCACTTCCCACCCACTGTGTGAAGTGAGATAAGCTGAGATGTCTTCTCTCAACTCCGTGAACGTTTCGGACATGTCAATAAGCAGAGAAATATTCAACCATCTGTGGCTCAGCAACTGTGTTTCAAACCACAGTAGCTGCAGAAACACAGATGGCTCTGATGTATGTGGGTGCCTGTAAAAGGACCCCACAACCTACGATCATGCAGTCTGGCTTCACAGAATCCCAATGCTGAAGGTTAAACCAAATGCAGAGCAGACCTCCACCTGAACAGAGGTTTAAAGCTGCCTAAGACCCATTCAGTAGGGGACTGACAGAATAGAAACATAGAAATATAGAAGTTAATGGCAGATAAGGACCACAAGGCCCAACCAGTCTGCCCATTTCTTTTTGTACCTTATGAATGTGCCATAGACCTTTGCTCTGTCAATGGCCTATGTATTCATACTCATCTGTATTGCTCCCTTATGCCTATCCCATACCTGTTTGAAGTCCTGCACTGTATTCATATCCACCACTTCCTGAGGTAGGCTGTTCCATGCATCCAACACCCTTTCTGTGAAAAAGAACTTCCTCACATTACCCCTTAATCGGCCTCCCTCTAATCTCATGCTGCATCCTCTTGTCCTGCTATTTTTCTTATATTGAAAGTTGTTACACTCTTTCACCTTGTTAATGCCCTTAAGGTGTTTGAATGTTTCAATCATATCACCTCTCTCCCTCCTTTGCTCTAGGGTATACATATTGAGCTCAGTTAATCTGTCCTCATATGTTTTCTGATGCAGTCCCTGCACCATTTTGGTTGCCCTTCTCTGGACTGCCTCAATTTGGGTAATGTCCTTGTGAAAGTGTGGCCTCCAGTACTGCATGCAGTACTCCAGATGGGGCCTAACCAGTGTCTTGTAAAGAGGGATTATAACCTTCCTCTACTGACTTGTGATACTCCTACTAATACACCCCAGCATCCCTCTAGCCTTACCTACTGCTTTAGTGGTCTGCTTGGATGATTTCAGGTCATCGGTGATGATGACGCCCAAGTCTCTTTCTTCCTTTGTGACTGCCAGCAACTCCCCTCCCAGCCTATAGGTGGCTTCAGGGTTTCTCTTCCCTATGTGCATGATCTTGCACTTCTTTGTGTTAAACCCCAGTTGCCACTCCTCTGACTATTTTGCTAGTTTATCCAGATCTCTTCTGATTCTGCCCACTCCATCTGGATCATCTACTCTGTTGCAGATCTTGGAGTCATCTGCAAACAGACAAACCTTACCCTTCAGTCCATCTGCAATGTCACTGATGAAGATATTGAAGGACTGGCCCCAGGACTGATCCCTGAAATTTTTCAATTGTGACTTGCATCTCTTCTGACTGTATACCGTTCACCACCACTCTCTGTTTTCTGCCAATCAACCAGTTTGCCACCCAGTTGACCAATGTCTGACCCACCCCGAGCCTACCCAGCTGATTAATCAATCTTCTATGTGGAACAGTATCGAAAGCTTTGCTGAAGTCAAGATAGGCAACATCAGCTGCTCCCCCCTTGGTCCACCACTCTGGTTACCCAGTCAAAGAAATCTATGAGATTAGTTTGACAGGACCTTCTTGTTGTAAACCCATGCTGTCTTGGATCCTGTGCTCCTATGGATTCCAGGTGTTGCACTATCCTTTCCTTAAGGAGTGTCTTCATAATCTTGCCCACTACTGAGGTAAGACTGACTGGTCTGTAGTTCCCTGCCTCCTCCCTGCTACCACTCTCGTGGAGCGGGATCACATGAGCCCTTCTCCAGCCTGGGATCTCTCCTGTGTTCAAAAGACTCACTAAACAGTTAATCTTTAATGCTTGCTCACTTTGCCTGTACCCCCTCACCTGTATTTCTTTTTGCCAGGGCTAGCTTAACTCTGTTGGACATCTTATCAAAGTCAGCTCCTCTGAAGTCCCATATTTTTGCCTTGGAATGGGATAATTTTGTTCTAGTGGCCAAATTAAGCCTTACCATGTGATAGCCACTGGCACCCAGGTGACCTTCTACCTGGAGATCTGTGATCATTTCCCTGTTAGTCAGTACTAGATCTAGGATAGCCCTGGCTCTTGTGGGTTGTTGCACCAGTTGTTTGAGGCCCTCCCCCTGCAGGGAATCGGCCATGTGCCTAGTTCTGGAAGATGTCCCTGCTGGTATGGACCAATCTGTATCTGGCAAGTTGAAGTCTCCACTATCAGAACCTACCTTTTAGCTGTCATGTTTTGTATATCTTCTAACAGTAACATGTCTATGTCCTCCCTGGTCTGGAGGTCTGTACACAACCCCAGTTCATATGGCTGTCCATTTCCTGCTTCAGGGTGACCCACAGTTCTTCTGCCTTCTTATGTGTATTCTGAATCTCTGTAGCTTTGATATTTTCCACTGACATACAGGGCCCTCCACCCCCCTTTTTGCACCTCGGTCTCTTCTGAACAGTACACATAGCCAGGTACTGAAGTCTCCCAAGTGTGGTTACTGGCAAACCATGTCTTGCTAATGGCTACTATGTCTAGTTTAGCCTCTGTCATTATTGCCTGCAGGTCTGGGATCTTGTTTCCCAGACTGTGAGCATTTGTGTACATGATTTTCCATTGGTCAGATTTCGGTGCATTAGTTGTTGGTCGAGGTCCAGCATTTCTCCTGTGCATCGTATGGGGAGCCGGACCTTTTTCTTTACCTGGTCATGCAAATGAACTACAAACATGCTGAACTCCTGTTTGATCACTAGCTGAGGGGGGAGGGATGTTCTTCCTATTTGATGTATCGGGTGCTGCACCCCTCTCCCCATTTGCAAGTTTAAATATTCTGCAAAGACATCAAACTTCTGCCCCAATGCACTGACTTTCTCTTTAGTCAGATGCAGTCAATCAAATTTAAAGAACTTTCACTCCCAAAACTGTTGCCAGTTCCCTACAAATGTGTGTCCTTTTTCCTGGCACCAGCCCTTGAGCTACATGTTTAGCTCCCCTATCTCCCCTTCTCTGACCTTTCATCCATCTGTCCCCCTCTCCCAGACTGGTAGGATCTCAGAAAAGGAGATGCCAGACAAAATTGATGATAGTTTTTCACCCAGCCTGGTCAGGTTTTCCTTGGTCTACACAACTGACCAGCTGGCAAGATCATTAGTCCCTATGTGTACCAGGACATCAATGTTTTCTCCTGTTTACTGAACAATTTTAGTAATGCGGTCAGTGTCTCTCCACAATGATGTACCTGGGAGACATCTGACCTTTGCCCCTGGCTGGAGATACATATCAACTCCCCAAATCATGAAGTCTCCTATGATCCAAAGTTTTTTGGATTTCCTTTTTGCTTTTTTTGTTTTGGTTCCTGTTTTGGGCGAGTTTTGTTGTGCTAGCTCCTGTGCTGCAGTGTCCTGCTCTGCAGTGTCCTCTGCACCTTTGTTTGATTTCAGAGATAAAGGCAGATACCTGTTTGTAGTTTTTATATGGTTTGTGGGGGTGATATGTTGGAGAGTGATGGGGCACCCGATGTACCCCTCTTAACCACCTGCCAACCTCCTGGACCAACTACCCTCTGCGGTCTAGGTGCTTCTGTTGGATGCTGAGGAAATGGTGGGCAGTTCTTATAATATATTTCCTCTTGAATATGCAATTTGAGGCATGCAATCTCTGCCCATGCTGCCTGGAGCTGAGCCCTTAGATCTCAATGGCCCAGCATGTAGGACAGTTTCTAAATCCTGTAAAATTGCCCTTCTGAAAAGTGTTCCACAGTAGCTGCAGTTAATGATATCCATTCCTGGTAAGTTGCTGGGTTTTCAACCTGGTCAGAGTAATTAGAAGGAAGAAAATGAAAGCAAAAGTTTGATTTTGTGTTTTGTTTGTTTGTTTTTGTATAACTTGTTATAACAAGTTAAATTACTAGTGCCCCTGTAAATGAGGTCACTGTGTGGATACCCCTTTGATCCGCCCCTTCCTGCTTTGCTACAGGAAATGTCACGACTGTGCTACCCTATAAAAGGAGTGTAGTGTAGAATGCTGTACATTGGAGTCCCTAGTGCCAGTGTTCTAGCAAATGGAGAACTGCAGTCCATGATTTTAAACCAGAGTCCCAAGCTGTAGCTCGCATCTACTTGTAGGGAAAAATGAATTCCCAGAACTCAGTTCCCAATAGGAAATTAGTGTACCTTGGTTAGCCAAAAAGCAACATTTCCCACGGTCACCATTGCTTCTGTAAATCCAACTTACTGTCAGATTCTTGTATGCTGGATTAGCTATCCAAAGAATATATCACAAGCAGTATGTAATAAAGAGCAGTTTTATTGCAAATACTCACATTGGACATGTGACAAAGAAATCACAAGGAACCAATTTCCCACCATTCCTCGAGTATGGTCTCTTTCTCTCTGAGGAACTGGTGTGCATACAATTATATATGACTGAAAAGAGTGCAATTACATATATGATAAACATACAGCATTGGCTAAGGCATGTAAATAAGGCAGCTCCCTTGGGCAATTACATAGGAATTAAGAAAGAATCTCTGAACAAAGGAAATTCATAGTCAGCAACAAATATCAGTCACACTGGAGACAGTGAGTCTAGGAACACTTGCAATGTCATCAGAAAAGTGCACAGCATGTTATAGTGTTGTGAAATATAGCAGAATATATGTGGAAACTAGAAACAGTATATATGGCTGAAACATATCATATAGGTAAAACATTATGACACTGTGGTAAGGCACTAATACTTGTAGGTGTATAAGGTTATGGTTATACGTGGGTCAGTTTGTGGTATATGACCCAGGCATAACAATGTTTTCCTTCCTGAATGTCTCAAAGCCATGCCTGTTCCTCTTGCCCTCTGACCCCATCCTCGTCTTCATGTCTTCCATGTTCTCTGCCTCACATTACTCCCTGTGTTGTTTCCTCTACTTGGTTGTTTAAAAGGAGACTGGCCATTATTAGCTAATGTGGCTTCTGATGGAACTTGATTGTGTACTTTCAATCGAATTATCTTGAAAAGTTACCGAGGGTGGTGTGCGGCTTCTGCTTTTTCTATTATTTTTAAAACATCTGTTCCTTGACTTTAATCTACCCCAACTAATACTTCTACTGTGGTCTTCTTTAGGCCAGGCAAGAAAATATCCTTTATCTGTGTCTCCCCATCTGTTATTAATTTAGTCTGTTTCTGTTGTATCAATTTAGTTTCATATGTTTCTAATTGATGTTTGAGATCCTCACCTAGTTCTTTTAATAAGGGGTCATTCAAGAAACAACTTAGGGCTTGTTTTGGCTCATTAATTTCTTGATTAATTTGTTTGTGCTTATTAATGTCAGCTTTTATAATTAGCTGAATGAAGACCTAAGTGCAGATTTTAGCTGCCATGTCCTATTCATCTTTGAACTCAAAATTAGCAATACGCATGATGGCACTCTAGTGACTCTAAGATCTTGTGAATAGATTTCTCAATCGAGGTAAGTTTCAAGGGTTGAAATATTGTATGCGGTATTAAGTTAGTAAATAGCAAGACCTTCCAATTTTCAAAACTTAATTCCAATTCATTAACAGCACTGGAGATATACTCATTCATCATATTACTAACAGCCATTGTTTCATTGATTCTCTGTTTATGTTTCTCTAGAGAATCCAAACTGCTAAATACAAGTGGCTTCCGGGTAACCCTGTTTATAAATTTATGGCAGAGTTGAGGGAGTTATTAATGGATTCCAGAGATGCCTGATAACTATAGACCTATCTCTCTCCTGCCAGCTCTTGCCAAACTCCAGGAGTCTCGTATCTTCTCAAGGCTCCTGGAACACCTCACTGCTACCAACTCTCTCTCTCCTTTATAGTCAGGCTTCAGAAAGCAGCATTCCGCATTCTCCTCCCTGCTTCATCTCACTGACCATATCCAGTCAGCCATGGACAAAGGTCTTGTCACTGCTGCCATGTTCATGGACCCAGCTAAGGCCTTTGGCTCTGTCTTTCACTAACTCCTGATCCAAAAACTTCTGTTCTCCAGTCAGGCTCCATCCACCACAAACTGGTTCAGTTCTCACCTCCAAAACAGACAGCAATATGTTCAGGTAGGCAACTCCCTTTCTCTTCCCCTCCCTATCCATACCAGCGTTCTCCAAGGATCCATACTCGGTCCTATCCTTGTCTCACTGTTTATAAATGACCTCCTATCTGTTTGTTCTCCTTCCAAAATCCACAGTATGTGGATGACACTGTGATATACCTTTCTAGTCCAAATGCCACTGATGTAGCTATCCCCTGCAACACAACTACTATAAAGTGCAGTCTTGGTTCAGGCAGATTCAGTTTAAACTTAAACAGTCTCCATGTTCTTTGGATCAAGGCAAAGATTATCCAAATCCAAGAACACCCTGCTTTTGCCACCCTGGATGGCTCACATCTTGATTCTTTCAAATACCTCGGGGTCTGGCTTGACAGAAACCTCTATCTCACTGCTTACATTGGCCCTATCTGCACCAAACTATGCCCTAAACTAGGAGCCCTCTACCACCACAAGGATTGCCTCCCTTTGACCACCCCCTATGATCTAGTCACCAAAACCATCATTCCAGTATTCAACTATGCAGACATTGTTTACAGTCCATGCCCAGTGCCTCCCTCACTAGACTCGACACTCTATTGAACTCTTTCTGTCATTTTGCCAGCTTCCCCACCCCTCACTCACCACTGCACCCTTTACTCCTCCCTCTCCCTAATGCCTCTTCCTGCTAGGTGCCATATACATAGCCTCACTTTGATTTTCAGATTCTGGTTTGGGACCTTTCCCCCTTACCTCAACTCCTGCCTGTCACCAGTAAGCTCTTCCATGTACTCTCTCTGATCAAGGGATGCTTATACTTTCTCCATCCCCCACCCTCACTCCTGCTCAGATAAGGCCACTTTCTCTTACTGTCTCCCACACCTCTGGAATCAACTCCCTTTGGACATTTGCCACTCCCCCACTTTCTCTGCCCTTAAAACCCGGCTCTGGGATGCCTCCACCTCAGTATGCTCTTGCCATTCCCCTTTCCCAGACCCCACCTCCACCTTTCCCAGCCTAGCCTCACCTCCTGTCTTATTACTATACCTTTCCTCTAATAACCTGGCCTATTTCTCCTGTTGAATTTCTCCTACTATATCCTTATATCATCTATTTCTTCTACCCTTTTGTGATCCTAAGTTCCATCATGCATTCTCTTACTCTTCACCTGCATTGTGTTATTCAGCTACAGAACATTAAATCTGCTGCTACTGTATATTTACTGCTTGCTTGTGTTGTACATTATCTAAACCTGAAATGTGTTGTACATTATTCTACCTGTTCTACTGCTATTGTATGTAATTTCTCACCTGATGTATAATCACTGTATTACTTGTTAGTACAAAATATGTATTTTTGAATTGCTCTTACTTGCTATGTACCAATTGTATTTGTCCCTTACCCTGTGTCACACCTGAAATAAGCCTCAGCTCAGTGTGCGAAAAAGAAAGAAAGAAAGAAAGAAAGAAAGAAAGAAAGAAAGAAAGAAAGAAAGATGGATGACATGGCTATAAAGAATATAGTCTAAGTAGAGAAAGATAAATTTAACTTTTAAGAGTATCACTTCATGTATGTTAGCCAACTGGCTAGTTTAAGGGATTTGTCTGATAACTAGAATAAGGGGGCATGTTATAAAGCTGGAGTGGGGTAGATTCAGGAGGGATGTGAGGAAGTACTTCTTCACAGAAAGGGGGTGTATATCCTGGAACAGCCTTTCAGCTGAGGTAGTGGGGGTAAAACAGTGGTGGGGTTCAAAAATGCCTGGGATGGGCACAAGAGAATCATAGGGGTAGGGAAGGGAAGGGGGAGAAAGAGATTGCACCATAGATCAAGTAGGGTCTGAACCAAAAATGGGCAGACTGGTGGGGCCCAGCAACCCTGATCTGCCATCACATTCTATGTTTCTATTTTTCTATAACCCACCCAGTGTTTCTTTCTCGACTGGTAGAATGATTTGGCATGCAAAAGTCCAGAGTTTGAATGTTCTGCCCTCATTTTAAAGTGACTTTCTGTATGTATTTGACTGTCAGAGTCTTATTTTGTCATTGTTATTGCACTCCCCGGGAAATACTTTTATCACCTAAATTATTAAAAAAACCCTGCGATTCTCAAAGTTCCTCCCAAATATGTATATAGTGTATGTTAGGACTTATTGTGCACAGAATTCAAGCAGCTCAAAAACCTTGTTGTGTACTTTCTAAAGTTATTATGCATATTCTAAAGCTGCTGTGCACATTCTAAAAACCTTATTGTACAGTTCTATCATTAACTGCAGCTGTGATTCCCTCACACTGACTGCTGCTGCCTGGTTTCACTTTCTCTGCTCACTGTCCCTTAGCATTATCCTGTTGTTAAATAAAAAAATGTCAGCTGTATTTTTTTTATACCAAACACTATAACAAATAAAATAAGGGTGCCCATACACAGCTCACCTTCTGTTTCCATCTCTGGGTTGAGATACCAGCATGGACCTCTCAAGCTTCACTCTCAAGGTTCATAGGCTGGTATCTCAACCCCTTGATGGAAATACAGGCTCCTTGTGTATCAGTGCCCATATTTTATTCCTTATGTTTTGTTAGCCAAACTAGCAAGCATATTCTTGTATTTAGAAGAATAACATCTGATGCTCACCTGCAAAAATAATTTCTGTAAAATAAAACAAAATTCTTGGGCCATTAATCAAGTTCTTATCTGTAATTTTTAATCAGTTGAAGACAGACTGATACTTAAAGATGGAGTCTGGTCAAATGTATTACATTGTAGAATTAGAATCAACCTACGCCCATATCAAAAATGAGGTTTCTACATTACTTCATTTTAAAGTTATGAGCTATTTTGTAAACCCTGATTTCATTCGCTGTTCAAAAAAGCTAGTTTCAGTGAAGCACCACTGAAGATGTCACAGCCAGAACTCACAGCCTAGGTCTCCCTGTAAGCAACCTTATAGGAACCATTTCTCCAAAGTTTAAGAAACTGTAGCTGTAGCAATAATTTAACAAAAAATTAAAAAATACATAAAAATTGCCAGGGTTGGCTGCAGTGCTTGCATTTCCAGAATGTTCGTATGCATGGTACTATACTTTAGAACACATCAGGAGGTGGTTTTGGAATGCAACGCTGTACCAAGGTATAGAATGTCAAAGTGAAGCATAATTTTAGAATGTTGGGGGGGCATGTAATCTTGGAATGTGTCAGGGATGTGTCATCTCACAGTGTGGTGGGACACTCAATCTCAAAATGCAACAGGGGCACACATTGAGGAATTTAGTGGGGACTGACAATTCCAGAATATAGTAGGGATGCACACTGTTGGAATGTGACAAGACACACCATTTTATTTTGAAACTGCTTCTCCCTTCCATATTCTAGAACTGTATGCACCCACCACATTTCAAAATTGTGCATCACATCCCCACCACAATTCGACATTGTGTGTCTCAGCCATAGTTTAAAATTGCACATCCCCACATTCTAAAATTGCACATCCCTGCCACATTCCAAAACTGTGCATCACCACCATTCCAAATAGTGCATCAGTGCCACATTCCGAAATTAAGTGTCATGGCTACATTCCAAAATGGCAGGTCAGTGCCACATTTTGAAACTGTGCATCAGTGCCACATTCTGAAGATCCACGTCATTGCCACATTCCAAAATTGCATGTCAGTGCCATATCCCAAAACTGCACATTCCTGCCACATTCCAAAGTTGTGTTTCAATGCTGCATTCTGAAATTGCATCACTGCCACATTCCAAAATTGTGCGTCACCGCCACATTGTAAAATCATGCATCACCACCACATTTAATAATTGCGCATCAGTGCCACATTCCAAAATTGTGCATCAGTGCCACATTCCAAAATTGTGTGTCACTACCACATTCCAAAATGTTGCGTAAGCAGTGCATTCTGAAATTACACGTCAGTGCCACATTCTGAAATTGCACTTCAGTGTTACATTCTGAAACTGTGTCAGTGCCACATTTCAAAGTTTCACATCAGCACCACATTGTGAAATTGCACATCCCCACCGCATTCCAAAGTTGTGTTTCAGTCTCACATTCCAAATTTGTATCACTGCCACATTCCAAAATTGCGTGTCAATACCACATTTCAAAATTGTGTGTCTGTACCACATAGCTACAAAAACAAGAAAGTCCACACTGGCTTGGGGTGCTAAGATAAAACTTAGATAAATTTGCTTAGGAAATCTAGCACTCTCCACCAAGGTCTGTAAAAATGACACAGCAATCCAGTAAGATAATATAAAGTGCCCAAAGATTTATTAAAGTGCCACACAAACACCTTGATGCATTTTGGATTCAGAAAATCCTTTTCATTCTGAAATTGTGCATCAGCACCACATTCTGAAATTGTGTGTCAGTGGCGCATTCCAAAATTGTGCATCAGCATCACATTCCAAAATTGTGCATCCCCACCACATTCAAAAATTGCACATTCCTGCCACATTTCAAAGTTGTGTTTCAATGCCACATTTCAAAGCTGTGTCACCACCACATTCCGAAACTATGCATCAGCGCCACATTCCAAAATTGTGCATCAGTGCCATATTCCAAAATTGCATATCTCCACCACATTCTGAAATTGTTTGTAAACTTCCATATTCCAGTAATGCCTGTCATTGTCACATTCTGAAAATATGCATCCCACCCTATTCCAAAATTGGACCTTCCCACCACATTCTGAAAATGAGTGTCACTGCCACATTCCAAAGTTGCATGTCCAAGTCACATTCTAAAATTATGCATCCCTGCCTCATTTTGAAATTGCATGTGACCACCAAATTCTGAAATTGTGTCACCACCACATTCTGAGACTTCATGTCCCTGCCACATTCTGAAATTGAATGTTGCCACCACAATTTGAAATCAATCAATTGTGCATCGCCACCACATGCCAAGTTAATGCATCCAAGACACATTATGAAATATACATATCCCTGCCACCTTCCGCAACTCTGTGTCTCCCACACTTCAAAACTGTGCATCTCTGTTAAATTCTAAAAATATGTATGACACCATCACATGATGAATTTTAGCAACCCTGCCACTTTCCAAAATTGTGTGCCCCAGCTACTTTCTGAGACAGTGTCACTGCTGCATTCCACAGTTGCAGTCTGGTGGCATTTGGAAATGTCACCCCTTCAGTATTCTAAAAATTGCACACATTTTTATCATTTGAAAGCCATGTTTGCCATTGCATTCCAACTCCCCCCATCACATTCTTAAGTACTGTACCTTGCATCTGCACATTGTGAAATGCATGCACTGACCCACCAGTGTCAGCTTTCTTTTTCAGATGTTAACTACAACTGAAGTTTTATGTAACATGAGAAATAAGTCTTATAAGGTAGTTTGCAGGAAGGACTAGGCTGTGAGTTCTGGTTGTGACATCATCAGTAGCTCTTCAGTGAAACTGGCTTTTTGAACAGGCAGTGAATTTAGGGTTACAAAATAACTTGTATCTTTCAAACAAAGTTATGAGATCTAATGTTTGGCATGAGGCTAAATGGGTATATGCTGATCCAAATTCTGAATTTATTGATGCTAGAAATTTTGACCAGACTCCCACTTTAATAACTGCAATTAAGGAAATAATACCTCCGTCTGTAGGTAAACAAATACATGAAGAACAGGACAAAATGCACACAATATTTACCTAGAAAAATATGAACAAATCATACAGCAGCCATAAATTCTGTATATACACAGCCATCCTGCTCCATGTCCTAGAAATGTGGACTTTAGTTTCTCTGAGAACACATGGTCAAAGCATCCACACAGACAGGATAGAGCTGCTCTGAAAGAAACTATGACGGTCTACATCTCAGTTTAGAGATTCAGAACACCACTTATTCATCTGAAATTTGATAGCCTTTTTAACACTAAGGTTAATACTAAGGTTTTTACTAGTAACTAGAAGCCAGAGACCTATGTAAAATACTCCCCCACTAATTCAGTGGTAATATTTTAGTGTTTTGCTGGTCATATAGTTATCTAGATTCCTTTTAAAAGTTTTTTTTTACTGATAACCACCTCAAGGGGTAAACTATTCCAAGTTTCCACCACCCTTTTCAAAAGATGTGGCAATCCTGATTCTTGAATGCAGGCTGCATCGAGGTTGGGTGTCCTTATGCCAGGCTGGCCTTGCGCTAGTTGAGTGCAAATGCGGGTGCGACATGGTGCCCAGGGCCCTGCACCAGACATTGGCTGCCATATCCTGTAATGTGGATTCTGCAAGGGCACCAATGTCTGCAGCATCACCCAGAGTTAGACCAGCCCTGAGCTGGTCTAACACCCCATGTGCTACATCCACCTGTGGACCCCCTAGGGAATGGTAACTGCTATGGCACTACCCCACAGCCATACAAAGGCAATGGGTGCTGTACCCTTTGTGAGTCTGGTGGTCTGGCAATGCACAGGAATCCCAGTGGTAGTGTGTATGGCATCACACATTTATCCACACAGGTGGCACCAGGAGGGTCACTGGGACCCAGGGTCTGCCGTCTGCAGGCCTGCCCACTGGCATTAAGGGTGGTGGCATACTGCCAGGCATGGCCAGTGGGCCAACCACACTGTTGTTGGCATGGCATGGCAAGGGGGTGTGTGCTCTGTCATGCCAGGGGAACTTGCTGGGCATGCTGGTTGCCCTGTCTGTCTTGCTGCAGGGGAGGATGACATGTCCACCAGCATGCCAGCTGGGGAGCAAGCACTGGCAGACTGCATCAGTGCCAGTGGTGGGGCTGGAAGACTGCTGTAGACATCGGCCCTACACTGTGGACTGCTCTTCTGCTGGTCTGCCACTGCCGCAAAACTGTCCCACAGTTTGTAGCATTCTCCTTCCATGTGTTGATCCTTTGACACACAGGAGTCTTTGCCACAAACTGGGGGAGTTTGGAGCCAGGACCCCACCCATTTGAGAATTGGGTGCATGCTCCCTGGCACACCAGTGATCAGCCCAAACTGCTGTTTGCCACAGCTTGTGCTGATCTAGTGGGTCTTTGAAAATTGATCCCCAGGGTCTGAAGTTTTATCCCACCTTGTCTATCCATGTATGTCAGTTCCCTTAAAATTTGATGGACTTGATTATTCTTCTTTGCACTCCCTCACTGGCTTTTATATCCTTTTTCTTATACAGTATCCAGAACTGAGTGGCATAGTCAAATAATTATTGCCCACAAATTGGAGACAAAAGACCCACTCACCGGATCTGGTTTTAGTATATTTATTAAATACCACTCAGTAGTTTAATCAACATTTCATAGTGTACCCACTACTTTTTCAGGATCTAAACATTTGTTTGCTTCACTTTTATACATTCTCCATGTATTTTAAACACTTTGTGCTCAAGTCTAAGACATGAAGTAACATTTATTAATATTTTACATACTTTGTATCCATATTTTCAATTGCATGTGCCAATAAAATACCTATCAATTACAATTTTTAAATTCCATATATCAATTGTATTACTCACAGAAGTATTCCTGTATCCCTGAAAATATTTATACATTTCTCATACCTTAAAATGGTATTTAAGTGTATTCCTCAGTCTATGTTTTTCCTTTTCTTTTTCACATTTGTATATCTAAACAGAATAATGTGGTTACAGCTACACCTTATCAATGTTACTTAATCATATTTAAACATTCACAATAAATGATACTGAAGTGTAGATCAGGTATTATTTTACCTTAATTCTGGTTTTCAAAAATTCAGTTATTTGTTTCCATTTAGTCTATAACACACATTATTCTGTTTAGATATATAAATGTGAAAAAAGATATAATAAATGTATAAAAGTGAAAACAAATGTTTTTTATAAATAATTTAGATCCTGAAGAAGTAGTGGGTACACTATAAAACATTGATTAAACTACTGAGTGGTACTGTATTTAATAAATATACTAAAACCAGATCCAGTGAGTGGGTCTTTTGTCTCCATTTTTTTGGCAATAATTGAACTGATGTATATTGGAGCTAGATCCCTCACGGAACTTTTCTTTGTCACCCTTTAGGCATAAGGAGGGCCACACTGCCCACATGTGGTGTTGCTAAGGTCCAATAATTCACTTGATCTAAAACTTTTCCGCCTTGCCCTAGATGCTGTACTGCTACCCCTCACCAAGATTTTCAATCTATCCCTCTGCCTAAGTCAATTCCCTTTCTTGTGGAAGACAGCCATCATTACCCCTGTCTACAAGAGCAGAGACTTGCACTCTAACTACCGTCCCACCTCTATACTTCTACCCCCCTCTCCAAAATGCTTGAACGTATCATTTACAATCAGCTATCTGTGATTACCTGTCCAAATATAACACTCAATGTCTGCAGCAACATGAGTTTAGAAAAAATCATAGCACCACTACTGCACTTCTTGAATATACTACATTTATTCATAGAGCACTCAACCGTGACCACCTAGCTGGGTCCATCTACATTGACCTAACTAAAGCATTCAGCACAGTTAACCATTCCCTGCAGTAGGAATTGTCTCTCTGCCTTGGTCTTTCACATCAGTTACCTTCTGGTTTCAGAACTACCTTGCTGGCAGAATGCAATGGGGTGAAAATTAGGGGTACCCTCTCCACCTCCTGTCCTGTGCTCTCCAGTGTACCGCAAGGTTCCATTCTTGGCCCCTTCTCTTTAGTCTCTTCCTCAATTCCTCCCCAGGCCTTCCCAGTCAACTTACCTCTCTCACTAGATGATGCCATCTAATTCACGAGCCAGCCAGACCCCCTTCCTCCTTACTAGAGAGCTGCAGCACCGCTTTGCCCTGGTCAAGTCCTGGCTTACCAGAACACAAGTTAATCCTGAACTATAAAAAGACCAAGGTGATGTTATTTGCAAAATTCTCACAACAAGCATAAGTTAGCTCAACTCACCATTCTTAACAACTATCGTGATCCTCTGGAGCAAGTACACAACTTCAGGTACCTAGACATTACACTTGATAGCACCTTAACCTTTAATGACCATATAAACAGCATTTCTAAAGCTGTTAATACTCAAATAGGACTCCTCGACAGACAACATCACAGCCTTACAACTGATGCACTCCATCTTGCTGTCAACAGCTCTGTCCTCTCTCCAGTAAACTATGGGCTAGTCATTTATGAAGCAGCTACTGACACTTCCCTTAAATGTATCAAGGTTGCCCTCAATAAGGCCTGCCAATTAGTTTCTGGGGCTCACAGGTACACCCACACCTGCGATCTGTATATCCAAACCAGCTGGCTAAATCTCAGTGGCAGGATTAAGTACCTAACCTGATTACTAGGTAAGAAGATCTGTCTGGGTCTAACCCCTCCAACAACACAACACCTTCTTAACCCAGTAACCAATCCTCAAGGGATGAGAAGTGCAACTAGACCTACCTATCAGGCCCCATTCTGTTTTGACTAATCAAGTGCAGTGGGCCTTCCCACCTGGCTATCCAATCTCCATCTTGATGTACAAACTGCCTCCAAGTTAGGGCAGTTTAAATGCAACCTCAGACAGTACTTTCTTTCTCTCAACCACTGTAACTGCCTAACTTAAGCTACTTCACTGTTACGTATCCCCTCATTTCCTGGCTAAACAGCTGCCACTCTCCTCACCCCTCCACTCCCCCCCACCCCAATAGGTACCTCTCTCTGACATGTGTCCTCTCTACTTCACCTCACTCTGTAGCTCCTGAAGCCTGATTTTCACCTATTCCCCCTCCTCCCTCTTTCCCTTTTTTCTCAACTCCTTTTTATTTGTCTTGGCTGACCCATGTTAATCTATTGACTTTGACAAAGTTATTCTTGACCACCTGTTATAGATTCCTGTGTAGATAGACCTCACCTTTCAGAATTTGCTTGTTACCCCTGAGAAAATTGGTGGATGGCCCCTTGGGGGGCCTATTTCTGGTTTGGGACATTGTGGGCCCTCCGGACCCCGTAGCTCAGTCTAGGAATGCCCGATTTACAATTCCAAGGTGTCATTTTCTACATTCATTGCCATGCCAAGTTGGATGGAACAATTTAGAAAATCCAAAATTGCCACCAAAATCCAATATGGCCACCATATTGCTAGTAAATACTTGATTCACTAATAATTTCCAAATCCCTTGCTTCCAAGATACTGATTATCAATTATTCATAAACGGGGAGTTTATTATTATTACATTTAATATAAACACATATTAAATTAATATACTAGAACATAAATATAAATAAATGATGCATAACTCATCAATCTGCTTGTTTGTGCCATTGACCCAAAATTATGTCCACTCTGTGAGAATTTGCCACTTTGTTCACAGGACTGTGTGGCATGTTCATGTATGTTGCATGCCTGTTTAGTTTTTATTTCTAGTTTTAATTTTAGTTTCTGTTTCTGTATCAGAAACATGGATAGCCCTCTAGCTGTACCTGTTGGATTGGTCCATCCATCCAATTTTCATACCTGTGTTCTTCATGAGAACCAAATTAGAGATTCAGAACTGCAACACATATAAGGAAAGAATGGGCTGAATACCATCAAGGCTTTTGCAGAGAATTGGTCAGTCACAAAACCAACTTCCGCAGCAGTGCAGAAACTTCAACCTCTTATGGAATAAAATCTGTGACCAGCTTCCCCCATCCCTGGAGAAATAGGCCTACCTGTTCATACAAGGTGTCACCAAAATTTCACCAGTGAAAGGAAATTAAACACCAACTCAACAAAACAACTTTCTGTGGATCAATCTTCTGAAGCTGAATTCTCCGGCATACCCGATCCACAGGCGTCCAGTAGCAGTGAAGTGGTCCATGTAACTCAATGTAAAAGGAAATAGTTGGAATTTAAGAAGAATGAGACCTGCTTTGTCTGTGACAAGAAAAGGAAAAAGAGAGGAAATATGGAAGAAAAACTCCAAAGAGTTGAACTTGAAGATGGAAAGGATACATTGCGCGAAAGCATGTCATGCAATGAAAATGCCAATGATGCTCTTTTGTCTGGTGCAGCCAAATATTTGAAGGTCACTACTGCCAATGTTGACTTCTTTGCTGCAGACATCAAATACCGGCAATGTTGTTACAACACTTTCGTCTATGTTGGCAAATGAGAGAGACAAACACCAGGCGGATTGGAAAGCATTCACACAAAGAGTGCTGAAACGGAGTTTCTTCAAATCATGAGAAGAAAGGTTGTTGAGCAGAAATGTTACTATTTACTCTCAGAGTTACTGGAGGATCTTCACCCCTCTATGAGTTCCAGGGATGAACAAGATGCTGGAATAAATCACACATTTCAGTTGAAGAATCTTATCAGCAATGAGTTTGGAGATGAGAAAAGGTTTTACTGCGGGAAGGGGATACATGGAATCCTCTCATTCTTCACTCAACAAAAGTAAACCCACTCGATTGTTCTTTGTAACCTTGAGAGGAACTGGGCTCAGAGATAGTGATGTCACCAAGGCATTTGCAAAGATGATCAATCAGAAATTAAAAGATAGACAAATTGAGTCACTGCAGCTTCCTATGGCATATGAAGACTTGCTTTCTGAGCTTGATAATTATGAACCCATTCTGAAATCTTCAATGTGATAGCTCTTTCAATAAGCCCTTCTAAGAAGATTAATGCTCTAGGTTTTGCGACT
The DNA here is from genome assembly GCA_016271365.2 of Neoceratodus forsteri. Classification (NCBI taxonomy): domain Eukaryota; kingdom Metazoa; phylum Chordata; order Ceratodontiformes; family Ceratodontidae; genus Neoceratodus; species Neoceratodus forsteri. The sequence goes on from CM028135.1 coordinate 815,197,740, forward strand.
ATCCCAACAGAAATTCAAGCTACCAAGATATGGTCCATTGTTAGTGACTGGCAACGCCTCTTTATCGGAGAACATTCTCCAAAGTCAATAAGTTCCATCCATGGTCATCCATTGTCTCACCAAAAGTAAAGAAGCAGTCAATCTTCTACATCATTTGGGGCTGGTATTCTTACACAGATGTCAGAAGACAAAACAAGAAATTGGCCCATGATAATAAATTTAAGAAAAAAAAGCACTGCGCATGATTCCACCTGGACAGCCACTCATGTCACAATTGATAACTCATATGGTAAGCAACAGACATTAACAGGAGCCTCAACAACACATGACACTAACTCAACAATTTACGTACTCCAAATTTCGAGTCCTGCTGTCATCTGCGATTTGCTAGTACAAGAACAGAACATTCCAAGCAGCTCAACAAGAGAAGACATCATCATCACCAATGACCTGAAATCATCCAAGCAGACCACTAAAGCAGTAGGTAAGGCCAGGGGGATGTTGGGGTGTATTAGTAGGGGTATCTCAAGTCAGAAGAGGGAGGTAATAATCCCTCTTTACAAGACACTGGTTAGGCCCCATCTGGAGTACTGCATGCAGTACTGGAGGTCACACCTTCACAAGGACATTAATCAAATTGAGGCAATCCAGAGAAGGGCAACCAAAGTGGTGCAGGGACTGCATCAGAAAACATAGGACAGATTAATGTAGCTCAATATGTATACCCTAGAGCAAAGGAGGGAGAGAGGTGATATGATCAAAACATTCAAACACCTTAAGGGCATTAATAAGGTGAAAGATTCTAACATGTTTCAATACAAGAAAAATAGCAGGACAAGAGGACACAGCATGAGATAAGAGGGAGGCCGATTAAGGTGTAATGTGAGGAAGTTCTTTTTCATAGAAAGGGTGGTGGATGCATGAAACGGCCTACCTCAGGAAGTGGTGGATATGAATACAGTGCAGGGCTTCAAACAGTCATGGGATAGGCATAAGGGAACAATACAGATGAGTATGACTAGATAGGCCATTGACAAAGCAAAGGCCAATGGAACATTTATAAGGTAGAAAAGAAATGGGCAGACTGGATGGGCCTTGCAGTCCTTATCTGCCATCAACTTCTATGTTTCTATGTAAGTTCAGGAAACCTTTGAGATCTCAGAACCTATTGACTATGGGGATTATAAAACAGGAAAGAGAATAACCCCACCAATCATCCCATCCTACAATAAGGATGAAAGAAGGACCAAGCTTGATCTTCGTTTGAGCAAAGATTGTATTTGGGCTCTGGCAGCAAGCATATAATCTTCCACAGAAGGTGAATCTCTTCCAGTCCTAGAATCATGGACAACTTTCAATAAAAACCAACATTGACCACTACCTTAAAATCTGAAACTGATTTCCTGCCCATTATACCACGGAACCAGATGATGCATCAAACGGATGACCTACACAATTGACCACATCTTCAGCCATAGTGATCATGCAGTTTTCTACAAGATTGCACAAATAATGTAGAAAGAAGAAAAATATACCAAAGTGGTTAATTTGATGGGAGGATTTCATGAACTGATGGTGAGGCAGAAGAACCTCTACAAGCAATACAGTGCTATGGGACTTCATGACTGGTGGGTTCAGGTGAGGATAATAGTGGATGGATCTGTTGACCAGGCCTTGGAAGGACGCCACTATTCTAGATCGATGAGGTTACATACAGTCCCCCGAGGCTCTCCTACAATTCATGGGATCCAAGATTCATGGCTCACTAACCAATGGACTATGAGAAAAGCTCATCAACATGAGAAGATCTGTATCAACAGAATCCCTGAATCTTGTCCTCTTGGATGAATCTTTCCCTGAAGTGCACTAACGAATGCTGGAAACCTTTGGCACCATGGGACAGTGGGTGACAGGCTACATTGGTGACACCAGCTCTCTTCTCACCCAGGTCACCGCATACAAAGACAAGAATCTGAACTTGCATCTGCAGGCTCAATGAGATATTCTACCTTTACTGTTTACATTCAACCATCAAAACTATTCTCGGTATTTGACATGGCATCATGTAGACCTCATCAATCTGAAAACCATAAATGAGAATGCATACAATGAACTGCAGGAATATGGTATTGGGGCTATTCTGTCTGGTGAGGTATTCTCCATGATACCTGATGACCAAGTGACTGAGGTTTCACTCAACAGAGAGGTCATGGTGAGTGGTGAACCCATGAGAGGTGGTTACAGTATATCTGAGGAAGCTGCTGGTGACTTCATTTTGAATTCCCATAAGCTTGCTAAAATTCATTTGTCACTGAAGGAGAAGATGCTTCTGAAAACATCGGCCACACACAATGAGTTGACATATGGTGCCATGAAGAAACATGATGGTCAAGTGAAAGAGCATGTGAAGAAACTTCATGCATATTCAGATCCATGTCAGGGTGTAGCATGACACATCGTAATGGGCACTGAAATACCACTGACAATAGTAGAGGGCTTTTTGAAGGCAAGGGCTACAGGGGAAGTTATGTTGAGTGCATTTATAAATGACCACCTCCTATCAAGGAAAGTTGGTTTCTTCAAACCCATTAAACACAGTGGAATTTCCACAGGAATGGACAAGAAGAAAATGAAACCCAAAGTGGAATCAGTTTTGAAAGAAGACCGTCAAGCTCTCGGTATCATTGTTGCAAAGTGCCCAGACAAGAAAGGTGCATTTTCCAATCTGCTTACAACATATCCTCTTGCAATAGCAACTCCAGAGAGAAACCTCTACAAAACTAATAGCAAACATGTATTAAAAATTATCTCATCAATGAAGCAGAAGCTTGAAGTTCTTCACCTCCTCTGTTACGCCAGTGTACATATGCGACACCATGGCAATGGTCAGAGCAGTTCCTGCACAGTGTACATGGGACAGCCTTTGGAAAACACTTCTTGTCACATTCACACCTCCATCTACAGCAAACCAGCAGAAGTCATAGTTTTTTTTTAATAATTATAAGGATGATCCTGGGTTTCGTACAGCAAGAATGAGCTGAGCAAGCAGTAGAGGAGGAATGCGACTTCAAGGATCAGATTCTCAAGATGTTGCAGGGAAAGTGTAGGCATCTGTCAATGACAACAAAACAGATTCATGTGCTTCAATGGTGTTGATGAGATGTCGTTGTTCATTACATACCCTTACTATCAGGCATATTTGTATAATCAGATCAAGAATTTCTGCCACTAGCAGAGGACAAGAGATATTGTGCTTGTGCTCTTGAATAGCCATCTCAAGTCAAAAATACAGATCTTCACCCGATGGTTTACGCTTGCAAAACCCTTCCAGATTCACCATGGATGCTCCAAATTGACCCCGACATATATGTAAGCATAGGATCTATATACATCACACTGGACATGCGCAAGTCTCAATTTGCCAGCAGACCACACTGTCTCTGGATACGATGTGCAGCAGTTACTTCTACAAGGTATCAAAAATTGGTCTTTCAACGCTCACACAAGATCAAAGAAAGAATAAATCTCCTTCAGGGCTTGGGAAAGCACATATGCTTCACAAGACACTGAAAAAATATCAAGACCTTCATTCAACACTGCATGTACAATGGAACAGGAGGAGAGGATCTGGTAGACATATGAGTAAGGCAATACGATAACCTGAAAGTGAAGACTATGCAAATTATCCTATCAGACCCAGTGAGCCTATGTCAGCACATAAACAGAGCAAATCTTGCAGCCTACTATTGGCGTCACTGCACAGAGCCAGAAACCCCGAAAGTTGACCCTTGTTTGTCAGGATGGAAACGAGAGGATGAAATGCTGAAACCTGTGTGGTTCAGTGGGTTTCAGTTACCTGATGTCTTACGTCATAGAAGAAAGGGCAGAAGGTTAGCTGGCCGATGATGTGCAGCTGATTGAGATGAGGCAGACAACTAAGGTGAGTCAACACCTCAAAACACACACAGAAGACCAAACAAAACCTTCAACCACAGTGCCAATGACTGATTGTACAGGAGATGATGACACTGAAAACGACACATCGGCAGCCAATGAACAAACTTGCAGACAAATCTTCAAGCTTCAGGAGGAATGTGACAGTTCAGATCCAGAGTGGACTCCAATATAATGACTTCAAAACTGGACAATACAACCAAGGTGTACTGTTGACCCAAAATATTCATAGTGTTGAGTCAAATCATTGATAAAATGACTTATTCTAAACAACGAATCAGCACATACAACATTTAAATTTCAAGTATCACTGCATGTATCAAACTATTTTATCAGTAAATTGCCTTGTGAATTCAACTGCTTTATGTAGTATTAATGTGTGCACTTGGTCCTGTGTCTAACAGGAGCCTCAAATCAATATATAGATGTCATAAATGTTCATGAATAAATGTTCAATACATAGATGTTCATGAATCATTGATAATCGGTATCTTGGAAGCTAGTGATTTGGAAATTATTAGCGTAATCAAGTATTTACTAGTGATATGGTGGCCTATATTGCATTTTGGTGGCCATTTTGGATTTTCTAAGTTGTTCCATCCAACTTGGCATGGCAATAAATGTAGAAAATGACACCCTGGAATTGTAAATCGGGCATTCCTAGGCTGAGCTATGGGGCCCGGAGGGCCCACAATGTCCAAAATCAGAAATAGCCCCCCAGGTGCCATCCATCAATCTTCTCAGGGTAACAAGCAAATTCTGAAAGGTGAGGTCTATCTACACAGGAATCTGCAGAGATACCAACCTCTGCATCAAAATCAAATGATTAGGCCAGTACACCTGTCTAAATTGTTATGATTTCTTTGGACATGGAACCTTTGTAAATGAGTCTCAGACTCAAAGGCATGTCAAATTCTGAGACTGTAATAAAATAAAAAATGGCATTATGTATACCCTACAATGGTAATATAACTGTCTTGTCCCTACTTTTGATGGATCTCTTCATGTTCCACCAGAGTCGGTTCACTTTTGCAGTGAGCATTCATCTCAAAACTGCTTTACAAAATGCCCAGGTCCTTTTTGCATTCTGTATGCCTAACAGTGTATTCCCAAGCTTATATTTATGAAGAGTGTTTTCTTTCCCAGTAAGCAGTAATACCTAACAGGGTGGGAGGTATGAGGCTATACCAGACCACCCAGGGGTGTACTGAGGCCCGACAGTGCAGGTGGTGGGCCTTATGGTCCCTGGAAGATCCAGTATAGCCCATACAGCCCACCCTGGAGGGTATTATTGTGCTTCGAAAATGGGCCACTGTATTATATATGTTTGAAAAAACATTTTAATTAAATTTTGTAATGTAATTTTGTAATGAAATAGTTCCTCTGCCTACATTAGAATGTCGTGTGTTTGCTTGTTTGTTTTTGAGCTAGGGATTTTTGCCCTACTAGAGCCTCTCTAGTTCTGACTTTGGAGCTGGCTGTCATGGTTACTCCCCCTTCCCCCCACACACACACAGGGCTAGCCTACATTTTTTTACATTCTCAGCTGATTTTTTATTTTTTTTTTTATTTTTTTTTATTTCTAGCACTTGTTTTGAGTGTGTGCTTATTAGTGGCTGGATCATGTTTGGGATGGGAAGTTCATTAAATCTGCACATTCTGTGCGGGGTTTATGGAAACAGCCATGGACATTTCCTTTCAGTGCCATTTGTCTGAATATTAATATTTTGTCAGTTTATCAGCACTGGCCTGTCTGAACCTTGACCCAGACACAGCAAACTGGTATCTCAATGTGTCTGTGGACTGCAATGCTGTGAGCTATGGAGAGACTCGACAGGATGTGCCAGACATTACCAGTAGATTTGATGAGTTGGAGGCTGTGTTGCGCTCAGAGAGATTCCACTCCGGGAGGTGCTGCTCAGAGATGTTGCTGGAGGGTGGGTATTGGGCTGTGGGGGCCTTCAAGGAGTCTGTGAGGAGGAAAGGATACACCCCATGGACACCTGAAAATGGATTCTGAGTTTAGGAGCTGTCATTTTGTCATCTGAATGGAAATGGTCAGCGATGACATACACAGATCAGCAAGGATGATCAGGGTGTAATAAAGTGACTTACTGTATGGTCCTGAATATTGTGATTATGTGAGCTACTTCTTTACTATTTAAAATGACTACATTGTAAACTGACATTTGGCAACTTCTGTTACTGTGCTTGTGCCCATGACTTGGAGGGAGCTTTTTCTCGCTAAGCGAGATTAAACAAATATGGTGGATTTAATTTTTTCAAGGTTCTAAGGGCTCATTAATCATAGAACTAAATAAGGCAAACAGAGACTGGGACTCATTAATTCCCAGTCTCTTTTGTCTCATACCGGACTGTCTGATTGGTGCTTCTAGCCAATCAGGATCAAGGTTACACTTTGCCCATTTTCTAATATGAATTAGAGCACATTTGTCTAGGTTGAACTGCATCCCCCATTTCCTAGCCCATTGCTTTATAGTATCCAGGTCTGATGAATATGATCTGTCTGTTCTTTGTAGTCCAGATGCCCTATATTTTCTATATTGTCTGCATACCACAGCTCCAGCTATTTAGGTTATTGTCCAAATCTGCTATTAAGATGTCAAAGAGTTTTGAACCCAAAGAGATGCCTGGGGAACATCACTTGTAACCTGATCTTTTGATGAGAAATTACCATTTCTTTTAACCCTCTGAGGGCAGTTGGTTAGTCATTTTGATATCCAGTATATTAATGATTTTTCCATCCCAAACTGACTAAGTTTTTCTATAATGGCCCAGTCTGGAACCTAGTCAAAACTATTTTAAAATCCAGGTAGATAATAGCCACAGGATTATTTTAATTTAGTTCCCTGCTTACTTTCTCATAAAAGGTTAATACATTTGTAGTACATGATCAGCCTTTATGGAAACCATGCTGTTTCCTATTCAGGATGTTTTTCTTCTCTCTATGTGCCTGTAACTCCTCCAATTAGAGCCTCTAGTATCTTTCCTGGCACAGATGTAAGGCCAATCGGCCTATAGTTGGAGGTCTCAGATTTGGGTCCTTTCTTATAAATTGGGGTAATGTGTGTGCTCTTTCCGGTCTTCAGGGAGCTATACTTTCTGTAAATGATTTGCAGAACATGATTTGCAGTCGTTCTGCAACATTTATACCCAGCATTTTTAGCAAACTTCTTGTTATACCATCTGGACCTGTTGCTGCTGCTTTTGCCCAGTTTTATTTCCTCTACAACCCTTTCCTTGTGATTCAGCGTATATTATTTGATTTATTGCTTTCTGTTGCTTGGGTACAGTTGTTGCTTTATCCTGTTTAGTGTATATGGAACTAAAATATACATTAAATTATTCTACTATTTCTATGGGAGCTGATGATGGAGTCCTGTTTCCAAGAAGTCCCACTGTTGATGTGGTTTGTTTTAATGAATTTATATACCCATAAAAGGCTTTCTCATTATACCTCATTGCAGTTTCAGCTAGTTTTACATCAGTCTTCCATTTTTCTTCCTAATTTGGGTTTACACCTTTTGCCTAAGCTTTCATGCTTAGTTTTGTTTAATGTTGAATTTCAGATTTGAGAATTAGAAAAGCCCTGGATTTGTTCTTGATCATCCGCTTTACTTGCTTAGTCGTTCATTTTGGCTTTCTGCCTGTGTTTTTCAATTCACTGTAGGTGCCACTGGCTAACAAAAACCTGAGTATTTTATTTATATAACTTTTTGACCCCACTGGATTTCCAAGATGCTGCATAACAGGAGATGTGGGGTCAGAAAGTTTTTGGTAGCCAGGGGCAACTACAGTGAGCTGTAAAAGAAAAGGCCAATAAATTTAAGATGAATAAGTGGCATTCTGAATTCAGTTTGGTGTCTTAGCTAGACACTGGGCACTATGCTGAAGAACTGGTTAGTTTTAACCATGAAATGTTGATTTTTGAGTTGCCCATGTGAAATGAAAGGTCTAGTACTTGAAGAATGAACACTATATAAGAAACCGGTGAGTGGGACTTTTTTGCTGCACTGAGGATTGGTTATTTCACTACAACTCAATATGTATTTAATATACACCACACCATTTTTTACAGTTTTATTAGTCGGTTACTTTCTTTTAGCTTAAAACTGCCTTTATTTTCATTATAAACTATCTATCTGACCCAATGTTCTCTGTATTCTATTTCCAGATTCTAAATGGAAATATCATTTTCTAAGTGAAATAACGTGTTCTATGTAGAATAACGTATGTTCTATGTGTAAATAATGATATATCCCAATGATTTATTTATCCAGTTTATTCACCACTGGTGTAGTAACTGTAAACAGTAACTCATGACTGGGCATGCATTTCTAGAGAATTAATGCATGCCCTGGGTGAATTGGAAGGCAGGTGGCCAGTGGGTGAGTACCTTTCAACACACCTGGGAAATGACTTAATACTCAAAATGTATGTCCTAAACTGGGTAATTGTGCTTATAAAATGTAACAGCTTTTCTGGTTAGGCTGATTATGTTAGGTTGTAAACAAACCATGCCTTTACCAGGAATTAAATAATGCTCATGTGATATGTTTATATCAGTGAAGTGGCTAGGATTCTGGAGAATTCTGAGGTCCATTTTATAAATATAGATATCATATCTTCTTAGCAATGTTGTCATAATTAATATCTTGAAGGTTAGGTGCACCAAAATGGAGATAGATAGATAGATAGATAGATAGATAGATAGACAGACAGACAGACAGACAGACAGACAGACAGACAGACAGACTGACTTATGCCTGGTGCTATGTGGTATTTTGAAATGCTGTCACAAATTCCATGCAGTTCTTCAGAAGCAGAATAGCATTTACTGCAGCAGAATATATATTGAAATTTCATAGTTGTACCCCCAAATTCTGCGGTTAATGTATGTGTGTTTTTTCCCCAGACCATGCTTCAGCAACCATTATCTGTGAGTTACATTAAAGCAAGTGGGGGAATTTCATCAGAAGTGCACCCACTAGCCAGCCTTGTAGCTCAGCAGTAGAGCTACCACTTGCTACACTGGTGAACTGCATTTGGGAATGAGCAACGATTGCTGTGGGCTGGCTAAGAGAGGCAGGATTGAGCATACTAGGAACTGCTCTCCTTCCTCAAGGAGGGGGAGACAAGCCTCCCACTGTGGGACTGCCTCAAGGTGGAGATCAGGTGGCAGCACAGATAGGAGCACACACAATAGGAGTGGCAGCTGCTGGACATCAAACATGTATGCATGCCATAACATGCGTATGTGTTTGTGCCATTGCATGTGGCATACCTGGGTAGAAAATGGAAAAGGCTCGGCTGCTACATGCCTGCACCCCCATAGGCTCTCTCACAATTGATGCGGCTGGCCACCCACTACGGTGTGGTCCTGTAAGTGGTGGATAATGTTCTAGAATGGCAGGTACAATTTCTGGATGCAAAAAGTAGATTTCTTTGAAGGAATATGAACAAGTGTCTCAATAAGGAAGATGACAATGTAACAGTTAAGTAAATCTTTCTAAAAGGTTACCTCACTTGGTTTATGTTAAACTCATATGGTTATTCAAATAAGGCTGTTAACATACTTCAATTGGAAGAAAGAAAACCTTATGTGACCATATTCTGCTGAAATTTACAAGTGTACCTAACTCTCTTTAAATAATCATCAGATGACAACCAGTAGCACTAAATCACCCGCGCCAACTTGCATTGTTAAATTATACTGTCTGTAAGAAGTTACCTCGTGGAATGCTATGCTGTCAATTATCTTCCTTTTGTTGCAGTCTAATATTGTAGTCTCAACAGTTTTTATGGGTTGCCAAATTAAGAATAGAATGTAGAGTTAGCTTATTGCAGTTGCATGCTGGATGTGCTCCTACGGAACACTTGGCAGCACTGAGCCCATGGGAGGCTCTCCCTTTTGTACCTGTAGCTAGTGGGAGTGTGGTAGATGTGTAATGACATCACCAGGTGCCTGCTAGAAATGTTGCCATAGCACCACCTCCATAAACAGACAAAACTGTTTGGCCAGTCTGTGGGTACATAGTGATGTTAGCAATAACTATGCTTAAAATTAAAAACAGGATTGATTACAGCACATGCATATTGCAGAGAATTTAAATGTATATACTAGAGAATTTAAAATGAAGATTGTTCTCTTATTTGATTTATTTATTTGTCTTTTGTTTATTGGTAAACATATGAACCAATGCTTTTTTCATATGCAACCCAAGACTGTCTAAATATACAGTCAAGATAAAACAGTTGTGCAATTTCATATGCAAACATTTATAAATAATCCAAAATTGTACATTAAGTTGACAAAACATAATACAATACAAAAACTATAACATTACAACAAATTTAAGCAGCAGGCTAATTAAAAAAAACAAGAACATGTCAATTGATTAAAAGACAGCTTTTCAGCTTACTTTTAAAAGTGTACGATTTATGCCAGATTGCAATTCTAAAGGTAGAACATTCCAATGTTTAGAACTTGGATAGAGAAGGCTCAATCACCCATTTTTGTTTTTGTTTTACTCAGTAATAAATTGACATTTGATCTAAGATATTGGTTTATAGTTCTAGTTTTAAGAAACTGGAAAAGGGGAGAATTGATATTACACCGTAAAACATTGGCAGTGACACAGCAAAAGGAATAAACACTACTCAAATAAGGTGGGAGCCAGCCATTACTTTGATAGAGTTTACAATGATGAGTATTATAGGGTAATTTATAAGCAAATCTGCAAATATTATGAAAGGTTGTTGTGAGATTAGACAATCCTAGTTTAGATAAGGTTGTAAATAGAAATGCATTATGATTCAACTAAGGCAGCAATATGCATTGAGCTATTTCAATTTTTGTCTGTAGTGTCAAAGAATTTTGAATTTTAAAAAGTGCCACCAGTTTTTGATTAACCTTCCTAGTTATAATTCCTATGTGGTGTGAGAATGTTAAATGAGTATCCAAATGTATACCCAAGTATTTGAATTATTCCACCTCTTCTAACCTTATCCCATTACTATCAAACACATCTAAAATGTTTGACTTTTCTAGTCTTTGTTTTCAGCCAAATAACATGCTCTTTGTTTTTTCAGCTGTTTAATACCAATTTTGACTTAGTTAACCATGTTTCTAATTCTAGGAAGTCACTATTCAGGTTCTGAGTTATGATATCTATAAAATTTGAACTAGAGTATATAATGATGTCATCAGCATATAAAAGTATTTCACTTTTAATCAATTTCTCTAGAATACTATTAATAAAGATATAAAAGAAAAGGGGTCTCAATATGGATCCCTGGGGAACTCCCTGTAGTAATACTATGGTGTTAGAGTGAGTTCCACCGTAGGAGACTTGCAGTCTCCTTTCAGTTAAGTAACTGTTAACCCAATCCAAACGGGAATTAGATAATCCCCTCTCAACAAGGCTCCCGAGCAGCAGGTGATGGTCTACCAGATCAAATGCCTTGGACAGGTCCATGAAGACAGCACCTTATTAACCTTAGTCTGTCTAATAGCTTTAGACGTCAAAATTATGGTCTCAAATGCTCACTAAAATAGTGGCTATGTAATCAAAAAGGGGGTAACTGTGTGCAATGCATTGTTTGTTTTTTTTTCCCTCTAGGTACATGTAACTAATCCCGGGCACCCTGAAAAGGGACTGTCAAGGTCTCAGTGGCCCACCAGGTTACCAAAATTTAAATAAAATGATGGAAATGTACCTGCTAAATGGGAAAACATAATAAAACAGTAAGGATGAGTTAAGATGAGTGGGGGAGGAAAAGGGAAAAGAGGGAAAACAGGAATAGTTTCCTTTACAACTTATGACTATGGTTTATTTTAAATGGATATATCTAAAAACCTTTAGCCTCTAATGGAGTATATAAATGTGGCCACTGGGTTCTCAGAATAGAGACTGCAGGAGTGTCACAGTGAGGTGGAAAGGGAAGTGCAAACAACTACATGCAGACATACACAGATATATAGAAATGTGATGGCAGAGAAAGGCCCCACAGCCCATCTAGTCTGCCCAACACCCTACCTCCCCTTCTGTTATGCTTCCACCCTCTTTTCCCAACCCCTTAAATCTATCCACTCTAAATCCCTCCACCATTTTAGCTGCCATTACCTCCTTCAGCAGCTTGTTCCAGGCCTCCACCACCTTCTCCATGAAAAACTACCCCTTGACATTACCTCTGTATTGCCCACTTTCAAATTTGAGGCTATGTCCCCTCATGTTTGCTCCCTTCTTCAATTTGAACAAGCTATCATCCTCCACCTTATTTATTCCCTTCAGATACTTAAAGGTCTCAATCATGTCCCCCCTCTTCCTTCTAGTCTCCAGAGGGTAAAATTTGAGCCCTCTCAATCTTCTCTTTCATAGGGTACATCCTGCAACCCTCGTACCATTTTGGTTACCCTTCTCTCTACCCTTTCCACCAACTCAACATCTCTTCATAGGTGAGGCCTCCAGAACTGCACCCCATACTCCAGATGCAGCCTGATCATGGTTCTGTATAACGGCATTAGCACCTCCCTCTTCCTGCTATTAAAACCCCTCACAATGCAGACCAACATTCCATTTGCCTTTACCACTGCCCTGCTACACTAGCTGCCCACCTTGAGGTCACGTGATACCATAATCCCCAGGTCCCTTTCCATTTCCTTCTCCTTAATCACCACCCCCCAAAGGAGTAAGTTTCCCTCCTATTCGTCCTCCCCAGGTGCATCAGCAAGCACTTTTGTGCATTAAACTTCTATTTCCAGGTGTCAGACCACCCTCCAGCCTCTCCAGGTCCCACCTCATGGCTTGCACCCACTAGGTGAATCCATCCTATTGCAGACCTAAGTATCATCTGCAAACAGTCACACCCATCCCTCCAGAAACTCCGCTAGGTCACTAACATAGATGTTAAAAGTATTGGTCCTAACACTGACCCCTGTGGCACCCCACTGGTTACCACCCATTCCCTGAATGTGTCCTATTTACCACCACCATCTGACTCTTCCCTTCAACCAGTTTTCCACTCACCTGGTGATCCTGAGGTCCACACCTAGTCTGTCCAGCTTATGCACCATTCCACCATGCGGAATGGTGTTGAAGGCCTTATTGAAATCTAGATAGGCCACATCCACTGCTCATCCCTGGTCCATTATCTGAGTCACCCCATCGAACAACCTCTATCAGGTTAGTCTAACAGGACCTTCCCTTGGTGACATGCTGCCTGTCATCCTGCAAGCCATTCATCTCCAAGTATTCTATCAACCTTATCTTAAGTAGTGTTTCCATTACCTTCCCCACCATCAAGGTAAGACTAATGGGATGTTAGTTTTGACCTCATCCTTTCACCCCCCTCTTATGTAGTGCAACCACCTCTGCCCTGTTCCAGTCCATTGGCACCACCCCTGTGACCAAGGACAAGTTAAACAGCCTTGCCAGATGTGACGCCAGGTCATCCTTCACCTCCTTCAGAACCCTTGGGTGTATTCCATCAGGCCCCATTGCTTTGTCCATCCTATGTCTACCCAGCTCTTCCCTTACGTCTTCAGCTGTGAATTCTGCCACACCCACCTGCTGTGGCTGTCACCCTTTTCAGCCTGTCCTGGTCCCCTGCCCTCTCTTTCCTCTATGAAGATTGAGGCAAAATAGCTATTTAATGCCTCTGCTTTTTTGAAATCCCCTTTCAGTAATGTTCCACTTCCCCCCCATCCTCCCAATCCCATGCTGTGCCCTCCTCCTTTCTCCAACATACCTAAAGAAGGTTTTGTCCCCCCCTCCTTGCCTGCTTCAGTATCATCTCCTCAGTGGCCTCATTAGAAACATAGAAACACAGAAACATAGAATTTGATGGCAGATAAGGACCACTTGGCCCACCCAGTCTGCCCATTTCCCTACCTAATGGATAAGCTGCAGATCCTAGTTAACCAGCAGCCTACTTATTTCTACCCCCAGCCCCTAGAATTGCCTTATGTCTGTCCCATGCATGTTTGAATTCAACCACTGTTTTTGACTCCACAACCTCCTCCGGAAAGCTGTTCCATGCATCCACAACCCTCTCTGTGAAAAATTACTTCCTTATATTGCCTCTGAGCCGCCCTCCCATCTTCAAATTGTGCCCCCTTGTTCTTGCACAACTCTTTTGAAAGATGCTACCCTCTTGGACTTTGTTGATTCCTTGAGGTACTTGAAAGTTTCTATCATGTCTCCCTCCCTCCTTTCCTTGAGGCTATACATATTAAGTTCCTTTAGTCTCTTTTCATATGACTCCGGTGCAGACCCTGCACCATTTTAGTTGCCCTCCTCTGACAGCTTCCATCTTGTCTATGTCCTTGTGGAGATTGGGACTCAGAACTGCACACAGTACTCCAGATGGGGTCTCACCAGCTGTCTGTACAGAGGGATAACAACTTCCTGTTTTCTACTGGTGATGCCTCTCACTATGCATCCTAGTATCCCCAGTCCTCCTTACTGCCCCTCTCACATTGCTTGCCCACCTTAAGTCATTGATATGGTCCCTGGGTCCCTTCATTTTTGTTAGTATCTGTCCTTTGTATAGTCTTCCCGTGTTGTTTCAGGTACACTGCACTTCATATTGAATCTAAGCTGCTATACATTTGAATTCCTTCAACCTGATGTCCCTTCTCTCTTCCACCTCACCTTGTGCATCAACTCTGTTGCAGATCTTTGTGTCATCTGCAAAGAGACATACTTTTCCTTCCAGTCCTCTGCAATGTCCTTACTGAACCCTGTGGCACCCCACTAGTAACCCCCCTTTCTTCAGAGTGGACTCCATTTACTATTATTCTCTGTGTCCTATTCTCCAGCCAATTCTTTACCCAGGCTATCATCTTGGGACCCACTCCCAGGCTGGCTAACTTGTATATTAATCTTTTGTGTGGGACTGAGTCAAATGCCTTGCTAAAGTCTAGGTATGCCATGTCCACAGCCCCTTCCTGATCTACTACTTTAGCCCTCCTTATCTTTTGCCCTGCCTCCTTTCTTTTTTCCCTGTAGGTTTCCCTGTCCTCATCCATTTGTGTCCTCCTGTACCTCTTGAATGCTCTAGTCTTCTCCTTGACCCCTAAAGTCACCTTTCTATTGAACCATAGAGGTCTTTTCTGTCTTCTGTTCTTTTCACCCTTCTTATACATGAGTCTATGGCTTTAAATACCCCTTTTGATGGCTGCCCATAATTTCTCCACCACCTGCACATCCCCTATCCTCAACATTTCTTCCCTAACTACCTTCCTCATTCCATGAAAGTCAGCCTTCCTGAAGTTAATTACCTTGGTTCTCATCCTAACCCTCACCCTGCCCAATCTCACCCTGAACCTGACAGCCCTGTGGTCACTGGTGCCAAGCTCTTCCCCCACCTCCACCTCCTCCACACTGTCCCCATTTGTGAGGACCACACCCAACAGGTTTACACCCCTAGTGGGCTCACTGACCCTTTGCTGCAGGAATATGCCCTGAAGAGCCTTTAAGATGCCCCTGCTCCTTGTGGAGATTGCTGTCTGGGCCTCTCAGTTGATGTCCGGAAGGTTTAAGTGCACAACTAGCACAATTTCCCCTTTCTGTGCCATCCTTGCTATGGATTCCACAAATTTTCTAGCCCCTTCCTCCCCCTGCATAGGAGGCCTATAGACTACCCCAATGTGCAGGTTTTCCCTGTCCCTGTTTAGGTGACCCATATATCTCTGTTTCCCTCCTCATCCTGCCCTTCCATGGTCCCAATCCTTTCCTGACATATATGCCACCCTCCCTCTCTTCCTCCCGATCCTTTCTAAACAAATGATATCCTGGGATCACCATCTCCCAGACATGGTGCTCATTCCACCAAGCCTCACTCACTGCTACAATGTCTAGGTTCTCCTCCATCATGGTGGCCTCCAGTTCTCCCATTTTGTTCCCAAGGCTCCTGGCATTTGCAACCAAAGCCCTCCAACATGTAGCCCCATCCCTTCCATCCTTGCTGCTAACTGCTCCCTTGAAGAGTGTTGTGACTTGGGAGGGAGGCTGATAGCCTCTCTGCTCTGCCTCATGTAAGGATGGCCCTGTCCTTAGCACCCCCATTATTTAGTTTAAATTGAACTTCCTTGCCATGAAGTCCCCCAGTTTACTTTTTTGTGCAGCTGCCCCTGAAGAGTTCAGGTGCAGCCTGTCATGGGCATACAGCCCCTCCTCCTCCCATGTAGAGCCCCGGTCACCTATCCAGCTGAACCCCATCCGACTGCAACAACCATGTAGCCAATTGTTGAATGCCCTTATCTTCTCCTTTCTGGGTGTGCTCGCTCTTGGTACTGGCAACACCTCAGAGAAGGAAATGGAAGGAAAAACAGTGTTGCTCCTACAGAACCTAGCAAGTTCCTCGAACCTTGCCTGTACCTCCATCAGACTGTTCCCCTCCAAGTCATTTGTGCCTAGGTGAAACACCAAATGTGTCCTTTCATCCTGCTGCTTACCCCAGGAAGGAATACGATGCCTCACCTCCAGCACCGTCATCCCTGGCATGCACTGTACCCATACTGCATTGTTATTTGCTCCCTTCCTTCCCATTTTAGCCTCTTAATTATTGTGTCCCCCAAGACTGCCACCCTACTGCCCCTGCTTCCTGGGTGTCCTTTTGGCCTCTAGCTTTGTGTCGCAGGGTTTGGCTCCCTTTGGAATCCTCCTCATGTTCCATCCTGACTTGGTTTTTGCCCCTGTTCATCTTTTGTTCCCCATCACCTATCCTATCCTGATTTTTACCCACACCCAGCATCAGTCCCTCTTCACCCTCTCCCTTTAGCCTTTCCTCAGACTCCCTCCTCCTGTACCTCTTCATCCCATGTACTTCTGCCTGGCTTCCTTTATCCCTGCAAATCCCTCCTGCATCACTGCTTGAGCATGAGCCAACTTCACCTGACCCCCCATCTGCTTCTGGCCTTCCCCCATCTGCGTCACTGTACAAGATTGTGCCAAATGTGCTTGATCCCCTTCCAACTGTTCCTGTCCCGCCCATCTTTGCAGAAGGTTTTGAGCACTGTACCCCACTTGGGGAAGTCTTCCTCCTCACCACCTGCCCTGTCTGCATATTTCCCCTCTCCTGCACCCTGCCTGGCACATGCTCCAGCCTCCTACTGCAGCTCCTGCCCTGTAGGGTTTCCTCCCATTCATTTTCAGCCTCCCAGGAACTCAACTCCAGCTCTTCCAGTGCTTCCTTCCTGCCTCTTTCTTAAGCCACACCCCTAGTGCCACCCTCTGGTGTGTCCCTAATGTGCCCGTCCCTCACCCACCCCTTCCCTGCATGCAGTGTGCCTTCCCTCATCCCCCTTCCACTGCACCTGAGATCTTCCCGCACGCCCCTAGCCACTCTGCCCCCTTCTCTGATGGCTCCTGCTGGACCCTTCCTCCAAAATGTCCTTGACTAGGATACCTAGGGGCAAAACTATTTGTTACTTTTACCTTCTGGCCCATTTCACCTTATGCCTATAGTCATCCTTCATTGTGGGCATCCGTCTGCCTTTTCCTGAGCCTACTGTCTTCCTCCTCCTGATCCCCAGCTGACCCTTTTCTCTAGCTACAGGCATCATTTTGTGCCTCCAGATTCTGCTGTCAGTTCCACTGACCCTTTCTTCCTGTTTCAGGCATCCCTGTCCAAACTCTGAACTTGCTGATGTCTGTTGCCACCTCTAGTCTATCCCCTCTGGATGCCCTTCCATCCACTCCCTCCCAAGCCCTTGACTTCCAAAACAGTGTATCTGATCCTCCAGTGATTCCACTCAGCCCTTCCCACTCATTCCTTGGCTTATACCATCCCTGTCTCTCTACTCCCTTTTCCCAGCTTCCCCCATTTAGCCCCCACCTTAGCCTCACCACTTCCTCCCTCAGCTGAGTGAGCTGCTTACACATCATACAACCCCACATCTTCCAAGCCCAATTTAGGATCATAGCCATTCCACAGCCACTGCACCCCACCACCCTGCCAAAGATCCCCTCCCTTAGTTGCCCTCCTCTGTGCTGCCCTACCATTTCTTCCGTGATACTCAGATACGGTCCTAAAATCACACCTTATGCATTTTTGGGCCCCTGACTCTCACCCCTCCTCAGCCCCAACCCACAGTCAAGACTTTTTAGAAATAATAAATCATGTGCAAACCATAGGCATCAAGAATTAATAACCATTGTCACCCAGTTCAAGACCAAGACACCAAGTTCAAGTCCAAGTCCCCAGCACCTCCAGCATCAGTAGTCCAAGATCAAGTGACCTGTAGATCTGTGACCTGTTAGATCCTCCACCTGTAGACCTGTGACCTGTTAGCTCATCCACTTCATATATGACTCCTTCTTCTCCCCTCTGTAAGGGTACTGGGGAAACACAGCAATTGTCAAAACAGTGACCTACGGCTTTCACCCACTCCCCAAATTGTGCCCCCCTCCTTGAAATTGGTTATTTAAAGTAAGGGGGTGTGGGGACAAAAGTCCCCTGCAAGTAGTGTGCAAGGGGCTGCCCCCTGCAGAAACACAATATTACCGTTTGACAATCGCTATGTATGCTGGTCTGAATTTGCACCTCGCTGTATTGCAGGCAGCCATTTTCCCTGTTGTGATTTTGCATTCACTGGCTTGACATGAAACCAAGGAATTGGCATTGGAACTGGCTGAACCCCTAGCTGGACTATTCAATAGCTCACTACCATCAGGAGTAGTTCCAAGAGATTGGAGGATAGTGGACAACCATTAGGTTGTGCCCACCATCTATGCAGTGCTCCCAAGAAGGAACACTTCTTGTGTTCACCAGAGAAAAATCAGACCAGTTCCTCAGGGAGGGTAGCAGAGAGTATCACAGAGTGGAGAGCATAGAGGGGTAATCCAAGAGAGCAGGGTACTGGAAGGTCTGAGAGCCCTGAAGGAGAATAAGGCACTGGGCCTGGATGGCATACACACCAGAGTGCTAAAGGAGATGGCAGAGGTCCTAGCAGGACTTCTGTCAGATCTTTTCAACACCTCCCTGGAAACTGGATGCATCCCCTAGGACTGGAGGATGGCACATGTGGTGTCCATCAATAAAAGTGGGCCCAAGGATGAGCCAGGTAATTATAGGCCAGTCAGCCTAACCTCCGTCATGGAGAACCTCATGGAGTCCTTCATCAAGGAGAGGATTGTAGCGTTCCTGGAGGAAAATGGTCTTCAGGACATCAGACAGCATGGCTTTGTCTCTGGAAGACCATGTCAGACAAACATGGTGGACTTCTATGACTGGGTAACATAGAAACATAGAAACATAGAATTTGACGGCAGATAAGGACCGCTTGGCCCACCTAGTATGCCCATTTTCCTATCTAACAGATAAGCTGCAGATCCTAGTTAACCAACAGCTTACTTCCTCTTACCCACCCCTAGGGCTGCCTTATGCCTGTCCCATGCATTCTTGAAGTCCACCACTGTTCTTGACTCCACGACCTCCTCAGGGAGGCTGTTCCATGCATCCACAACCCTCTCTGTGAAAAAATACTTCCTCACATTACCCTTGAACTGTCCCCCCTCTATCTTCAAGTTGTGCCCCCTTGTTCTCGCACATCTCTTTTTCTGGAAGATGCTACCCTCTTAGACTTTGTTAATTCCCTTGAGGTACTTGAAACTTTCTATCATGTCCCCTCTCTCCCTTCTTTCCTCAAGAGTATACATATTAAGCTCCTTTAGTCTTTCTTCAGATGTCTTCTGGTGCAGACCCTGCACCATTTGGTTACCCTCCTCTGGACAGCCTCCACTCTGTCTATGTCTTTGCGGAGATGGGGTCTCCAGAACTGTACACAGTACTCCAGATGGGGTCTCACCAACTGTCTGTACAGAGGGATAACAACTTCCTGTTTTCTACTATTGATGCCTCTTCCTATGCATCCCAGTATCCCTCCAGCCTTCCTTACTGCCTTCTCACATTGCTTGCCCACCTTTAGGTCATCTGATATAATTATCCCCAGGTCCCTTTCCATTTTTACTGTTGCCAGTATCTCACCCCCCATTGTGTATGCTTCCCCTGGGTTTTTGTTTCCCAGGTGCAGGTAACAAGAGCACTGGACAAGGATCAAGCAGTGGATGTCCTTTACTTGGACTTCAGCAAGGCCTTTGATTCAGTACCACATGGGAGGTTGATAGGCAAGGTGGGAAACCTAGGGGTGGGAGAGATGTTAGTGGCATGGATTAAAAACTGACTTGACTGAGTAATAAGCAGCAGAGAGTTTTTGTATGGGGGGAGCTCTCATCACCAAGGGCTGCGATAAGCAGGGTTCAGCAGGACTCGGTGCTGGGGCTGGTGCTGTTTGGCATATTCATTGTTGACATATCAGATGGGGTCAACAATAAGATCAGTCTGTTTTCAGATAACACAAAGATAGGTGCAGTGGTGGACAACACAGAGGGCTGGATAGGACTGCAGGAAGACCTGGACAGACTTGTACAATGGTCAGACACATAGCAGCTGGGTTTCAATGCAAAGAAGTGCAAAGTTTAGCACTTGGGTGTCAGAAACTATAAGTTTAGATACAGTGTGGGGAAATACAGCCACTACAGAGGAGGAGAAGAAGGACCTTGGGTACTCGTAACAGGGCAAATGAATCATTCAGCACAGTGCAGGAAGGCAGCAGCTAAAGCTAACAAGATAATGGGGTTGTATTGCTAGAGGAATCACCTCAAGGAGGAGAGAGGACATCCTGCCACTGTACAGGTCACTGGTCAGACCGAACCTGGAGAATAGTGTGCATTTCTGGTGTCCCTTCCTAAAGAAGGATATTAGACTGCTGGATGAAGTCCAATGCAAAGCAACCAGGATAATAACAGGAATGGAGGAGAAACCCTACGAGGAAAGACTGAGAGCTCAATATATACTCCCTGGAAGAGAGGAGAGATAGAGGGATATGATTAAGACCTTCAAGTATATGAAGGGCATAAACAGGGTCAATGCAGAGGAAATGTTTCAATTAAAGGGAGAGAGGATCACTAGGGGGCATAGTCTGAGACTGGAGGGGGGCAAGTTCAAAAGGGAGTTGAGAAGACACTACTTACAGACAGGGTGGTGGCAGGGTGGAATGCACTTCCCAAAGAGGTGGTGTCACTGAAATTGGTGAATAGCTTTGAGAGGGGGTTGGAAAGAATCAGAGGGTAGGGAACTGGTGGAATTGGAAGGGGGCAGCTATGGAGTAAACTCAGATAGCTGCACGCTCGAGCAGACTCAATAGACCTATAGGCCTGTATTGCTAGCATTTTTCTTATGTTCACTTGAAAGTCCACCCCATTGGCAGTCTTTTGCTGGGCCTGCCCACTCCTAACCTTGCTCCCTAGTGGAGCCCAGAACTTTCCCTAAAAGGTGGTCCAAACTGGGTTTGCTTTATACCCACTGCACAGAGCTGCCTCTCAGTCTTGCAAACCAGTGCAAACTGTTCAGTAAAATAGCTCACTTTTCCGTTGTTATCAGTGGGCTCTGTTGTCACTGCAGTCACCACCACTGCACAAGAGTATTTAGATTAGGTGGGCATATTGAATCAGCTAATGGGCATTTTTCTATCATCATTGTCTATTTATCTATGTATTCACTGCTCATGCTGGAAGAGGTGAGGGATCATCAGGAAGATGCCACTCTAACTGTGGTTGCCTCCACTGCTGGGTGAGGATTGGACTGGACCTCACTGCTCCTCTCAATAGAGTTTACCCCATTGTTCCAGACTTTAGGACTAGTAAACATATCCACTGCCCTGAAGGATTCATCACCGAAGCTGGAGACATGCCTTCAGCTATGGTGATTAGAAAGTGAGCACACAGAGAGCTGACTGGAGCACAACAGGAAGGTACACACATTTTTCTCTCTTTTCATTGGCACCATTGAAATTTCTGCTGCTGTCTTCCCCTGCTGCCACTGAATTCACTCCCCAACTCTCTGGCCCCAGGATTGTAGCTCAAATGCCTGTTGTCCCACAAGCCAGCAACAGCCAGTATCTTTTAAGAACAAAATCCAGAAGTTGGGAACCAGAACACTGGCATTCCCAATGCATGGTGGATGTCCCTCAAGTCAATGCCAGGAAGGGAGGATTCAAAGAAGCCAGCAGCCTGAATCAAAGAATTAAAAAACACAAAAAGATCAGGTGGCCTTCACAATAAGCAATACCCTGACCTGCCAACCAAGCCATTCTTTGGGCCCCGCCTAAGCTCATATCTCATCACTGTGTGTCACCCTGGGATCCTTGAGCATGATAAACATTTCTTAAGGGCCCCTAAGGTTTACTAGGGCATTACATCTGTAGACAGATGATCAGATTTGATTTTTTCCATCCATTCTTCCATTTTATTTACCCAACAATCATGCACCCTTTCATTTTCAGTGGGATTCTGTGTTTGTCTCAAATTTTACAGCTGGGAGGACTGAAGCAAGGTGTGGTGAAAAACATTTACTCAGGGCTGCACAATGGGAAAAATATTCTGGCAGTATTTGAACCTGGATCAATGATCTACAACCCTGTGCTCTATCTGCTAAACCATATTGCCTCTTAATGCAGCAGTGCAGAAAAAAATATTTTCCAAACAGCTTAGTTTCCAGCTTCACTTATTAGCATAAAATCTGTTTTTCTAGGTGATTCCTAGTCTCTTCACTATTATTTTCTGTATTTTGATCCTAACCCATTGTATGTTTTAGAATTCTAGCATTTCTAAGCCAAAAGAAGTGACCTTCTGTTTGTCTTTGGAAACAATGATTTAAAACATTTAAAAATAGCTACATTCAGGAAGAACAAGGCGATTTTACTAATAAGTGAAACTGGAAATGTCTGGAATATGTTAGTTAAAATTGTATGGTCTCTTTTTGTTTGCCTGACTTTCCTGCACTGCTGCTTTAAATTTCATCAAAGTGTCATCAGCAAGCAGCAGGAATTTATAACATTGCCAGCAAACATCCTCTTGCCTGCTGCTATCCTTAGTAATATAGCACAAAACAGAAAATGCAAGCCGTATGAGATAAAATGTGTGCAGCATTTACATATCTCTGTTTTCTGTGAGCCATCAGTATCTCTGAAAGAAAACATGGAAACTATCTATTGTCATTGGTTTATTGAGTTTGGATGAATGGTTTATTACAAACAGTCTGCCACAGCTTAAATATCCTGTAGGACATCTTTGCTGGCTTTCCTGGGTATTGTCCCTGAAGTGTTTGCACATCACTTAATTTCAAAGGAACATTTTATACAGTCGGTTACAAGCCAGTGATTCTTTTTGCCATCTGTTAATAAATGACCTGTTTTACTGTGTGTGTTGGGGGGGGGTTGCTGCACTGAGGCTTAGTTTAGGTTATGTAAGCCTGGCTAAAACATTAGGATGCAAATCTGTGTACCAGTGGTTACCAAGGAACTGACTGCACTGAGGCAGTAATGCTGCTCACTGGTTTCAGGGCACAGAAGGAGCACTATCCCTTGGCAAATATAATATTTCCTTCTGTAATAGAAACACACTGTACTTTTAAGCCAAAATTTGAAATCTTCTGTACTAAATTATTATTACTATGATGTATTATGCCCCTGCCGCTCAGCTGTACAGTTAGGGAGGTTTGTATCTTTTGTACCTTAATGTCCTCGATTGAATACAGTACTCACCTATGTCCTACATCTGATGTCTCTCTCTCTCTCTCTCTCCCCTCCCTCCTTCCCCTCTCTGGCTATTTCCCAGCACCCACCACTGAACCCCCAAACTGTCTGTCAATGTCCCTAACACCCAATTCTGGTCCCACTTGTTTTTTTAAACAATGTCGCTTTCTCATATATTGCACTAATAACCTTTTGGTACCAGCAGCCCTCAGATGTCTTAATGTTCTGTGCAATACATAGTCAAATTTGTATTCCTGTTATAATGCCTAATTATTTTTTCTGAATTACCTAATTCATATATACTGTTTATTATCTACAATGCATCTATACAGAACCTAGTCTGTATTTCTGTGTTGGGACCAATTTCTATTTTGTAACTTGTACCCCATACCCCACTCTCCCTGGTCTTACTTCAAAAGGAGCTCTGGATCAGTGAATGTTTCCTGGCCTAAATTTCTAAATAAATACATTAATACATAGTATTCTGAATGTTTATAGCAGGGCTTTTTAGGATTCTATGTTGCTCCCTTTCAAGCAGACACTCAGTAAAATAAACATCTCTCCCAGTCGTTTGTAATTCTATCTCTGGTTACATGATTTTTTTAATTCCTTGGTAACCAGGTATGGCCCACTAGCCACAATGCCTGTTTTCAAGGGTGACCCAGCAGCACTGCGGAGGTTAAGCAACTCACTCACAGTCACACAGTATGCAATTAGAGGTTGTAGGAATCAAACCCAGGTCTGCTGTATGTAACAAGCTCATTAACAGCTTGTTAATCTAACTTCTAGGCTATACTGCCAGGCCAAAATAAGGTATGAAAGCATCGAGTTCACTCACCCCAAAGGAATGTGACTCCATGATCTTAGGTTAACAAGGAAGGGCTTTATCCACTAGGCCACTTGGGGAATGATTTTATCCTCCTTTTTAAGACCCAAGGCTGAGACAGAGAGATACACAAGTAAGAGCTGGGTAGGATTCAAAGATTGCACAAAGTGAGTGCAAACATTTGCACTGCACTCCCTGTTTGCGCTGGCAGGCAGCTGTGCTATTCACAGTCAGATAGCCCACTGGGCTATCTGAATGTGAATAGGGGCCAGCAGGGAGCAGTGCTAATTCAGACAAAGCAGTGGAATAGGTGGTAGCGCTGCCCCCACAGCCAGCCAGGAAAACTTGCCCACAGCCATTAGCACTCAGGCACTAAAGTGTTATTCATGAAGGTTGGCATGAAAATGAGCCCCTTGGGAAGGCAAGGCACTAGAGGCCATTAGCATGCCCATTATGGTCTCATTTGCATGCCATAAGCATGTGATTGCACCCCTCCAGCAGCCCAAGACAAACGCAGCCACAGTGCCCCTTAGTCCATTGCTGCCCACCTCCAGCCAGTCTCCGATCCCAGTAATACACAACAGTTACAGCCCCTGTTGGTAGTACAGTGGTCCCTCCCCCACCCCGTCTCAATCCTTGTTAAATTAAAATAAATTTCCATTTCAAAGTGTAGTAGTCCCTCCTCCCTGGTCCCGATCCAGCAATAATGAAATAATTCTCACCCCTGTCCCGGTCCCTGATCCAGTAATAATACTAATATTCCCAACCACCTACACAGTCCCCAATCCTGGTAATATAATAAGTCCCACCCCGCCCCTCAGTCCCAATCTCCACCCATAATGTACAGCAAATTTTCATAGTGCAGTGGTCCTCCAACCCCTACCCACCCCTGGTATCACATCCCTCCCGTCCCCCTGCCACAGCACCCCACTGGTTGGTGAACAGACAGCCCTCCACACACCCTTCATGGCTGCTACTGACTGAACTGTCAAAGAATGACAGCTTACAGAGACTACTACAAACCCATTGGGTGACAGTTCAACTGATGGGTTTGTGGTGAATACTGTAAATTGTCATTCATTGAAAGTTCAGTCAGTGGGCAGCAGGAAGGTGTATGGAGGGCTGTGCTGCTTGCCGACTGGCAGGGGGTGCTGTGGTGGGGGGCAGGAAAAGATGATACCGGAGTGGGTGGGGTTTGAGAGGACCACTGCACTATGGAAATATTTGCTGTACATTATGGTGGGACATCGATCGGGGGGTGGGACTTATTTTATTATTACAGGGCTTGGGGACTGCGGAGGGGTTGGGAATATTTGAAAATTACCTGGATCGGGGACCAGGGACAGGGGTTGGAATTATTTCATAATTACCAGGATCGGGGACCAGGAAGGGGGGAGGGACCACTACAGTATAGAAATGGAAATGTAGTTTTAATTTAACAGGGATCAGAAACTGGGTGGAGGAAGAGATCACTGTCCTACCAATGAGAACTGTATTTTATTGCATTACGGGATCAGTGCCTGGGGGGGGTGCTGCAGTGCCTCTGCAACCCTCCTAGGTTTACAGGGAGTACCACCAGGTTTATTTCACCAGTAATTTGCTCCACGCAATGGGCTTTGCGAAAGGCCATTATGTGGAGCAAGAGTTTATGAATGGGATTGCAGGGCTATGCAGCTCCCCTCCCACCCATTTGCATTGTGGCCCCCCTCACTGCTTTGCCCAGGCACAAACTCAGTTTGCAGGGGCAAACTGGGCCTTGTGAATGGCAGCTATTCACAAAGCCCAGTTTGCCCTGGGCAAACTGGTTTTGCACCCAGGCAAAGCTTTGTGAATTCTGCCCCTGAGGACTAATAATATCACTGTGGCTGAAAAAAGTAGAAAATATTAAATCATTAAAGAGTTAATGATGACCCCTCAATCAATTTTTTTTTTCCAAGGCTTTTTTCTGCTACTAACTGGGCCCCATTTGCACTGCTCTTATCAGCCCTGTCACCCAGCTTCTTTAGGTCTTACCTCTCTCCAGTAAATCCCCCACAGATTAACCCCCCTGGTGAGGCTATCGTGGCTAGCCAGGCCCCTCCAGAGCACAATCCAGATTACAGAGAAGGAGCTCAGTCAGTGATGCGTGGCCTGCAGCAGACTGGAGTACCATCCTGTTTGGTTGGGTAGTTTCCAATTATTTTTCCCCAGGGCTGCTAATCATGCAGTGTGGCACCATGCATACACATACCTGCACCCGAGGGCAACCTCTCCTGAGTTGGTGCTCCACTGTGCTGCCACCAGATTCCACCAGGTGGCATGCCAGTACAGGTGACCCTGTCCTGACTCCCCGAGAGGAAAGCAGACCATAAGATGCTCTATCCTCTTCTAACCTGGCTGAGCCCAAGTGCGACCCAAGTCTGCTTCCAACTCTGATTGCCAGCACAGTAGGCAGTAGGGCTGTTGCTGTGCTACTGGGGCAGCTTCCATCAAATCTTTCAAAACACGGTAGATAATGAATTAAATAATTTCATGTGTTTTTTACATTTTATCCCATTATTCTTCATTACTTAAATCATTAGCATGTGTTAGTGGCAAAAATATCATCAAACTTGTTTTATAGTAATATATTTTGAGCAAAACATCAATATATCCTTTTTTTAATTCCTGAACAAAGATAAGTGATTTTAAATAAAATCCTCTTGCTCGCTTGCACGCCCACCATGAATACATTTGACATCTTGGTGTGATGTACTGTAGTGCTGTTCACCACAATAAACATGCACAAGTCTCATCCTAATACATCCATAGTATGAATCTAGTTTTTACAGTCAATCCATAGCCTCTAGGGAAGAGATTTCTGAAAATTGCTTGTTGTTGCAGCCATTTTTAATGACTAAGTCATTAATTACAAAATTTGTAATAAAAAAACTGTTTCAAATATTTGAGAGAAAGTATAATACACTGATGATGAACCCAAGGGTGCCAAAAGCACACTATTGCTAAAATAAAAAAAAAACTATAAGAGGACAATTTTGGCTAATAAATACTGCTGTTTCAACAGCCCTGGCTTCACAGGAAAAACTTTAAAAAATATAATTCTTAGACATGTCTGTTTATGGTTTATATATTTTGTGTGTTTAACTTCTCCTTTGCTTGATAACTATACACATTAATGTGAAAACATGATCACTGTTCCTTGTACTTCATCTGCTCTGGCTATTGATCTACACCTAACAGTTCAATCCTCTGTTTACGAAATCATAATCTGTTGCTGTGGAATTGATTATGTCATTAACCGGATTATGGTATACAGTCAGCCCTTCTAGTGTGCCAGTTTCTATCCACTTATAAATGCAGTTGTACTTCAGTTCAAAGGTCAAAAAATGTTGTTCCATAGTGACTACATCACTACAATGGCACAACATTTCCATTCCAGATGATCAAGCACTGTTTTCTCCATCACGTGCCAACCTCTGCCTTTTTGAAACTCAGTCAGTGCTTTTCGCACATGGTGACTGTAGCACAGTATAAACAATGATCATGACAGTGTTTTCAACTTGCAATATCCAAACAAAGAAGCTGAGGGGGAAAGCAGGGACCAGAAGTTAAGAAAGGAGGCTAGCGGGGAAGAACTGTTCGAGTCTCAGAAGTATCGGTAGCACTTGTCAGAATACAGGAAGGCAATTAGGAGGGCATTTCCAGCTTTATATCTCAGTCCTCTCTGAGACTGACTGTCACCAACTGCCCAGAAAAAGTAAGTAACCTTGTATTTCTTTTTTTTCATCCATTGTTTATGCTCTTCGGCCACAGCGGAGTGGCTCCCTTTAGGTGGCATCACCACCACCTACCCACCATCCACTGTCCCCCCAATTTACCTGGCAGCTAGGTACCCCCGCAGATTGCCCTCCATGGTGGAGTCAGGAGGAGTAGGGCTGTCCTTCTTCTAAAGTCCACATCCAATTTTTCACCACAGGCACTGGCGATATGATGGGTGGAGGTGTGGTACACAGGCATCATTCTCTTCTCCATGCCTTCCATTTTACTTCCAAGTTTTCTCCCCTAATTCTGAAGTTGTGGTGAGCAGTCAATACATGCACATGGAGGTGTGCATGTGCTCCCAGTCCACATCCCCATCCACCCCACCGACGCTCCATCTGCCTCCCGACATCCTTGCTCTGGCATCCAGCCTCCGCCAGATGTCATCCGAGATGGGATGACTTGCCACCCTACCCTGGATAGGAGATCTGTCCAGTGGCTGGCTCAATCCTGCTCCAGACCCCCACCTCAACCCCCAGCAACCCAAGTTCATTATCGAACCCATGTAACCAGTGTGGCACAGGTAAGGAGCTTGACAGCACCTCAACCCTGAGTGCCATTGGGTCGGGCATAACCTTAGCATTGCATGTACACCATATATTATATAACATAATAGATAATTATCTGTGTGTATCTAATTTAAAATTTGGGGTTAACTTTGTATAACTGAGTTGTACTGATGCCAAATGAGAAATTTTGCTAAAATCAGAAAATTGCTTTTAGCTAGGCAGTTGCATACAAATATACATTCAAGTCCACAGTATTGGCCTTCAAGCAAATAAAATGGAATGCAAAATAATTTTCAAGAAGGTACTGAATGTAGCAGTGAAAGAGACACAGAAATACAGGATAGTGTATGCTTCACCATTCGCATAACAGGGCTGTTCTTTCCTGAGTTGTTTCTGTGATGACTGTTGACCCCGAGAGCTAAGCTCGAGAGGACTTTCAGTTGCCATAGAAATGACAAGAGGAAAGAGCAGCCCTGTTGTGAATGGTCACATACACTGTTCTATATAGTGTATGGTCTGACCTGTTCACTAAAAAAACAGACAAAATATGTCATTTTAAACAAGCTCGGAGATTTTACTTTTGAAAATCAGAGGCTACAATCATAACAGCAGATAAATATGGAGCAAGAAAACTGATTATACATCACACAGTCAAATTTGCTCACAGTCTGTAACAGCACTTCACAATCTGCTGAGAGAAAAAAAGGAGGGAAGAGGATGTGGAAATCGGGGGGACAGACTGGGGTGGAGGTTTCAGGAGGAGCAGAGGAGATGGAAGTATAAGGAACCTGGGTGGGGTTCGACAAGGGGATTAGGGATACGGGTGGGGTTGGTGTTAGTAAATGCCAGGAGCTTGGGAAACAAGTTGCCAGAGTTCCAGGCCATGCTGTTCAAAGGGGTGTGGATGTGGCGGCAGTCACGGAGACATGGGCCAACAAACCATGACTGGGACCTAAACGCATGGGGTACACTATGTTTAGGAAGGATAGAAAGGAGGGCAGATGGGTGAAGTGACTATGTTCATTAGAGATGACATAGAAATTGCTAGGGTAGAAGAGGCAGAGGGAAACGTGGAGGCCTCATGGGTCACCTTACCATCCCCAGCAGGAGATAAGGTCAGGTTGGTGTAGTATATAGGCCCCTGGGATGAGTGATGTTCTAGAGGATGGTTTGCTGGACAACATCTGCCCAGTGTGGACCAAAAGGGAAGGAGTGGTGTTGATGGGGACCTTAATATGCCAGGTACAAACTGGGGAACCATGTCCTCTAAGGTGGCCAAGGAGCAGAGGCTGCTGGACGGCTTCCAGGATGTGTTCTTAACACAGCATGTGATGGAGCCCACAAGGGAGGGGCATGTCCTGGACGTGGTTCTGGCAGATGGGGATCTGGTAAGGGACCTGGTTGTAGAGGGCCCCCTGACTGGGAGCGACCACAATACTGTATGATTTCAAATAAGCATGGGGGGTGAGATCTAGGACACTGGCAGTGGACTTCAGGAGGGCAGACTTTGTGGGCATGGGAAATATTCTCAAGGATCACTTGAAAGGGATTACATCAATGACAAGTGTGGAAAGGAGATGGGAGGTCATAAAACGGGGACTTCATGAGGCAGTCAGGATCTGCGCTAAGTTGAAACGTAAGGGAGCAAGGTCACATAAACCATGCTGGTGGTCCAGTGAGGTACAGGTAGCGGCAGACAAAATAAGGCGGCCTATAAAAATATAAAACAACAAGAGGATAGGGATAAGAAATGTACCATCTTGCATCTAGAAAAGTCACCGGGTGGTGAGGGGAGCAAAGTCCAGTAAAGAGCAGTGGCTGGCACAGGGATACATGGAGGGAACAGGGGTTCTTCCGATACATTGGGAGTGGAGAAAACTAAGGGCCATCTCAGCAGATTGAGATCAGAAGGAGGTGGGTGGAAGAGGCAAGGGACCAGGCAGAGATATTTAATGAGTACTTTGCCTCTGTGTTCTCTAGGGAGGGATAGGATATCTACAAAGCAAGGCATTATGGGGATAGAAGCGGCAGTGAGTGGGATCAGGGAGCAACAGAAATGGAGCAAGAGGGAGGGAGGAACACTCAGGGTGTCACATCTGGATAAGGATAAAAGGCTAGTAAGTTGGAGGGGACAGATGATGCTATCTCCGCCAAAAGGGTGTGGTTAGCCCTCAAGGCCCTAAAGAAAGACAAATCTCCTGGGCCGGATGGCATTCATCTGAGAGTACTATGGGAATTGGTGGACACACTGGCTGCACCCCTGGTGGAGCTCTTCAACAGGTCACTTGAGACAGGGAGAGGTACCTAGGGATTGGCGAGAGGCACATGTGGTGCCAATCCATAAAGGGGGGCCGAGGGAAGTACCAGGTAACTATAGACCCATCAGTTTGACCTCGGTGGTGGGAAAATTATTGGAGAGTATACTAAAGGAACGATTGGGAGTGCACTTGGAGGAGGTGGGAGGTCTGGATAGTCGGCAACATGGGTTTGTGCCAGGTAGATCATGTCAAACCACTCTTGTGAGTTCTACAAATGGGTAACATCAGAACTGGACAGGGGAAAGCCTGTGAATGTATTATTCTTGGACTTCAGCAGTGCTTGACTCTGTCCCCCACAATGGTCTGGTGGAGAAAGTGATGGGGTTAGGAGTAGGCCCTTTGATGGTCAGATGGATTGAAACTGGCTAGCTGGACGCACCCAGAGAGTAGTGGTCTGTGGGGAGCTCTTGAACCCTAGAGAGGTTGGTAGTAAGGGTACCGCAGGGCTCGGTCCTGGGTCCGATCCTGTTTAATGCATACATATCGGACATCAGGGAGGGTATAGGGTGTGAAATGAGTCTCTTCACTGATGACTCCAAGATGGGAGCAGTAGTTGAGGGAGAAGAGGGGAGGATGGCCCTGCAAGGGACCTGACACTCTGGAAAGCTGGGCCTCACGTGGAAATTAAATTTCAATATCACCAAGTGCAAGGTGTTGCATCTTGGGTGGGAAACCTAAACACAGGTACACCCTGGGAGGAGGCACTGGAGGCCTCAATAGGGGACCCAGGGGGTTATGGTGGATGCATGTATGAATAACTCTGAGCAGTGCAGGAGAGTGGCTAGCAAGGCAAACAGGATGTTGGGATGCATCGTAAGGGGGATCACCT
Organism: Neoceratodus forsteri; assembly: GCA_016271365.2. NCBI lineage: Eukaryota > Metazoa > Chordata > Ceratodontiformes > Ceratodontidae > Neoceratodus > Neoceratodus forsteri. The sequence goes on from CM028135.1 coordinate 815,229,595, forward strand.
CTAGGATCAAGGAATTGATTCTGCCGCTGTACAATGGACTGGTTAGACCACACCTTGAGTACTGTGTACAGTACTGGAGACCACACTTGAAGAGGGACATACAGCCCTGGAGAGGGTACAGAGGAGGGCAACTAAGATGATACGAGGGCTAGGGATTTGACTGATGAGGACAGACTTGAGGAGCTCTGCCTGTTTTCATTGGAGGAGAGGAGACAGGGGGACATGATTGACGCCTTAAGTACCTCAAGGGAATAAATAGGGTAAACATGGAGGGGATCTTTAGACTAAAGCAGGGAGGTATCACCAGAGGGCATGGTTTGAAGTTGGAAGGTGGAAGGGTGAGGGGGAAAGAGGAGGAGGTTTTTCACTGAGAGGGTGGTGGACCCTTGGAATGCACTGCCTGGCGAGCTGGTTCAGAGATCTACAGTGGAGGGCTTCAAGAGAGGGTGGGACAGACACAGAAGGTGGATGTATCAGATGATGGCCTGTCCCAGGGGGCTGGGGATGGATGATAGGGGTTTCTGGAACACAAGGGAGGGGAGGGCCTCGGCACCCAACTAGGGATCTGAGGTTCGAGTAGACTCAATAGACCATAAGGCCTACTCTGCTGGCAAATAGTATGTTAGTATATTAATCAGTTTAGAAAGGGAATAACACTTACTTTACTGTGGTACATCACATAAAACTCCTGCAGTTGCAGTGACAGTGACCGACAACAGATGTACTCTCTGTAACCACCCCCCCAAACCCGGAACAACAACAGAGAGGATTGAGATGACAGTGACCTGCTGTAAAACACTGTTCCTCCCACCACCCTGCGTGTGCCCTGCCCATTCAGAAAATACATTGGCTACTGCTTGTGACATAAACTGTGAATGAGTACGCTAATTACCAATGACATTTACCTTATTCTGAATCCGAGAAAGTGTCGTGAATTACTGCTACTAGCTTTCTTTTTGGTGCCACAGCTTGGTGTACTACTATGATAGTCAAATTGTTAAAAACACAACCACTACCAAATATCTGAAAGCTGATAAATTGCTGAATGGTTGTTTGCTCTGTTGACCAGAAGCATCTCGAATTGCTGACTATATGGTTACAGGACATGTAGGGTGAGGTGAGAAACAGTATTGGTGGCAGTGCTGGAAAGTATTTTAGAGTTTCATTTTGTTTGCTCTCTGATAGAAACAATTATTGATGGACTGTACATTCTGGTGCCTGACACCTGCGCTACCTCCTGTGTGGTATGTTATTATCCACAAGCCTCTGTATCAAGGTTTTCTGGGTCAAATGATTTGTTACTCTTTAGTGTCTGGGAGTCCAGGTGCTGGCCCAATGTTAAAGAATATTTAGTTCAGTAAAGCTGTTGGGTTTTGTAGACCCAGAGTCCCTGTGCTGTACAGCCTTTCAATATCTGCCTCAGTAAAGGCCAGCATGATTTGTTTGTTTTTTCCTTGCCCAACTTTTGAGGTACTTCTGTTTAGCTGTCATGGTCTTGACTGTCTCAGGAAAGGCAGTCTTCTTAGCAGATTTAAAATAAAATCTTCAAGTCCATATTTTCTAAATGATGGTCCACGCCCTAACATCCCTCTCAGTGTGGAGGGCTCATACTGCCCATTGAGGCATTGTATTTTGAATATAAATTCTGCAAAACAGGATCTAATTCCTTAGGGAATGTCATGCAGAAGTGTATGTTTGTCATTATCAGGAGGAAACTGTGGATTTGCCTGATATTGTCTGGGTTTTTTAGGGTTTTTGGTTTTCCTACTTGAGGATAAATGTTTTACGATCTGAGGCTGGTTTTGAAAATACCACTGCTGCCATTGCTAGTGGGAGAACAGGACACATGAGTTCTAATATTTTACTACCTCTATGGTAATCTCAGTGCAGTTTGACTGTTGTAACTCAATAATTACTGTCAGGGGTGAGATTAGAATGCTGTGGAGCACAAATTCTGAGTCAAGTATGGGCGTGAGAAGGAGTCTGTGTGACGATAGTACTGCAGCAGAATGAAAAGTCATTCTGCTGCACTACAAAAGTCATTACTAATGCAGAACCACATTTTCTCAGTGATGGAATTCAATGCATAATCACATTCCACTATACACTATAAAGAGAGTAATAGATTTAGATAGAAAAAGAATTTCATTTCTGTATTGGTGACCCAACTGTGATTCATTTCTTGTTCAGGCATGGATCTTGTTTAAAAAAAAAAGCTCTGATTTACTTTGATTTACTATGATATCTTACAACTAAAAGCAGTGAAGGCAGCTCAGAGTACAGGTGCATCATTTTAACGAGACTTATATGCAAAAGAAATGTAGCCCACTCCCTTCCCGGTGTCCAGGAGTATGACGGTGGAATGTCTGTGGGGAAGGAGGACCACAATAGAAATGGCCAGCATATGACTTACATTTTTTTCCTCAAGCGGAATGAGGCTTCTTCATGGAATGCTGGCTAGAAGCAATCTTGATTAGTAACAGTGCAAGTTCATAAAATGTTAACAGATCAACCACAGGGAAAACGTCAAAGGATCCTTTAATAAAACTTGATCACCCATGGAGCAGTGTAACTTGATAAACATTTACCCCATAAGGGAGTGATAAGGCTATGGATCCAGGGGTCCCTCAAATCAATGTCTACAAAGTGTTCATCAGTCCTTGTACACAGTGTCCATATCCAGTGGGGCATCATACTAATGATTCCTAATTATTCCCCTTGGGCAGCTTCAAACCTGGCTCCCATGCTGATTGTACTGCCTTTCTTCAAGCTGGCATGACCCATTTATTTTCCCAGGTTACGCACTGCTTAAATCCTGTACATCTCATCCCATTTCATCTGTGGCCTCTTCTTAAACTGTCCCAGGTGACTGCCTCCTCTGAACTATGGGCAGCACATCCCCAAGATGCTCAGTTCTCTTTCTCTCCCCAGTTTCACAGTAGCCAAAATGAAACATCCCACTAGGGCCTTACATATTCCCTTCAAGCCCTGGGGCCGTCAAGTCACAGTCCTACAGCTGCCACCCCCACTTCCTTTCTGGCTTTATCTCACAGGGGCTCACAAAATGAATGGTGACTTCCATCGTGGATGTGAAGTCCCAAAAACTTCTCATGTTCCTGACATCCAGCTCCCTTTAACTCGGGTTCAATTTCCCTCATGCCCACTTGCATAACGCTTCAGCCTCTCGCCACATGGCATTACAACTCCCCCCCCCCAACTGGGGGATCTCTCATTTATGTCAGCCACCATGTCCTACCTGACTGTCTTTTGTCTTTTTTCTTCCAAGAAGATGGAACCCACACCACAAAAGAGGGCAATTGGCCCCCTTCTGACCTCTGACTTCCCCTTTTCCTGCCTGCACGCTCCCACACAGACCAGAAAAGCAAGCCCTCCAGCGTACTCACCACCAACTGTGGACAGTCCCCCAGAGGAGTCACTGGCATGGAGCCCTGAAGTGTAACTCATTGTGTATCCCAGTACACTGATCTAGCACCCTAACCCCCAGAGGGGTTACAGAAAAAAAATCACACAAGACACCTGTTCAGTTAACTTAAGAACAGCTTTACTTCCTGTACAACTGCAACATAGAAGCCGCACCCCTCAACCAGTGTCCTGATGTTTTGCAACAAGCATTTTGTCAAGAGACTACTTTTGCCTCCTAGTGTCTCTCATCGGATTACTGCCACTTCCTCAGAGTCATGAGGGCTTGTTGTTGTTTGTATCCCCAGCCCTACTCTGCACCAATCACCGGAGAAACACCATCACAGTATGTCAACAGCCATAGTCATCTGCAGCAGAGACCCTTCCACCAAGAGGGACTTCCCAGTGCAGCTCCCCAGCCAACTGGAGCTCAGGTTCCTTACTTTGGACAGTTTTGGTGCAAACTTGATCTCTAAATTTTAAAGCCCAGATGCCTGTCCCATACTCATCAGATCACTGTCACAGCCTCGGGGTTCATAAGGGTGGCTTATTGTTGTTTGGATCCTCAGCCCTCCTCTATCGATCGCCAGAGAAACACCATCACTGTATGCCTGCAGCCATAGTAATCTGCAGTGGAGACTCTTCCACCAATAGCAGGTTGCCACTGCAGCTCCCCAGCCAACTGGAGCTCAGGTTCCTTACTTTGAAAAGTTTTGGTGTGAACTCTGAACTCTTTACATTTTAAAGTCCAGGCACCTGTCCCATACTCATCAGATCACTGGCACAACCTCAGAGGTCATGAGGGCTCATTGCTGTTTAGATCCCAAGCCTTTCTCTACATCGGTCACTGGAGAAATGCCATCATGGCATGCCTACAGCCATAGTAATCTGCAACAGAGCCCCTTCCGCCAAGAGTGGACTGCCCACTACAGCTCCCCAGCCAACCAGAGCTCAAGTTCCTTACTTAGGACAGTTTTGGCACAAACTCTGAACTCTTTCAATTTCAAAGCCCAGGCACCTGTCCCAAACTCATTGGATCACTGGCACAGTAGCAGGGATTGTGAGGGCTTGTTGTTGTTTGGATCCATAGCCCTTCTACACCCTGATTGCCAGAGAAATGCCATCACAGTATGCCTGAAGCCATAATAATCTGCAGCAGAGACCTTCCACCAACAGCAGACTGCAACCTGCAGCCCCAGCCAACCAGATCTAAGGTTCCTTACTTGGGACAGTTTTGGTGCGAACTCTGAGCTCTTTAAATCTTAAAGCCCAGACACCTATCCCATACTCATTGGATCACTGCTGCAGCCTTGAGGGTCATGAGGGCTCATTGTTGTTTGGATCCCCAGTCCCCTTCTACAACAATCACTGAAGAAATGTCATCACATATCGGATAGTAGGATTGTTAAAGTTTAGAACCTTCTATCTCTCCCCACCCTTCCCACTTACCAGAGGTACCAGACAGGGATGTCCCTTATCCCCCTTTGTCTTCATGTTAGCAATAGAAACCCTGGCAGCTATGATTTGGCAAGACCCAAATATCAAAGGGATATCAGTGAGGCATCTGGAATATAAGAGTCTACTATACGCTGATGACCTACTGGTGCTGATGGACCAAGCAGTCAATCCCTACCCCCACTATTATCCATCCTAGATAAATTCTCCTCTCTTTAAGGCCTAAAAATAAACCAAATCAAGTAACAAATCCTACCACTTAATACAGCTGCCACTCCCCAACAGTTTTCATCCTTCTCCCTTCGCTGGACCTCTACATCCATAACCTATTTAGGCATAAAAATAACCCCTAAGTTACATACCTTTTGTGACTTAAATTTCATCTCACTCATACCCAAAATTCACCTGGAAGGAACTGGACCACTGGAAAGTGCTTCACCTGTCCTTGGTGGGTAAAGTCGAAGCTATAAAAATGATAACAGTCCCAAAGGTCTTTCATCTATTGTCCCACCTACCTTGTCGTATACCTAACAAATGGTTTGACAAGTTGTGTTCATTAATAGGTAATTTCATATGAGAGGGCCAAAAACCCAGATACAGTAGGAATAAGCTTAGGGCCAGTTGCACAGTGGGGGGATGGAATCTACCATGGTTCAAAAGGTACTATGGGGCTTTTAGGAATGCCCAAACCCTGTGATGGTTCCCAACTGCAGGTAAACTCCCTCCTTTATGGACACAATTAGAAACAGTCAAATGCGGTCTAGTCAACCCTGCTTCTTATCTTTTAAATAAAAAACACTCCCACCCACACTTGCCACCACTGGTCAAAGTATCACTAAAGATCTGGGCAGACACCAATAAAACTTTAAAGAATAACATGTTGTATATTCCTGCCTTCCCCCTGTGGCTTAACAAAAGTATATGTGTAGAAGGGAAACCATTACACTGGCAGAAATGGGAACAAAGGAATACACACAGTTAAGGATGTATTGATACCAGGGACCATGACTATGGACTCATTCCAGGCCTTACAATCCCAGTATAACATATCAAACTCTGAGTTCTGAAAATTCCTACAGCTTCAGAGTTCCTTGACTCATATCCTCAAAGCTATGAACAAGCAAGAGGCTCAGGCCATGATCTCACTTTTGGGGAATTGGATTAAGGCCAAATGAGGAAAAGTGGGCATGATATATGGGGCAATTAGGGATGCTATCTCTGACCAAACAAACTCAGCCAGAGATTACTGGACAGCAGCCTTAAATACCCAATTACAGACGAGCAATGGTCTCAATGCTGGCGACATGCCCATGAATCTGTTAAGGATCCCAAAAGCCATCTTATACAAAATAAAATCATCCACTGCTAGTATTGCACCCCTGAAGTATTATATAAAGCCAAACTGATGCCTTCACATCAGTGCTGGAGCTGTCACATGCCACATGGTGACCTTTATCATATCCGTTGGAGTTGTCCACTTATACAGGACTACTGGAGGCAGGTGACAAATTTCCAACAAATTCTACAAAGCACTACAGTCACACCCCCTGGGTTGCTCCTGATAGGTACAGATGAAGGCTACTATAGGTACCCTAAAAGAAAGAGATCTCTGCTGATACAGGCCAGTATCATAGCCAAACGGCTACTATTACAAAGGTGGCGTACCTCAGAGATACCAACTACGATAGAATTCATGGCTAGTCTATCTCAACTAGCCATGTTTGACAGACTTTCCCACCTTACCAGCAATACTTTGCATATTCACTTCCTCACCTGGAACTCCATGTATAGATATTTACAGCAATTTAGCAATAACCCATCCAGAAATTCAAATCCTCTGCCAAGACAAGGCAGTTAAGCTTCATATTAGAGGATCTCACAGTCTCCCACAGGCAGCTATCAATGTGGAGGTGAAAGGTGCATACAGTCCTGCAACAGCTCAAAAATTCACTATAAGGTAATTAGAGCCAAATGCTTAGGTTTTAGGATTTGTGGTTCACCCAACTAATTGAAGGATCCTGGCTTGCGGAGCCTATAAATAACCTGCTGCGATCTGCCATTCATGTAAGTTTCATGGTATATAGCCATGAAATAATCATTCATCACTAAGCAGTACCAAGCAAAGACAGAGTTTATGATGGCTATTTAGGTATTACCAGAAATACAGAGATGTTCTATAGCCTGCCATTTCTCAATATCAGTAGGTTGATGCATTGTTTGTACTAACCATTACCAGTAACACGGCATATAATACAAAATGGTCAAGCTTATAAGACTACTGCAGCCATCCTTCTAGTTAAGGCACTTTAATTGTACATCTTGATGTAATCCAAGTGCTTACAATACCTGCAAGTTGTATCTTCTGTAAAATGTAATGGGTGGATTTTTGATTTTCATGTATGCATCTTGTGTTTTGAAAATACATTAACATTTTGAACTTTTAAAGAACCTTCTATCAACCAGCACAAGGTTAACGCAAATTGCTTACCCAGAAACAGGCTGTCCCCAAACCTACCCAAATAAAAACATTATCTTACATCTTAGGGAGCTCTTAATCACACACCCTGTTCAAGCTATTTACACTTTAGTTCAAACTATGGAAAAAACATTGCTGGGTACCTTTCTGCTATTATATCTGCTGCTGTTATGCTACATGAGAAACCCTGTTTCCCTGAAACCCACCCCAACCCCCACATCCAACAAACAAACTGACACATCTTATGGGGTCAGTTCCTAAATGATGCACCAACACTTCAAACCTAGCATTTTACTTGATTACTGTAAAGCCAGTGTGTATGGGTGCATTGCTAGTCATACAGGCCTCATCTTCTACCTATTTAGCTACTAAAAGGCATAGTCTCTATACAGGTTATAAGACCATACTTGTGCAGCAGGACAACACACTTACAAACAAATATCATAAGATCAAAAAACTAATCCTTCTATTGCTACTATGTTTAGGTAATGTAGAAATTAATCCTAGCCCTCCCTTGCCAATTTCTTCACCCACTGAACTAACATCAATTCATGTTACTCAGTGTAAGTAGCCTCCTAAAAAAAATAGATGATATAAAAACATGGGTCTCACACATGAACCCAGATATCCTAATACCAGCAGAAACATGATTAAAAGGGATGGTATCACAGCAGGAAATCACATTACTCTTATATAACCTTTATCATTTAGACGGCCCTACAAGGGGAGGTGACTTCGCCATTTATATAAATAACAAATTCAAGGCCACTGAATTCAGCTCCAGATCAATGCCTAAGGAATTTGAATGTATGGCTATCAAACTCTTCCTTTCTGAGGTGGAAATCAATAACATCATAGGTAACTATAGACCACCTAAAGGCGGCCTTGAACTTATAAACCATATCTGTATCATACTTGACACTCATGCCAATGAAACAATTATCTTAGAAGACCTGAATCTTGACTGGAATTTCCCTACTGCCAACAATTTAAAAAGGTTTTGTGATGACTTAGGTCTGTCACAATTAATCACCAAATCTACAAGACTTAACTCTAAGAACCCTGCAAAGTGCATTGTACTTGACCTCATTTTAACCGATAGGCCACATAAGTAAACCCATGTCATGGTTTTTCATAACGATATTAGTGACCACAATGTAGTCGTCTGTGTCAGAGATTCCTTAAAGCATAGATCTATACCAAAATATATCACTAAAAGAAGTTTCACTAACATATCAAACTTTCTTCTTGATCTTGGTGCCATAAACTGGCAACAGTTTTATCTTGCTAACACTATGAATAAATCAGCCACTCTATTTAACCACTTGGCACTTGACATCATAAATAGGCATGCCCACTGAGAAAACAGAGGGTCAAAAGACCACTTTCCCATGGTTCAACTGGCACCTAAGAAGAGCACTCGCACCAGGATGAATTCTGAGCTACAGCTTGGTGCACTAAGTCAGAATCTGATTGAGCAATTTTTAGGAAAGTGAGGAACTCATGTATCAAACTAATAAGGGACACAAAAGCAAACTTCACCTGCAAGCCCTAAATAGCTCAAATGGCAATGCAACCAAAGTATGGAGGGCCATAAAGGATATACAAGGACAAAAAACACCCCCTTTCTCCCAAACAAAATTGATTGGCAAGGTAAAATAATAACTGCTAGGCAAATCACCCTGGAAAATCTTAATTCCCACTTTGTTGTGGCAGGACTTGCTTTCAAAAACTCACCTACTGCACAATATCCTTGTCATAATTATAATTCAGAGATTACTTATACTAATACAGGACCAACAATCCTTTGACCTTCAAACTCACAACTTTTAAACAGGTAGAAGACTTATTGCTAAGCATAGATACCAAAAAAAGTGCTGGAGCTGATGAGTTAGATCCTTAGTTTCTGAGAATTGGCTACTATCACCTTATGGCTCCAATAACCCACCTTTTTAATCTATCTCTTGCCAGCAATGAACTCCCTACAATTTGGAAAACTACTCTCATCATACCCCTTTAAAAACTGGCGATATGTGTAATTTAAATAATTATAGGCCCAGATCCATATTACCTTACCTTAGCCAAGCTCTTAGAAAAATTAGTTAATGACCAACTAAGGGACTATCTGGAACACACTAACTGCATAAACCCCATGCAGTCTAGATTCAGACCTAAGCATAGTACTACATCTGCACTAGCTAAGGTCACCAATGATTGGCTAACAGCCCTAGACTGCAAATACCCCATGGGAGCTGTGTTTCTTGACCTAAGTAAAGCCTTTGATACTGTAGATCATACGATATTGTTATATAAACTAAAAGAGATTGCCCTGGGTGCTTCTGCACTCTCCTGGTTTGCCAGTTACCTCACAAGCAGACAACAAGTCAAGGCAGAAGGGAAATTATTCTCTTTAACACCACTCCATACAGGAGTATCTCAAGGTTCAATCCTGGGCTCCCTGTTATTTATGATCTATAGTACATTAACCATCTCAATATAAATATCAACAAGGCCAATTTACACTTGTTTGCAGATGATACAGTCCTTTATATATCCAGATCAGCCCTAGCCAGTGTAGGTACATATCTCCAAGCCAAACGTAATCTTCTACAGATGAACTGATTTCAATCCAAACTGTTCATAAATGCAAAGGAGGCAAAAGTTATGTTCTTTCAGTTCTCGAACATGGCAACCTCCTCCAAACTTGTTCCCTCAATATCCACATTACTGGGTGACATACTTCAAATAGTGGACAACTTCAAATACCTCAGAGTCAGACTCAATAAACACCTGTCCTTTATTACCCATTTAGATTCTGTCAGCAAAAAATTAAGAATTAGGCTTGGCTTCCTCTACAGAAATAAGAGATACTTCCCTTTAGATGTCAGGAAGAGGTTGGTGCAAACCACATTCCTCCCTATACTGGATTACATTGACCTGATCTATAGTCACTGTCCTTTTACATACCTAAACAAACTAGATGTATTATACCACCGGACCCTTTGTTTCACCACAAACCCTCTGTGCAGAACTCACCATTGTATATTGTACAACACCATGAGGTGGACATCTTTGACCAGAAGGAGACTTAAAAATCTCTATATACTGTATGGACCTACAAAGCACTAACTAATGAACTACTGCACTATATCCAAGGCCCTGGAATTCTGTGATTCTGCAGTTACTGAATTTTCAGAAGAATTTGCATCATACCTCAAAGGCATGTAGTGCCACAGAATTCATTATTTTTGGTGAATTTTCATTCAAATATACTGTTTTCTGTAGTGTCAGACTTTCTTCCCCATTTCATTTATTCTGAAGCCCCTCCTCTATGCTCAGCATGTGATGTCATGGATGACATCACCTCATATTAGCCAATGGCAGGACTGTATTCTGCCAGAGAAATTAGTAGCTCATGCCACAGAAATCAGAAAATGCTGCTGCAGAGCCAAGGAGCCCTGCCATAGAAATCAGAAAATTCTGCTGCAGAGCAATTAGGGCCCTGATATATCTCAACACCCTTACTTGGTCCTACAGCAGTTATACATTAAGAAAGTTCTTATTCTACTAGAAACATCAAGATGTACTACCCTTTATGGAAAGTCTGCTATCAGCAGTATCATTTTAACATCTTAAAATAAATTGTAAAGGACACTCAAACTCAATAACATAGTCAGCATATGTGTGTTCAAATCACTTCTGGATACTGTATGTAAAGTGATATGCTCCTGCAATTATTGAAAATGTAATCTATAATGTACCTTCTGACCCTATCCATTTGGAACAACACATTTACTTTTGTATTTGAGTGGTATTCACAATGTTCAGTATCCTTCCTTACCTAGGTTAGGTCCATTAACTCCTTGTTTATTCAGTGTGATCTTTAATAATCTCTGTTGATTCTGTATATCTATTTTTGTATAACCATAATTGCATTCTCCCTACTATTGTATATCTTATAAATCTGACTGAATGGCATTGTATATCTTATTTACCAACTACTGTATTGTACTACAGCTGTACCTCTTCTTTATTGTAACCCACTGTTCTTACCTACAGTGTATTGTATGCTGTCCTACCCAGGACCTCCCTGAAAATGAGCTTGCTCAACGGAACTTCTTCCTGATGAAAAAACAAATAAATAAATGAAATAGTGTCACCCTATTTATGACTTTCAATTTAAAGACACATACACCTGGGGGCTGAAAGAATAAAAAAAAAAGAGAAAGTGATGGAAAAAGTTAAAACATGACAATTACTGAAAAGTACTGATGCTAATTATTGCAACACTGTTGCTCTTATCCTTTTGAAAACCTGTATGGGAGACACAAAAAGAAAATGATTCAGTTACCAAGTTAAGTCACATCCCACCTACAGCATAGACATTTAACTCAGCATCAGCAAAGTTCGTAGGAAAGGGTCAAGTTCAATTTTAACATTCAATCCCAACAAGGATAAGGGCAATAGTATTATACTTTTCAGCAATTGCCATTTTTTCACTTTTTCCATCACTTTGGGCATTTTAATTCTCTCAGTCCCCTAGTGCATGTGCCTTTAAATTAAATATCATAAATAGGGTGACACTAGAGTGCAAGAGTAGTCTCCTGACAAAGAGCTTAGTGCAAATTGCTGGGACATTAGTGGAAGGGTTCAGCTACTGTGTTGCACCTGTACTGGGAATAAAGCTGTTCTTAAGCTGACTGAACAGGTGCAGTGTGTGAGTTTTTTTTTCTTTTGCATGTCTTTTTCTTTTGCATATGATATCTTACAGTTGTTTAGCCTATTTGAATAAGGAACAGGGACTGCTATTTTGCCTCCTTTTTGATTTTTTTAATGGGAAACATTTTGTGCCTCTGAATGTACCTTTTGGGGAGTATTAAACTTCCTGACAATGCTGTTTCTCAATGTTCGTGTCTGCTTGTTATGGCAGGTAGTAAAGGTGGTAGACAGAATGGGACCCATGACATACTGTTCACCCTATTGAGATGTTTTATGCTTGTTTTGCTTGCCAATGTGCTATTATGGCAAGTAGTATAGAGCCCTAACTCTCACACTCATCGTCAGATGTTGTAGATTATGTCTGATACTATGACATATGGAATGGTTCCTAAATAAAATATTGTAATAGCACCATATTTGTTTATTTAAAATGTTTTAGGGTTTCTTTTTTAAAACAAAGCAAAGAATGCTGATAATTAAAACAGACACATTTCATCATGCTGTGGTCTCTGCAATTAATTCACTGAAGACAGGAAATAAAAGTACAGTAAGAGAGTAAGAGCCAATTACTCAGTTTTAGTGGTGTTTAATTGTATGCAATACTGTCAGCTAGATTAGCTTTCCATATGGTTTACTCTTATGTTTTACTCAGTAGTAAAATAGTTTACAAGAAGGCATACAAAAAAATCAAGAATGCTTAGGCACTGTGACAGGACTGAATAAGGCCCTGCCCCATTTGTTATGCAGAAGGAGTTTAAACACAAGGGTCTGTTCTATCCTTTCCTTTTCTGTCTTTTCTCTGTCTGGTTGTGCAACCAAATTTTCTTGTGAGACCAAGGAACTGATCACTCCGACAGTTTTGCAATTCTCTGTCTCTCACTATCTCTCTGTCTTCCCTAGCTATGTCTACCTTTTCTTCCCCCTTGCATATCTGCAGGTATAAAAAATGTATGTGAATCTCTGTGTAAAACTATGTGAAACTGGGATCCCTTTGTTTAAAACTGTATATAGTTTTACTGTTGAAATTATTGCAAAGCTATTTGTAACTCAAGGGCTTAACCTGAGATGCAGTTTTTAAGCCTTTTGCAGAATTGTCAACAAGAGGTCAGTTCTGGGACACCATGTACTGTTTGGCAGCACCTGCAAGGAATAAAACTGACAAGAACATTCTGTAAACTTACAAGAACATTCTGTGAAAAATAGGCTCTCTTAACAAGTTCCCAAAGACTTATTAAAAGAGCAGCAATGCTTTTGTCAGAGAGACAAGGAAAGTGAGAGACTGAGAGACTGAAACTTGGAGTTAAGAGATACCCTCAGAAGAAGGACTTTGTTTTCTCTGTTTGTACTGCCTTTGTTAATAGTTATACTGAATAATTTTTAATTTTTATTTTGCTGTTACTAAGAAAAATAAAATGCTATTTGTGAATTTTGAAACTGCTCCTGGTTTTCCTATGCTTCTTGACCTGTGTCTTGATGACAGGCATGATATGTCATACTGCATGTATTATGCAATAAGGGGATAAATTAAAAGTAAAGGCAACTGCCCAGTTTAAGTAGCAGTCAGTGCAGTAGGCTGCATACAGTAGGTCTGAGTATTTTTTTTTTCATTTCTTCATCTTCTTTTTATACTTTTATGGGTGGCAGATCCCCTTCTCAATCCAATCCACTAGGCCCTCACACCACCATCCCTATTACAATACCTTAACATGTATACCGTGGAGCAACACAGGGAGAGGGGGGATATGATAGAAACCATCACAAACCTCACAGGTATAAAGAAGGCTCAAGAGGGAAGCATTTTTCAGAAAAAAAGATGCTCAAGGACAAGGGGTCATGCTATGAAGCTGGAGGGGTAAACCCGGGGGAGATATGAGATACTTCTTCACGGAGAGGGTGGTGGATGCCTAGAACAGCTTCCCAACAGAGGTGGTGGGGGAAAAAACTGTAACATGGTTCATGAAAGCATAGAACAGGCATAAGAGAACCTTAGTGATAAGACGGGGGGGGTAAGCCAGAGATCAAATAGGGTCTGCAGTGATGCAGCAGGTAGGGAAAAACAAGCAGACTAGGTGGGCCAAGCAGTCCATATCTGCTGTTAAATTCTATGTTTCTAAGGCTTACCTGGTTTCTCCTGAGAAACCTCAATGAACTGACCCTCATGGAGGGGCCAGGGGAAGACCAGGCCCCCAGAACAATCCAGAATCAGAGGAGGTGCTCAGTCGCAGCAGATGGGGTGGTCATTCTGTCCCCCATGATTTTCCCTAAATTTTCTCCTTGTGGGAGAGTGCTCATGCCTGTATGATACACTTGGACTGCAGATCATGTGCATGTGGAAGCATGCATGCTTTGCACATCAGATAGCAGCCCCTCCCTACTTGCCACTCACACTGCACTACCACTCTGCCTCTATGCAAAGGCCATCAATGAACAGAGCAGTGAGTCCTCCCCACCTGGGAGATGAGAGCAGTCCTGTGGATGCTCATTCTTCTCCACCCTGACCAGCCCGCCTGTGTGACCCATGTCTGTTCCTGAACCAGGATCATGACTTGGCAGGTGGTAGTGCTACTGCTGAACCACTGGGCTGGCCAGGTTAGAATAAGTTTACATTTATGCAGAGTCTACTTGTGTTGCATGCATAAAATTGAAATGTTTGCTCAACTTTAAAATGTTTTCAAGAATACATGAAAATGTAATAATGCTTGGTCACAGTTATTTAATTTAAGAAGTTATAAATACAGTATAGTGTATCACTTTTCCATAGTGAAATAGTTACACCATAGCATTGTTGTATAGTGCCATTGTTCTGATAGCAAGATGATTTTATACCATAGGGTCAGTATTTCAGGTCAAGTCTAAACCACCACTTTTACAGTACAGGTCTATGTTTTAAAATAAATTTGACTTCAGTTTTTCATACCCCCATTATTATTAACCTTGCATGAACAGTTTTGCTGAAACATGTATTTTTGTTTTAAATGCTTATAGTGCTGGTGTCTGTACAGATGTATCCAATCTTAAGTCTCCACAGTTGCAGTATTAGTAGAAGTTTTTGGTTTTGCTTTGGAAAACTAAATTGATTAGCAAGACTTTAAAGCAGCAGTATTGTTAGTCATCAGAAAATGTCATCATGTAGTTATTTAGCAAAATTGTATTTCTGACATCATTTGAATCATTGCCAGTGTATTTTTAATTCCCTTGGATATTTTTAAAACTACTTTTATAACTAATTTTGTAATTAATGATGCAAGTAAAGATGTCAGCTTCTCACAATTTTAAGAAATCTCTGCCATTGAGGTTACCTTTTTAATGTACATACTGGATACATTAGGGTGGTGAGGTAAACCATATAGCACCACATTAGGATATTAAATTGTCCCATGATTAGTGTGTGGCAAGGATAGAAACTTTTAAACATCAGAATCCTGCATCTTAGTTCTGGAATCAAAGAAATGAAGAGAAAATAAATATGTTGATGTTTTTGCCAGAAATTCTTATTGCAAAATACTACATATTATACCTGGTGACAAAAAGCAGTCAAAATCCTAAAATCCGATTGGCTGCTTGGCACCTACTAGGTGTTGTAAATCCTACAATCACCAATGAAAGAGGTGTCAACTAGCTGTATCCTCATGCCACACCAAATAAAAACCATCTTTTCTTTTTAAAACAGCTACCATTATTTTCTCCCCACTACGAAACACTTAATTGCATCTCCGTCTTCAATTCGGCAACCCAGCAATGGAGTCAAGCTTTGAAATAATGAACCCGAGTGAACTAAATGAAATTTTTCATTTGCTCGCATGAACGGAGCCCCAAATACTTCCAGTTAGTGAAACAGTCTTACCTCGTGTTACTGTCTCCACTGATCATCAGGCTTCAACCCCCGAAGTAGTAAGCAATGACATTCTGGTCTCTTGTTCAGATAGCACCACTCCACCACTTTCAAACACTGTGCACATCACTCCAGCAGCAGGCCCATCCAGTCCTCGGAAATGGAAGCACAAACATCATGGAGAAGTCACTAACCAGGAAATGCTTAATCTAGAACTTCAAGAAACTACCCAGAAACAAACTTGCTGGGCTACAAACATTGTTCAAGACTGGTGCCTCCAAAAGCAGTTAGTAATTGACCTAGCTATCATTTCAAGCACAGATTTAAACAGTATCTTAAGGCAGTTTTACAGCACAGTGAGAAATACGGATGGTAAAGAGTACATGTTGAGCAGCTTTGTTAGCTTAAGGGCAGGACTACATAGATACTTAAATGACCCCTCCCCCCCCACTCAGTAGATCAATAAATATTATGGTAGATACTGACTTTAATACAAGCAACAATATATTTACAGCAGTAGTAAAAAAAATATAGAAAAGAGGGCAAAGAAAAGCAAGAGCATCATGAGTCACTGACCATAAATGCACTAACAGCCATAAGAAATTAAAATACTGTCTCACCACACACAGCCACTGGACTAGTATATAACGTGTGGCTCGATATACAATTACATTTTGCCTGAAGAGGTAACGAGGGTGTAAGACAGCTCCAGCCAAGTTCATTTGAAATAAAGGAAGCAGAAAATGGTCTGAAATATATAACAAAGACTTTTTAACAAAGAAACAAAAAAACATAAGAAGATAAGTGACCCCACCAGACAGAACAGCAGAGGTTGCATGTTTGAGCAACCTAACGACCCACTGTGCCCAGTTAACAGTTTTAAAAAGTATATTTCAAAGTTGCCTCCGAATCCTCCTGCTTTATTCCTGCATCCCAAAAAGCTGTCTCAAAACATACTACATTCAATGGACATCTGGTACATCGATGAGGCCATGGGTATAAACTACCTAGTAGGCATGCTACCTTGAATCTGCAAAGAAGCCCAGTTTCCCAAAAGTTTCACAAATCATTCTTTGCATGCTACCGTAGTTACATTATTAAGCCAGTCAGGCATGGAAGCACACCAAATAATGGCTATCACAGGCCATAAAATGAAGCTTCCTTCGCAGTTTTTGGTGCCCAGCTCACAGAATTTCAAAATGGTGAAACATAATAGCAGGACAAACTTGCTCAACAAAATCAGAAACAGATCTCAAACCATCCAATAATCGAACATAGCCTACCATCTTGCAAACCAGAATGCACAGCAAGAAGAAACTCAAGAAAAACACATTCCAATGCAAACTGAAAATGCAGCTTCCTGCAATAACCATCAGTTATCTTGCAAAAATGATCTACATAGCTGCAATCGTCAATGTATGGAAATGTATTACAACAGTCAGCAAACCACCTACAAAGCTACGGACACTCAGAGAAAAGCCGAAGAGAGCAGAATCTTGAGTCCTGCATTTCTCCACATTCCTAAGATGGCGCTCCATCACCCACATGAAGAAACAGAAACTACTACTCAGACACACCCACCTATGCCTTTCCTTGGAAACTTAATGAATTATGGGATAGTTAATTTCTACTGCAAATAAAGCAAAAGTAAATTTTTCAGCTGCCGATCATCCCAAAAAGCAGTCTTTCAGTAGCACAAAATCACAGTTTAAAAAAGAAAACTCATGCTTGTTATTTTTTTTCCCCGCAGGTTGCCATAAAAGTGTTCCCCATACCAAGTAACGTAACATCCAAGACCTCACTCTCTTCCCATGCCTGAAGAAATGATAGCAATCCAACTTAGAGCTACAACTCAGACAGCATAACTATGAAAAGGCAAGGAAAGCAATACAAAAACAAGTTACTATGAAAGACTTATAAAAAGTACGCTATAATATCTAAATAAATGTTATTATTCCACTTTCAAAAAGTAAATTCTTACAAATAATAAATCCAGTTACACATTTAAAACCTTGTTAGATGTTTAAACAATAAACTCCTTATATAAGCCAACATATACTACATGGACTATTTTATTGTGGTGTAA
Organism: Neoceratodus forsteri; assembly: GCA_016271365.2. Taxonomy (NCBI): domain Eukaryota; kingdom Metazoa; phylum Chordata; order Ceratodontiformes; family Ceratodontidae; genus Neoceratodus; species Neoceratodus forsteri. The sequence continues at coordinate 815,247,583 of CM028135.1, forward strand.
GAATATTTCCATGACAACCTTATTTTCTATATAATTAAACACTGTAATTTTTTTTAATCATATCTATACCCAAGGTATAACCATAATAACCCTGGAGTATGTGGATTATGGGGATTTACACAGGACACCCACTCAGTTTCACCTCATGAGCAAACCACGCCAGCCGTGGTAAACCTTATAACCCACACCTCTCATGGCTTATTGCTTAAGTGACTAACAAATACTGCTGCTTTAACTGTTCATAAACAGTGGGCCAGATTTTCAAAGCATGGTGCAGGGCTTTGCGCAGCCCTGCGCCCACAAACACTTAGGTTCTGACAGTGCACAAAACCCCTTTGTCGCAGCTGTGTCAGATTTTACAATCTCAGGTGCAGTTATATGTTTCCACATTTTATGATAAGCGCAGACAAATACCTGGTAAGCTACACAAAAATGGTCTCCAGTATTGCTGCAAGCTAGACCTCAAAAAGTTAATATAACTTGTGGCAGTTGGCACACTGGAAAGAAAATCTCAATCGCTGGCCAGGAGAATGCCACAAGTATGGTGCGCCATATCTTTGGCACACCTAGGACTTGCAGCATTCTCGCCCATTTAAAAATCATGCCAAGTATGTCAATTGTTTTATTTAATTTTCCAGTAGGCCTTCAGACACAAGTGACATCTAGCAGCCATGTAATGAAGTACTCAAAATGTCAAAACATCATAAAGTAAGTAATTTCTAAGACCATTTAATTTATAATATATTAATTCTTACCTTATACAATACTTGTTAAAAGATGAATCTCTTTAATGTAAAAGCTGTGTGATTTCAAAAGTTCTTATAATATTGAATTGCAATGTAACTCCTGTAAATATGAATATTAGTGCTGTATATATTGAACTAAGTTTGTAACTTTTCAGACCAATAGAGCAATGTTTAATTGGATTTCTTCTTTGTCATAGAGAGCACATTCCCATATCAGAAGGTATTGTGAAGTTCAAATAAATGCTGTATATCTGTCCTGTTGTCTAATGATATAGGTGGTGAGAGGCTAGCACTCCAAAAGGAACTGCATGAAAATATGATCTTCTCTTGAGAGAGCATTGCATCTTCCACCATCTACAAGCTGACTGCAGAATGAACCATGGAGCAGTCTTCAGTTGATCATAAAATTCTGCATAAGCAAAACAAGACAAAAATCTTGGAGCAACACCAGCTAGCTCCAAACACCTACCACCAGACTGGACCCACGGAAAAGTGGACCGCTTAGCCTGACCATGGCAATCCACATCAAACTTAGATAAAGACAATGGTTCATAAATGACTGCAAGCCCTTGCCAAACAATACTACTGCTAAGTGACATCTTGTCTTTGGCACATGAATGAATGAAATTACTATGGAGATGTTACTGTACCGGGGCAAGAGATAATCAAGTGGCTAAGTTGAGTTCCTAAAGAGCAATCAATCAGATCTGTTTATTGGTCAGCAATTTATGCCATTACAATATAAATATCATAGTATATAAAAAATATGAAATATGTAATACTTTATAATTATCAGCAACATTTTGAGCAGTCTAAAACACACAAAAGCACAGTACAAATAACAATGCACATTTCCTATTATCATCAAATTAATTTCCATAGTTATGCAAATATACAGTATTATTCAACAATATGTAGTTTCTCTTATCTATGATTTTACAAAATAAATGACATTTTCCAGTACGTATACTGAATTAGATTTGAGTAAATAAGTTGCCATTTGATTCGGTTCCAGTTTTAAAGTGTATAGTATGTCCCCCAAAAATGTATGCCTCATCCTGTTATACAGTGGGCATAGTATTAAAAGATATATAATAACTGGTCAGCAATTTTTTACATTGCCTGACCAAGTTATAATTCCCCGTTATAACTCGCGAGTTATAATAGGGAACATGTGCTGAGTCAGTCATGAAAACTGGCTCCCTGATTGGCACTACGTGTGGTCTGGGGCGGGCTTTCAGTTAGAAAAATATGGCGGCTCCTTACTTGCTTAGCGAGGAGCTGCCAGAGGAGGCGTTCACGTCACTTTTTCCAAAAATAAAAGAATATGTCTTGTTGATGCTACCATTTAGAAATGGCAATATGTCTCTCACTCGCTATATGGATGATCCTGCCATTCGGTGGCCACAAACAACAGGCAGTAGCAATGGGAAGACAAATGCGGTAAGATCACAACCGCAAAATAAATGGAAAGATGTAAAACAAAAAATTGCTGACCAGAAATTATATTTAATAAGGGATGGGGAAGTGTTTTCAATTTGAAATTAATGGTTGCCCTTGGTGTGGGATGCCTTAATAAACCCCTCGGGCTTCTCCTTCAGGGTTTATGTAGCATCTCACACCTCGGGCAACCATTAATTTCTCATTAAGCACACTTCCCAATCCATTATTGTATATGTTATATCATCTTCTGGTCTGGCACTTGCAGTTACTCCCGACAGCCTATGTACACAGAGTTTTTATTCTTTGACTTTCAAAGTATTTAAACCGGTACCTCTCAAGTAGTTTTCTTCTAATTGGGTCTTTTATAATGTTTAGATAGTTTTCAAAACCAAACTGTCTTTTATTATTTGACATCCATTTACTAATTTTATACTGCTTGCTTAACCCTATATCCCTCTGTATATATACATCTCTTAACTTGTCTTTTAGTTTTATACGAACTTCTTTTAGTGGTCTAGTATGAATGCCTACTATGTAATTTAATAAACCATATGGTTTGATAAGTGTTTCCACTATCTGCAGTCTTGGAATGTCTCTTGCTGGCTAGCATATTTAATAGTCATCTCTGTGCATATACGGGGTAGTCTATTCTCCTCTATCTTAAATGCTTTTAGCCAATACTTTACTATTCTTTCTTCTATGTTGCATTGTATTGGTATTTGTCCTGTCTCCATCTTTACCAGTACCGAAGGGGCTCCTTTTGGGAGACCTAAGAGGTGTTTATAATATATTTTTACAAGAGGTTCTAGTGTTCCTCTCAGTTCTATGCCCCAAATTTCTGCTCTGTATAACACCTGGTTTATTATCTTTGTATTTATGAGTTTAACACACCATTTAGTTGATCTACTCCAACTTTATTTGTAAACCTAGAACTGCAGATGAGAATTTCTTGAATTTCATCTCCATTACTTTTTTGTTTTCCCCATTTTGACTGGTTAGTAAATTATATTCTTAAATAACAATAGTTTTTTACTATTTCCAATTTCTTTGTTGTCATGTTTTATTTTATAATTACCCATTGATCTTTGTTGGTTTTTCCTCGTATCGTTAACTTTGTTTTATCATAATTTATTTCTAATGCCATATTTTCCATTTCTTTTTGAAGTTTTTAGAAGCTTCTTTTAATACCTAAGAAACTGGTCAAAAGGAGGACAATATCGTCCACATAAGCATGGTAGGTGCAGCACCAGGAGCACACTTTGGGCATGTGAAGGTCTGGGTCATAAAGTTTCACAAAGATCTGATTAATGATAAGATTAAATAATATAGGTGAAAGCACACAACCTTACTTAACACCTCTGTTAGTTGTGAATTTTGGATTTTAATTGCCAATGTTGCTATATCTGACACACGTTTTATTATTTTGCTATAATGTTACTATAATTTTATTTAGGGCCTATTCTATCTTGCATTCTTTAAGTGTTACCCAGAGTTTATTCCTTTTAACCCTGTCAAACATGGACTTAAGGTTCACAAAAACACAAGACAGTTTTTGTTTCTTAACTTTATTATATTTATAAAACATATGTGCCAACGTAAAACATTGGTCCAATGTGGATGACCAGGTATAAACTGGCTGTGCCTCATCAATTATTCTGTCTTTTTAACCCATTTTAATATTCTGTTATTAATGATTCTAGTGAGTATATTTTGGGATATTGTCAATCAAGCTTATGGGTCTATAGCAACTAGGGTTGTTCCTTTCTCCTTTTTTGTATAGTGGGGTTATTATATTTTCCAGCCATGAGCTTGGGATTTTATTTGTTTCCATTATGCACTGGTATACATAATATAAGCATGTGAACCAAATTTCTATACCGTTTTTAAAAATGTCCATTGGAACACTATCTGGGCCTGGAGCTTTTCTACTTGGGAATGCTTTTATAGCTAATTCAATTTCTTCTATGAATATTTCCTTTTTCATCAGAGTCCATACAATTCTTTCTGTTATATCTATTTCTTCTTCTACTTCAAAAAGTAGATTTTTGAAAAAGGTTATCAAAGTAGCTAGTTCTATGTAGTTTTCCACTTCATCCAAGTAATTATCAAACCCTTTCGTACCATCCTCCAAAATTTATCTTTTCTAATACTGTTTTTTTTTTCAAATTCTTTCCAGACCTTATTTCTATGTTTTTCCTTTTATTCTTTTATGACATTATTGTATTCTTTTCTTGATTTATTTAATATTTTCCTTGCTAGGATTTTGTCTGGTCACTCTTAGTTGGTTATTCAGCTTTTTCTTTGCTTGTCTGCATGTTCTATCATACCAACAGGATCAATTTTTGATCATGATAGTTTTTTCTTTGTTAATTATATTTTCTAATCTTCCCAAAATTATTTCTAAATTTTGTAGGCACATCTCATCTCTATTTCCCTCTGTTATAGTTCTATTTTTTCTATTATTCCATTTTTCTCCAGGTTTTTCATGAAGTGCTTATCATTTATCAATTCCCACCGAATACAATTTCTTTTCCTGCTGATCCTATCTGACCCCTTTTTTGTTCTTTAATAATATTTGTGTTTCTGTCTATTCTTATTTCTACAGGAACATGCACACTAACTGCCTTTTCCCATATTGTGATGTTCAATCAAAAAGGGATCATGTTATGAGAGACATAAGTTAGATCTATTATGGATGCCCTATTGTGTCCAATAAATGTGTAATTTCCCCCTAGATCATCTGGTAGTCTTCCATTTAACAGTAAGAATTTCCAGTTTGACATTATATTACACAATCTAATTCCTCTTTCATTAGTTTTCTTATCCTGTGATTTTCTAAGTACCTTTGAAACATATTGTCCTTCACTATTTCTGCTCTCTCCTCTGTAGGCTCCAGGGCTGCCCCACTCTCACATTAAAGTCCCCTACAATTATTATTTTATTTGGATTTATATTTGTCTCCTCTTCAAAAAATCCTCTGGAAGCCATCAAAAATATTTTCATCATTTTGCTTTGACTCTTTTGGTGGAAAATAAATGTTCAGAAACATAATTTCACTATTCTTTTCAGTTATCCTAATGTCCAAAGTATTTTCATCATTTACCTCTATTTTCATGGTACTAACCACATTTCTATTTTTGTTTAAAGTGAGCATACCTCCGTTATTTCTTCCAAACTTCTTCTTTTTCCTAGCAGGTTTATGAAATTACATATACCCATCTATTCCTATGTTTTCTTTTAACCAGGTATCTTGCAGACAGACAATTTCAAATGTATTTATGTAATCCATAAATTCAGGATCATGCAGTTTATCTTTTAAACCAGATATATTCCATGTTAATATGTTATTGTCCTTTCCTTTTCATATAACATAGAAACATAGACTTTGATGGCAGATAAGGATTGCTTGTCCCACCCAGTCTGCCCATTTCCCTACCTATTAGATACACTGCAGATCCTAGTTAACCAACAGCCTACTTCCTCCTAACTCCCACTATAATTGCCTTATGCCTGTCCCATGCATTCTTGAATTCTCCACTGTTTTTGGCCCCATGACCTCCTCAGAAAGGCTTTTCCATGTGCCCACCACCCTCTCTGTGAATAAATACTTCCACACATTGCCACTGAGCTGTTCCCACTCTGTCTTCAAACTGTGCCTTTGTTCTGCACATCTATTCCCTCTTTTTCATGCATTTGATGAGTGCATATTTCCCTCAATAACTGTCAATCTTCCAGCAAGTTCTCCAATGGTGCAAACCTGTTGGAAGTCTGAATCCAGTTCATCTATGTTTCTGATTTCACTAACTTATGCCACTCATTGCTCATGGGGAATCTTCAAAAATATGGATCCCCAGTTGGTCTAATGTGTGAGTTTACCTTATAATCTCTGTATACAAATGTTCATTATTTATCCACATTTTAACCTGGCCATTCTGTTTCCATTAAATTACTTTGCCTAATATGTTACTCAGGTTTTGTATTTTCAATGTGTTTTTTTAATAATTCCTCCACCTTTGTTTTCAAATTTTGTTTTGTTTCTTTTGGGAAATAATTTAGTCCAAAAATGAAGAATGTTTTATTTATTTTCTTATCTTCTGGTTCATTCACTTGATTGTAATATTCCAGAAATAAAGAATTTAAGCTACTGTACTTACCTTACCCATTTCTGTCCCCAAGTTTTTTATCTTTTCCCTTAAGTTTTCTATAACTTTTAACATGCAAAACTGATCAGACACCAATAGGGCCAGTTCTGTATTTTCATTTGGCCTGCACACACTTACATGTGGTAGTATGTTTAAATTTCCTTCTAATACTGAGTTTAAAAATGTTTTTCAGTATATCTTTTTTTTTATCTTCATTTGGCAGAATCCCTATTTTATGTAATGAAAGTACATAATCTGTTCCCATTGTTTTCTTTAGAAAAATGTGAAATTTACAGTATTCTGTTTTTTAACTCATTTTCCTTATGTTTATCTCCCTTCCTTAAGTCAGTATTTCCTTCTTTGTTGTCATTAGTTTTTATGGGTGGTGCTTTTATTTTGTTTGATTTTTCTTCTGAGGATTTGATTATTTCTGCAGTTACCATCTTGCTTTTTCCATTTTCCTTCTTTTAGTTCTCCTTTTTTCACCATCTTTGCAGAAGACTTACATATAGTGTCTTTATTTCTAGTTTCAGCAGTTTTTATTTTGCTTGTCTGAACCTGATTTTTGATTATTTTTGTTTTCCTCTTTTCCCTCTGTTATTCTCATTCCCTGAATGCTCCTTATTATTTTTTGTCAGGTTTTCCTTTTTGTTTTTGTTTCAGTTTCTTCACTTTTTTCTCAATATTGCATTTCATCATCTGTTTGTTCCTGCTTTGAATTTTTCCTTTTCCCATAAAACTGGATTTCCTGCTTTTAATGCTTCCACTATGCTATCCTGTCTTATGTTTTCCTTGGGGAGTATTATTAATTCAAGTTCCACATCTGATTCCGTGCTAGATACATCACTCACTGCACAGGCTGCCTTTGTTTCTATCTGTGCCATTCTGAAGTTTTCATTTCTTGAACTATTACTGCCCTCTTATCTTGGCATTTTATGTTCCTGTCTATGATTTTTGTTGATTTGTTATCATTATCTTCACTTTTATTTTCTATTTGCTCCTGTGTTTGCCTATATTTTCCACTTCCTTCTGCCTGTCTTAATATATCTAGTTTTATTTTGTTTTCAATGCAGATGCCCTTGATAAATGAAATTTCCTGTCTCATTAGTGTAATTTGTTCATAAAGCATTATGTCAGCCAAATATGGATCTCGCAAAGCTCTAACTAGATACTTTGTGATATGTTTCATGTTGGGGGAAAATTACTTATCAGTGGGTGTTGGGCTCATTATTTGACTATAGTCTGATTCTGCCATATCATTTTGTCCAGTAGAGAAATGGGGAAAATCTAATTCTGACTGCTTCGAGTCCTGATTGTAAGTTTGCTATGCCCTCTCATTTGTTAATTCATTTGTTAATTATTTATTTATGTTAATTGAGTTTTGTATCAAGTATCTCATATCGTCCACTGTCTTACTAAGATTTTTTAAATTTGTCAGGACATCCAAGAAGTCTATGCTCCTTTCAATATTTGGGGTAGTTACTTCAAAATTGTTTCCATCATCCATCATACTTTTAAGATCCACACTTCCCACTTTTTAATGTGAGTTTTAATTTCAAAAATATGCCTTATATCTAAGTTTCTTTTCTCAACTGGTGTCGATGTGATTTCAACCTTGTTCTTTCTTGAAATAATTTTTTCTCTCTTTTTTGTAAGTCTGATGACTTTGAATTTTCATTAAGGTATGGAGTGCAAGTTGTTTTAAAGTTTGGGGTATAGTTACTGTTCTGAGGGTCTTCTATGATGTTAACATTAGTTTTGCTGCTTCTGGTTTCTACCAGCATGCTAGTACATCTTTAGGCTAGGGAGAGTAACTGCAAATCCAGTAAATCCAGCTCACAAAGTTCACTGGATGTCCAATATTATATTTTTTTATGAACTATTACGGGAATACAATATGAATACAGTGCAGTGTAAATACAGATACAACTAAATAAATATGCCCTTGATTAAAAAATATCCTTGTCAAACAGGGAATAAAATACAATCAGTGAACAAAGACTCTTATTGGACTGACAAGTAAAGCTGGTAAAAAAGCAAAACCAATAGGAGTTTGTTTTGTTTCATAAGTAAGTTTCATAAGTCAAGTCAAGCTTCGGACTTTTGTCCATAGTGCTCACCATTTTTTGCTTTTAAATGTAGTAGTCATATCAGATAGATATTTATCAAGTCTAGACTTGAACATGTCCATGCTAGTACTCCCACCACATTTATCGGCAAGTAATTCCATGCAGATACCACCCTTTGTAGTGAACCAGTGCTTCCTTAGTTGGTATTCCATTTAGGCAGTTCTAATTGCACACAATGCTTACGAGCGCTAGACCAGCCTATTCTATATGACATTTTTAGATCTTCTCTTAATGTAGCATCTTGTGATATCCTAAACATCATACAAAGGTCTCCTCTTAGTCTTCTATAACCTAAGGAATATAGATTAAGTTTAGTTAATTTCTCATTGTAAGACAGATTTTTTAAGGCGAACACTGATCTTGTCACTCTACACTGAACACTCTCCATTCTCACAATATCCTTTCTGTACTGAGGTGACCACAGTTGCGCACAGTACTCCAGATGCGGCCTCACCAAAGCTCCATACAATGGAATAATCACATTTTCATGTCTGCTAGAAATATGTCTCAAGATACAGTTTAAACTCTGATTAGCCCATTTAACTTGTTGTTTGCAATGTGAACTAAACTTTAAATCTGATGTAATATTGATACCTAAGTCTCTCTCTTCTGTTGTTGTTACCAAGATATTATTCCCAATATAATACATATGTTTGTTGTTGTTATGACCCATATGCATGATTTTACATTTGGAAATACTGAGTTCCAATTTAATAATTCTAGTCCACTCGAAAATTTCATTTATGGCCTGTTGCAAGGAAAGTGCCTCTGTTGTCGAAGTCACAGTTGTTCCCAGTCTGCAATCATCAGCGAACTTAGAAATCCATATATGAGGATTGCTGAGCTGCAACGATGAAATATAGACATTAAAGAGACATGGACCCAACACTGAACCCTGAGGCACCCCGCTAGTGACTTCAGACCAATCTGACTTCACACCCTCAACCACCACTCTCTGCTTTCTGCCCGTCAACCATTTAGCTATCCAATTTATAATTTTGTTATTAATTCCAGTTTTAATCAGAGTTTGTATTTATGCCTCATGAGTAGTTTATCAATGCCTTTGCAAAATCCATGAAACCATGTCCACCAGTTTGCCATTATCCAATTCTACATTAACATTTCCATAAAAGGATAATAAATTAGTTTGACATGATCTAGATTTAATAAAGCCATGTTGTACAGGATCAGATAATTTATTTGTTGTTATATAATCAACTATGATATCCTTTAAAATACCCTCCATAACTTTACCCAATAATGATGTGAAACTAATAGGCCAAAAATTGGCTGGGTCAGATCTTGATCCTTTTTTATGGAGAGGAACAACCAAGGCATTTCTCCAGGCTTGAGGGACTACACCTCTGTGTAAGGATGCTTGATATAAAAAGCTCAGTGGTTCTGCCAGATGATCAGCAAGTTCTTGTAAAATTCTAGGATGAATATTATCAGGGCCTGGAGATTTATTAATGTCTAGTTTACTTAATCTGTTCTTTACCTCTGCAGGTGTTATTTTAATATTTCCAACTAAGGGAGTCAAAGTGTCAAAAATAAGATGTGTATTACCAGGATTAAAAACTGATCAAAAATAATTATTTTGTATATTAACTGTTTCTTGCTCGTTAAGCAAACCACCATTGCTGTCTTTAAAGGGTCCCAGTAATGAATGATGAGTCTTTTTGCTATTAATATAAGAAAAAAATGATTTTTTGTTATCTTTAATTTTGTTGGCCAAGGTAAATTCTTGCTGAGCTTTTGCTTTTTAATTGTTGACTTGAGTAATTTAGCATGTTTATTGTATGCTAAACAATTCTTCTGGGTTTTATCTTTCATGTATTTCTTGAACAGTATGTCTTTATTATTAATTAAATGTTTGATTTGTTTATTTAGCCATCTAGATTAGATTTTTACCGTTCATTTGTTTAGATTTAATAGTTGGAATATACTTGGTATCTAACTGATTAAGCTGATTAAGGAACACAATCAACATGTCCTCAGTGTTTTTACCTTCAAAATCCTCAAACCAGTCCCACAATGCCAGATCTTGCCCAAAACAAATGAAATTTGCTTTTGCTAAATTTAATTTAATTGCTTCTTCTAATTTGGTACATGACTTATGAGTCTGCTTCACTGCTCCTATTATACACTGGACTTTAGAATGGTTGCTGTTACCCAGGGGGAGGCAGAATCTGTATCTTGTTAATCAGATCACTCATATTTGTCAATATGAGGTCCAGAACATTATTTCCTCTGGTATTTTCATGTACTAATTGTTCTAAACCCAGCTGTTCAAATGCATCCAAATATAATTGTTCAGTTTTGTTACCCATCTTTAATAACTTCCAATCAATACCAGGGAGGTTGAAGTCTCCCAACACAATTAGATTGTCCTCTGGATTCAAGTTAGCAAGCAAATCAAGAAAAATAGCGTCCTTTATCATGTGTAGTAGATGGAGGTCTATAATAAAGGCCAATTATGACTTTGGGGCCACTAGACTGTATTAAGTTGAGCCAGATAGTTTCAGCTTCAAGGTTGTCATAAGGCAATTGTATGCATTTGATGGATTGATGTACATATATTGCAATGCCCCCACCTTTTCTGTGAGATCTAGACTTATGGAAAAGGTTGTAACCAGGTATTGATTTCTCCCAGGAGTCACTATTATCCCACCACATTTCTGTATTACATGCTATATGAATATCATGTGATAACAAGAAAATTTTAAGTTCTTCATATTTTTTTATAAGACTTCTAGAATTTATAAGTAAAGTTTTCCATCCCTTGATCTTGGCATGATCCAGTGGTGTGTTCATGTTTGGGTGCTTTACTGATGTGGACTGCCCTCCTTGTACCAGTTTAAATGTAAATCAATCACTTCATTCAGTTTCCTGCCTAAAATCCTGAACCTGCTAAAGTAAGATGCAAGCCATCAGGTTTAAATAAAGATTTATTACAAAATGTAGTGGAATTATCCATAAAATCCAGTTTGTTATTTATGGGTCCTTCACCAGTCATTTGTTAACATGATTGCTTTATTTTTATAGCTTGAGTACCCATATGTTGGTAAAATACCAGAAAATATTAAATCTCCACCTTTTTGTTTGATCCTTGTTGCTATGTCAGTTATTTTATTTTGAAATTTGTTCTGGCTAGTTTTATATACATCATTAATACCAATGTGTACTAAAACTAGAGGGTTCTTTGTATTTTCTATCAGTCCATCTAATAAGGTTGACACATCACTTGCTTTAGCTCCTGGCAGGGTGCTAACAATAGTGCTGGTTTTTCTACCCTCGCAAACCACAGTATCCACTCCTCTGATAATTGAATCTCCTATGACTAGTATATCTTTAATTAGGGCCTTTTCAGGTATCAGTGTATTTTGATTATTAGTCATAGCCTGCTCCTGTTCAGAGTCATCTGCAGAGTCTATGTTATCTTGTAAACAGTCAAACATGTTGTGAACTGGTGTAATATTTTCATTGCAGGTGATACAACCCTTCTTTAGTGTTTTTTGAAGGTTTTGTCCAAGGGGTGCTAACTACAGGTAAAATAGGCACATACTCCCCTCTCATTTGACTTAGATTATCCTCTTCTAACACACTTCTAGCTTTAATGTCGGAATTATGAATTTCAGGCTCTGTAATGTCTTGTACAGCTTGATCTATAAACCTCTCAAGACGGGTGATTTCTTTTTGAGTCGCTAATCTTTGTGATATATTTTCAAATTCCAATCATAAATTAGCTATTAGTACACAATTTTCACACACATACTCCTTGCATGCTGGTGCCTCGGTAAACATCTGGCAAGTAATACAAATTCTTTTAGGTCTGATGCCATGCTTACCCTTATTTTGTGACTTCCTTCAATCTTTAATCTGTAACTTCTTACAAATATGACTTATACTGAGCATTTGTGTCCCTGTACTCTGTGGACTCAGCGGACACAGCAGACACGCGCGGTGCCACGTGCACGCTGCACACACTTGCCCTGCTCACTGCAGGACTGATTTTAAAGTGAGCGGTCTCGGGGGTGTAGTGAGAAGTAGCCACTCAGCTCCTCGTACCCAAATAGCTCAGCTGTAGGCAATGTTAGAAATTACACTGTGCATTTAACACTCATTTGTGGAAGAGGCACAATGAATCAAAATACTCTTAAAAGCCCATAAAATAGCACTGTCAATCAGCGCTCTCTGCCTGCAATTAATACAGGGCTCCTAGTATACACCTGCAACATAAAAATGCAAAAAATAAAATAAAAATACAAAATATACACTATAAAATATAACATATAAAATATTGGTAATAAAGAAGCTAAAAAAAAATATAGTGAAAACTAGGAGCTCCTGCAATCAGGCCACCTTGATAGCCTTAACAGCCTCAATAGCTTTTTATGGTGCCAAGTCCTGTGGACTACACTTTTATAATGTGCAAATAAGTGTGCCAACAAATATCCAAAATGTTCAGAATGCAAACAAGCAATAGGTAGTACATAGGTGGTAAAAAAATCAAGCCCCCCTTTAATGTGCACTCATGTAAATCCTCTGTCTATTATAAAAAGATTCTAGGCAATGGTTAAGTAACTTTATGTGACTAGAGGCTTGCCTTATGTGCAAAATTAGCAGGAATAGCTGTAAATTGCAAGGTGAATGACATGTAATTTACACACAGATGGGAAGAACAAAGACTGTCACCAATATAATTGGGTTCTAGAAAGACCATATTGGTACCAATGTATTTGAAACAGTTAGTAGATAGATAGTTAGTAAGTTAGTTAGTTAGTTTTTGTTGACTGGGAAAGGAGAGTAGGAACTATAGTACTTTCTGTTTTCTGCCCCATCAAACACTCACATACTGTTCTAACTGCTGTTAACCGGTCCTAATGTTCTAGCAATGTGAATGTCATATTTTAACATTGGTTAAGAGAGCCTGACCATAAGTAGTTTTAAAACTATGTTGAAAACTTATTTATTTTCCTTGGCTTTTCCAGACTAATTTTAAATAATTTATTCTGCAACTTGTTTTTAAATCTTCTGCTTATGTTGTGTACAGCACCTTGATTTTGAAAGGCACTTTATAAATAAAGTGTTGATTGATTGATTGATAAAGCCTTATAATGACAGTGCTGATTATTCCCCTTCTAGGACTGTCACACGCTGCTGCTGCTGCTGCTGCTGTCACTTCTTCTCGATACTAGGACCATAACCAACCCAACATCACCAGACCTTCTGCTTCACGTAGTGTGGCCATCTAAACTCACCATGACACCAGGTAAACAATTTGTTTTCCAAGATATCAATTTTAAAATAACACCTTGTTTTAATTTTCAGACAAGAACTTGTATGGATATTTCACAGTGTAGCTAATTATCATTAATGGCCTGTAACTTCCCATGAATTTTTGAGAGAACAGATAAGTAGTATTTGTTATTATTTATTTTAAGTACAGCATCATGATCAAGTTAGATAGGTGTATATTGTACTCCTGACCTCTGTTTATGCTGAGGATGTCTAAGGGAATTTTAGGGGTAGTGGAATTGAATTGGTCAGGAAGTTGCACTGCACTGATATTCTTAAAATTTATATAATGTAAGGTTACATACAGAATGGCAATACTTTTTTCATTAGCTGATCATGTGATTATCCACTTGTAATATAATAACCAAGCACTTTCTGATTGCTTTACTTTTACAAATATTCTGATGTTTTAATTTTCAGATCTCCATATAAAATATATTAAGTAGAAGAATGGGAGGGATGGCACCTATGACCAAATGGAGTCAGTGGTGATGGAATAGGCAGGGATGAGGAGCAGACTGGATGGGCCTAAAGGTCTTTTCTGTCAACAAAATCTAAGATTCTATAAAATTAGACTGAGACTTAAATTATTGGTAAAAATATGCACTTATGTGGGGCTGTGAGATGCATACAGGACAACACATCCCTCTGAGGGTTACACCTATTACAGAAACACATTAGCCACCAAAATTGATTTTTTTTCATTGTGGGACAGGCTTCTAATAGTAAGGTGGAACTGATCCCTGTAGAAACTTCTGATAATTTTTACTTGGTTGTGCAATAGGCTCTGCAGATAATATCTAGTTAGGAAACCTAAATGGAGACTTAACAATAACCAGCAACTAGTTTGAAATATAAAGGCTTTGGAAAGCCTTTTCTCTTCAGGGAATCAGACATGATAACAAAGGGGGAAGGTGGAAGGATATGAAAAAAAGGTAACAGAGTTTTTATAAAAGGCATCCCTGAAAAGAAAAGGTCTGATTATTTAAAGTACTTGTACCTCTGAAAACAACTATTTTGATGATCTCACAATCTCATAATTTACGGTTGGCACATGAGAATCCAATGAAGCAAGCAAAACTCCAAATGCAGGAAATATAATATAAAAATACTTCATTTTTGTTGTTGGAGCAAAGATATAGGATGCAACAGAAAGCTTCTATGGGCAATATTTTTGAATGCTCTGGGGTTTGATTTTCAAAAGGGGACATTTGGTACAAGGTGCCTGCACCAAAAGGAATTGACGCAAGTGACACCTTGTGCCAAATGTTGCAGCAATCCTGATTTTTAAATGCAGGCTGTGTCAAAAGTGGGATGCCGTGCGCTGAACCCCTACCACCATGCCACGCTTGTACCAGTAGAGGTGATGTGCCAAGAAGCAAAGGAGCTGCAGCATCCCCTTATTTGGGATTTTGGAAGCCTCAATGTGGTTGCAGGACAGGGCTGCAGTTACACCAGCCATGAGCTGGTCTAAGGGCCCTGTGCCAGTGCTTTGGTGGGAAGCGAGTGAGGGGGCTGTATGGTTGGGAACCAGAGCATAGGGACCAGTGGGGGTGATGAACTGGGTGACAAGGACACCGAGGCAGTGGCAGGGTACAGAGGTGGCACCTGGTGGTGGTATGGCTGATGAAACAGAGCCACATTGCCTGTGTACACCATGAGAGGCATGCACAGATCCTGTGCAGGTGCCACCAGTCCTGGCACCTGCCCCATCACTGACACAGTAACTGACATGCAGTGGGTGGCATTGGCTACAGGGTACTAGGTGCAGTTGGTGGATGGGGACATCCCCCAAGAACTGAGACATTCCTCTGTGTTTGCTGCCCCCCACATGAAGCCATGCTGATGCCAAATTATACCATTAGGATCTGTGTCAGTGAAAGGGCAGGTGCCAGGGCTGGTGGCACCAGGAGCTCTGGAACAAGGTCTGTGCATGTCTCCCTCAGTGTACCCCATCTATGTGGCTCTGTCCCACTGGTCATGGCACCACCACCACTAGGTGCCACCTCTGTACCCTGCTATTGCTGCCATACCCTGGTTGTCCAGTTCAGCACCCTCACTGGTCCCTATGCCCTAGTTCCCAACCATGCAGGATTCTTTTTCCCCCCAAGTTCTGTGGCTGGCCCCACATTGTGCCAGCAAGGGGGGGGCTTGATGGGACCCTCCATCAAACCAGTCCAGTGTGGCACAGGTTTGCCACAACACTATGACTGCAGCAACTCTCTGGACATTACTGCAGGGATCCCCTTTTTTTCTAGAATAGAGCACAGGGTCCCTGATGCACCCAGAGTTTGTCACAGCCATGGATCAGCCCACTGTGTGCTGATCCAGCAGCTGTTAGAAAATTTAGCCCAGGGTGTGGTCTACAGTTTTTGAGGCATTACAAAATATGTTTTGTAACATCTGTACTGGAAAAGAAGAAACTGTAGTGGTATTAATGGATCATCTACACTCTACGCTCATTTTATCAATCTATTTTCATTTTATTTTACCAGGAATAGCACCATTGAGCAAGTTCATTTTCAACGTGGTCCTGGATGGACACTACAGAAAAACATATCAGTACATTCATTAGTACAGTGTACATAATATTACACAATAGAACCAGATAAGGTCCTAAGTAGTATAACAGAGGCTACAGGGTAATGGAGAATTATAAGGAAGTTTCCATTAAGCACGTCAACTTGATGAGAAATAGATACATTAATAACAACTTCTCAGAATCTCCATAATAATCAGAGACAGAAATTTCAATTTTTGTTCTTAAAATTCCTATGGTTCCTGTATCTTTGAGACTTAATACTACACAACCAATTACTGCACAGGTGGTAAAGACTGCTATCTCTGCTTTAAAAAATAAAACAGTGTGTGGATACAATTGGCAAACATCAGAATTCTGTAAGTTCTTTTCTGAAACACTCTGTTTTTAGCTGAAGTTTTTAATTTTTGGCTGGATGCTAATGATTTTGCTCTGATTTTGGTATGATGGCTATCAAGGTTTTTCTTTTCAAACAAAATGTGATCCATTGCATATCTTTAACTGTAGACCTATTTGTCTACTTTACACAAACATTCTTTGTACAAAGTTAACCCAAATAGCTGTGCATCTCATTACCCCTTTTCAGACCTGCTCAGTTCCTAATAGACAAATGTGTAGCAATGTACTTTTGACTAGGGAGATTGTCTAATTATGAAATCAGGGTAAAGTGCAAGGTTTTATACATTGCATGGACCAAGCTAAAGTCTTTGATAGGGTGTCTCACAATTGTATATTCCAGGCATTTAAATATTATGCAGTACCACCTCAGATTGTTAAGTGGATTAAAGCCCTATACAGGGACCTAACAGTAACTGCAAATGTCAATGGACTTTAGGAGAAAAGTAATTTTGTCCAGTGGCAGGCAACAGGGGAGTCCTCTTATCCCATTGTTGTATACTTTTAGTTTAGACCCTGTCCTTAGATATAAAATGCAGAATGCAGGAATTACAGGACTTAAAACCATCCAAAGTGCACAGTAGTGAAGCTATCTGTCTATGCAGATGAGGTCTGCACATATGTGACAGATTCACTTTCAGGATCCAAGGAAGTTGATTCCTTCAGTTCTATGTGATGTAGCAAAAACTTAATAGTGAGAAGTAGATCAGCAAGAGCAAAATGCCAAAGCCACAAATAGCCCCTGATGAAAACAGTGACAGTGAAAATAGCAACTCTCAGACAAAAAAAAAACAGAAGTCAACAAAGGAAACTGCACACTTGCGAGGGGTGGCTTCACCCCCCCCTTAAATTAAATAATGAACTTGATGTCCAATGCAATTCTAGGAAAGGGGAAAACTCCAGAGGGTGGATTTCCACTTGGGAGGAAACTTGTGAAGGGGCAAGCAAGAAGGGGGAACTTCAAAGTGAAGATTCAGAGGGATGACAAACTGGTGGAGGGGTGAGAGAACAACAGCCCATCACACAATCACTAACTAAAGAACTAAAGAAACAAAAACAGAAACAGCCAAAGAAACACCCAGGTTGAAGACTCGTCACACAAACACAGCCGACAACCCTAACTGCTACACCAAAGCAGCAGATTGATGACTCACCCCACAGCAGTGTACTTCACTGTTGTCACCAGCCATTTTCTTCCAGTACAACCTTGCTGAAAGAACCACTCACTAAAAAACACACATCACCCAAAATACATTCTCTCTTTTGAACTCACTGTTATTATGTCACCCATATTGCTTCTCTCTTATCACAGGATATCGATTCCTCCATGGAATATTCATAATTTTTGGGTGGTAACTGAAAGTAGATAAAAGTCTGGGTTTATCTGGGGGAGTGTAAAGTTCAAGTTCATGATATTGCAGGGGTTCTAGCTACTGAAGAATTAGTTACAGTGCTCAGAACCAAATTTGGGAAAGGGAACATGGCTACAGAGAACTGGAAGAAGGTGCTGGAGGAAGGGAAACAAAAAGTGGACAGGCGGAAGGTGTGGCAACCATCCAAGAGAAAAAGGGTGACAGTGGGAACAACTTTCCTCTTTCCTCTTTTTACAGTTAAGATTGATCGATTCCACAACAACTCAATGTGTTATCAGCACGGTACAACTCAGAGCAGAAACTTCACTGAACAGCAGTACCGCACTGATAACATACTGTATCTCTAATGTCAACTCACTGTACCACTAACATATCCCCCAAATAAAACCACAGAACACCAGCACAATTATGAATGATCATTATTTTTTATTGAATGGTTCTGCCAATGGAACCCCCATCTAAATATAATCAACTCTGAGGTCGACGTATTCAAAGAAAAGAGCAGGTTTTCTATACCTGCACAGTTTCACCCTTTAAGTTCACAATGACCTCAACACCACTCTTAAATATGTACTGGAATAATTCAAACAGTTTTGCAAAAAAGAAATACAAAAATCAAACTGAGATGAGGGAGGACTTGAACTGGGGTCCAGTGCACCAAAGCTACCTGCAGGCTAGCACGCTAACCTCTAAGCCATTCTGGCAGCATGCTGACAGCCTGCAAATCAGCAGACTTAGAGTGAATAGTAGAAACAGAAGGAGGTACCCGTACAGCGCTGTAACACATACAGCTATCAACTTCTGATACTGCAGAAGTCTTTTGTACTATTTGCTATGCGGTATTCACCACGCGCTCATACCATTAGCTGAGTGGTCATGCTACCGCCTGATCTATGTGCCTCTTAAATCTGTGTGAGTCAACCTGTATAGTACTTTTCTACTTTCATGAGGAAGCAGACTTAATACCATAAAAAGAAATATTATATATTTTCCTTTTGCAAAAGGAAGTTTGGGTTTCCCTAAAAGTAGCACCAGTATAGTTAGCGTTGAGTGCAAAGTTCTATGTTAAAGCCAACTTTTTGAACTTCAACAACTCTGGAACTGTTCAACTGATTTGCATGAAATGTGGCTCACATAATTTTGAGGAGTAGGTCTCTTGACTTTGAAATCTTTGTGTGAATCTGTTGAATGGTTCTAAGGTTATGAAAGTTCACAAATCCCTAAATTTACCATTTTTTTGCCATTTCTTTGACCACCTGTATCTCAGAAACAGTTTCAGGTTGTGATCTGACATTTTCAGGGTAGAAGACCTTTGTCTCACAGATGTGCCTTTTGAATGTTTGGTGAAAAAATATTAATCCATTCAAAAAGTATTAAAGTTTTAATTTTCCCATTATTACCTATGGGAAAAGTTACACGTTCCGCACAAAAATACTTTTGTTTTCACAGGAGGTTCTGTATTTTTGCATGTATGGTCACATAAAGCCTAGTTTGTTTTCACAGAGCTCTTTTGTGTTCACAGGAGCTACTGTCATTTCTCATGTAGGGTCACATAGAGCCTACTGTATTTTCACACAGCTCTGTTGTGTCTGCCATCTTGTTTTCCCATTGGTGAGAGACGCAAAATAAAGAAAATATGTAAAAATGAATGTGATAGGAAAAACAAGCTTCAGAACTTAGCTAAACAGGACCAATTTAGTTACATTCTGATGTTTGTATTGTTACAGTTTGTGTCCAGAAACACCTTTTCTGGGCACCAAATATCCCTGGTACAAAGGTTAGCGAGAGGACAACTTCTGCTGCCTTCTCTGTATGAGAACAGCAGCATTTTCTTGACTTCTGCAGCTTGAACTCCTGCTGCTGGCTGCTGCTTTAGCTGTGAGCCACCGTTTCCCTGGTGTCAAGTGGTACCCCCACCCGCCGATCACTGTCCCCAATCCCTGGTGTCTAGTGCCCCCCCACCCTCTGATTCTGATAGTTTAATTTTTATTCTGACACCGGGATGCCCACCGCAGGTGTCAGCTGTCTCCTCCCTGCAGCCTTTTCTCTTTAATATTTGCTGACACTGGGGGGCCCAATCTCTGTGTCAGCATTGCAATCCTCTTCCCCCCTCAGCAGTGTAGAACACTGGGGAGCCCACTCCCAGTACCCCCAAATATACATTTATTTGTCTCTGTAAAAATGAAAACAGTCCCCTGATGTTTTTTTTTACCCTGAAAAAAAGAAACAGGCTCCTCATCATCCCCACCATTCCCCTCCGTCATCCTGACCTTCCCACTAAGCACCCACCTCCCTGTCCCTCCTTACCCAATATTTATCTCTGGAGGTCATTCGCTGTCATCTTCTGTGGACTGGGACACATCTGTACTCTTCAAAACTGAACCACAAACTGAGGAATCAAAGTACAGTAAGTGCCATATAATGTATTTTAATGGCATTTTGAACTTATGTTCATAACTTTGGCATTTTTAGGTATTTTACACCAAATTTCAACATAGGTTTTTGACCCACCTCATGAATGCATTATGTCATTTATTAATCAGGTCTCGTAAGGTGATTTTGTGGTCACTGCACAAAATCACCTTTCAGACTGATTAATGAAATGACAATGCCAGTGTTCATGGGAATGAATCCCAAAAAGCCCATGCAGAAAATGTGGTAAAATATTTATTAAAAATAGTTGAGTTATGAGTGTTCATTGAAATGTTTCTATGCATATGCATAACTTTGGTAATTTTTAATATTTTGACTCTAAATTTTCAACATAGCCATTTTTTCACACCACCTCATGAACAGTACAGCTGTCATTTTTCACATCCTGCCCAAAATGTGTTTCTGCACCTGTGGCATGGAACAGCATTTTGGCATGGATTTGAAAATTTTCACCTATGGGGTTTATGAGGCAGTGTCATAAGAAGACTATGTTCAAAATGTGGGGTCAAAATATGAATAAATGCCAAAGTTATGACCATTCATTGCAATTTCAGTACGTCCCCATCATAACTTCAGCAAGTTTTAATATTTTCAACACAGCCTTCTTATTACCTGACCTCATGTATGTCACAGCTGTCATTTTTCAAATCCTGCCCAAAATTTATTTTCACATCTATGGTACAGAATGACACTGCAGTTGTGCAGAATTATGTTATGGCATGGATTCAAAACTTTTCTGTACCGGAATACGTGAGGTGGGGCAATAAGATGGCTATGCTAAAATTTGGTCACTGTTGTCCTATGAATGGAGCACAGGGCCCTGGAGGGCCCTAATGCTTTCCTGAATACATACATATACATATATATATGGAGGATGGGAGCACAGGGTCCAGAGGGCCCTGCACTCCCACAGATAAATAAGGACTTGATTATACTATCTGAAAAAGTAAGGAAATTCATTGCAAAAAACTTTGTTAATACATCAGTTAGGGCTGTTACCTAAGTGACAAAAGCAGGGAAATGTAGTGTTAGGGTTTCCAACCCTAACATCCCACCCACACCCTGCAGACACTGACAGGCATTGGGGCTGTGCCTTGGGGTCATCAGCCCTAAAGCTCATCCCAAACTCCTATACTGTACCCATCTCAGCTTATTTACTTATGGAATGGGGTGAGCGTTTGCGCCGATGACCCCAAGGCACACCCCCGATGCCTGTCAGTGTCCACAGATCAGGGGTGGAATGTTAGGATGGAAACCATAACACAACATTTCTTTGCTTTTGTTGCTTTACTAACTACCCTAACTGATGCATTAACAACTTTTTTTTGCAATGAATATATATATATATATATATCTGTTTATGTATTTTTCCTTTCCTTATCTTTCTTTCCCCCCACTGATGTTAATTACATTTGGAATCTCACCTCTGTCAAAACCACTTGAACTGGTTCCCAACTGTCCCAGTATTTGAATAATCTTTTATAAGTTAAATAAGGATTTTTCTCTAACCTCATAGTTTCCAGGAAAATATTTTTCTTTAGGCCAATATTAGGAACTAAAGCTTCTTTCCAAAATCTTGTGATGCACCTTTTAACATTTAATAATGTTGGATATATTAAGTGTATCTTATTCCCTTGTGGTATGTCATGAAAAGAAAAAGTACTTAATAAACATAATTCAAGCTAAAAATTTAAAATAATATTCAAAATGTTATTTATCTGGCATATTACTATTAACCAATAAGGCTTTATTCTGGGACATAATGCCAATACATGAGTGGCATTAGCAATTTCACCACATCATCTATTACATATAGGGGAGATAGCATTTAATTGTGCTAGTCTTTGTATTAGAGTAGAGCTGCTGACGTTGATCTAGTTTCTGACACTGTACTATATGAGCTGTCTTTGTACACTGTCAATTCATTTTCTGTATTATAATCTGTCCTTACCAGGACCTCCTTGCAAATGAGCATTGTTCAATGGATCTTTTTCCTGGTAAAATAAACAAATGCAAATACAAACACTACTGAATTTGTTAAGAAAATATGGAGAATTGTATATTCCGTGTAAAGTACAGAAATTAATTTTATTCATTCTGTTATTAACATACATGCGCCATGATGTGCAATTTGATTCCCATTTCTGTTGAGAGATTTGGATATTTAAATCTGCCTCTCAGTTTTCTTTCAGAGAATATGAATTAATTTTAACATTGTTAATAACAAAATTGTAAAGTTGATCATTTCTGTCTATTAGGGAGCTAAATCTAATTGTTTAAATAAGGCATTATTTTCAAAGCTGAGTGTCCCAGTCCCCATTAGCCATAACAAGGCAGTTTAAATTTGTAAATTCCTAAATAACATATTTCTGGGAACTCTATATAGCTCTTCTATTTGTTGAAAATATCTAATGTGATGTTCCATATAGAAGTCTGATATAGTATAAATACCATAACTATTCCACTTCTTGATTATAGTATTCCACTTCTTGAATGCTATATGTGTGTGTATTAGATATAGGGTGAAATGTATTTCCATAAAAGGGAGTCAGTCTGAACATATGTGTTTTAATATGTACAGTTCTCATAACTTTTTTCATTTAGATAACAAATTTAATATGAAAATGTTATCTCCACCTTATATTTTTTCCCTATTAAGATTTTGAAATAGAAAATAAATTATTTTTGTAAATGATGACTTCCCTAGCACCATCTATTTCCATGGGGGAGGCGTAACAATAAAATATTCTTTTATGACTTCTAGTGTTGTTGCCCAATGATAATATTGGAGGATCAGAAATTTTAAACCCAGCTGATTATAGTGAGCATTTATATATTTTTTTAATCTATGGTGTCTCCTTCCATATAAATTTAATAGTAGTACATTTATTTTAAGCTGCGCTTCCCAAATTGGCTCAAGACACTGTAAAGAATGACAGATTAGATTGTAAGGTTATCATGTCACTTCCCAAATTTAGTAATTAATTTCTCTATTCTGTGCAAAGTAAAACTTGGAATTAAAACAAAAGTACCTGAAACACATATAGAAAGTGGGTAATAACTCTATCCATACAAGCAATGACAGGGGAAGGTGTCTCTGATTACCCAACTCCTGGCCAATGGCTTTATTAGGGTTCCAGATTTACTTTCAGCAACTGATTGACATTATTTGTTAAATGTATACTCAAATATATCATGCTTCACACTCTGTTGAGACTAGAAATGTATCCAGATTTATTTTATAATTATTAGGATCACAGTAAGGGCTTCTGATTTTTCCACTTCACATGATGTCTGGACTGGTCTCCATACTCCTCAGCAAGTTGTAATATTAATTCTAACTCCTTACTGTATCCTTTAAGTGTAACAAAATATCATCGACATAAAGAAGGAGTTTTAAATTTCTACCCTCTGTATAAGGAAATCCCTTAATAGTAGGTGTGCCTCTTATAAAGTTAGCTAAAGGTTAAATAACTAAAGCAAAAAGAAGAGGAGAGAGGGGACAGTTCTGTCTGGTCCCTCTATATAATGAAAAAAAGAGGAAGAAATTAAGCAATTGGTCAGGACCTTACCTGGGGGAGTGGCCATCTTTTTTAGATCAGATCTGAGTCTTGTGGAGGTACCAGTGGGTAACACCAGATCCTTTGAGTGTATCCTGGCAGCAGGTGCAGAGTTTAGGATTCTCCTCTTCTACCGTCCACCTGGCGATGGTGGTGAATTCCTGAAGGAGTTCGCAGACTTCATCATTAACATGGCATTGGAGTCGCCCAGATGGTTAATACTGGGTGACTTCAATGCCTGGGTCGACGATGAACTGCGCACTTTGGAAAGAACTTCCTCCAACTTATGTCTATGTTGGGCCTGTCACAGGTAGTTACCTCTGCTACCCATATAGGGGACACTCTTTGGACCTGGTGTTCCTACTGGATTTGGATGTTTCACATCTGGGGTGGAACCAAATGTGTGGACAGACCATCACCACCATAAGATTCAGTTTTGGGGCACCCCTAATAGGTCTGCCCCACGGAGATGGTCCAGTATCACCCTTTAAGGGAGTAAACCCAGAGGGCCTATTAGCGTACTGGACCTATCGGGTGTTTTGGATGAGAGCATGGGTCCAGGGACCTTGTTATTGCCTCTATAACAAGGCAGTGAGCAGGGCCTTGGACCAAATTTCTCCTGTTCATGTTCACTCACTCACTCTCCAGCGCCCAAAGACTCCATGGTTTGATGAGTCTTTGAAGGAGCTGAGGAGTGAAGGCGTAGAGAGAGGGCCTGGCAGAAATCTTGCCTGATGCTGAAACTTAGATTGATGGATCAGTATGTTATCCATCAATCGGCAATAACCCATAAGAAGGCAGAATTCCTGTCCAGGGAGATTGCTTGAAACCGACCAGCTCAACTCTTTCGGACTGTTGACAGATTGTGCAATCCACTCTGTCTACAGTCTGGAAGAGATTTTTCACAAATAAACTGTGATGAGCTTGCTCGATTTTTCACTGATAAGATTGCCAGCATTAGGTCGGATATCGGCCAGGCTCACTCTTCAAGGGTTTGCAGTGATCGGCGTGGGGAAACAAACACCTGTGTCACCTGGTTTGACTTTGGTAGGCCGGAATTCATGGACATTGTGAGGATTGTCCAGACTGTACGTCCAACCAGTTGTAGTTTGGATCCGGGCCCTACACCTCTATTATTGGGTTGCGTAGATATTATCTGTCTGACCATTGCTGAAATTGTCTGGAAATCTTTGGAGCAGGGGATCTTTCCTGAACCCTTAAAGGAGGTGGTCGCTTGACCACTCCTAAAAAAAACCTTCATTAAATCCGGACTGCCCAGCTAACTACAGACCTGTCTCTAACCTGCCCTTTTTGGGCAAGGTTATTGAAAAGGTGGTTGCACTGCAACTGGATGACCACCTTACAAATCACAATGTCTATGATACTCTTCAATCAGGATTTAGGAAAAGACATAGTACTGAAACTGCTCTTGTCTGGGATCTAAATGATCTCCTGATAGTGAGAGATCGAAAGGCTCGTACTATTCTAGTCCTTCTTGATCTCTCTGCAGCATTTGACACTGTGGACCATGGTGTGCTTTTGGAACGCCTGTGGTTTTATTGTGGACTGTCTGGTACAGTTCTGCAATGGTTTCAATCTTTTCTCACAGGACAGAGACAGAGGGTTATCACTGGAATTTATTCCTCTGACGCTGTCTCTTTGCCCTGTGGGGTTCCGCAGGGTTCCATCTTGGCACCCATCTTGTTCGCTGTCTATATGCTGCCATTGGGAGACATTATTAGGCAATATGGCTTGGGTTTTCACTGCTATGCAGATGATACCCAGCTATATTTGTCCTTTAGTCCCGGACAGGAAGATACAGTCTCTATACTTAACAACTGTCTATCCGAGATCAAGGATTGAATGAGTGCCAGCTGGCTAGGTTAAACCCGGATAAGACTGAGGTGTTGGTGGTGGACCCAGGTCACCTTGAGGTGGGTTGTAGGCTGGACTCCCTTCGGGCGTATGGATCGATGGTACCAGCTCTCAACCTCAGACCAGGTGCGTAACCTGGGTAGATGTTGACACAGTTTGACCCTGAAATTTCAGGTGTCTTCTGTCAAA
Organism: Neoceratodus forsteri; assembly: GCA_016271365.2. Lineage (NCBI taxonomy): Eukaryota > Metazoa > Chordata > Ceratodontiformes > Ceratodontidae > Neoceratodus > Neoceratodus forsteri. Next base: position 815,273,706 of record CM028135.1, read on the forward strand.
TCTTCCTTTACCATCTTAGGAATATCGCTCGGGTGAAACACCTTGTTCCTCCGCTGACCTTCCGACATTGGTCCATGCCTTTGTTACTCTCTTGATTACTGCAATGCCCTGTACCTAGGGCTACGGGGGTTGATATCCGCCGCTTGCAGCTAGTGCAGAATGCAGCAGCCAGGCTTCTGACTGGGACATCTATGAGACGTCAGACACGCTCTGTGCTGCGTTAACCGCACTGGCTGGGCCGGTTCAGTGGGCGGATCACCTTTAAGGTCGGGTTACTGGACCTATAAAGCTCATACCTAACAGGGACCGCGGTATCTTCAAGATCTCCTTGTTCCCTACTGTCCTTATCATTGCCCGCCTCCACCAGCGGGATTGCTAGAGGTTCCCAGGGTTCATTTAAAAACATCGAGCACGGGCATTTTCTTATGCTGCCCTACCCTGTGGAATTCTCACCGTCGGATAATGGTTGCCTGACCGCTGAGAGCTTTAAGTTAGAATTAAAAACTTATTTATTTCAAAAGGCATATGGGGAGTGATTTACTATATTTTATTGTGATTATATTGTTATTGTTGTTGTTTGTGTTATATGTATGTATTTTAATTGTTTTATTTGTACATTGGCATTGAAAAGCTTTTAAAAATAAATTTTACTTACTTATTTACTTACTTACCTCTCTTTATTTATTTATTGAAATGTTTCACCAGGAAGGCACACTGAGCAACAAGTCACTCATCTCCCAGTGTGACCTAGGAGAAGGGTTACAGCTGGAATGAGACATTATACATTCATGTTACAAGATCAGCATTAACATACAGTTGTAAGGCAGGTGTTACAAACAGTGTTACAACAGTGTTGTGCATAACATGTAGAAAGAGTGGACAATAATAAGTACCAGGTTAACAAGTAAACAATTGCTTACATGAAAGAAAAGGGGAAGGAGGGAGGGTGAGGTGAGGGAGGGGAAGAGTCATGCCCCTGGAGACCCCTTCAGGATGCGAGGAACCCTGCAAGGGGACTGGGGGGGCCAGAGAGAATGGGGATAAGGCAGTGTTCCAGACAGACCCCTTTAAGATGGTGGGGGAAGGGAGTAGATGAGTGATACAAGCCCCTTGGGGGGCAGGAGAGAGACCTATGGAGAGCATTCAGGGTCCTTTACATTCTGTGAGAGATCAAGGGAAGCCAATCTCTCTAGATGATTTGTAAATTGCTTTAATCCAAGACTGAAATACTTCAACTGTATTGGCTGATTTCATTACGAGCAAGCAGATAAGGCAACTCCACCCTGTCAAATGTCTTTTCAGCATCAAGGGATACCACCATAGCATTATGATCCTTTACTGTATAAAGTATATTAGGAGCATTCCTGATACTATTCTGACCTCTTTTTTCCTTTATAAAACCCATCTGGTCACCCCCAATCAGAGATGGCAAGATGTTTTCAATCCATAATGCTAACATTTTAGTAAAGATTATATAATCTGCATTAAATAGTGATATAGGATGACACAAAGCACATTGGCCCAGATATTCAAAAGAGTTGAGCCATGCGCAATAGGGTTGCACCTGCGAAGTCCGAAAATGCGCCATTCTGTGATATTCAGCAGGAGGTAGGTGCGCCCCCCAAATCACGCTGAGCAACAGTGCAATGATAATGAATGCATGTGCAACTGAAGGGGGAGGAACCATGCATAAATGGCGCAGTGCGATATTTAACAACATGCACCATGCGCAATAGGGGAGCAAGCGGAAGTTGCGCCATAGTGGAAATGAGCCAAAATAAAAGGGAACAAGGGAGAGGCCCAAGAATGCTACAGGGAAGCCACATGAGGGCAAAGTCTAGCAGGGAAAACTGGGCAGCAGGGACACACAGGGCAGGCCAGGAAAGGGCACCTGGAATCAAGAGGCACAGGGGAAGGTGTGGGGAGCCACAGTGCAGAAGGGGGGAAGTACACCACACAGCAATGAGGCCAGCACAGGCAGGTGTTCCCAGTGCAGTGGAAGTAGCAGCCAGGACAGTGGGGGGAATACAGAAACAGCTGCCGGGGGGGGTGAACACAAGCCAGGGACATGGCCAGTGCCACCATCCAGATGGAGGCCGTAATGAGGTGGGGTGAAGGCGGGCAGCAGGGGGACATGGCCATGGAAGGGCCCGTTAGCAGTATGCCCCCAACAGGCTGTACCGAGCCCACACCAGGTTCGAGCTGTACAATGATACTGAGATTATGGGCTGGTACCACCTGAATTGGGCAATTCTGAGGTGGCTCTGTGACCTGTGCAGTGATGTGATGCAGGCACCCACATGAAGGAGCCATGCCCTGTCAGTGGAGACGAAAGTGACAGCTTGCATGTGCTTGCTCGCCACGGGTACCTTCCAGAGACCAACTGGGGACACCACAGGCATCACCCAGTCTGCCACATCATGCCACCTCACCCAATTCTTCAGCGCACTGTTGCCACATGCTGCAGAGTACATCCATTTTCCCAGCACACTGGCAGAGCGCACAGCAAACATACAGGAGTTCCACAGGGTAGCACGTATGCCTGGCATGCTAGGGGCAATAGACTGCACCCATGTGGCCATCCGCACACCACCTGGCCCTGAGGGGGCTGCATATATAAATCTCAAGGGCTATGCCAGCATCAATTGCCAGGTGGTGTGCGATGCCAGTGGGCGCATAATCAACATCTGTGCCACGCACCCTTGGGGAGCACATGATGCCTTTATCTAGCACCAGTCAGCACTGTGCCACCGATTTGAGAGTGGGGATATCCCCACTGGCCACCTAGTGGGTGAGTATGCAAACCACATGGACAATCATAGGGCCTGGGAGTGCATGGTCAGAGGTGACAAGGGTAGTGGCCTACATGACCCGGGGCAGGGCGATGCTGATCACCAAACTAACCTCCACCCTCTACACACAGGTGACAGTGGATACCCACTCTGTCCCTGGCTGCTCACACCCTACTGGCAGCCCGCGACCCCATCGCAGCAATGCTACAATGAGGCACACGCCACCACACGTAATGTCATTGAGCGGGTGTTCGGGATGCTGAAGGCACATTTCTGATGCCTGGACACCTCCAGCGGTGCCCTACAGTACAGCCCCTCAAAGGCCTGCAGGCTATTCCTGGCCTGTTGCATCCTGCACAACATGGCCAACAAATGTGGGATAGCCATACAGGTCAAAGAGGGGGACAGCGATGGGGACAATGAGGACGCCAGTGACAATGGTGATGGGCAGCCCCCCCTTTGGTGATGAGACTCCTGACTGCTCCGGCTGGCACAGCTGCACATGGACACCATCATGGAGGAGCACTTCAGCCAACCCAGGTAAGTCATGGGGCCATGTGCAACCAATGGTGGCTAAGGCACAACCCACAAACACACACATGGATACACACCAGGGGTGCATGCCATCAAGGAAGTGGCTGGGCATGGAACCACACATCACCAGGGATGGGTGAGGTCTAACATGCCACGAGGACACACACACACACACAAAAATGCACCAGACATGCACAAAGGGTAGGAGGCACACCGACCCAGAATGCCACCCCTAGCCACACACATGTCCACAGACCACCACGCCCACTGCCTGTCCTTGTGCATGTGTCAGATGCTGAGCACCATTGCACATTGGTGTACAGTGTAATGCAGGCATCACCATGCACATGTAACTGCAGACGGCAGCCGGAATGGTGTGCAGATGGACTGTGTGTCCGTGTGCAAGGCCAGGTACCCACCTGTGCAATGCCCGCTGAATGACACAATGCACACAGGGCAGCACCAGATAGTAGCCATGTTGGGAGACAGGTCAGTCCCGCGCCACAGTGCCCCTGCCACCACGGATGCGTGGGTGGCCCCGCCGAGACCCGACAGCACTGACAGGCTGACCACTGGCCTCATCGGGTGGCACCGATGGTCCCCCAGGGGTTCCACTGCATGAACGCAACCGTGCTCACACAGGGGTCTGCAGCACACCAAACATGCCTGCACCAGGCATGTTCAGGATGCCCACAGCTGAACCCGGTGTCGACAAGGAGGGTGTTGCAAGATGCCGGGAATGGGGGGGTGGACAGTGCACTGCATGGTGTCTGCGATGCATGGGCACATGACTGTGTGCCCATTGTGGCCATGACAGCAGTGAATGCCTGTGTCTGCCTGTCAATGGCAGCGGTCACATCCTTCCGCAACCAGTCCATCCCTGCCAGGATCAGAGCGGTGTCTCTGTTGCAGCGCTCCTCTGCCCACTCCAGAGCCACACGCAATGCATCCACCGACATCGCAAGCCACATCTGCTGGTTGACTGATGCTTGCAGTATGCAGGTGTGCTCATCCAAGAGGTCATCTGCCTCCTCGGCATCCTGTCCCTCAGGGTGTGTGCAGCCCTGATGCCCAGCACCCCTTGAGGGTGGGTGCTGCACACCAGGACCAGGTCTGGGCATGTCCACAGGTGGTGCACTGACACTGCCCCCTGACCCTGTACCCCCAAGCCCATTGGCCAACTGTTGATGCTGCCCCTCCGGCTGCCACTCACCAGGGCTCACTGGTGCCGCCGCAGTGGCTGCAACAGTCCCACTGTCCTGTACACACACCAGTGCTGCCCCACTGGTACTGACAGGCACAAGCTGGGACTGTGATGACACGCAGGCATCCACGGCGGCACCACCCACAGCCATGGCCGCGATGTTACCTGCTGTGTGCCCATCCCGAGGCACACACGTATCACTGCCCCTGCTGTTAGTGACATCATCATCAGTGATGGACCCGGCACCAGCCCGAGTCACAGTATGCTGGCATCCATGAACGCTGGCACGCTGGGACATGAGCAGGGCCTCTTCCGCACCTGTTCCAACAACATCGGTCTGGACAGCTAGGCAGGCCCACTTTCACACTGAGCCACGTATACCTGTGGAGGTGGATGGGCCCTCCTCCAACTCCAGCTGACTGTCCTCAGTGGACAGGCCCACCACCGCTGACCCATGCAGACGCTCAGGATCTGTAAGGGAAAACAAAGTCGCGTTACTGCATGTGACCTACCCTGCCCCCAATAGACAGACCATGACCTACCATGCAGTGACGGGCTACCACCCGTCTGGAAGCCACCACCCGGAACACTCTCAATGGCACAACGCTGCATGCTTCCAGCAACCCTCTCTTCCTGTGGGGTCAGGTGTACCACCTCCGGCTGTTCCCCATCTGTCGCAGCTCATGCTGCCCTGATGGCAGCCACCTTCTCCTTTATCCTCCTCCTGTCTGTGCATATCTTCTTCTTGCACTCCTGCACAGAGCGCTGGTGGCTGCCATGCAGGTTCACTGCACGCGCCACCTCCTCCCATGCAGCAGCACGCAATGGGTCACCTTTCTTCAGAGGCCAAAGGGCCAAAGCACGAATGTCACACTTGGAGGCATCAGCTTGGAAAGTAAGCAAAAAATGTTCCCTCCCAGGTGTGCCTCTTCAGCTGCCCCATGATGGTGACTGCTACTATGAAGTCCCAAAACTGGTATGTTCTATATTTACAATGCTTTTGGACTTGCATATCTCTCTTAGGCATTGCTAGGTATGTGTGTAGTCTATCATCTTTTCCTTGGTTTTGCTTGGAATGATTGCAGTGTAGTGAGGTGGAGTGTGTGTGTGTGTGTGTGTGTGTGTGTATTCTTTGGAAACCAGGTACTGTAAGTCCCACAAGTACAAGTGCCAATTTTCAGGGGTGACCCCAGAGCACTAGGGTGGTTAAATGACTTGCTCAAAGTCACACAGTATGCATGTGGAGGTTGTGGGAAACAAATCCATGTCTGCTGGATGTACCAAGCTTATTCAAAGCTTTTTACCTTAACCTCTAGGCTATACCGACATGTTACATAAGACATCTGCTAACCTACCCTAACTGCACTGTTGTGTTGCCGGTTGTGTTATTTGCTTCCCATCTGTGATATACACAATGGCTACACTGTCACACATGTTGGATCTAATCCTCTGTTCTCTTCTCCATAGCTACAGTATATGCTTGATACCACTTTATAAAGCCTACATGAGACCATACCTTGATTATGCTGCTTTCTTTTGGGCCCCCCCATTTAATTAAAGATAAAAAACTACTAGATAACATTAAGTGAAGGGTCACGAGGATGGTGCCAAGACTAAAGGAACTCCTGTATCAAGATAGGTTACAGGCCCTTAATGTATGATTTACAGAAACATAGGGACAGAGGAGACATTCTTATGTTATTCAACATTTTACATGATCAGGACCTTGTGAGAGTTGTGAGAGTATGTACTATTACTTCTTCCCCTAAACCATCTAATTTATGCTCACACAATAGGCAACTCTATATCCAGAATGCAGCACCAACAAAAGGAATGGTTACTTCACAATTCGGGCCTGCAGGCTGTGGAATGCTCTACCACAGATCATTGTGGATATCTCAGACTTTACAAAATTTAAGAAAGCACTGGATAATAATTTCCTGAACATTTCTGGTTAATTTCCCCCACATGGTGTAGGGAAGGCAGTCCTGATGGGCCTTGTGCCCTCTTCAGCCTTCAATACTGAGTAACCTGAGAATATCAGGTGTTCCTGCTCCCTTGCATCTCCTGGCTGCTACCCTTGGCATTCCATGCTTGCTCGACCTCACCCTTCTTTTCTGATACATTGGATATAGTCCTTATTCTTCCCAGAACTGACACCTCCTATGATCACCTAAGTAAAATATCTGTGTCCTAAGTCTTTATTAGCTCATTACCTACTGTGGTCTCCGCACCACTAAAGGCTATAATGTCATATCTAGGTTTCACTATAAGTTCTCCTTTGTGTTTACCCAGAAACATATTTCTCTTCTACTCCTGCTTCTGGTAATGTTAAGTCCAACTCAGACCCAATCCCCTCTACTTTACCTTTTCACTTTAACTTCTGCCAGTGGCATGACCTAAGCTTTGTAGGCATTAGTGTTGGAAGTCTCCTGCCCAAACCGGATGGATTTAGGCTTGCGTTTCAGTTAACTCACCTAACGCCTTTTGTATCAGTGAGACTTGGATAAAAAGCTCTGTAACTAATTTTGTAATTGCCATCACTTGATGTAATCTCTTCAGGGAAGATCGTGCCTCTGCAGGTGGGGTGGAGATACTGTACTTAAGTACATTAAATCTGTATCATACTGAGTGCTATGGCCCTCCCTCAGCCCCTACCTATACCCTGTCAATACTCAGTTACATTATTGCCCTTTACACCAAACATGAATTTCTCTTATTATGGGACCTAAATTGGGATCTGTCCCAACCAACTGCTGCTTTTTCAACCAGCTGAGTACATCAAATCTCATTCATGTGTCATGGACCATATCAGACGCAATGCTAAAACTTCTAATAGGAGCTTCATAACTGAATAATATTCACTTCCAACCCCCATAAATACTCAGCAGTGGTCCTCTGCCAATATTTTACTGATCATTGCTACTTTGTTTGCTCTAGATAAGTATCATATTATGTACTACCAGTCAATGTGACCCTCAAACTAAAATTCATAAAAATTAAATAAATAGCTTTTTCTTTCCAATCTGGCTAGATAGGATTGACCTTTTGTGTACCTCTGCCCCACAATTCATAAAATCTAGGATACTGTAAACATTCTTTCTTGGCAGTTATCGATAAACATGCCCCTAAAATGCTCAAGAATATGTAATCAATTCTGCCCTTCTTTAAAAGGCCCCTATCTCTATTATTTAAGAAGATATAAATAAAGCCTGAAAGGCACAAGTTCAAGCTAGAAACAGACTAGTTACAGTTTCATACACTCCGCAGATAATGTACCTCTTCTATAAGAAATGCTAACAGGCACCTCTACCAGCCTCAGTTTACTTCAGCTAACACTGGCCCTTTTAAATTCCAGTGAACTATTAAATTGATGCTGAACAGTGTGACAGTGAAAGATTCCAGTGTCCCTGTAATCTGATGCAATAATCTCAGACAAAGAGCAAATTATAAAAGGTTTTAATTCACATTTTTAAAGGCAGGTCTGACTTTTGATACTGCCCATAATAACTTCCCTGCCCCTGGCATAGCCACTCTTCAGTTTGTCTCCCACATATATATCCATATTTCATGTTTAAGCCTTTCACTAAATAGGAGGCTACCTAAGGATTAGCTAGACTAAATTGTAAAAGGACCCTGGTTTGAATATGTTGCATCCTTTGTTCCTTAAACTGACTGCCCCTGTCATTGCGAAGCACCTCACATGCTTGTTTAACCCCTACATCACTTAGGGGATGCTACCAGAGGACTGAAAAACAGTATCAATTGTCTCTTTCTTTAAAGGAGGCACTGTCTCTGATATGTACTGCTACCACCAATTTATTTTTTTGTCTGCCTGCTGGAAAATGGTAGAAAAAATTGTCTTTACCCAACTATTGCATTATTTGAATGCCACAATCTACTCTCTCAAGTCAAGATTCGGACTGGTTAAGAATTCTACTCAAGCAGTTACTACAGCTGTGAATGACATTTTCATTTCCATTTAAAATAAGAAGATGTACCCAACTGTGTTCCTTGACCTCACAAAAGCATTTGACACTATTGACTATAATATTCTGATGAAAAGATTTACTGCAGTTGGTCTAAATTTTTAAGTGCTTCTAGGAAGGTGAAACTGTGTTTGCACTTCTAATGTCATATCAAGTTTCTCAACTATTCATAAAGGTGTGCCACAAGACTCAGTTCTAGGGCCTCATTTGTTCTCTCAGTGACCTCCCTAATTCTGTTTATAGCTTCTCTATTCTGCTCTGCTCTGATAATAATATTCTCTACTCCTCCTCCAAATCTGTCACTCCTGCTACAGCCCGCCTTCAATCAGACTTCACAGGATAGAGCATGCCCTGCTAGGCTTGTGTTTGTTAGCTAATGCTACAAAAACAAAGTGGGTTCTATTTTCCAGACATAAATATTGTGCCACTGGCTCTCTACCTACCCCCCTCCCGTGAACTAATAGTGCTGAGCTTGATTGTGCACCATGCTGTAAATACCTAGGTATCTACCTAGATACTGTAAATACTGAAAATACCTGTGTGTCTACCTATATACTGTAGCACACTTACATTTCAGCATTAAATTAACTCCTTGCCTCATACCTATAGATGAAGCTACACGTTTCTTCTAGGCACAATGCTTTGTTTAGCATCCAAATTTGAAATGAACTTGTGTCAGTTCTCTCTCTTTGCAGACTTTACTATGGTGCTGTCATACAGTGTCATTCATCATGATTAAGTGCTTTGTGTTAGATTTTACAGTTTACACAGTACATAACAAATTAGAGTAATTACTATTGGACTACATTGCATTCCTGCAGTATCCTGCAAGACAGCCCAGCAGAAACTGTGTACTGTGCTTTATCCTGGCAGATGACACTGTATTTTGCACTGCCTCTAAAACTTACTCTCTCTAGATGGCCCTCTGTATCAGAGAGTCCTTCACTTTATGACTGCCTTCTCCTTTCACACTCATGACTACACTCTTTACAATGTTGTTGGCTGTCATCTCTACCAGACAGAAGTCTCCATCACTAGTTTATCTTTAGTTAAAACTATGCTGTTTGTTTCTCCATGTGTTTTATGGACAAATAAGGATGTCCATCAACATTCATGATCATCTCTGCTCTGTCTCTGATGTTTGTTCACGATAATACCATCTGTGGTTTCGCCATGGTTAATCAATAAGATTCTCCGTGTTTGATGAATATGCCAATTAAGATAGACTACATGACAGAACTAAATATGTAGTAAATGTGGTAAAGAAAAAATAAGATTCTGATAAATAAAATGGTAGATTATTTCAGGTAATAGATATTATTGTCTATGCTCCAAATATTGTTTTTAGTGCCCATGCTTGTTAATGGTGCTCATGTGTTTTTTTTTTCTTTTTTTTTTAATTATGATATTTACTAAATATATTTTTTCTGTGTCCTGCTCAAGATTATAATGTGGTTGGTATCCTGGTTAAAATAAAAAAAATATATTGCTTTCATCATATTAGTAGTTTCCTTATGTAAACTATTTATCATATCAATTCTAAAGTAAAACTGCATAAAGTATTTCCGGTTGTCAATTACGCCTCATTTTAGGACTAATCAACCTAAGCCCTTTATGGGGGTCTAGATTACTATATGTAGCATTACAAGTATTAACCCAGTGAGTGAAGATTAGATGGAAAGATGCAAGGACTCTCTTGGTTTATTTTATTTCTAGTCAGCCTCTTTTACATTTTGCGATCTCTTGTTTCAGCTAATCTTTGTCCATTCAAAATCTTGCTAGAATGAGTAAAGTTTTGGCATCTGTGATTATAGTTGTACACTACAGCTACTTAGCAAATGTTTTCTTTTGGTATTTGGGATTTTGGCATCTCATATCATCTCCCCACCCCTGCTGTTACAAGACACTTGTGCAGTATCTCAAAACCCGTGGCAGTTGCCATAATGCCCTGACATACCATTTGTCAGTTCAGCTCTCCTCTTGAGGCTAAGCACTGATAGCAGTAACTGTACTGTACCTAGCTAAAACTTAGCTTTGAGGGAGCATGTACTGGTACCTGTGCTGCAATTGGATTTCCTGTAGCTGATCCTGACTGTGATATCAACTACAGCAAAGGTTTTGGGATGCCGCCTGAGTGATTTTGTTTAGATTATAGTGGTGGCAATCTTAAAGAGAACCAGTCTTGCTCAGTTTAAAAATCCCCCAAAATCAGAGAGCTTCCTTACCTCCGCAGCAGCTCCTCACTAAAACAACTTTTGAAATTATGTCCACGCAGGGAGTAATGGGATCATAGCAATTGCTCCCTAGGGGCTAGCAGCACATCCCTTTCCACTTCCTGTTGCTGGCCACGCCTTGTTTTATGACATGGCAATAGACAGAGGGAAGACTCCATTGAAATGTATGGAGCATGATTTTAAGTATAGTTTACAGCAGTTTAAGTGACCATTTGGTAAAATTGGAGTCATGGTTCAACTAACATGGGTCTTGTTAGTTGAACCGTGGCTCCAATTTTCTAAAATGTACGCTTGACAGCAATATTTTAAAATCATGCTCCTTACATATCAATGGCGCGACCCCCGTGCTCTCCCTGTTTCGGCATCAGAAAACGCCAGTGTGGGACATGCTAGCAACTAGGGAAGTGGAAAGGGATCACACTGCTAACCTGTCTGGGGCAATTTACGATCCCTTCCCATCCCCTGGGGACATAATTTCAAAAGATGTTTGTTGTGCAGAGGAGCTCCCGCAGAGGTAAGGGAGCTCCCTCTGATTTCAGAGCTGCACTGAAAAAGGTGCTCTTTAATAGATGCAATGTATGAAAGAATTATTTTTTTAACAGAAGTGACTCTGTTCTGTTTGTAGAAGTGCTCACTGGGCCACCCCAACACATTAGCTCGGGGGCTGCAGAGACTGGGATCCTCCTAACAGCACCCAGTTTGCTGGCAACCATATAATGACAGACATATTTTGACCATTTTATGGAACCTTATGATGTCATGGAGAAAAAGCTGTGTTTCACTACATGAAATTAGGTTCAGCTTGTTCCTCCATGGCATCACAACATTCCATAAAATGGTGGCAGTGTATCGTTTTAATATTGAACAGACATAGTTCTCTACATCTCAGAACTGCTTCCAGCTGTGGGTGAGCTCGATACCTTGTTTAACTCACTACTTTCAGTAGCGCCATATGGTGTCCGAATCATCCCATTACTTAACCTGACCCAACATGGCTGCCCAGGACAGATATTTCTTGGACTTTTACATTACCTGACTGCTACTGTACATGAATGTGGCCCTGTCACGAAAACACATAGTTCCCCTGTGGCTGTACTCCTGATTGGTGAGTAATAGGTTTCACAGTTTGATTCATGTGATTTCTCCACACTCTCCTGAAGTATCCTGTTATCAGGGATGGATATTCTTTTCTTTCCTTTTCTATTGCATTTACAGTTCCGTTTATTACAAAATGTGGTGTCTGGGTTACTGAAGCTGTTGCCATCTTGGAGTGTGTGTATGTTGAAGTATTAACCCCCTAGATGTTAAATTGGGACTCAGTTGATACACCATATATACTCGCTGCTGTGGGCCCTACATGTGAGATGCCCCCCCCCAACTGTTTACCTTGCCAATTTTAGCAGAATTAAAGACATTATTTTGCTGCCCAAGTTGGATGGAAAAAAATAGTTTTGTGACCAACAACCAGCACAGAATCTTTTTAGCCAGAAGTGGGCATAAAATCAGGTTATTTGCAAAAATAGTGTAACATTGTAAATCCTGCAGATAGCTCAGCCTTGCAGATGTCAAGTCTGCCTTCTTGGAGGCCTATTTTTAGCATCAAAAATGAGACGTACAGTATTTAACAGACTACCCAGCACAGCAGTCTACATTTAGAGGAAAGGATTCCACTTGTAACTGTTCCTCATGTGTGGGCAAATTAGATCGAGGCTTTGGTGCAACAGATGCTACAGAAAGCGCCTTGACCTTGACAGACTGTTTACTGTATAGTTGAATCTGTCCTGAAGTAGCACTTCTCTGTTGTTCCTGGTGCTGCAGTGCAGAAAGCAGTGGTTTGCAGTAGACTTGAGTTTCCTGTTGCTAATGTTGCCAGTACATCAGGACCAGTGAGATCTTTGCCGGCAGTCATGTGACATGCTGACTCCCCTAAAGTGGAGTATAAACAGTAAACAAGTGTTGGCTTCCCTTTGCACTGAGTGAGCAGTCTGGCTGTGGTAGCCAACAAGCTGTAGTTACAGAATTCTGTGGTAACCTCACAATTATGTTTTGTATTCAAAGGGGTGTTTAGCAAGTGTTTCATAAAGTAACAGTATTTGTTAGGACAAAAAAAAATCTAATTTTTTAGTAGTAATGTAATTCTGACATCCTTAGATTCCTCATCGCGCAGACATTTTTTAAAGCTTTTATTATAATTTTTGTAATTAATGACTCGGGTCTATAGATATGACTGCCATTAGCAATTTTTAAAAATCTCTTCCGTTAAGATTCTGTTTTGACTCTGCAGATATGTATGAATATCTGAATTTGGCAGCTGAAGAAGGCCATATGGTCTGTTGAAGATGCCTGATGCAGAGCTTATGCATCTTTCTTTATATGTCTCACCAAACAGTCTGCAAACAAGGTTCATTCTGTGGCCGCATTAGAAGGATGCTAGCACACATTGGATCGGGGACAGCACAGATAGGATCATGAACACTAACATGACTCACTGAGGCCCTTCTTGGCCTCTCTTCACCAAATTCAGTATCTAAAATGGCGAATGGGCTGGGTGAGGAATGGGCAAAGTGGGTAACAAAGTGTGTGGGGTAGTTTGTACAAATGCCAGAAGTCTAGGGAACAAACTCTCAGAGCTGCAGAAACTGGTAACAGAAGCACAGCTAGACATAGTGGCTGTCACAGAAACATGAGCTACTCCAAACGACAGCTGGGACATGACCATACCAGGATATGCATTATTCAGGAGGCATAGGGAGGAGGGAAGAAGACGGGCAGAGACACTTTATAGGCCACAGAGAGGAATAACCTGGGGAAAGCAGTTCCCAGAGAACTGCTAGGAGTCTGCCAGAACGTGTGGCTAGAACAACATATCCACATCCCTAGAAACACAGGTTACTCACCTGTAACAGTAGTTCTAGGAGTGGTACATGTTGTTCATCCACACGGACCCACCCGACCTCCCCTGGCTCAGATGCACAGCACTGCTTCCAGGGGGCAAGATCTGGCGTCATGGGGTGGAGCCGAGGGTTATACCACCTGGGTGAGTGGGAGAAGCCAGCTTGAAGACTTTTCAGCAACATTTAAAGTGGAAAGGATGATGCCAGAACGTGTAGATGAACAACATATACCACTCCTAGAACTACTGTTACAGGTCAGTAACATGTGTTTCCTTGTGTGGTATCCAGTTCTGCCCCTACGAAAACCAGTATTTGGCTGGATTCTAGCTGGGATGTTTCCAGATTCAGAAGGAAACTCGGGTTTTCCAGGTTGCTTTTCATCAGTGCACGGTAGCTGAGTGCTTCCTCCCTAGACCTGCCTGTGACTAGCCAGTTGTCCAGGTAGGGATATATACTACCCTTTTATAGAAACCTACACAATTATGCAGAAAAATACTACAGGTCCATCTAGTTTGCCCTGAGTTTCCTATCTGCCCCGGGACCTATTGTCCATGCAGGGTTTTATCTCTGCCTTTCCACCCTTCTGCTCCCTTCCCTACTGCATAGGGAGAAACATCACCAGTAGAAAACATGAAGTTGTTGGCCCTCTGTACAGACAGTTGGTAAGACCACATCTGGAGTACTGTGTACAGTTCTGGAGACCCCATCTCTGCAAAGACATAGATAGGGTGGAGGCTGTCCAGAGAAGGGCAACCAAAATGGTGCAGGGTCTGCACCAGAAGACATATGAAGAAAGACTAAAGGAGCTTAAGATGTATAGCCTCAAGGAAAGGAGGAAGCGGGGGGACATGATAGAAACTTTCAAATACCTCAAGGGAATCAACAAAGTCCAAGAGGGTAGCATCTTTCAGAAAAAGAGATGTGCAAGAACAAGTGGGCACAATTTGAAGATAGAGTGGGGATGGCTCAGAGATAATGTGAGGAAGTATTTATTCACAGAGAGGGTTGTAGATGCATGGAACAGCCTTCCTGAGGAGGTTGTAGAGTCAACAACAGTGAGGAATTCAAGAATGCATGGGACAAACATAAGGCAATTCTAGTGGGGGATAAGAGGAAGTAGGCTGTTGGTTAACTAGGATCTGCAGCTTATCCGTTAGGTAGGGGAAATGGGCAGACTAGGTGGGCCAAGTGGTCCTTATCTGCCATCAAATTCTATGTTTCTGCTGCTACCGACCTGAGCAACCACCAGACCATTAAGTCTGTCCCAGCCATGCTTGAAACCATTTATGGTCTTGGTGCCCACTCTGGCAGAGTGCTCCACAACTCCTTCAGTAAAATAGAACTTCCTCGCATCTCTCTTAACCCCCCCACCAGTTAACTCTTGACGTCATGTTCTTGACTCTATTCTTGCTAAATAGTTTCCCACAGTTCACCTTGTTTATTCCCTTCAGGAACTTGAAGGTGTCTTGTATACCCCTGCTCTCGCCTGGTCTCCAGGGAGTACATGTTCAGTGCCTTGAGACGATCTTCATAAGAACTACCCTGTTGGCCCTGCATCATCTTGGGTCACCCTGCATTGCTCCATCTCCAGCCTGTCCCTGTCTTTCCTTAAGTGAGGACTCTGGAACTGAACACAGTATTCCAGGTGCAGCTTCACCAGTGACCTATTTAGAGGTAGTAGTACCTCCATTTTCCTGCTGTCAGTACCTCTTCTAATACATCCAAGCATCCTGTAAGCCTTACTATAGATAGGCATTGTTTCACTGGCTTGATTGTTTGAGGGAGTCAATAATGATGGCCCCCAGGTTCTGTTTCTCTGCCGTAGTGCTCAGTATACCCCTTCCATCCAGTACTTTACTGTTTTTCCCTCTAGGCACACAGTCTTGCATTTTTTGGCATTGAATTTCAATTGCTAAACCTTAGACCACCTCTCTAGCCTTTGTAGGTCCCTTTGCACTCCTTGATCCCTGCATCACTATCTACTCTACCACAGAGCTTTGTATCATCTATGAAGATACAGCTTGCCCTGGATGCCCTCTCCAGTGTCGCTGATGAGTATATTAAAGAGGACAGGACCCAGCACAGATCTCTGCAACACCCATCTCATGACTTCCCTCTCTTCCGATGTGATCACCCTCTGCTGTCTCTCCTTCAACAAATTTCCTACCCAATTAACTATGTCTGTAGCTGCACCCAGATCCTCCAATTTCTTCAATAATCATTTGTGTGACACCGAGTTGAAAACTTTGCTGAAATTGGAATAAATCCACCGCATGGCCCTTATCTGCTTCCTTTGCTGCCCAGTTCCAGCCAAGGTATACTGTCAGGTTGGTCTGATGACCTCCCTGCCATAAACCCATGCTGTTTACTGTTTCTTCGCAGGTATGCAACCATTGCTGCTAGGCAGTTTGTGGACACCCTTGGAGATGAGATCAGACCAAAATTCAGTGCTGTGAAGTGGTACTGGCCTTTTCTCAGTCTAAACCTCAGATATTTTCTATGAGAGGGTCTTATAGGGATGTTGAAGTAGGCATCTTTCAGATCCAGAGATCCCAGCCACTCTCCCTTTTGCTGTAATGGTATCACTGTTCCTAGTGTTACCATTTTAAACTTTGCCTTTTTAATGTGCCTGTTCAGGAACCTTAAGTCCAGAATGGGCCGTCAATACTCATTTTTCTTTTTTGTGTGAAAGAATCTTGAGAAAGGCCTCTTCCCCATTAAAAGGGAGGGACTTATTCTAAAGCTTTCGGCTTTAATAGCTTCTTTACTTCCAACCCTAGCAGGATTTTTCCTTTGGGTGAAGTGGTGGAAAAACCTTTGAGCCTTTCAGTTTTGGAAAGCATGTGAAATTAAGTGCCAATCCCTGACTCGTTACGTCCAGAACTCACCTGTCTGTGGTGATGAGCTTCCATTCTCGGAGGTAAGGTGCCAGGTGCCCACTTACATGGGGTGGGTGTATGGCAGCCAGTACAAAATAGGGATTCTGTTTCTCTTGTGTCTTTGAGGCAGGTGCCTGCTTCTGCCTGGCACTTCTGCCTCTTGAGGCACCCCTCTGAGTTGAGTACTCACAGTAAGAATAGGGCATTTGATAGCAGACCATACCCAGGCCTTATCTCCCCTTCCATATGGTCTGAAGGAAGTAGAATATGTCCTTCTGGGTAAATTGTTTGTAGGTTGTTTTTTGTTCATCAACCTTTTTCATATAGGCTTCTGTTCTGTCACCAAAGAGGGACTGGTCTCTCAAGTGGAATGTCCATAGCTTTGTTTTTTTAACCTCTGAAAGGATGGCTGCTCTTAGCCAGGCAGACCTCAAAGCTACTGCATGTGCTATCACCCTTGAGGCTGTGTCATTTAAATCCACAGCCTTGTAAAATTGGTATTCAAACAACATGAAGTCTTGCTATATTATGACAATTGCAGTGAGTCCCCATCTTCGAACTGCTCCGGAGGTGAAATAGTTAACTTTCCATGCAGGCATGGAACTTAGAGCACGAGCTCGGTTGAAAACTCTGTCTGTTGTTCTTCAAGCGCAAACTGTCAGATTCTTTACTCCACCTCACTGAACAGTCACTCCGGAGATTTCTCCTTCTGTTCGGTTCATTTTGTCGGTTTAAAAGTATTATTTTGTCAGTTTTTCAACCGAAATTAAACCGCAACCGGTTGGTTCAAGCTCTGTCTGTGGTAATGTAAGTAATAGATAGGTTTTACATTTAGTTTTTCTGTGTGGAACTTGTATTTCATTATCGGTTCGGTTTGAACCGATCAGGTTGTCTTTAAATCTACTAGTCCTTTTTCAGAGTGCGGTTCCCGGTTCTTATTGCCGGTTCTAAAAGCAGTTTCATTCGGTTTTCCACGACCCGTGACACGGTTGGGAACCGATAAAGAGTCTCTTGCTTGGCGGATTGCCATAAGCGGGCAAGTTGGTTAGGCTGGCATTATGTCTGAGAAACCCAAAAGAAAAACCGGACCCACTGGGTTTCAACACTGTAGTGTTTGTGGGGAAGCTTTTGCTAAGGCTGACCCACACACCACATGTGTCTATTGTCTGGGGTTTGACCACCTCAATTCAGACTGCCAGGTTTGTCAGAATTTCCCTGCTGCCACCATAGATAAGAGAGTTGATAGGCTCAGGGAAAGGGAGGCCAAAAAGTCCGCTGATCCGGATGGCCAGCCCGGTTCGGTACCAACCGAACCGGAGGGAGTGCCCTCTGACCAGGGCGATACTTCCTCGGGCAAACAAAGAGCTGGTTCTGAGGAGCCGGTTCCAGCAAAAAAGACTAGAAAGTCAGCTAGCGTAGAGCCAAAAGTTCTCTCCCCAACTGCTGAAGAAATAGCTAAAGCAATTCAAATTGTCCAGTCTCTCTCCCTGGTTCCGACCGAACTGACACCATCAGGGAGGCATTGATTCGGCGGTTCCACTGGTTCAGGATTATGATTTTGAGGAATTTTATGAACCGGAGGAGGAAGAGGAATATGAGGAGAGTGAATATGGTTTTGAAGATCTGGATGTGCCCATTGAACCGACATCTCTCCAGATAGACCCTTAGGGTTTCTCCTCCAAGGCTTTCTGAGTCCCTTCTCATTTCATGTTTTATAAAAGTTGCTGAAACTCTCAGCTCCCTGTTGACGGTTGTTGATGACCAAGAGGAGCCAGACTATGTAGAAATGATGGATATTCCAGAGTCTAGGAGACTGTCTGTTCCTTTGCATAAATCTTTTCGGAAACAGACAGTAAAAGTTTTAAAACTCCTCACACTATACCTCCTGTGGATAAAAGGATGGACAAGAGGTATACCTTATCAGGCTCCGACACTGATTTCCTCACTCAACAATGCAGCCATGTGGGGGTAGTGCAGGCTGCAGCCTGTGACAAGGCTGATATTCCCCTAGCTTCACACCCCGCTCCCCGAGAAGGACTCCAGGAAGATTGATGCTATACATACATAGATACATAGACAGTGTCGGCAGATAAGGGCCTATGGCTCACCCAGTCTGCCCATTTGAGCTTGTAAGTTCAGTTTGTTTTCCTAGAAGTCTGTTGCCCCTTACCCCTGACCTCCAGAATTCCTTTATGTCTATCCCATGCATTCTTAAATCCCGTGATTGTTTCAGCCCCCACCACTTCCTCTGGCAGAGCGTTCCACTTGTCCACCATCCGTTCTGTGAAGAAATTCTTTCTCATGTTTCCTCTGAATCGTCCTCCCTCCAACTTCATCCCATGCCCTTTAGTCCTGGAACATCTTTTCGCTTAAAATAGTGTTTTCCTGCACCCTGTTCCTCCCTGTAAGATACTTGTATGTCTCTATCATATCCCTCTCTCCTCTCCTCCTCCAGGGAGTACATGTTCAGTTCCTTCAACCTGTCTTCATAGGACTTGTGATGCAATCCATGCACCATCTTTGTTGCCCTCCTCTGAACCTTCTCTACCCTGTCTATGTCCTTACGTAGGTATGGTCTCCAGAACTGTACACTGTACTCCAGGTGGGGCCTCACTAGTGTCTTGTATAGCAGAATTATGACCTCCTTTTCCTGCTGGTGATGCCCTGCCTATACATCCCAGCATCCTATTTGCCTTACCTGCTGCCTTGTCACACTGATTCCCTACCTTGAGGTCATCAGAGATGACAACCCCAAGATCCTTTCCTGCTTGGTGCATGCCATATCCTCACCCCCAACTGATATATTGTGCCAGGGTTTTTGTGCCCCATATGCATTATCTTGCACCTTTGCATTGAATTTCAACTGCCAAACCCGTGACCATTCTTCAAGTTTCTGCAGGTCCCTTCTCATTCTGTCTACACCTCTGGTGTGTCTACTCTGATACAGAGCTTTGTGTCATCAGCGAACAGTGAAATTCTGCCTTCTAGGTCCTATGCAATGTCACTGATGAAGATGTTGAATAGGACCGGTCCCAGCACTGATCCCTGTGGTACCCCACTGGTCACTCTTCCCTCTGTGGAGTGACAGCCATTTACCACCACCCTCTGTGTCCTGCCACTCAGCCAGTTACCTACCCACCACACTACTGTCCTGCCCACACCCATATTCCTCAGTTTGTGTAATAGTCTTCTATGTGGCACAGTGTCAAAGGCCTTGCTGAAGTCCAGATAGGCCATGTCCACTGCCCTCCCCTGATCCACCTCCCTAGTCACCCAGTCAAAAAATTCAACGAGGTTGGTCTGACATGACCTCCCTGGTGAAACCATGCTGCCTTGGGTCCTGTAGTCCATTAACAGCCAGATGTTCCACCAATCTCTCCTTCAGTAGTGCTTCCATGATCTTCCCACTACCGAGGTGAGGCTGACTGGTCTGTAGTTCCCTGCTTCCTCATTGTTCCCACTTTGTATAAGGGGACTACATCTGCTGTCCTCCAGTCTTTGGGTACCTCCCTGTTTCCAGTGATCGGCTAAACAGGATAGCCAGAGGTTCAGCCACCACCCTCTTAGTTCTTTAAGGACCCTGGGTGCACCCCATCTGGCCCCATTGCTTTATCAACTCTTATTACTTCCAGTTCCTTCAGGACCCTTTCTCGTGTAAAGGGACTTGTGTCCATTTCTGCACCATTCTCACCCCTTGTACTCCCATCAGACCCATTACCCTCCTCTTCCTCAGTAAAGACTGAGCAGAAATACCTGTTCAAAATGTCAGCTTTACTGTTGTCATCCTCCACGCGGCCCCCATCCTCCCCCTTCAGTCTCACAATCCCTCCCTTTATCTTTCTTTTTTCACTTATGTGCCTGTAAAAGGTTTTGTCCCCTCTACTCACTGATTTTGCAATGTGTTCTTCTGTCTGAGCTTTGGCTTCCCTTACTGACCTCCCTGCCTCCCTTTGCTTCTCCTGGTACTTCTCCCTATCCCTTCTGCTTGTGTCTTTTGTATTGCCTGAATGCAGTCTTTTTCTTTCACTTTCTTTGCTACCTCTTTGAAAACCATAATGGTCTCTCTTCCTCTTCCTTTTCCTCTTGCTAACCTGCTTAATGCATAATTCTGTTGTTCTTGTAATCCCATTTTAAATACTGCCCACTGTTCCTCAACCCCTGATTCCTGTCCCATTCCCCTTAATGCCTCTTTCAAGTATCTCCCCATTTTCCCAAAGTCTGCCCCCCTAAAATCCAGGATATGTGTTTTTGTGTGGTTTGGTTCTGCTCTTTCTGTGACTTCAAACCACAATGACTGGTGGTCACTGTTTCCCAGGTGCTCCCCCACTGTTACCCCATCACACTGTCCCTGTTTGTGAGCACAAGATCCAGTATTGCCTTCTGCCGAGTTGGTTCCATGACCAGTTGCTTGAGGAAGGCACCCTGAAGGGAGTCCAGGATAAATCTGCTCCTAGTTGATGCTGCTGCTGGGATGCTCCAGTCCACGCCTGGAATATTGAAGTCTCCAACCAGTACTACTCACCCTTGTCTGCCATCCTTTGGATGGCTAGCATCAGCTCCTATCTGTTTCTTCCTCCTGGGCTGGTGGTCTATAGACCACACCTGTGCGGATGGCTGTCCCCATTTTCCTTTCCAGCTTAACCCACAGTATCTCCCCCATTTTGTTCCTCCTGGATCTCTGTGGCCCTTATGTCATTTTTTCACATACAGTGTCACTCCTCCTCCCTTCCTGCCTGCTCTGTCTCTTCTGAATATGTTGTAGCCAGGTATGGTCATCTCCCAGTCGGGTATCATTACACCAGGTTTCAGTGATGGCCACAATGTCCAGGTCTGACTGTACCATGACAGCCTCCAGATCTTCCATCTTGTTGCTAAGGCTCCTGGCATTTGCACATGGCCTTCCATGATTTGACCTCCCTAGACTGTTTCACTGTTCTACTCCAGCCCCTTCCTTGGTTGTCATTTATCCCTGGTTCTCCTTGCTGTCTGCCCTTCTGCTGAATTTTGCCTCTTTTCTGCTTATCCACCTCTTGGGCACTAATCTCCATCTTTTGCACACTGCTTTGCAGAGATAGCCACTCCTCTGGTTCTCTGGTTCACTGGTTCCACTGCTAGTTGTGGGAGGTGAGCAAGTAGGTACCCTCCTTGCTGGCCTGTCACCCCCCTTTGCTAGTATAAATACTTGTCAATGTAGCGTTTAAACTTATCATTGAGTGCTTGGATTCCCCTCCAGGATGGATGCAGGCCGTCAGGCTTGAACAAACCTCCATCCCTCCAGGTGGGTCCCCAGTCACCAATGAATCCAAACCCTTCCTCACAGCACCAGTTCTTCAACCATGAGTTAAAGTTCCTGGTGCATGCACTTCTATGCTCTCCCTTGCCTCTCACAGGTAGTACTTCTGAGAAAGTGACAGAAGTAGCTACTTGCTTGAGACCCCTCCCCAGTTTCCTAAACTCTTCCTGAACTTCCTTTGGCTCCCCATTTGCCAGGTCATTAGTACCTAGGTGGATAATGACATCCAGCTCACCCTCCGTCTTGCCTTCCCAGTGATCCCAGGATCTTCCTTCCATCCCTCCATGCCTGGCACCTGGTAGGCACCTCACCTCCCTGTCCTCCCCCTCCTGTGTTCCTAGCTGGATCCCTCTTATGATGGAGTCCCCCACCAGGATTCGCTTCCTCCTCCTCCTCCTCTGGGGTCCACTGCTTTCCCCGCTGAGGTCACCTCCTTGGCTAACCTCCACATCCTTTCCTTCCACTTCTCTGGGTACCTCTATTTGGTTGTCATCATTTGCCAGTGTGGCATATGATTTCTTGAGTGGAATAGGATCTGGGATGTGCCTCTGCCTAACTGCTCTAACCCTCCCTGAGCCCACTGTCATCCAAGTGCTCCTCGTTCTCGGCATCCTTTGAGGCAGTGGCATTGGACTGGGTGGTCCCTGGATAGGGGTGATGGTACTCTGACCCAGTTTACTTCTGCTCTGAGTCTGGCTACCTCATCCCCCAGTCCAGAGAGATGCATGCAGATAGGGCAGCACCTCAGTGTCCAGAAGGTCTGCCTGAATATGGCTGCCCCACAGCCACTGCATTGCACCACTCCCCACATTATGCAGCAATTCCACTACTTGTCTGCTACTGAAGCTCTCCTAGTTCCCTTTTTATTAATTTGCTGTACTAAAAATCCTGCCACTGATCCTCAGATAATTTTTTTTTTTTTTAAAGAAAAAGAAACCAATAAATAAACAAATGAGTCAAAACACTCGTGTCGTGGTTGAGGGTGGGCTTCTTCCCCTTATGCCCCCCTCCTACTACACCCCTTACTATACCCTGTGTTTAGCTCCTGTCAATCAGATTTAACAGGGCATATAATTAAGAGTTGGGGAAGGGAGGGAGAGGGCTAAAATTTGCAGCAATTAAAGACAACACAGAATTACACCACCACTGTTTTAAATTTTCAACAGCCCAAAAACAATTATAAGTAAAGACAACAAAGAAAGTATAGTGTCACTAAAAGCCTACAATCTAAGTTTGAAAGAAAAATAGCAATTACCAGTTATTCTAAAGCACTGAATTGAATATGTTTCCTTCCTTCCCCTTCTGGCTTCTTCTGAGAAATTAAAACTCTGCTTGCTACTTTAACTCTGACTAAGCCCCACCTCCAGTTATCACGTAGCTGAGGTCAGAGGCCAGACAGTTAACACCCTTCACCCAACTACAGGGCAGTCAGACAAGCCAAGATAAAATTTGCAGCAATTAAAGACAGCACAGAATTACACCACCACTGTGTTTTAAATTTTCAACAGCCCAAAAACAATTATAAGTAAAGACAACAAAGAAAGTATAGTGTCACTAAAAGCCCACAATCTAAGTTTAAAAGAAAAATAGCAATTACCAGTTACTCTAAAGCACTGAATTGAATATGTTTCCTTCCTTCCCCTTTGGCTTCTTCTGAGAAAATAAAACTCTTGCTACTTTAACTCTGACTAAGCCCCACCTCCAGTTATCACGTAGCTGAGGTCAGAAGCCAGACAATTAACACCCTTCACCCAACTACAGGGCAGTCAGACAAGCCAAGATAAAATTTGCAGCAATTAAAGACAGCACAGAATTACACCACCACTATGTTTTAAATTTTCAACAGCCCAAAAACAATTATAAGTAAAGACAACAAAGAAAGTATAGTGTCACTAAAAGCCCACAATCTGAGTTTAAAAGAAAAATAGCAATTACCAGTTACTCTAAAGCACTGAATTGAATATGTTTCCTTCCTTCCCCTTCTGGCTTCTTCTTGCTATGGCAAAGAAACAGTACATGGCAGCATCTATGGGACTCAGACAGGCAAATTATATGGCTTATGCTGCTAGGTACCAGAAATCCAGATGGGATACTGTGCTGGCCCTAGCAAAACAAGTCCCTAACCAGCTTGCCAGGGAGCTGGAACAGGTGGCTATGGATGGTATTGAGGCATCCAAGGTGCAATTTCATGCTGCAGTGGACTCTAATGATGTTTCATCAAGAGTCATGGCTACATCTGCGGCACTTCGCAGGATGGCTTGGCTCAGATGTACTACCCTGTCTCAGTATACCCAGTCTTAAGGCCATGGATTTTCCTGATGTGGGCAATTCTCTGTTTGGGGAGCAAACAGAGAGTTACATGAAGAAAATGGATGAATATAGGACCACCTGTAGGAGTGCACAGGCCAAGGAAAGGCAGGCCACTCCTCAAAAGCAGCTTCCTAGAGGCAGGGGCAGGCCTTTTTATAGGCCTTTTTACCAAACCCAAGCTTCCTCCTCCGCCTATGCTCAGAGGGGTTCTTTAGAGGGAGAGGCAGACGGGGTACAAGCAGGCCTGCTTCCACCCCTCAGCCCAAAGCCCCTGCCAAGCAGGCACCCTGATGGGATTGCCAGGGCCGATTCTTCTCTACCTGTAGGGGCAGGCTGGCTTACTTTGTCCAGGACTGGAAGTCTTTAACATCAGACAAGTGGGTCCTGGAAGTAGTAAGCCAGGGACTGGTTCTCAGCTTCAAAAAATTTCCAAAGCTGAGAACCAGATCTTTTCCACCTGCAACTCCATCAGAGGCACTCGCCCTAGAGGCAGAGGTCTCTACCCTCCTGGCTCTCAGAGCCGTGGAAAGGGTTCCTCCCCTACACCAGGGCAAAGGTTTGTACTCCAGGTACTTCCTTACCCCAAAAAAGACAGGAGAATGGCGGCCCATCCTGGATCTCAGATACTTAAACAAGCATCTTTTAAAGCCAAAGTTCAAAATGGTGACTCTGGGATTATCCTACCTCTCTAAGGCCAGGGACTGGCTAGCTTCCCTGGACCTCAAGGATGCCTACTTCCATATTCCCATCAGAAGCTCCCATCAAAGTACCTCAGGTTCGAGCTGCCCTCAGGCCACTACCAGTTCAGAGCAATGCCCTTCAGCCTCACTTCTGCTCCAAGGTATTCACTAAATGCCTGGCGGTAGCAGTTGCTCACCTAAGAAGGCAAAGATTGCCATCTTTCCTTACCTGGATGATTGGCTCATAGTAGGCCAGTCCCCAGACCAGGTCAATTTACATCTTCAGGTAACGCAGCAACTGCTTACCTCTCTAGGTTTCCTTCTGAATCTCTCAAAGTCAGTTCTAAAGCCTGTCCAGCTTCTTACCTTCATAGGCACAGAACTGAACACACAGGAAGTCAGGGCCTTCCTTCCCCTGGACAGGGCAAAGACCTTGGTCTCCCTGGCCTCCTCATTCACCCTGCAGGTCTCCCGGCCAGCAAGGCATTTTCTGCAGCTCCTAGGACACATGGCTGCTTCCACAGCAGTTGTGCAGGGAGCAAGATTTCAGATGAGGGACATCCAGTTCCATTTGAGAGCTTTTTGGTCTCAAAGAAAGGATCCTCTTACCAGGTTGATCCCAGTAACTCGAACCCTGATCCAAGCCCTACAGTGGTGGCAGGATCAGAGCAACCTGAGACAAGGGGTTCCTTTTGTCACTCAGTCTCACTCTCTAATCCTTACTACAGATGCATCCCTCTTGGTCTGGGGAGCTCAACAGGGCGACCTCACCACCCAGGGTCTGTGGTCTCCCCAGGAATCTCTGCTCCACATCAGCCTGTTGGAGCTCAGAGCAGTTTTTCTAGCACTTCAAGCTTTTTCCAAATCTGTTCAGAACAAGATTTTACAGGTCAGAACAGACAACACCACTACAATGTGGTACATCAACAAGCAAGGGGGCACTCGGTCTACGGCCTTGTGCACCGAAGCAATGAAGTTGTGGTCTCTGGCTTACTCCCTGAACACCTCCCTTACGGCAGTCCACCTCCCAGGCAAGGATAATGTCCTGGCAGATGCTCTCAGCAGGATTTCCCAGGGCCATCACGAATGGTCACTGGATCCCCTGGTCTTGGGAGTAGTATTTGCCAGATGGGGCACCCCGCAGATAGATCTTTTTGCAGCCCCAGACAATCACCAACTTCCTCTTTTTTGCTGCAGGCCCCCAGTGTTGGGCTCACTCCCCCTGGATGCCTTAGCCCTCAGTTGGCAAGGGAAGTTCCTCTATGCTTCCCGCCCTTTTCTCTCCTGTTCAAAGTGCTAGTCAAAATCAGATCCCAATCCTGCAAAGTCATTCTGATAGCTCCAGATTGGGCCAGACAACCCTGGTATCCACTCCTACTGTTCTTAGCAGTCCATCCTCCCCTGTGCCTTCCCAGGAATCACAATCTGTTAACCTGTGCCCAGGGACGGGTTTGGTATCCGAATCTCAAATCTCTCAATCTCAAGGCTTGGTTCTTGAAGAGTTAGAGTTTGCTGATTTACACCTTCCCAAGGTGTATTGGGTATATTGAAGGCCTCAAGGAAGCCTTCCACCAGGGCTACTTACAATTCCAAATGGAAAAGGTTTTCCATATGGTGCTCGGAAAGCATATTTCCCCAGACTCTGCTGATCTACCCACAGTCCTGGATTATATGGTCCATCTGAATTCTTTGGGGCTGAGACCAGCTACCCTGAAAGTGCATTTGGCAGCTGTGTCCGCTTTTATTTCAGCAGGTAAATCCTCTTCTCTTTCAGCTCATCCTGTATTTTCCAAGTTTTTTAAGGGATTGCTTCACACCAACCCTACATTCAGGGATCCTGCCCTGCCTGGGATCTTAATGTTTGCATTGCTCAGCTTATGCAACCCCCCTTCGAGCCCTTGTCTTCAGCTGAGCTCAAGTACTTGACTTGGAAAACTGTGTTTCTGGTAGCCATCACCTCTGCCAGACGCATAAGTGAATTACAAGCGTTGTCAGTGGAGCAGGAGTTTATCTCCTTTCACAGAGATAAGGTGGTCCTCCGGACTAACAGAAAGTTCCTATCTAAGGTGGTTTCAGATTTCCACCTTAATCAATCTACAGTATTTCTCTTCCAGTGTACTTCACTGACCACTCCTCCTCTGGTGAGAGGAGGCTGCACAGCCTAGATGTGAAGAGAGCCCTTAGTTACTACATAGAGCGTACCAAGGGTCATAGGTTTGACTCCCTCCAGCTTTTCCTCACTTATGGCGAAGTTGGTAAAGGGAAGCCAGCCACTAAAAGATCCATTGCCAGGTGGATTGTCTCTTGTATCCAATCTGCCACTGAGAAGTTGGGTAAAGTTCCCCCCAGGCCTGAGGGCTCACTCTACCAGAGGTACAGCTGCTTCTCTGGCTGCTGCCAGAGACATTCCTATTCTAGAAATATGTCAAGCAGCTACCTGGAAAACAGTTCACACTTTACCAAGCACTACTCCCTGGACATCCAGGCTAGGAGGATGCTCGGTCTTGGCACAGCCGCGGCTTCAGAGCTCATTCCTAAGTAGGTTCTGTCCCTCCATGGGGTACTGCTGTGTAGTCTGTAATTGTCATAATATAGCAAGACTTCATGTTGTTTGAAGAAAAATTACTCACCTTAGTAATGTTGTTTCTTCTAATGGAGTCTTGCTATATTATGACCTCCCTCCTGCCTGCCCCTCTCAGAACCTCTGTTTTTGGGATGTGGGTGGACAGTACAGTGTTGGCACTTTTTTGATGCCCACCTTGTTGTTTTTCACTCTCCTTTTGGGTGAATTGGTGTTGTGTTTTTGCATTTTTGGGTCTCCTGACTTGAGTCTGTTTGAGGCCAAAAAATTAGTGTTTATGTTAGTAGCCAGTTGGCTAGTGTAGGTTTACAGCTTCCACACAGAGCCTTAGTGAGTTTTAGCTCGTTAAGATCTGACAGTTTGCGTTTGAAGAACAACAGACAGAGTTTTCAACCGAGCTCACGCTCTAAGTTCCATGCCTGCATGGAAAGTTAACTATTTCACCTCCGGAGCAGTTCGAAGATGGGGACTCACTGCAATTGTCATAATATAGCAAGACACCATTAGAAGAAACAAGATTACTAAGGTGAGTAATTTTTTCTTCTGTGACCTCAGATGCATTCTTTTAACAGTCTCAGCTAAGTCATTGTCAGCGTCACCACCCACATTCTCACTGAGAGCTTGGATAGTGCTCCAAAGTGGGGGTGATCCAGGGGACCGGAAGGTCCTGGGTGGGGGTCCTCGGGGAGGGAGGTCTCGGGCGGGGAGTAGAGGCTTCAGTCGAGCGGGCACCTCGGAGAGATGTCCTGGCCAACCAAGAGCAAAAAACAGAATTAAAAAAAAAAACACATCCCGGTGGATTAAGTGGGTTATTCATGTGACCACTAAAAACTAAATGGTGGGCTTTATGGTCGACCAGGGCTGGCTTCCCAGAATATTGCCGAAGGAGGCTCCGTTGTCCTTCTCCCTTAACTCTGGCATTCCTGCCTGCCTTCCTTCCATGGGTATAGGCTACCGAGCACTTTAACTTAGTGTTTATGTTGTAAAAAGTTGTCTAGGAAAATATTGGGAGATGCATTAATGTTGCATGTTATAATGATTCTTGTTTCACTTTTAATAAAAATAGTTACAAACAAATAATGCACAACTTACTGTAGGTTAAAGCACTGGAACACAGGACTTCCTGTAGGTTAAAGCAGCAGTGCTTGTTATAGGGAAACATTTTGACCCATACCTTTTTATTCTGTTTTAGATAACCTTTGCTCTCCTGTCTGGTAAAATGCGGGTTTTTTGTGTTGTTTCTGCACTTTTTGGAATAAACAGTCTAAAATCACTATTATTATGACTAAAATGAGCTAGGATGCCACAGATACTGCTGACTAGCCTTGTGGGACAATGACTGATCAAAATGTAAGATGTAAACCTGGTGATAGCCATATTGAAAAGAGCATTTCTTTAATTATTTCACATATTAAAGGAGTAGTCCACCCAGAATTTGCAAAAAACATGTTATGCAGAGTGTTTTGATATGTATGTTAAGTCCTAGTGTGCTCTTCCCTCTGTCTGCTATTAGGAGAGTTTCCTAAATTAGCCTGCTAGCTGTATGGTAGTTTTACGACCCCTTGGGATCTCCATCACAAATAGGTTTATTGGCTTTCTTTCTCCTACGATGCACCCAGTCTCATGTGACGCTGATGTAGCCATGCCCTTAGATTTAGCATGTGCACTGCTTTAAAATCAGTTTACAACAGCAGGTAACTGTTCTTATCCAGGGAGCACAAATGGCAACAATAACAGTTTAGCAGATACCTGACAGCAAGCTAACTGGGGTTTCTGTAAGGAAACAGCTGCTAAATAGCTCTAATTCATTGTTTGTGTTTTCGATGTGTGTTAGGTCTAGCCAGCAGTAGTAAGTGTTTTCATTTTAAAATGTTATTTCATCAAACTACACACAACAATAAAAAGCAGAGAAATTGCCCCAGACCATCAGTGCTATAATTAGTAAAGACTGTAGCTGTTTTCTTACAGAACACCTACTCAGCTCTTAAGTATTTGCTAAACCATAAATGTAGGTACCATCATTCTATAAGAAGGAACTGTGAGTTAGGGCTGATTTTGCTCTGTGACATCACTTTCATTTATTTATTTATTTATTGTTACAAATGTGGAGTTTCTTTTTAATAAAGTATACAAATATGTATGTGTGAGTTATTTAGTTTGGAGAATATTTGTTTTATTATTTGAAAAAGTGTGATACACTAAATGTGTAGTGCAGTGAACCATTGTAAAATGGAATCAAATGTGTAGCTGGAATAGTCACTGTCATCCTGTTGCTTTCATGCCATACCACAGGCAGGAGAAAAGCTGACTTCAAAGTATTTTGCAGTTTCTAGGCTGCAGCTTTATACTATACACTTCATTTGTAAAAATAAATAAATAAATATGAAAAATTTGTCACAGAGCAAAATCAGCACTTTCTGCGAATAGAATGCTAATACCTACATTTACAGTTTAGCAAATATTTGACATATAACTGAGTGGGGTTTCTGTAAGAAAACAGCTAGTCTTTATTAATTATAGGTAGCATTGATGATCTGGGAAGTTTCTATGCTTTTATGGTTGTGTATAGTTTAAAAAAATTAAATGTTTTAAAATTAAAACACTCCTGCTAGCTAGACCTAATGCACATAGAAAACAAAAATGGTGAATTGGAGATATTCAGTAGCTGTTGACTTACAGAAACCCCACTTAGCTTGGTCTCAGGTATCTGCTAAACTAACTGTTGCCATTTGTGCTCCCTGGATAAGAACAGTTACTGCTGTTGTAAACTGATTTTAAAGCAGTGCACATGCTAAATCTAAGGGCATGGCTACGTCAGTGTCACATGAGACGGTGTGCATCGTAAGAGAAAGAAAGCCAATAAACCTATTTGTGATGGAGATCCCCAGGGGCCGTAAAACTACCATACAGCTAGCAGGCTCATTTAGGAAAAACTTCTAATAGCAGACAGAGGAAAGAACACACTAGGACTTAACATACATATCAAAACACTACATAACATATGTTTTTTGCAAATTCTGGGTGGACTAATCCTTTAATACAAAAGTACCACAGGACACCCAAAACAGGGTAGAAGGGCATCTAACAAGACAGGAGAACAAGGGCAATCTATAATAGAATAAAAAATATATAGATCAGAATGCTTCCTGCAACATGCACTGCTGCTTTCAGCTACATTTACCCCCCCCCCCCCATTCCTGTGGGCCCTCACTCACTCACAGAGTTAGAGGGCATGGCTTGCTATGTTTTTTTTTCCAGAGAGACACACACCAGCACAGACTTTGGTTGCATGCCTCACTTTGCTAGGGATGACATGGTGACTCATTCTCTGTGCTGTTTGTTTCCATGGGCTCTTCCTAGATGCCTGTTCTCTAATTCTGCTACATTGGGTGGGGCTGCTTTGTGACATGTCTACTAAGAAATGTGTTGGGAGCACAACACCCACACATTGATGGTTTTATTGTGACATTCCATACCACAGTGGCTTCGGGAGGTGTTCTATCTGGTTTACGTAAGGACAGGCCCCTCTGTTCTTAGTAAACTTCAGTTCTCAGTTCTATGGCAGTGTGTTTAAATGTCTGAGTTATGACTCATTCCTGATGGTGGCAACTTTCTGCCCAGCCGGTGCCAGAGATGTCACTTGATGTGATCATTGACAGATGATATTAAGCGGGAGGTTGTCTTCAAGACAAAACAGGCAGTCTTTTTACTACTTTATTCCTATTTTGCCCACATTGTACCTGTCTCCACCCCAACAATCAACAGTTCAATGAACTGCACCTTTCGACTGATAAAGATGGCAAGTGGCATCTTTCAGCCAGAGGTTATAAAATGGATGGAAGATTCTTTCTTCCTGATTGGCTACATAAGTTCCACAACCCAAATGTTAATCCCGCAGAAATGCACTGGTTGGAACAGTTCAGGCTGTGGGGTTTGGAAGTTGGACTAATTACATACAGATTTCATGAACCTCTTCACTCATCCCTAATTGCCATCACAGATGTGGCTTCCACGCCACCTTTACTAATTGAGAAACTTCAACGAGGCCTTAAAAAGTAAATTAAAACGGCTCCCTTAAAGTAGCAGTACTACAAAAAAAGAAGTGTGCACTTTTTTGACAGTTTATTTCCTGTACTCTGCTGATCATGTACCTGGTACTCTTTCCCGACGGCATTGTACTATCACCGAGTAATTTGCTCTGTTATCCTCTGCTTTTTTTTTTTTTTTTGCATTTCTGCCACCAAGCATGTTGTACTGGAACCCCCTCTGCTGCCATCGGCGCATTTGTATGACTTGCAGGGGCATCGGGAATGGTCAGCAGAGGGTCCCACTGCTGTAGTCAAAAGACGTGATGCGACCCGAAGGAAAAGCGCAGCTGAAAATTAGTCAGCTGCCATATTTATTGTAGCGCCACAACAATTCAGATACATTTCAAATATCTAAAACACTAAAGATGACTGAAAAATTATTTACAGGTATGGAAACTGGAACTTTGGCTGCCTGCTTATAGACAAAAAGCATAATTTTGATAGATCACTTCCTGATTTTGGTAGTACTGCTGCTTTTAAAAAAAAAATACACATTCTTTCCTCTCATGATCATTTCTTTACCAGCATTAATTTGAAAAATGAGGCACTAGTCTTGGTTTTAATTTGTGGTGCTTCTCTGGTGACCATGAAAAATCTTCCTCCTATCATTATCAGCTTGCCAGGGCAGTCTCTGCTGCTTACTGTGCCACAGATAAAGTGAGACTTTGGCTCCAAATAAGGCTATCTGGGGTGTGTGTGAAAAGAGGGGAGGGGCTAAACATTTTTCCAGAGGAATTCTGCAGAAGTTTTAATTCCTGTATTCCATGATAAACAGTTAATCTTTAAAATGTGCAGAAAGTCATATGATTGAGAGAAAGGGAAGGGAGTACATTTTAAGAGTCATGCTTGACAAAGGAAAGTGCCTGTGTTTAAATAAATTGACTTTTTTTTTATCTGTTCTCAGGTAACCCATTTTTATGACAGAACTTTGGTTGTCCTGAATTAATGCACTTTCAGTTTATTATACTGGAAAGGCATGTGCGCATAAACTGCCCATTTTCACCAGTGTCCAGTTATGAACAAGTACAAGTAGTGAATACATGGACAGGCAAAATTGTAACAGGGATTACAAATGGGGAACAAGGAGACAAGATGTAGGACAATAGTGCACTTACATGATAATTAACAGTAAGAGAAAAACAGTTGGAAAGATGCTAAACCAGATTTAAGACAATTGAGCAAAAAAGGTACTGAACAACAAAATAAAAAACATTACAAGTGCATTGGCAGGAAAGTGCTAGACGTTGTCAAACCAGGTGGTCCTACCTCAGTTGTTATGGAGGCAGATGAGGGAGAGAGTACCAGATAGGAGTCTCACTTGGTAGAACACCAGTAGGTGACAGCCTGGGAGAGTGGAGACTTTAGGTTATACTTAAAGGATGAAGGAGAGGGACACTCAGTGATGGCGGGGGGAAGACTGTTGAACAGCTTGGTGCCCTTGTAGGAGAGGGTCTTTTGTCCGTGTGTGTGGTCCGGCAGAAAGGGATAGTGAAGGAGAGAGAAGGAGGAATTTCTGGTGGTCCAAGGGTGGGAAGACTTCAGGAAGAGGGAGTGAATGCTGTCGGGGAGAAGGCCGAGAGATATTTTGTGGAAAAAAGTGAGTGTTCTGCAGTTAAGTCTGTCATTGAGGGAGGTCCATTTAGAGATACTGTAGAGGTCACAGTGGTGGGTCAGTCTGAGGAGACCAGTGACAAAATGAATGTTGCTGTGATACATGGAACAGAGTTTTTGGAGGTTGCTTTGGGTAAGGGGTGGAAAATAGACTAGGAAAATGTGTTCGAAGAGCGGTAGAAGGAAACTAGTAGCCAGCAGGGTCCTAGATTCTTTGGTCAGGAATAGTCTTACTCTGTATAGTACAGTAGGCCAATCTGTTGATGGGTGTTCAGGTATTGAACGCTCTTGGCGCAAGTGCCTTGCTACACACCAGCACATGCATTAACCCTCAAACAGCCAAAACCCTGTCATGTCTTATTGCTTCCTTAATGTCATTCATTGACAGGCCAGCAGGGAGTGTGCTAATGCTGGGTGGCTCATGTCCTCCCACTGTGGGTGTCAAGTGCGTCTCTTCCATGACTCGCTGTGAGACTGTGGGCTGGGATCACACAGAAATCTAAGTCTCCCAGTTGGCCATGCCACTGTGCCAGCCCCACAAACTTTTATAGGACCTGTATATTAGAGTTGAGTAATCACGTTAATGTTAAAACCCAATTCAAACAACATGAAGTCTTGCTGTATTCTGACTATTGCAGTGATCTCCAACCCTTGAACTGCCCCGGAGAACAAAGAGTTAACTTTGCATGCAAGGCATGGCACGCTGAACTCGAGCTCGGTTGAAGCCTCTGTCTGCTGTTGTTTGAACCCCAACAGTCAGATTCTTTACCCGCCCACTGAACAGTCGCTCCGGAGATTTCTCCTTCGCTCGGTTCAAAAAAGTCAGTTAAAGTGTCATTTTTTCGCTCGGTTTCAACCGAATTTCTGCTTCTAACCTGTCGGTTTAAGTGTCTGTCTGTGGTACTGTGAGTACTAGATAGGTTTCTATATTAGTTTCTGTGTGGAACTTGTAAACATTGGATCGGTTCGGTTTGAACCGATCAGGTTTGTGTCAAAAAGTTTTTGTCTTTATTAGAGTGTGGTAACCAGTCCATATCGGTTCTAAAAAAAACGGATTTCATTACATTTTTTCCACGACCCGTAACATGGTCAGGAACTGATAGGGGTGTCTTGCCTGGCGGATTGCCGAAAAAAGGGTACGTTTTGGTTAGGATTGGCCATGTCTGAGAAACCCAAGAAAAACGGGCCCACTGGGTTTCAACACTGTAGTGTGTGTGGGGAAGCCTTTGCTAAGGCTGACCCCCACACCACCTGTGTTTATTGTCTGGGGTTTGACCACCTCAGTGCAGACTGCCAAATTTGTAAAAGTTTTCCCAAAGCTACCCTGGATAAGAGAGTAGGTAGACTGAGGGAAAGGGAGGCCAAGAGGTCTGCTGACCCGGATGGCCAGCCCGGTTCGGTTCCAACTGAACCAGAAGGAGTGCCCTCTGACCAGGGCGAAACTTCTTCGGGCAAAAGGAGAACCGATTCTGAGGAGTCGATTCCGGTTAAAAGAAAAAGAAGGGATAAATCATCCGGTTCGGATCCACAAGTTCTTTCTCTGACCGCTGATAAGATAGCCAAAGCGATAAGGATAGTTCAATCGCTAACTTCGATTCCGGCCGAACCGGCACCATCGGTTAGGGGCTCGGTTCAGTCGGTTCCCCCAGTTCCGTATTATGCTTTAGGAGAATTTTATGAACCGAGGAGGAGGAGGGAGAGGAGAGAGGTAATGATGATGATGATGATTATGAAAGTCTGGATGTGCCTATTGACCTGGACATCTCCCAGACAGACCTTCAGGTGTTTCTCCTCCTAGGCTTTCTGAGTCCCCTTCCCACTTTATGTTTTACAAAAAAGTGGCTGAAACCCTCCAGCTTCCTATGGAAGAAGCAGTAGAGGATCAGGAGGAGCCTGATTTTGTTGAGATGATGGACATCCCAGAGTCCAGGAGACTGTCTATTCCCCTCCATAAATCTTTTGGGAAACAGACATTTAAAATTTTAAAAACTCCTAATTCCATACCTCCTGTGGACAGAAGAATGGACAAGAGGTATACTCTTTCAGGCTCAGACACGGAGTTCCTTTCCCAGCAATGCAGCCATGTTGGGGTAGTGCAGGCTGCTGCCTGTGATAAGGCAAATATTCCCTTGGCTTCACACCCCCCAGACAAGGACTCCAGGAGGATTGATGCCATGGCAAAGAAACAGTACATGGCAGCATCTCTGGGACTCAGGCAGGCTAACTATATGGCCTACACAGCTAGATACCAGAAGTCCAGGTGGGACACTGTGATGGCTCTAGTTAAACAGGCCCCTGACCAGCTTGCCAAGGAGCTGGAGCGGGTGGCTGTGGATGGGATTGAGGCATCCAAGGTGCAGTTTCATGCTGCTGTGGATTCCAGTGATGTTTCATCTAGAGTCATGGTTACATCTGTGGCCCTTCGGAGGATGGCTTGGCTCAGATGTACTAGCCTGTCACAGGATACCCAGGCTAAGGCCATGGATTTTCCTTCATTGGTAATTCTCTGTTTGGGGAGCAGACAGAGAATTACATGAAGAAGATGGATTGTACAGACCACCTACAGGAGTGCTCAGGCCAAAGAAGGCAAGCCACCCTCAGAGGCAGCATTCCAGGGGCAGGGGCAGGCCTTTTCATAGGCCTTTTTACCAAGCCCAAGCCTCCTCTTCTGCTTTTGCTCAGAGGGGATTCTTTAGAGGGAGAGGCAGACGGGGTATGAGCAGGCCTGCTTCCACCCCTCAGCTTAAAGCCCCTGCCAAGCAGACACCCTGATGGGTCTGCCCGCCAATTCTCCACTACCTGTAGGGGGCAGGCTGGCTTACTTTGTCCAGGACTGGAAGTCTTTAACATCAGACAAGTGGGTCCTAGAAGTAGTAAGCCAGGGACTGGTTCTCGGCTTCAAAAAATGTCCCAAGATGAGAACCAGATCCTTTCTTCCTGCAAATCCTTCAGAGGCCCTTGCCCTAGAGGCAGAGGTTTCTTCCCTCTTGGCTCTCAGAGCCATAGAAAGGGTTCCTACCCTACACAGGGGTAAAGGATTGTACTCCAGGTACTTCCTAACCCCCAAAAGACAGGAGAATGGCGGCCCATCCTGGATCTGAGATACCTAAACAAGCACCTTTTAAAGCCAAAATTCAGAATGGTGACTCTGGGAATGATTCTGCCCTCTCTAAGGCCAGGGGACTGGCTAGCCTCGCTGGACCTCAAGGATGCCTACTTTCACATTCCCATCAGGTGCTCCCACAGAAAGGACCTAAGGTTCAAGTTGCCCTCAGGCCACTATCAATTTAGAGCAATGCCCTTTGGTCTAACATCAGCCCCAAGGGTGTTCACAAAGTGCCTGGCAGTAGTGGTTGCTTTTCTAAGGAGAAAAAAGATCTCCATCTTTCCATACCTGGACGATTGGCTCATGGTAGGTTAGTCTCCAGACCAAGTCAAGTCACATCTTCAGATAACTCAGCAACTGCTCACTTCTCTAGAGTTCCTCCTAAACCTTCCAAAGTCAGTTCTAGAGCTAGTGCAGCTCCTCACCTTTATAGGGGCGGAGCTGGATACAATAAGAGCAAAGGCCTTCCTTCCCCTGGACAGGGCAAGGACACTAATAGAACTGGCCTATTCTTTCACTCTTCAGGTGTCTCGACCAGCAAGGCACTTCTGCAGCTCCTGGGCCACATGGCAGCCTTTACAGCAGTGGTCCAGGGTGCAAGATTTAAGATGAGGGACATTCAGTTCCACTTGAGAACCTTCTGTCCCAGAGAAAGGATTCCTGACCAAACTGGTCCCAGTGACTCAACCCTGATCCAGGCTTTGCAATGGTGGCAGGATCAGGACAATTTGAGCAAGGAGTTCCTTTGTCACTCAGTCTCCTTCTCTAATCCTCACCACAGACACCTCCCTCTTGGGCTGGGGAGCTCACTTGGGGGATCTTACTACCCAAGGGCTGTGGTCACCTCAAGAATCTCTGCTTCACATCAATCTCTTGGAACTCAGAGCAGTGTTTCTGGCACTACAAGCTTTTTCCAAGTCTGTTCAGAACAAAGTAGTCCAGATCAGTACAGACAATACCACCACAGTGTGGTACATCAACAAGCAAGGGAGCACTCGGTCTATGGCCTTGTGCACAGAAGCAATGAAGTTGTGGTCTCTGGCCTATTCCCTGCAGACTTCTCTCACAGCAGTTCACCTGCCAGGGAAGGACAATATCCTGGCAGATGCTCTCAGCAGGATATCTCAGGGCCACCGCGAATGGTCCCTGGATCCCTTAGTTTTGAAGGTGATTCTCTCAAGATGGGGCACTCCACAGATAGATCTTTTTGCAGCCCCAGACAATCACCAACTTCCTCTCTTTTGCTGCAGACCCCCAGTATTGGGCTCAGTCCCCCTGGATGCTCTGGTACTCAATTGGGAAGGGAAGTTCCTGTATGCTTCCCCCCCCACACACACTTCCCTCTCCTGTTCAAGGTACTAGTCAAGATCAGGTCTCAACCCTGCAAAGTGATTCTGATCACTCCAGACTGGGCCAGACAGCCCTGGTACCCACTGTTGCTGTCCTTAGCAGTCCACCTTCCCCTGTCTCTTCCCAGGAATTACAACCTGTTGACATCCTCTCAGGGGAGCGTTTGGTATCTGAATCTCAAATCTCTCAATCTCAAGGCCTGGCTCTTGAAGAGTTAGAGTTTGCTGATCTGCACCTCTCTCAAGGTGTCCTGGATA
Source organism: Neoceratodus forsteri (assembly GCA_016271365.2). Lineage (NCBI taxonomy): Eukaryota > Metazoa > Chordata > Ceratodontiformes > Ceratodontidae > Neoceratodus > Neoceratodus forsteri. The sequence continues at coordinate 815,311,508 of CM028135.1, forward strand.
TTCTAAAGGCTTCTTGAAAGCCTTCCACCAGAAAGACCTACAACTCCAAATGGAAAAGGTTCACTATTTGGTGCTCTGTAGCATATTTCTCCAGAATCTGCTGGGTTGCCTACAGTCCTGGACTATATGGTTCATCTCAATGGCTTGGGACTCAGACCAGCTACACTCAAAGTACATTTGGCAGCTGTTTCTGCTTTTTGTCAGTAGGCAAGCCCTCTTCTCTTTCAGCCCATCCTGTATTTTGCAAATTCTTTAAGGGACTGTTGCACACCAATCCTTCCTTCAGGGACCCTGCTCCTGCTTGGGACCTTAATGTTTGCATTGCTCAGCTTATGCAACCCCATTTTGAGCCTTTGTCCTCTGCAGAGCTTAAGTACTTGACTTGGAAGACTGTGTTTTTTGTAGCCATTACCTCTGCCAGGCGCATCAGTGAATTGCAAGCCCTGTCAGTGGAGCCTGATTTCATCTCTTTCCATAGAGATAAGTGGTCCTAAGAACTAATAGGAAGTTTCTGCCTAAGGTGGTTTCAGATTTCCAACTAATCAGTCTATGTCTCTTCCGTTTTCTTCACTGACCATTCCTCCTCTGGAGAGAGGAGGCTGCACAGCCTGGACGTAAAAGGGCCCTTAGCTACTACATAGAGCGCACCAAGGGTCAGAGGTTTGACTCCTCCAGTTGTTTCTCACTTATGGGGAGGTCGGAGGAAAACCTGCCACTAAAGATCTATTGCTAGGTGGATTGTCTCTTGTATACAATTCTGCTATGAAAAATTGGTGAGAATCCACCCTCAGGCCTGAGGGCTCACTCTACTAGAAGTTCAGCTACTTCCCTGGCTGCTGTCAGGATATTCCTATCTTAGAGATTTGTCAAGCAGCCACCTGGAAAACAGTCATACTTTCACCAAGCATTACTCTCTGGATATCAGGCTAGGAGTGATGCTCGGTTTGGCACAGCAGTACTTCAGAGCCTGTTCCCAAAGTAGGTTCTGTCCCTCCTCCATGGAGGTACTGCTTGGTAATCTGCAATAGTCACAATACAGCAAGACTTCATGTTGTTTGAAGAAAAAAATACTCACCTTAGTAATGTTGTTCTAGGGACATGGATATGTTGTTCATCCACACTTATTGGCAGGTATCCTTGCCGCTTTAAATCTTGCCGGAAGGTCTTCAAGCTGGCTCCTCCCACCCACCCGGGTGGTAAACCTCGGCTCGCCCACGGCGCCAGATCTTCCTTACCGCTTGGAAGCTCAGGTTCCTCCTTAACGCTCTGCATATAAGACTGGTTCCTAATTCTTGGTTTTCCGATTTAAAGTTTTTGCTTAAAGACTTTGGTCTTCTATCCCTCGCGGCTGCGATGGACAAATCAACTCCGGTTTGGCGGTGCCCTTACGGAGCGAAGATGTCTCGGACGGATCCGCACTCCACGTGTATGTGCTTTCCTTCTCCAGCCTCACGTCCTCGAAGACCGTGCTGCCCGTTTACAACTAGGGCGCCGAAACTTTTTCCTCTGGTTAAGTCAAAAGAGGCCCGATCGGCGTTTCACAGGGGCGCGGCTTTGCGGATCAGCTAGAGCAGATGATCGCCCTCGAGAGGAGGCAGCGCGGGCATATCTTCCTCGACCGCGGCATTTATTCCGCTTTCCTGAGTTCCTCTTACACAGCTTCCTTTAAGGAGTTTTGTCTGTCCCTCTCCACTAGGGAGAGGGACCACGCATCTGCTGGACCTTCTTCTTCTCGGTCCAAGAAGAAAGCAAGGGTAAGTCTTTCGTCGACGCCTTGGGAGCGGAAGGGTCCCTCCCGAGTTGTCGGCCATCGACTTCGGGTCGGGTCGTTCAGCTTCAGCCACTGGTCTCACGGTGTCCCCGTCAGGTCAGTTGACCGAGACTCCAGATCTTTCTCGACCCGTTGGACGGGTTGTCGACCGGCGAAGCCGAAAATCCCTTCTCCCCGGTTCCCCCGGTGGGAGTTGAGGATCCCGTGGGCTTGCCAGTGCCTCCGGTTCCGGAGCCCTTGGGTGTTCCCTCCGAGCCGAGGGAGGAGCCGGTTCCACCCGTCCCCTCACCACACTGTCCTCGGAAAAGCCAAGGTTCTCGGTCTTGGTCTCGGACTTCTTCGCGGTCCAGCCGATCCTGCCATCGTAGGCGGTCTCGGTCTCGGCACCGCGGTAAGCAGCGCCGCCGCTCGTCCTCCTCCTCGGATGAGGGGAGGCTTCGACGCAAGTTGCGTCGACGATATGAGGACCTCATGTGGGAACAGCTCCTTCTGACCGGACAAGCTAACGCCGCCGCTTTTCCCGCCATTAAGTGGCTGTCACTGAGCGCCGAAATAACCTCGCTTTACCCGAGAGCCTGTTGTCAGGCCGGTTGTTCGGCCAAAACCAGTTGCCCACCGATTCCGTGGAACCTCCGCCTCCACAGCCGCGGGTTTGGGGCTCCGACCAAGAATTCTCAGTCGGCTCAGGGTCTGCCCCATAGGCTGTCGGTCACCCTCACTCCCGATCGCGCCTTGGCAGGTGGAGGGTGGCTCAGGCCTGAGGCAACTCTTTGCGGACTCTTCCGAGTCCGACGAAGATTCCTCCTTTTTCTCCAAGCGAGTGGACTTGGAGTCCTCTGGAGGTCAGTCGCTGGATGACAGCCCTTCGTCCTTCCTGGGGTTGCTCAGACTCATCTCGGAATCCACCGGGATGCAGCTCGAGCCTGTATCCAGGTGGGCCAAGTATCCCCTCATGGAGATATTGGACCGAGGGGATTCCCCTACGGAGGCCTTCCCTGTGGCTGAGGCCATTGTGGGCCCAGCCTTGGAGCTTTGGCAGTGCCCTGCTTCCTGCCCTGTGCCTTCGGCCAGGATGGCCAGGAAGTATGCGGCCCCTACTGGTTCCCTGTCCGGTTTCTCGGAACATCCCCGGCCGAGGTTGAGTTTCGACAGCGTTTTCGGCGTGCGAAGCGCTGGGACATGGACAAACCTCCCAACAAGGAGTTCAAGAAATTGGACTATGCCGGGCGAAAAGTCTACACGTCTCCTTGGCCTTCGTCCAGCCAGCTCGGCCGTACTGATGGCACATTTTCTCGCGCCCTGTTGGGCTCCTGGACGAGGTGGTCCTCATCTCTCGGCTGACCTGCAGACCACGGTTAAGCAGGTGCGGGACCAGGCAGGCAGTGGCCAAGCAGCAACTTCAGACTGCTTTGGACATCGGTGATTCATCGCCAGGTCAGTAGCGGCTGCAGTGGCTATCGCCGTCGGGCATGGCTGAGGATATCCACCTTCACAGCGGATACCCAGCACAAATTGGCGGATGTCCCCTTCTTGGGGACTGACCTCTTCGGCCCTGGAGTGGAAGGCCACCTCCAGAGGATCGAAAAGTCCAATGCCACCTTGGACTCGGTATCATCCACTCAGAGGGACAAGGGCTGCAGACCTCAATCCAAGCCCTTTCGTCTGTCTGCGCCCCCGGCACGCCCGGCCCAGCAACACCAGGGCCAGCAGGCTCACGCTTGGTGTCCCAAACCCAAGCCTGTGGCTTCCTCCTCCAGGAAGCAGGGAGGTAAAGGCCCAGGTGGTCCCTCGGCCGGTCCCTCCTCCAAGCCTGCACAGTGACGGGTTGAGGGGTGTCACCCCCAACCTCGTCACCTCACCCCAGGTTCCCCCCGTGTGGGGGGACGGCTCGGTACTTCCTTTCCGCCTGGTCTGCTATTACCACAGACAGGTGGGTGTTGAAGGTAGTAGGAAAGGGCCTGCCTCTGGAGTTGAGCAGGCCCCACACTTCAGAGCGTCGCACCTCGGGGGCCTCGGTCAAGCCTGTGTCAGCTCGGCGAGCTGACGCGCCTCCTCCTCAAGAAGGAGGTGATAAGAGTGTATGACCCTCCTCAAACCCGGGGTTCGTGTCCAGGTACTTCCTGGTTCCGAAACGGACGGGGGGCTGGTACCCCATTCTCGACCTACACGACCTGAACAAGTTCCTAAGGTCTCGAACCTTCAGGATGGTCACTCTGGCTCAGATAATCCCATCCTTGGAACACGGCATGTGGTTCTGCTCTCTGGACCTACAGGACGCATTCTTTCATGTCCCTATCCGTCCGTCCCATCAAAGGTTCCTTCACTTTCGAGCGGAAGGTTCCCTTTTCAAGTTCCAAGCCATGCCCTTCGGCTTATCTCCAGCTCCCAGGGTCTTCACCAAATGCATGGCCGTGGTGACAGCATTCCTGCGGCGCTGAGGGGTCCGGGTTTACCCTTACCTGGATGATTGGTTGATAGCAGCCCCCTCCAGACAGGGAGGTGGAGGCGGTCCAGAGATCTAGCCCTCCAGGTTTGCTCTCAGGTCGGCCTCCTCATCAGCGAGGCCAGAGTGAACTCGAGCCGCGGAAGCAGGTGATTCTTTTCACTGGGCAGAGCTCCAACTCTCTTGAGGCCAGAGCCACGGCTCCGGCGGACAGGGCCGAGGTTCTTTCCTCCTTTGCCCATTCATTTCTGGTTGGGCAGTTGCGCCCTGCCGGGACTTCCTCGCCTCCTGGGTCTCATGGCGGCCTGTACCAGCGTGGTCCGTTGGGCCCGCTGGAACATGCACCCCCTTCAGTGGGGGCTGGCCAGCCAGTGGTCCCAACGCTGCGATCCATTGGTCCAGCTAATGACGGTGACCCAGGGGATGTGGAACGCTCTCCAGTGGTGGACCATTCCAGTTCATCTGCAGAAGGGCATCCTGTTTGTCCGCCCCAAGCTGACGGTCTCTCTGTCGACTGATGCCTCTCTGATGGGTTGGGGTGCCCATCTGGGGGAACACCGAGTGCACGGCCTCTGGTCCTTGCGGGAGTCCCAATGCCACATCAACCTGCTGGAGCTCCGAGCGGTCCACCTAGCTCTCACCGCCTTTGCTCCATTTCTTTGGGGTCAAGTGGTCCGGGTCTAGACGGACAATACCACGACCATGTACTGTCTAAACCGCCAGGGCGGGACGCGCTCCATGCTCCTATGCAAGGAAGCTCTCCGCATCTGGTCACTCGTGCACAGCCTGGAGACGGATCTCCTAGCCATTCATGTGGCAGGAGCCTCCAACACCCTGGCCGATGCCCTAAGCCGGATAGGGGCTGCGTCCCACGAGTGGTCTCTCCTGCCGGAGGTAGTACGAGATCTGTTCTCCCATTGGGGCACACCTCAGGTGGACCTGTTTGCCTCCAGGGAGAATGCAAGTTGAGGCTGTTCCATGCCCGCCCCCTCAGCAGGGCTCTCTGCGGAGGATGCCTTCTCGAGGCCATGGACCCCGGCCTCTTCTCGCCTTCCCCATTCCCTTGATGCACAAGGTGCTGCTCAAAGCAAGGAGGGACAAGGCGCAGGTGATTCTGATAGCCCCAGATTGGCCCCGCCAGTACTGGTACCCAGATCTCCTCAGCCTCAGCTCCAGGCTTCCGAGGCAGCTTCCAGCTCGCCCGGACCTGCCCTCAGTCAAGTCAGGGGAAAGTATTCCATCCGGACCTTCAATCCCTGCACCTGACGGCCTGGTTCCTGAGCGGCTAGAGTTCCAGGCCTTGGGTCTTTCCGACGAGGTCCTCAACATAGTTGAGGCGTCCCGTAAGGAGTCGACCAGAAAATGCTATGCCTTCAAATGGAAAAGGTTTTCCATTTGGTGTCAGGGCAAGGGCCTGGACCCTTCCTCCTGTTCCTTGGTGAGCATATTGGACTACCTGTGGTCCCTTTCTCAGCAAGGGCTTAGGTCGACGACCCTTAAGGTGCACCTGGCAGCCATCTCCGCTTACCCGGCGCGGGCCGAGAAGCAGTCGGTTGCGCAGGAGAAGGTGGTCTGGCGCTTTTTCCAAGGCCTTGATCACATTTCTCCTCCAGTGCAAGAGCCTCCACCTCCGTGGGATCTACTGCTGGTACTGGCAAAGCTCATGGGCAAGCCATTCGAACCAATGCACAGGTGTGAACTCTCTCACCTGTCGTGGAAGACTGCCTTCTTGGTGGCTATCACGTTAGCCAGAAGGATGGGAGAGCTCAGGCGCTCTGCATCGAGTCTCCTTACCTGGTCTTCCACAGGGACAAGGTTGTCCTGCTTCCACCGAAATTCTTTCCAAAGGTGGTGTCGGAGTTTCCCTTAACCAGGTGTTGACTCTGCAGTGTTCTACCCCAATCACACCTCGGAGGCGTTATAGGCTCCATACTTTGGACCCTAGAAGGCGCTCACTATAAGGAGCGCATGGCTGAAATTGGAGAGGTTCACCAGCTGTTTGTCACCCTACGCTGAAGCCGCATCTGGCAGACCTGCAGTAAGCGGACGATAGGCAGGTGGGTCACCTCCTGCATAGATCTCTGCTATAAGTTGGCGGGCATGGAGCCTCCCAGAGGGATAAGAGCTCATTCTACCCACCATACTGCTGCATCGGTGGCTGCTTCCAGGGATGTCCCTATCCAGGAAATCTGCAGGGCTGCTACCTGGAAGTCAGCACACACCTTCATCACCCATTACCACATTGACCTTGAGTCACGTCGGGATGCAGGTTTTGGGGCCTCGGTTCTCCAGTCTCTCTTTCCCAAGTAAGTATCAAAGGTGTTTGCCTCCCTCCTCCCGGAGAACTGCTAGGAGTCTGCCAGACAGTGTGGATGAACAACATATCCATGTCCCTAGAAATACAGGTTACTCACCTGTAACAGGAGTTGTAGGAATGGTGTATGTTGTTCATCCACACGACCCACCTGACCTCCCCGGTTTCGACGCACAACCTGAGCTTCCAGCGGGCCAGATCTGGCGTCATGGGGCTGAGCCGAGAGTTTTACCACCCGGGTGGGTGGGAGGAGCCAGCTTGAAGACCTTCCGGCAAGATTTAAAGCGGCAAGGAACCTGCCAATAAGTGTGGATGAACAAATATATACCATTCCTAGAACTCCTGTTACAGGTGAGTAACTGTATTTTCTTCTAATGGAGTCTTGCTGTATTCTGACCCCCCGCCTCCCTCTCAGAACCTGGTTTTGGGATGTGAGGGCAGGAGCAGTGTTGGCACCTAGAGGTGCCCTTTCTCACCTTCCTTTATTTTGGTATGTGTTGTGTTTTGTTTTTGAGTTTCCTGACTTGACTCTTTGCTTTGAAACTTAAAAACCCTTTTATCAAATTTAGTTGCCAGTTGGCTAGTGTGAGTTTACAGTTTCACACAGAACTCCCAGTGAGTATAGCTCAGAAGATCTGACGGTTGGGGTTCAAACAACAGCAGACAGAGGCTACCGAGGTCGAGCTCAGCTGCCCATGCCTTGCTTGAAAGTTACCTCTTTGTTCTCCGGGCAGTTCAAGGGTTAGAGATCACTGCAATAGTCAGAATACAGCAAGACTCCATTAGAAGAAACAACATTACTAAGGTGAGTAATTTTTCTTTATGCACCTTAATAACTTTGCCCACATTCAGCTGATATACTTGAAGTTTGGGGGCAGATATGGTGCCAGGATCTCTGGTCCTAAAATTTGTGGCAGTCTGTTCACGGGGCAAAAACATAAAAAAGACTATAAGACCTTTTTTGCTGACCTGTAAAACAATAGGAGATTTTAAAACCTGAAACTTACAGGTTTGATAGAGTTTGGCCCAAGGTGTGTGCTTTTTGCATTTTTTTTTAATCTCCCAGTTTGAGCATGCACAGTTTTAAAAAATCAGCGTTGTAAGGATAACTGATTGTTTACGACCACATTGCTTCACGTGGTTGTATACAATAATGTGTTGGTGTGACAGGGAGCAAGGCTATTTTCTTATGTCCCTATTATATTTTCCTGTGTTTGTTCAGCAGGGAAGGGGCAGGTCCTGTGATACTGACTTGCCCTGTGGTTGGCTAGCATTCCGTCTCCATGGCTACTTAACCAATCAGGTTTAAACAAATGTTTATTTCTGAGCAGGTAACAAAGGGCTCAGAGGTAAGCCAGTTTGAGCCAGCCTGGGACTAGCATTAGCCTCCCCCTACCCCCCTGTAATGACTGTAATTAAGCTACACTTAGTACAGCCATTTACTTAAATGCTAGTCCAGTCAGCTGTAATTAGATTAAAGGAGAAGTCCACCCAGAATGTGCAAAAACATATGTTAAGTAGAGTGTTTTGATATGTATGTTAAATCCTAGTGTGTCCTTCCCTCTGTCTGCTGTTAGGAGTTTTTCCTAAATTAGCCTGCTAGCTGTATGGTAGTTTTACGACCCCTTGGGATTTCCATCACAAATAGGTTTATTGGCTTTCTTTCTCCTACGATGCACCTTGGCTCATGTGACAGTGATGTAGCTATGCTTAGATTTAGCAGGGTGTCACAGCTCAGCCACAAAGATAATACTTCTTTCAGAAGTCACACTGCTAGATTTTGGTGAGTAATATTATTTTTGACATTAGTACCTTGTCCTGCTATGTTACAACCTTATAAGGTGATGTTCAATTTTACTACTTAGTATTGGTGCAAAAACTGAAAGTGACCGAGAGGAATAAACAGTGACATGATTCAAACACACACACACACACACACATACAGCAGAACATAGCAGGACAAGGTACTAATATCAAAAATAATAACGATTACACTCACCCAAAATCCAGTAGTGTGTCTTCTCTGGAAGAAGTATTTTCTCTGTGGCTGAGCTGTGACAGACCCTGTAACAAGACACTGGCTTCCTGCAGGGGCAATTAGACATCACACCAAAGGGCACTCTGGGAAGACTAGAGGCCATAAAAGAAACCAGAATGGCAACCTCCAAGGGCAATAAAACAGTTATGGAAAGTTAGAAAAAACATCTCTCACAGCCAGAGGAAAAGAAAACACTGGGAACTGGTTAGAACACAGAAAAAAAGACTATTACATATCTTTTTCTGATTTTAACATGGAGTTTTCCTTTAACTAAGGGCAGGCCTTTCAGGACAAAAGGACATAAACATCTTGGCTCCTTTGGAGGCATGGGTCTTTCACAAGCAAATTAGGATACCTGGCCTCCCAGCTATGCTTAATTAGCCCGTTTATTTCTTTTAAATGGTTTGATCAAACCCCCAGTCCCTGGCTAAGCAGCTAACGGTTTCTGCCCAACAGCAAGAAATTACATCATTTCAGGACCCATGTTTTCTTTGTACCCATGACCCTTTGCAAGTCAGACTGGGCCACATCAGGTGTCCCTGATGTATTTCACATAAAATAACATGAAATATGATTAGAACAATAAGGTACGACTTTATCCCGCCACAGCAGGCATTCAAACATTTTCTGCACTGGGTACATGAGGTGGGGTAGTAAGATGGCTGTGCTGATAATTTGGTCGCTGTTGCCCTATAAATGGAAGCTCAGGGTCCTTCCACTGCTACGTGTTCCCCATTCATTAAAAGTAAAAGGCGGGCTGCCACGCTATTTTAAATGGCCGCCTCTCGTATTGTGTGACCGCCACTCTTCATAACAATGCTGCCTATCTCTTTAAATCTCCTCATACTTGTGCTTGGGAGTTCGTGCACAGTGGAGCAGCGTGCTCCACTGTGCAAACAAGTCGCGCATGCACAAGAACGAGGAGAAAGATCAAAACCGAGTCTGGCGTGAGCTGTGTGTCTGTGCACAACCACAGTAATGTAGGAGGAAGTCAGGGCTCTCGGCGATCACATGGGGATCTTCTGGTGGGTCAGATGACCCTCGGAAGAATGGAGGGTGCCAAATGAAGGATCCAATGAGGGAGTCTGATTGGGGCGATGTCCCAGATGTCCTATCAGTGGAGCAGCTACACCACTGTGGTAAGTCCCATTCGGTAGTCTGCTGCCACTTGGAAGACTGTTAGTCAGTGCATTTGTGTCCTTGCAAGCGTAAGGATTGATCATTTGTTTCGTTGAGATTAGAGACTTGCAGTTGTTCAAATAGTGTCTAAGCAGCCAGCTTACTTTATCAGACTTATTTTAACTGAGTCACTCCAATAAAACTTTTCTGTTTATCTAACAGCTGCAATAACTTGAAGTGGGTGCTGTGTGTGAGGGGGGGGAAGAGATTGCATGGTCTGTTCAACAGGCAACCACCATACAGCTCTGATTTTGTTCTCTGTTGAATTGCTGAATTTAGAAAAAAAAAGTTCTTGTTGAAAAAAAAAAATACAAGGTGCACAGTGGAGAGTTGTGGAGACACTTGGAATAGGAGCCAGTATTGATTCCTCCCTTCAAAAAATTATATATATATCAAGACCAGGGTTTAGTATGGTTTTGTGGCCACTGTGACCCACAGATTTCTTGGATAGTTTTGTGGCCACAGCACTACTCCCACAGATTTATTCTTGACTCCCTGATATCTGATGTATTGGCCCATGATTTCCGTGTGCACTTCCTTTTCTATGTGAACAGTGGTCAATTTAGTATTTTTTGCCCTCAACACTTATCGAGACAAAGTTGATGTGTGTTACAATTTTACAAAATTAAACTGATTGTGTGTGAAGCAAGTCTGGGGGCTTGATCTGTTGTCATACTGATTCCGACTTGTCCCTGTTCTTTAAACGTGTGCATTTTCTAACTTTTGTGTGGGTGTTTGCTTCCCAAATGCTCTCATAAACATTTTTAGGAAATAATTTGTGTGTGAAGCCACCAGTGGGTCTGCCAGTCCCTATCCTACCAGTCTTGTGCGATCCTTGTTTTGACAGTGTGTGTGGTCACTTATTTCTAAGTCAGCAGTAAAGAAAAAAATATCTGGAAGAAAAAAAAAATCAGGGCTCCAAACGATTGCCACCAGTGGGTCTGCAGTCCCTGTCCTACCAGTCTTGTTTATTCCTTGTTTGTCTAGTGTGAGCAGGCACTTGTTTCTAAGCCAGCATCAAAGTAGTAAAGAAAAAAAAATATTTGTGTGGGGAAAAAAATCAGGGCTCCTTAACTGTGCCACCAGGGATCTACAGTGTCTGTCCCACCAGTCAGGTTGTGCAGCCTTGCTTCGTCAGTGGTCACTTGTTCTGAACCCTGATTCAGGGAGCAAAAAAATATTTGTGTGAGAAAAAAAATTTGGGGCTCAACCAGCATTACCAAACTCTCGTTCTGTATTGACAAATAAACACAAAACAACACTTAGGGAAAAAATGCTTTATTGTACACAGTGCAGAAACTAACTAACTTTGGTTTCAAATTAACTCGAAACTGGAAACATCCTGATCAAGATGAGTCTTGTGAGTTGTTGATTGGGACAATGCCAGTTGGTCCAGTTATCGCCCGATGTCCAAGAGACTCCCTGTACCGCCTCCTGTAATACAGAAAAAATACCTTTAAGCATAGAGCAACAGGTTTTTACACTGGCTGGCTTAACAAATACTGTTGGTTACAGTACAAAGAAAATGATGGCGTGTTTTGTGCATTTTGCATAAAACATAAACAGATGCCCAAATCAGGAACAGTTTGGGTAATCAGTGGGTGCAAGTCATTCAGAGAAGATGCTATAAAAAGGCATCAGAACAGTTCAGTTCACGTCGTTGCTTCTGACCTAGAAGCTAACTGCAGAATTTCAGCTTCAAAAAGTGGAATAGAGCAGGCAATGCAGCAGTCCCTGACCCTGGAAAAAAAAGCTTTTGTGGCATCCCTTTGTTGCATGTACTGGCTAATAAAAAATGAGCTGCCTCACACAACAAAATATGACTCACTGCTGGATCTCGCCAAATCATTGGGATGCAAATACCTAGACAATATACATATTGCTGATGCTGTTAAATATCGTTCTGATCGAACTGCCAGAGAAATGGTTCTCTCTGTGGGTGAGGTGGTCAGGAGATCAGTTCTTACAGATTTGAAGGCTGCCAAATTTTTTTCGTAGTTGGTGGACGAAACAACTGATATTGCCGTTTATGAAGCAGCTCATTTTGTATGGTATGTACTGCAAAGAAGGAAACCCAGAGTTTCTTTCCTGGGAGTTGAGGAACTATTTGATGGAAAAGGCAGACACAATTGTTAAAAAATGCTGGAGTTCTCTGATAACAATCAAATATTGGTTGATCACCTTGCAGGGTTAGGCAGTGATGGAGCAGCCCGTTATGCTGGGTAGGCAAAATGTGGTGGCTAAAAAGCTGAAAGAAGTCAGCCCAACTCTTGTTGAAAATCACTGTATGGCTCATCGGAGGCCTTGGCTGTAAAGGCAGCAGCAAATGAAGTGAACGCCATTAAAAAGTTTAATCAAACACTAGATCACTTCTACAGATATTATGAAAATTATGCTGTTCGCATGGCTGCCCTGAAAGAAATTCAGCAGGCAATGGAGAACTCTGTTTTAAAGCCTAAACAGGCAAAAGCAGTTAGGTGGTTGTCCCATGATGCAGCATGTGACACACTAAGGAAGATTTTTCCATCCTTTGTTATGTCCTTGCATAGAGAGGCCTCTGAAAGGCATGATCCCCAAGCTGTGGGCCTAGTAAAAATGGTGGAAAACTGGGAGTTTTTCTCTATTTTATGCTTCATGTGTGACATACTTCCACACCTTAGCATCTTATCTAAATGCTTTCAAACATCAGCTCTGAATTTTACTGATATAAAGAGACATTTACATTCCACTTTAGAGATTCTTAGGGCATGCCTGCTGGTACCTGGTCAGTACTTCTCCTCCGTTTAGCCTGAACTAGTACTCCTGAATGATACTGGCCTGAACTAGCCATTTAGCCCAGCACACTTAATCGTTTCAGAACCTCTGTGCGACAACTTTATTAGGGCCCTAATTGCTCAAATTGAGCAAAGGTTTCCAAGCACAGAACTTTTGGATCGTTCAGTATCTTTGACCCCAGCATGATACCGGAAGGTGATATTGAAGAGTTGGAAAGGTATGGTAGTGATAGCCTTGACATTATTCTTGGTCAGTATGCTACTGTTGTGGATGTAGATGCTTCTGCACTGGAATGGGCTTCCCTGTGTAGTCTCATGTTCATGGAAAAGATGACCTTTAAGACTATTTCTGATGTGCTGCACGCTCCAACTACTAAGTATGTAGACCTGTATCCAAACATATCTACGTTGGCAGAACTGGCAATGATAATACCAATGTCGACTGCAGAGAGGATCTTCCTTGTCAATCTTCACCATTCATTACTTCCTGGGTGTAAGCGGAGGCGGCACCCGCCGCGGAAACTTTTTTTTAAAAGCTAGCTCTACTCGGCGCCGCCCTCAAGACCGGACGCCTTGCGTCATCTTGTCGAAGGCGCGTTAATTCTACCGACTCCTCCTCCAACTCAGTTCTGTTTCTACGCCCGTCGAGCAGCACCTGCTTCGCGGAGTAGTGTTTAATAAGTCGCAATACCTAAGCCGACTCATCTTCGTTACTTTTCGACACCATACCACGTAAGACTGTTCTTTTTCTGTCTGTCTGGCGTCGGTGTTTTTCCTACTGTGTTTTACCTTAATTGTTTCGCGTTATGTCCGGTTCTGGGCGAGCGTTTTCTAAGACAGGCGCACCCCGATGCGCCGGTGCTCCTGTGGCCGGCATTTCTCCATCTCGGACCGGCACGACGTGTGTCTTCGATGCCTGGGACCCAACCATGATATGGATTAATGCGATGCCTGCTTCTCCATGGACCATCGCATCCTCGAAATCAGCGTTCCAAGCTCGGCAAGGCCCGCCGACTTCCGGGGGCAGGCGTCGTTCACGGGACTCCCAGGTAAGGTCTCAGGCCCTTCCTCCGGGTCCCTCGGGCCTATACAGCCCACGGAGGAGGGCTTCTTCATCTTATCTTGCGAAGGAGGCCCTTCCGCGATGTTGGGGGCGTTGCGGTCCCTTCGGGGCGTGGCGTCGACACTACCTCGGCAGTCACCTCCTCGAGTGCAGGCTCCCCAGTGTCGAGGCCCATGATTTCTGGGCGGACACGGCGGACCCTCGGCGCCGCCTTCGGCGCGTTTCGGATCAGCGCCGTTCGCGGTGCGAGTGTCGAGCGGCGCCCGTTTTGGATCGGTGCCGTTGGCGGCGGTATCAAGACGGCACCGCTGGCGGTGCTGCAGCCCCCAGCGCCGTTAAGCGGTGCCGTGGGCCTGGTTTCTCCTCCTCGCAGCGCCCGGCTAGGTTTCAGCGCGGGGCGGTGCCGTTAGCCCCGCTGGTGCCGCGGGGGAGCTGGGACCGGGCCTGGCTGTTGCTGATGTTCGGGGGGCAGGCGGTGCCGCCTCGGGTACCGGTGCCGTCCGTGGCGCCATTGCCTCGGGGACCCCTGGGGTAGCCAGTGTTGAGGTCCTGCTGGTCTCGTCCTCCTCGGAGGCCGATGACTCAGACGTGGACCCATCCTGGCACCCCCACTCTTCGAGGTCTGGGTCCCCTGTGGCACGAGGTACCAGGCGGCGCAGCGGGCCCCTCCCTCTGTCCCCCCTTCCGTCCTCTCCTGAGGGCTCCCCGGCTGGGGGTGGCCTTGGGTCCCAGGAGGGAGACGTGGGGGTGACTAAGGGGGAGGCTCCCCCTCCCGGGGGACCGGTGACAGCAACCCTCCGGGGTGCTGTTGCTCCCTCTGGGGGGGTGGGAACGCTGCAGTCGAGGAGGAGGGCTCTCTCGGAGTCCGAGGGGTTGAGGGGCAGGGGGACAGGCCCTCGGTCTTCTTTGGCCACCTCAGGGGGGTGGCCAGGAGCCGTAGCGCTGAACCCCGCCCTTCCCTCCGGGGCTCTAGGGTGTCCTCCAGTGGCGTTGTTGTGGGCTGCCCTTCTGGATCCATGCAGTCCCGACTTCGTCGCAGGGGAGATTCTCCCCCTGGGCTCTTCCAGGCTCCGCTTCCTCAGGGTTCCGTCTTGCGGCCTGGTTTGTTGTCCGGGACCCCGCCAGCTCGGGCTCCGTTCCCCGGATTCCAGAGCCCTGGCAGAGATCAGTTGCCTCCTCGCAGGTGCCCCTCTCCCATCTCTCTGCCTCCACCACCCCCGCTCCCGGGCCATGTCGATCCCTCTGGTCCGTTATCATGGGAGCAGTTCAGAGGTTCTGCAGTGGCCTTCCCTTCATCGTTAGATGTATGCATGGCGGGTCTTTCGACTCTCCCACGCCGCGAGGAGTCCTCTGAGCATTCCAGCTCCCCATCATCCTCGTCTCCCTCCTCTGAGGGGAGGAACCCCTGCTCATCTCTCCTCCGATGCTGAATTTCACTGAATATCATCGATTCCTTCGAGGCTGGTGAGGGACCTTGGATCTCTACATTCGTAGAGACAATACCCGAGCAGGAGGCAGCGTGAATTCCTTGGTAATTCAGTGCCCAACACTGGTGGTACCTTCCTGGCTATCCCCTTCCAGGGCGTCTATCCGATCCTGGCAATGTAACCGCTTCTTCTCCAGCCCGGCTGACTGTCAGCGTCGGTATTGTGCCCCTCGGAGTCTCTAGGTACTCTTCCCAACCCCTTCTGGCTTGGTCTGCCTTGACACTCCCTCCGGGTGCACTGCCTGGCGCGCACACCGCCCACCAGACCGGACTCCCTTCAGTTCGACCGTTGGAGGCGAAGGTGTTCTCTTCTTCTGTGCGGCTGCTGGTATAGCATCACATCAGGCTCACCACGCTGCCTACAATTGGCACCTGTGGTCGATGCTTCTCTCAACTCCTAGCGTCGATGCCTGATACGGAGCAAACCAGACAAGCTGTTGCCCTCTCCGCTATAGGCCTGGAGCTGGCAGACACCAAGCAAGGCATCTTATAGCGCCAATGGAGGTGGCTTCCAGGCTTGCGGGGACAGCGATCTGCATTAGGCGGACGGCATGGCTTCGTCTTTCAAGGTTGTCACCCCTGGCCCGGCGTAGGGTGATGCGCTCCGCCTTCCGGAGGACCCGTCTCTTTTCCTCTAGAGCTAGGAGACTTTTGCAGGGGCTATCTCCGTCTCCACATCCTCGGGAGGCACCTCCTAGCTCTTCTCCCACTTAGGCTTCTGTGAATTAGCCAGGGTCTTCCCCTTCTGTTTCTCACCAACAGGAGGCTGGGGGTCTTGTTCCCTCAGGGTCTTTACCCCTTCCCCCTCCTGGGGGAAGAGGAGCCTGATACTCACCCGAGTAATGAATGGTGAAGATTGACAAGGAAGATATGAAAATTACGTACCTACCGTAATTCTTGATCTTCTCTTGTATCTTCACCATTCATTACTTACCCCTTCCACCTTCCCCTCAGTGGCCTCCTTCTGTGGCGTCTCCCCCTCCCGTCTCGTTCCTCCCTCTTGCTGAACCTAAAAAAAAAAAAAAAAAAAAAAAAAAAAAGGGACATCTCTCTATCCTTGCCTTTTTCCTTAAAAGTTTCCAGGAAAATTATTTACTCTAAGATTCGTGGGCTTTTGTTGCAGGAGTGCTGGGTCGTGAGTGAGCTACACGACTATCTCACCGCCATGTTCTCAGGCGAGGCACTCCTAGGGACCTTGCCTGACTCTGTCTGTGCAGTTTGGTCCCACAATATTCTGCTAATCAATTACTAAGCCCTAGAATCAACCCCCTTTCTTTTTTTTGCAGAACAAGAGAGCAGATGCGTGTTATTTCTTTCTCTTAAAACTGAGGGAACTCTCTCCGACTGTGAAGCCCTGGCTTCCCAGGTCATATTTTTTCCTCGTAAGCCTGTGAGTCATACTCTGTCTTGAACCCCCTTTTTCAAGGTCCTTCTGAGGACAGTGTTGCAGGAAAAGAAGTGCCAACCATGACAGGTTCTTGCCAGTTTCAAGTCTCTCCTGCCTTGCCATAGCAAGTCCGATTGAGTTCCGTTATATTGCTTACAAACTGCCTTGAAAGGCTAAACTTTCTTTCTATACCCTTTGAGCAGCTCTTACATGCTGCCTGGAATCAACCTTTTCCTAGCGGGTGTCCTTCCAGAAGCAAGGCCTGCTCTCGGGCCAGGAGCCGCAGCTAGGATCAAGGACCATGGCATGTTGAGGTCAAGACTATGCCCTCCTTAGTCTGTCTAGCGGGTTTGGTGAACCTTCTCTTCAGCACTACCAGTGGGGATTCTTGCCCTAATGGGAATTGAGCCTTAAGCTCTCAAGCTAACTATGCTCGTTGGGCATTCTGGTCTCCTCAACATCCCATCTTTCTTCTTCTTCTCTCTTCTTCATTCTTTCTCCTTCCTTTTCTCTCTATCTGTTCCTCCTAAGTCGCCCAGTAAGAGGCCCTCGATCCCTAGGGCAGGAATACTCTCTCCTCTGTCTATTCTCCATCGGCTTATTCCTTTTTCAGTTTATTTTCCTTACTTTGCTATCCCTTGGCTATCTTGCCTCGCTTTCTCTTTTTTCCACAATAGAATTTTTTGCCTCTCCGGCTCACAGAACTGAGTTGGAGGAGGAGTCGTTAGCTACTAACGGCCGCCCCTCGCGCATGACGCAAGGCATCGGTCTCGAGGGCGGCGCCATTAGAGCTAGCTTTTTTAAAAAAAAAGCTCCCATCGTGGTAGTCTTGGCCTCCGGCTTACACCCAGGAAGTAATGAATGGTGAAGATACAAGAGAACAAGAATTACGGTAGGTACGTAATTTTCATTTTTCTGCACTGAATCGAATAAAAATGCAGGAACGAAATATATTAGGTGCCAGTGTGCTAAATGCACTTATACTTATCTCAATTGAGGGCCCTGATGTTGAAAATTTCCATTATTTGGAAGCTGCAGCTCATTGGGCAGGACTGCAAAACCGAAGATTAGATCTTGGCCTTGCAGGCACGAGTAAAGAGATGTGGGCTGCGCCAAAATGTCAAGACTCTCACAAACTGTTGCCTGGCCTGCAAATAGAATGCAGGGGTTCTCCAGTATGTCACATTTTACCACACTTTTCTTTTGCTACTGCACACTACCCGAGGTCTCCAGATCGTCATATTACTCCTATTTCTTGCTTCTTATGTATTTAATGCATCCCATGACTGACTCCGCCCACCAGTAGCTCCGCCCCAGTGACCAGCCCCTGTGGCTCCTCCCCATTACCACCACTCTGTATTTTCATGCAATATGGAACACTTATATATCTTTTATATATATATATATATATATATATATATAATCAATATATTTATAGTGTAGGATACAGTTGTACTATCTCAAAAAGTAAGGACATTCTATGCAAAAAAACTTCACTAATGCACTAGTTAGTGTTGAAAACCCTAAACAACGTATTTCCCTATTTTTGTCGCTTTAACCCTAACACCTCACCCCTACCCTGGAGGCAGAAAATCAGGCGTGAGGTGTGCTGTGGGTGTCTCAAGCCTAACACTCACCCCATTCTCATTCACTGTACACATCTATGCTTATTTAGTGACTAATGGGGTAAGCATTAGGCTTAAGACCCCTACGACACACTTCACGCCCTGATGATTTTCTGCCTTCAGAGAAAGTGAGAAGTAATTGAGATTAAGCCTAATGCCATATTTCCCTACTTTTGTTGCTTTAACTCTAAGTGCATAACACATTTTTTGCAAAGAATATATATCTATATAAATATATAGAACAGATTATGTCAGAGTGTGGTATACATAAGCATTAAGCCCAGCGAGGTGGCATCTAATGGTGGATTAATGCATGGTTGGGAGGTTGTGGCATGAGGGCCACAGGCGAGAGTCCTAGCAGCCCAACCATGCATTAATCCACCATTAGATGCCACCTTCGGAGTGGCTTAATGTGCTTGTAACATGACTTCTACGAGGCTATAGTTCCTCTGACTTTTATTTTCGTACTGTGCATGGTACAATAGAAAGACTTTTTGCTGCCCTTACATTTCTTCTATGCACTTTTGGAACATTTGCCACACTCGTTTTTATATAGTGATATTGTCAAAAAAATAATTGACATAACTCTTAACACAGTATGTCTCAGCATTTTTTTCTGATAATTTAGGAGATCTGAGTAGCTAATATTTCTGTACATGCCGTAGGAGGTCCATGGAACGGTAATTGCTGACTTCCTGTATCTCGCACTCATTCTGATTTGCATATTTCCTTACCCTGTCTGTGTACTCAGCGCCTCGCTCTGATTTCCTTACCTGTCCTATTTGATGTCTGCCGTTCTGTTGACCGTTTATTCATTTTGTCACTGACTTCCAGCTGCGGTAGGTCTCATCCGTCCATTTTCAGGATGATTACTTTATATTGGCCGTCAGAGATACCGAAAACATTTGCAGGTTTACCGCACATCAGAATTAGACTTGCACTCGCTGTAACTGCGCGTTCCCTGCCGGACTGACTCGGTGGTTGCTCCTCTCTCTTACTTCGGCTCCCTGAAAATTCCCGGTCTACATTTTTATGTATTATCCCCCAGTCATGCGCAGAGACACTCATGGGCATTTGCGTGGGTGGGTGTGGCAGACAAGTACCTCTCACCTGGGACACAGTGGTGTTCTGTTATATGCTGCTTTTCTAGCTCTGTGGCTGACTCTGGTACTTCAGTTTGGGGATGGCATTACTGGTGAATTAATGCCGTCTCCAAACTACACCACCTGATGCATTTCAACCAATGCGTGGTGCCGATTTCCTCATTCATAGCTATGCCATGTTACAAAAGGAAATACCATCTAAGGGTCGAACAAACCATGAGCCCAAAGAGTAAGGGGCCTTTATGATCTTGTTTGACCCTGAGGTGATATTTTTTCATGACTGTAGTGGACTTTGTATAATATATTTTATGTAGTGCACCGGTTTGGGCACTTTATGTCTGTTTGCATTTTTTTGTGTTCAGCCTTTAATGGTTTTCTGTAGTGTTCTTGTAGTGTTTTTGAGTTCATGATATGGATTTTCTATAGTGTAGTGTGGGCAGGCATACACCTGTTCTAGCGCTCCCCCACCCCATAAATGGAGACACGGTTTTGGCTGGATTTCCTTTCAGGATGGCATTTGAGCAGCCAGCCTGGCCTCTTAGCATGTGAAGTTGGTGGTGGCATGTTAGTGTGTGTATTCTTGAGTGGCATTTGGCGTGCCTGTGCAGTCTGGAATGGTGTTTAGTACCAGTAGGGAGTGAGTTTGGGCTCAGAAGCAGCGGTCCAGATTAGTAGCTTTATGGTGGAAGAGTAGGAAGTTAGCCTGGAGCAGCATAGTGGAAGAAACAGGTACATGAAGGGCCTGGTGGCTAAGGTGAGTACTGAAGTCAAGCGGCATGCTGTGTAGTGAGTGATGGGTAAGGAAAGTGGTATATTCCTTGATAGGTTAGACATTTCCCCAGGTTGTGAGCTGCCTTTGTAGGGGCTGTTCTTAAAGAGGCTGTGTTGGTATTTTGATCTGGTTTGTTAAGGTTATTCAGGTAGCTGGTATATGTGTTACTAAGGTGCTTGTTTCATGTGTTATTAAAGGGAAAGTTCCCTCATCCTATTTTCTGTATACCTGGGTAGTTCGTAGATCTGAACAATGATTCCCTCTTGCATCCCCCTAATGTCATCCTATTTTAAATTAAATGAGGTTGCTTCACTCTGTTTTGCCCTGGTGTGAAAACCTGTGCATCTCCCTTCCAGACTGTCGTGACCCCACTCATGCAAGGCATCACTGGAGATGATGATGCGTACATGCACAAGTCTGCAGAAGGTATACTCTCATTCAGCTCTGTTACATATCTTGTGAAGTCCCTGTATTCTCTAAAAACATTTTTTTCTAACTCAAATGCACTTTAAACTACAGAAAACAGAAGAGCACATACTATGCCTTGAAAAGTTTCATGGCCTGCGTAAAACAAGAACAGAGAGACTGCAGAGGACAGCAATAGCACTTACTTATATAGTGTTACCGCTGCAGACTTTAGCACCGAAACATCATAAAATTCCAGGATGCCTTACATGAGTCAGTTGTCATGACCTTTGCAGTGGAGTCAAGCAGCTTTTCACACTAGACTTAAGTACCTTCATTTACATTTAAGAGGGTGCAATAGAGGCAATCATTGTGCATACCTACAAACTACACAGGGAAACAGAATAGCACATGAGACTGCCAAGCAGAGTTTTAATGCAGACAGTTTAAGTGCTGAAACTGACAAAGCTGACGTTGAGAGTGAGCAGTAAAATTAATTTTATGTGGTTACTTTTTACCGTTGAGCTTCGTTTTTAGTCGTAGCTGTGCACAGCTTTTTACATGTATAGTACAGTACACTACTAAAGTTTTTAATGAACAGTATCAAACTTTTAATGTGTTTTGTACGTTGTTTATTGTTTATGTATGTGTTATGTTGTGACTGGGCATCAGTGAAAATGGGCATTTTGCTCACTGATTATACAGAATAAAAATAGACAAACAAAACAAACAAACAAATAAATAATAAAATGAGAACAGTATATATTTGCGTCATTTGATGAGCTGTCGTGCACTCTGTCTTTTGTACTGCCTTTCGCTGTTGTACTGATGGCCCCCGATTGACTGATCACCTACCACGTCATTTCCTGCATGTATGCCATTCCATTTGTATGCCCAAATTGCAGCGGTCCGGAACTTGTGCATACAAGTGGATTTGACTGTATTAACACTATATTAATGTGTTATTAACACCTTAATAACACATTACTACTTTTTTTTTTTTTAGAGTTTGTTTCTGCTCCGGACTCTGGGAACTCTCTCCAGTGTCCCTGCACACCAAAGACTCTACCTCCCGTCTGAAGCCATCTCCAGCTAGGTCCGTCCCAGCCCGGTGGATCACCCAGCTCTGCCCCCCCCCCCCAAGGTGGGGCCGCCTTTGCCCTGGTGCTCTATCTCCACTGTAATGCTCCGGGCTGGAGTCGAAGGGGGGGTTCTGGTGGAGCAAGCCTGACTGTGGGAGTGTGGCTGTGGCACTGGAGGAGCCTTCGCCTATCCCTGGGACTGGGAATTTTTGCTGTGTGGTTCCCCCTAGGAGCACTGGCATGCAATGACTCCAGCACGGCTATTGCCGTAAGCATCTGCCGCGCTACTCCCCTTAGCTGGTCCACATGCTAACTGTTCCTCCGGTTTCCACTGGTGGTCTCTACTGCACCAGAAATACCCTGGATGGAGAGGAGAGCAGTCCATCGGATGCTCGATCCTCTCCCTCCCCTCCTGACCCCCTGGCACCCGTGCCCATTCCCAAACTCGGGTCGCCGGCATGGCACGAGGTGAGGTATCCAGTGCCTCAACCCTCAGCACCACCGAGCCAGCTCATAACACATTACTACACAGTACTCTACAAACAACCCCAGTAACACAAGTAACGAGCCCCTTAACACTTGTAAAAAGACCCTTTTTTACACATGTAACAGCCACCCTACACCAACACTATGGCAAAACAAAGGACACAGCAAAAAGTGTCCAACCTTATGCATTATATAAAATAAAAGATGGCAAAGTCTGGCATACTCATGAAATAATATCATCTCGGGGTTGAACAAGCTCATAAAAGGCTACTTGCCCTTCAGGTTCATGGCTTTGTGGCTTGTTTGACCCCTCAGCGGTATTATTTTCTTATATACCACACTTTGCCATCATTTATTTTCTATATAAGTATATATCCTGCCACAATGTACGGTATACGGCCACAGTATATAGTGCTCTCAGCAATGCAAATGAGCCTGTTGTGCACTCAGAGTACATCAAGTGTTTGAGATATTTAGAGTTTTTTTTTAATCCATCTGATGGCAGAACAAGAAGATATATCTTCTGGCTAGATGATATGCAAGATTTTATCATCACATTACACTTTTGTGCGTTTTATGTATAAGTGTAATAACCTGCTCAAGTCATATGGCAAATCCACAATGAACATAATTTCTGGGTGGTTGAAAATCCTTAATTTTAATTTGTGCCTTAAGCCTTGCAGTCTAACTTTGGGGGCATGCAGTTATTGAGGTGTCACTGCACACCTTATTTATGGTATTAAAGGGACACCCTTTATGCATGTCTACCCTTTATGCATCGTATTATTTCTAGTTGAAAACTAACATTTTCGGATTCCTTATTTTCTCTAAAACTCTTTGAAGTAGTAGTTGTTTGACCTGCTTCCTTTCTTAGTGGAACTGAAATGCATGGGAATTATACAGTTATCCCCAACCTTGTTTTGCTTCACATCCTTGACCTACTGTTATTTCATACATCCTGAACATAAGGAACACCCTCTCCAACCAAACAGTGCAGCCACACATAATGCAGTAGTCTCCATTCCATCCACTTAATTCTTTGGTAACCAGGTGAGGCCTGCTAGGCACAAGTGCCGGTTTTCAGGTGTGAGCCAGGAGCACTGGGGAGGTTAAGTGACTTGCTCAGAGTTACACAGTATGTAAGTGGAGGTTGTGAGAATCAAACCCAGCTCTGCTGTATGTACTGAGCTTGTTTGCAGTTTGGTACTGTAAATTCTAGGCTACAGTATCCTGCAAGCCCATTATGATTGGCTAGATTGTATAAAAGGGCATTCCTAAGTCCGGGACAGGTGCAGTGGATGTTGATGAAAGCATGTAAACAAACGCGTTTGCATGGTAACAGCAGAATGGTGGGCAGTCTCTGTTTTTAAAAGAATAAAGGAATCCGAATCAAACTACCAGCTACATCAGCAGTCTCTTCAGAATATGGGCACTCATAATTTTTTTTTAATTAATCTAGGGATAGTTTGAGGCTTAAAGGCATCAACAGTGCCCATTTAATAACCCACAAACTGAGTATAATAGCATTGATGGGGTAAAGCTGATCTTTCTAGGAAAGAGCGGGATTTAGGGATAATAATTAATGATAACATGACGTTCACTTCCCAGTGTAGTATGGCATGAGGAAACATAATCAATGTATTTTTATTTGTTTAGCTTGAAAAAGCTTTTACAAAATTTAAAAAGTCAAGAGCTCACATACATTTCATAAATTAAGCAAATAACATTGCATTTATAACAGACAATAAATACAATATATTATATCTTTGACAGTATTGCACTATGCCTCTACAGCTCCTCACTTCCTAATTTGTTGTGGCCAATATTTTCTTAGCTTTATAAATTGCACAGAACTATTTTGCCAGCCTAATCGTTGTCCACGCATCAGCAGTATTCATCACAATAAGTGTTAACAGTTTCCCATTAACAGGGTATAGTTCACTCATAAAAGGACCAAGCCAGTATAATCTCTCCCTGTGTGCCATGTACATTTCCAGAGTACATGCAGTAGATCTTCTTTTTCAGCCACTGAACAGGTACAGACTTCCATATCTTTTGAAAGTTTGAGATGCCTTACTTGCAGCATGTTACTTGGGAAATGTTCATATTTATAAAGGATATAAGTACTCCTGAGTTCCGGGTCATCAGGTATGTTCAAATATGGCTTAAATCCAAATGAGTGGTAATTTCTAGTCACCCACTGTGAATAAGCTGAACTTCTTATTTTGTTATATATATTTGATTCCAAAAATGTGTGATTATTTCTGTTTTGAATTTTTTATATTTTAAGCTGATCACTATGGCTTTATCTACATAACCTTTCAGGAATGTTATTCTGTACCTGCTTAGCAAAGATAACAGTGAAGTATACCCGTAAGAACTTCTGTATCAAACTGTTTTTTCTTCAAGACATTGAAATGCAGATGTATCTCTTGGAAGTTTAACTAATCAGATCCAATACAATATCTTCTACTATTAAGATCTGAAATATCTAATTCGTCTGAGATGTGCTGCTGGACATGAATATCCACGCCCCAGTACTGTTCTTAGCAATTTTTGAATTGGCATAGCTAACATGTCTGGTTTTTTACTTGTCCAGACCTCTGCACCATAAAATACCTGCGTATTGTATTTTATTTTAATAGTTTGAACAAGGGGTTCCACTAGTTTCCCGCCATAACTGTTGTTTAATTTTTCTAGACCTCTTGTTGTTTTGCTAGTTTTTCTTTTGTTATGTTTAAATGATCATTCCATAAACAGTTTGCGCTAAAGACAGCTCCCAGATATACATAACTGTCTACCCTCTCTGTTTCTCTGGTACCTAAACTCCATTTCCCCTGAGCACTCAGATTTTTTTCAAATAACACCACTTTAGTTTTGTTAATATTTATATTAAGCTTTAGTTTCTGGGACCTTTCTCATAAGAAATTTTTAATTTTTTTTTTGTAATCCCTTTTTTTGATAAGGAAAATAACACAATATTGTCTGCATGGGCAAGTGCTGCGCAGGTGTGCTGTAGAATTTTCAGGGAATCGGAGGGAAGGGTGTTCGGATCGTTCAAAAGACCATCTAAATATAGTGAGAATAGAATAGGTACAAGCACACAACCTAGGCATATACCCCTATTAATTCCAAATGGCGCAGATAAGTTACCATTAGAGCTTAGTCTCACAGAAACCCTTGTATGTGAATAAAGAAAACAGATTATCTGTATCAGATCCATATTAATTTGCCTGTTATATAAGATTTCCCATAATATGGGTCTAGATATGGAGTCAAATGCTAGGGAATATTCTGTGAATACTGTATAGAGAACTTGTTTACGTAGAAATACATACTTTTCAATTAGATGATTCAAAACAAATATGTTGTCTTGTTGAAATTTTTTTTCTAAAGCCTGCTTGTAAAAGCAATAGGCCACCGTTCAAATTTATTTCTGTGCTCAATTTATTTAATACCTCTCTTGCAAATATTTTTAAATTTATGACTATCAGACTAATTGGTCTGTACATACCTGGGTCGGTGGTATTCCCTTTTTTATAAATAGGTACGATATGTGCCTCCTTCCATGATTCAGGTTATTTAAGGTTCTTGATGCACCTATTATAATATACTGTCAAGAATTTAGCCCACAAAGTAGGATGACAGAGAAAGACTTCGGCTGGTATGCCATCAGGTCCAGGGGCTTTGTTCTTCGTAAGAGACTTTATTGCCATAAGTACGTCTTTGAATGTAACAGATATTACAATATGATCTCTACTAGAGGTAAATTGTGCACTGTCATTAACTGTAGGGTCCCAGTAAATACCAGTAAAAAAACTCTGTCCACTTTTGTCCTGGGATATAGGCATCCATTTTGAACTTACTTCTATTCATTCCCCTGGCCACTAAGACCAACATTTTTTACTGTCTTTGTTTACGACAGCCTCCTCCATCAGCAAGCATTCTTCTTATGATGGTTTTCTCCTTTTTCTTATAACAACCTTTTTATAATGCCATTTTACCACATTTAATTCTTTTATTGTGTTTCTACTACAGACATATTTATACTGTTTATATAACTTCCTTATTTGCTTTTTTAAGACCCTACAATCTTTATCAAACCAACCAGAAATTTGATCACCTTTCTTATTTTTTATATTATTCTTAAAATGTTCCTTTTTTGCACTAAAGACTGAGATTAGATTGGAGAATAATTGATACACTGATAATTTATGTAAATGATCATATTCTATATTTACTGGAGAATTAATTAATAGATCTGTCAGTCTATCTTTTGAATCATGATGCCATAACATTTTCCTGCATGTTCTTATTTCTACAGGGGCAAACAATGTTAAGGGCTTAGCTGTTTCTTCAGCAGTTATATTACTTGTGATGACAGTAGGGAAATGGTCACTCTCTGACCGAATTACTACATGCAGTTGCTCCCATGGAGAGTTTATACCTGCCCAAAAGGCAAAATCTATTACAGATGTACCATGTGCTGAAAAGTATGTCCATTCTCTTTTTTTGTCCTCATCAAGAAGCATAGAAACAGAGAACTTTAGAGGCAGAAAATTACCTGCTGTCCGTCGAGTCTGCCTGGTTCCTACCTTTGTTACTTCAGTCTAACACTTGTAGCTCCTAGGCAGTGCTGACCTGTGGTAAGCACGATGTCCGAACCCCTCTCGACTCCCCCGTCACAGTCATTTTCACCAGTCCCATCTGCCTGTCCCAGTTCAATTAAGTTTGTTTATTGAAAAGCAAATTGAGCACAGGTCCTTTTTTTTTTTAAACTCTGTTTTTGCTCCTCAGGACGGCAGGGGCTTATTTTACCCCTTGATTCAGCCTTGTGCACAGGCACTCAACTACCCCACCAGTCAGACTCCATCATAGATGCAGAGTCGGGGAGGACCGTAGCTTGCCCCCAATGGCAGGGGATGGACCGGGGGATAGACCGCATCACCCGTGGTCCCTGCACCCTGGTTTATACCGGGCTTTGTTTGGCTGGGAGGAGGTCACTCATCGTAGGCATCATCATTGCACGTTATGAGGGGTTTTCTACTTGAAGACCCCTAGGGCATGGGTGTGTAGTGGCTTCTGGCACGCGGTGAGCACGCTACCGTGCTCACTCACAGGATGCCCGCTACTGCCCAACCCTTGTTGCAAGGGCCCCCAACTGCTGCTCCCCCAGTCTCCACTGATGTCACTAGAGTGGAGGGCACACACCCCAGCCCTCCCCAGGAAAGGAGAGCAGTCCTCTGGATGTGCAGTCCTCTCCTCCCCTGCCGACCCTGACAGCCGAGTCCGTTCCTGAACCCGGGTCTCCAGCGTGGAGCGAGGTGTGGCATCCAGCACCTCAGCACCACCAGGTCAGCAGAGCACAGGTTCTTATTTACAATTGTATCCCACCCGCTTTGAAGCCAGTAATCATCTCAAGGTTAACCACATCACCTGGTAGACATTGCACCTGTTCACCACATTCTCCATAAAGAAGCATTCCTTATGCCCCTCCTGCAACTAATTTATAGTTGGGCTTTCTTGTAGCAGACCTCAAATGTTTTCTGCATTTTTTGGGTTGGGGGGTGCGGCTTTTTTGCATTTGGTGTATTTCAGTGTTTGGGATGTTCCATATTGTCTCATCGGGGGAGGTGGGGTTGAACCCCTTACTGGGATTGTACTATGTGGCCCCTTTAAGTTCTGTTATTTTTTGGGGTTTATGACCATGTTTCAAAACATCGTGTGTTTTTTGGGATGTATTTCTACTGGGCCGCCTTGTTCTGAGGGTGGGGGGTTGGGGGGCAGGTGGCTGGGGGATGGTAGAGTGAGGTGGTGGGAGGGTACTCTGAGCACAGTTGGATGGATGTTTGGGATTATACATAGTGCTAGGGGCTGCTTGGTTCCTTACTTAAACCCTGGAACCTATGGCTAGGTCCTTTAGATTTATCACGTGGAATATTCAAAGGGGACAGAATAAAGAGAAAAGAGCAATGGTCTTGAAACATCTTAAATGGTTCAACCCCTGTGTGTTTTTTCTCCAGGAAACCCACCTGCATCGGAAGGACATTCTCCTCTTCTGCAGGGAGTGGGTGGGGCAAGCCTTTGGAGCAGGGAGAGTAAGCGTAAGAGAGAGGTGGCTATTTTCATCGCTAGGCATACCCCGTTTTCCCTTATTGAAGAATTTTGGGATCCAGAGGGCCGTTTTGTTCTTTTGTATGGGTGGTTGCATTTAACCAAGGTTTTAATGAGTGCAATCTATGGCCCTAATGTGGATTCCCCACATTTCTTCTCCGATATACTTTCCCGTCTGGCCCCTTTTGTTCACTTACCCCTTCTCCTAGGTGGGGACTGGAACCTCGTCCTGCATACAGACCTGGACCGATCAGGTACGTCTCAGAGGGGTCTGTCTCCTGGTCAGTGAGGTTTGCTAGATCTCAGAGACACATTTTCCTTGGTTGACCCCTGGCATACTCTTTACCCATCCGTCCGTCAATATACATTCTGTTCGGCTCCTCGTTCCACACACTCCCAGACTGATTTCTTTCTGGCTAGTAAGGGAATCCTTCCAGGTTTGGTGTCCTGTAGTACTGAATATCTGGTAATTTCGGATCACTCACCCGTGCTATTGGAGCATTCCTAAAGGGTATTGAGGAGTCAGATAAGATCTGGCACCTCAACCCTTTTCTCCTTAGGGATTCTACCTCCCGAGATGGTCTAAGTTTTCTCCAAAATTTCTTGATAGAGAACGAGGGTTCGGTGAAGGCATTGGATATCCTCTGGTCAGCTTTGAAGTGCGTAGTTAGGGTAGAGTGCATCAGGCTGGCAACCACACTTAAAAAACTGGATGATTTTCTTTCTCAAATTTGGGCTCTGGAATTTTACATCTCATCCAGATCCAATTTGTTTTCCTGGTCCTGGCTCCATGATCTCAGAGCTCAGTACTATGGGCATCTGGCTGAGAAGGCGCTACAGCGTGCAATAATCCGTTACCTGGAAGCTGGTGAAAGAGCTGGGAGACTCTTGGCACTCCATCTCAAACACCTTGACTCCCTTAAGGCTATTCCCAGCCTTCGACTCGACCCAGCAGGCCTGGTTCTCACACACCCATGAGAGATTGCTAGGGCTTTTCATACATTTTATAGCTCTCTGTAGTCAGGAACCCACAGTGGTGTCCTCTAGCCAGTAAATAGAGGAGTACAGTATCTTGCTTCTCTTACCCTACTCGCTGTGTCAACCCTACAGCAGGACCTTCAAAAGTCTCTTATCACCCTGCAGGAAGTTTGTCTGGTGATGGAGAGCCTCCCTGCAGAGAAAGCTCCGGGCCCCGATGGCTTCCTCAATTTTTTGTATTCTACCTTCGTAGATACGCTTGCCCCTGTCTTGACTCGTTTGTTTAATTCCCTCCCTATTTCTGGCATAACTGATTCCACCCTCACTCAGGCCTGGATCTCTTTGATCCTTAAACCGGGGAAGGATGCCCTCCTCCCAGATAGTTACCACCCTGTTTCAATACCAACCTGAAGATCCTTTCTAAGGTTGTGGCTAATCGGTTACTTCAGGTTTGGGATCATTTGATCTCACCTGAGCAGCTTGGTTTCATGGCAGGACATGACTCTAGTGATCACCTCTGCAAGATTCTCTATCTCATTTCCGCATCTAGGAGGGCAAGATACCTGCTGTTTTGGTCTCTGTAGAGGCAGAAAAAGCTTTTGATGAGGTCTCGTGGAGTTTCTTGTTCGCTACTCTCAGGAAGCTTGGATTTCCAGATGCCTTCTGTAACTGGATCCGAGTCCTGTATCATAACCCGATGACGAGAATCAGATGTAATGGGGTCCTCTCTGCCTTGTACTTGGAGCCCCTCCTTCATAAACTTTGTAGTAATCCGGCAATTCGAGGCATCCAAGTAGGAAGCTCCCGCTATACCCTGTATGCCTGTGCTGATGACCTTCTTCTGCATGTTGAATCTCCCAACTCCTCCATTCCAGCTGCTTTAGAGGAAATACGTCTGTTCTCATCCACGGTTGGGTATAAACTCAAGCTCGATGAAACTCTGGTCCTCCCCTTGAATGTTCATGTCGCTAAACAGTTGATCTCGGACTTGGATCTTTGTTGGGTGCCTACTGCGCTCACTTATCTCGGTGTTCAGGTTTCTCGATCCCTTTTAGAGTTGGCAGACAGGAATCTTCTGCCCTTGCTTTCGGCAGTGAAGGTGGATTTGCGTAGGTGGTCCGTTTTCCCTCCCTCTCTCTCTATGGGGAAGGATTCATACAGTGAAAATGAATATTTTACCTCAGGTACTGTACCCCTGAGTATGCTTTGCCCTTTTCTCCCTAAGGTCTGGTTTCTTCGATTCCAGAGCCTCATCTCAGACTTTTTATGGAAAGGTGGGGTGACATGCTGGGCTTACTATAAATTAACACGCTCTAAAGAGAGAGGGGGTCTCTAACTACCAGATTTTTTCCTTTATTACTGTGCTTTTCATAGCTGCAAGATCTTTTTATAGTCTCAGTCTTCACCTTATCCCCAAAATGGGACCTATGCCCCCCTTTGGTTATCACTAGAATCCCAACTCTGTTAAGTTTGGTTTACAACTTCCTAGTCTTCTTTTTGCCCCCCCCTTCCCTTTTGTCCATTCCACCACAATTGCTTAATACTGCGTTGATGTGGTCTATTAAAGCCCTGAAATAGATTTGTTCCTAATTGAAGGTTGACTGGTTCATGGATCCGTCCCAGCCTTTGGTAAGTAACCTCAACATCCGCATAGCAGGTCAACACATCCCTTTCAATTTCTGCCCCCCACTTTGGCATGCTTCCATAGGATCCTTTTTTTCTAATAGCAAAGTTGTCCCTGCCCGCGTCATACAGCAGCAGTTTTCCATCTCAGTTTACCACCCGTTCAAACATCTTCAGTTGTCTCGGGCGATAACGGACTTCCTGGGGTCGTCGAGTGCTAATTCCCAATCAAACCCTCTTCTCACGGATTTCCTGTCTTTAGCAGGGCAGCCACATTCCATCTCTAAATTTTATTCTAGTTTCCAGTCTCATGACCCGAACCGTCTACTGGGGATTTGTTTTTACTGGCAGCAATCTCTAGATTTGCACCTTGACCCCAAAGACTGGCAGAAGATCTGGCGGCAGTTATGTAAACTAAACAGGACAAATACTGTCTTACGCAATTTCATGTATTGTACAAAGTTTATTATTCTCCTCAGAAATTGCATAAGATGGGTCACAGGTCCTCAGCGGAGTGTGCACAGTGTGGCACAGGGGAAGGCTCCCTTACACATATCCTCCGGGATTGCCCCCAGGCTGCCCTTTCTGGGCGTCTATCCATGGCTTTCTTGACCCTTGGTTGGGGCTGAACCCCATTTTTACCCTGCAGATTTGTCTAGTAGGCATCTTCCCTCAGATGCTTTTTGGCCCCTGAAAGGCACATATGGCCCTAATATCGATAACTGCCAAGCTTGTTATTCTCCATCTTGGATGATACCATACCGATGCTTCTTGAATGACATCAGGAGCTTTTACAGGCCTTGGCGGTTGAAAAGCATATAGCTTACCATCTGAATAAACCAGAGCTCTGTAGGGACCATTGGCACTCCCTAGAGGCCTTAATATGTAGGTATCCGCTTTTAGAGGCTTTTACACCCGAAATTTATGCTCAGTCCCTGGTGATTTTTCTGGGGCCGCTCGGTGTGCTCTGAGTGGGGGTGGGGTTTGTTGTTTTGGGGATGTTATTGTATTGGGCCTATGATTTTTGTCTGTTTCATATTATTGAGACTCTTGGCCGTGTTTTTTTCTGCAAAGTTTTGGATGCTATTTGTGTTTCTGTGTTGTAACAAATTTCAATAAAGCATATTATTTGGGGAAAAAAACAGAATTGCGGCAACAGTTGGGGCACCTAATGAGTATAAATATAGGAATGCACATTTCACTTTTACAGCTGCAAGGGCGGAGCTCCACAGACGTTATGTCATCAGTAGAGGTTTAGGAGAGCACTGTGGAAGCATGTGACTGGACCCCTGTCCGGTGTGCTTCCACAGTGCTGTGGCGAAATTCCACTGGTGCTGTTTATGTGGCCCCTTCCCTCAGCGGGCCGCATAAACACACTACCTTGGCGGCGGTCTATGTTTTCTTCCACAGCTGCAGAAGTGACGGCTGCCGTGCCCAAGATCCTCGCGCATGCGCAGCTGTATCGGCATTGCCATCTTGCAAATGGCACACTCTGGTGTGGCGAGAGCTCCAACAATTATTTTACTTGCTCTCACCACACTGCTGTTGGTCTGAGCAGCCGTATCGGCTCTGGTCAGAGTTTGTTTACATTGGACAGGAAATTGGATGGCTGGTCATGCTCAACTCTCTGAGTTTAACAGTTAGTACAAAGAAAAGTTCAGCAGTGCAAATAGTGGATCTTACTTTGTGTGGGAGCTCTTGCAGCAGGCTACACCATAAGGAATATGCTGCCAGGCATTAGGACCCCACGGAAAAACCTTAGCTAGCACTACCCAGTTTGGACCGCCCCCTGACATTGGACCGACTCCGACGTCTGCCAGTGGTATAAAGGGGGTCGTTCCCCAGCCACACCCCAGTTCTTTTCCTGCCATCGACCTGTTCACATCGGCTCCACGGCCGCCTGTTGCTAGCAGTCGACCGCCATTTTCGCATTAACTTTTCTAACGAAAGTTTAGTTTGTTTAAACCGCATAATTGGTGCATGTCTTCTCCATCGTCCTCCAGTCAGCAACCAAAGTTCAAGTGCGCATGCAGGAAGCAAATCCCAGCCCGAGACGGTCACTTGGCCTGCCTCATCTGCTTGGGGCCCGACCATGATGCCGACTGCTGCCTGCACTGCAAAAAATTTCAACCGCCGGACTTGCATCCATCAACTGAAGACGCTGAAGACCTATTTTCTCGAACAGCAGCTGGCCACCATGTAGAAGACCCCATCAGGCCTAGGATCCTCTTCTTCTTCGGGGTCCGGGACTTCCCACAAATCGAAAGAGAAGTCATCCAGTGGGAAACACTGTCACGAGAAGGACACCCATTTGGACTCCTGATCCAGGTCTCCACACAGGAAAACGGGCAGCTCCAGTCAGACTCTGCTGCCCTGCCAACCCAAACTTCCTCCGAGTTGCCGGCCTTGAAACCGCTGGCATTGGTGCGCACTTCGGGTGGAGTTTCTTCAGAGTTTGGGCCTTCGGCCCCCTTCCTTAGTCTTAGACCCCACATCCATGCCTCCGGGTCTAAGTCCAGGGATTCTGCCATCCAGGGAGCGGGGGCGACAGCCATCATGCCACTCCTCTTCAGGCAAAGGCTTCCTCCTCATCATCGGATCATCTGGCTAGACTCGACAGGAAGCGGCGTTCGGAACCAGAGTCTCACCCTGACATCAGCTTTTGAAAGCATTGGGTGTCAGACTCCCGGCGCTCCACCCCGACATCCTCGATGTCCTCACCTTCAGGGTCCTCCTCGACGCCCGCAACCTCAAAGCTTCTGATAGAAGAGGCGTAGGCACTGGCCAAGGAGATGTCTCCCCCAACGACAGACCCCCTGATGTCGGGCAGTTGGACTTCAGGTCAGCCAGTCGACCTGCCATTGGCTCTGGCACCACCCAAGGTCCAAACACCAGAGAAACCAGAATCACCCAAGCATACACCGGCTCCTGACAAGCCGTCAGGTCCAACACCCGAAAAGGCCGATGACAGGTGTGAGACCCCAGGCTCATTGGCACCAGCCATGGTCTCTCTGTCTGAGGTCAAGGACCTTTTAAGTTCCTGGTGGGACACAGTCAGAAAAGATGTCTTTCCCAAGGAACCCCTGGTCCCAACATCACAACCTCCCATACACGTCCCCAAATTATTCCTGCGGTCATTGCCCCCGAGGGACAGGTCTCCTACTCGATCAGATGACAGGTCTTCCGAACGACACAGTCACCGTTCTAGATCGTCCTCCAGGTGCAATAGGAGCAGGCACTATTCCGCTCCAGATCTTCCTCTAGGTCATCTGACTCATCTGTCTGCTCTAGATCCTCAGGGAGGTTTTCTCTCCTCCCACCACCCCTGACCCTCTGGATTCGCCCCGGACGATCCCACTTTCTTGGACGTGATGCATCACGTCCAATTCTTGAATCAGTGGGACACTGAGGATCTTGATCTACTTGGAACTCCTGGACTGGTCGCCACTCGACAGAGCCAAGGATGGCAACCAAGCACTTGATTTTTTCATCACAATGTTTAATAAGGTCTGTGACATTTTTGGCCCCTGTAAAACTAAACTGGCTGATCTCCTTGCATATAAGGCTGCCAGAAACAAATGCACTAAACTCATCCATCATGCCAAGGCAACCAATTACTATGACCTACCAAAAAGAAGCTGGGGTCATGGAAAGGAGTATTGGGACGCAGTCAGATCACTCACAGGGAAACCCTCCAAGGCTTAACCAGGTCTAATAGTCACTGCAATTGGAACACACCAGGAACCTGATGACATAGCTAACGCTTTCAACCTGGCTTTCACTGATCTAAGTTCAGTACTTCCTAGCGAATATCTGATCCCTCTTGCTCCAAATCTGGACCTGATCACCCCTTTGCCCCACGCAACAATGGGCAATACCCCCTTCTTGTACTTCAAGCAGCTTATCAGAAATGACACCATTAAATATGTTAAACGTGTACTAGAGAAGACAAGGATGGGGAGGGACCTTGTAGATATGAAGCTGGTGACACTTACAGTTAATGAGCTGGTGGACCTGCTTACTGAAGTGTTCAATGCCTCACTAAGGTCAGGGGTTTTCCTAGACAAGTGGAAAAAGGCACTTGTCACCCCTGTATTCAAAGCTGGGGATGCCACAAACCTGACAAACTACAGGCCTATCTCCATTCTCCCTTCACTGTCTGAAGCCCTCGAACGCATTGTATCCGACCAGCTCACGGACTTCCTATGAAAATACAACCTTCTATGTGCCTAAAAACACAGATTCCATAAAGACCACTCCACTATCACTGCCCTGATTGACTACACCAACAAAATTTACAATACATTTGATGATGGTTTGCCAGTGGGGTCTATTTTTATTGACCTCACAAAAGCCTTTGATACCATCAACCATCACCTCCTTCTGGCATGCCTCCTGTCTTTAGGCCTGTCTATAGACACGGTTACTTGGTTCAGGAGCTACTTCACAGGCAGGACTCAATGTGTTAAAATCAAAGGCACCCTCTTTGAACCTAAAGAGGTGATTCTTGGAGTCCCACAAGGCTCAGTATTGGGACCGCTCCTTTTCAGCCTCTTCATCAACCCCCTGCCCTCGGTCTGCACAGCGCATATCGTACTATATGCTGATGATGCAGTCATCTCAGTTACTGGAAAAAATCTACCCTCCATCACTCGTAAACTGGAAGCAAGTCTGCACAGACTAGAGACATGGTTCTCTAATAATAAACTGCTGCTCAACTTTAAAAAACTAAGAGCATGCTTTTAACAGTTCCTCAGAACTGAAAGAAGTTTGGGAAACTGCAGGTACTGAGCACTAAAGGGGATATACTGGAGCAGGTCGACACCTTTAAATATCTCAGGATACACCTGGATAATGCCATCTCATTCACTACACATGTTGACCATGTTGTCAATACTGCCAATGCTAAACTAGGAGCTCTCTATTGACACCGCCACTACATGCCTCCTGAGGCCCTAAAGCTGGTCACAAGCAGCACTGTACTAAATACAGTAGACTACGGCCTTATGATTTATGGCGCCAGCACTGACTCAGCCCTCAAGAAGGTAAAAACCCTACTCAATAAAGCATACCGGTTGGTCCTGGGTGCGGACCGCTGGACACACACTTGTGATCTCTATAAAGCAACCGAATGGTTACCCCTTCAACTCAGGGCTCAGTATTGTTGGAGGGGAATGTGGATGTGGCTGCAATAAAAGAGACTTGAGCCACCGAGTACCATGACTGGAATCTGGCAATCCTGGGGTATAGGATTTACAGGAAGGACCGGGGGGTTGGAAGAGGGGGTTGGGTAGCACTCTATGTGAGAGAAGGGATCAAGTGTACGAGGGGGAGGGAGGACAGAGGCACTTTGGGTGCAGCTTCTGGACTCCAAGGGTAGAAAGCTCAGGCTGGGAGTGGTGTACAGACCACCAGCCCAAACAGAGGAACTGGAGGGGGAGTTGGCAGAGCAGATAAGGAGGGTGTGTAGGAAGGGAAATGTGGCGATAGTAGGAGATTTCAATCTACCAGGGGTTGATTGGAGCACCCCTGCCACCAGTAGTGCCAGGGAGCAGGTGCTCCTGGATGTGATCCAGGATGGACTCCTGACACAGATGATAAGAGGGCAGGGTTCGACAAATCCTATTGCCCGACGTCCAGGGCTACCAGATACAGTGCAGGGACAAGCACTTTCTGTTGTGCCACCTGTCCACGGGTTAGCACTGATTTAAAAATCTTTGCTGCAGTTCTACCTTCCACCAGTAGGGTGCTCACTGCTTCGGCTGTGCTGCACCTACTGGTCGGGAACGAGCGGTGAGTGTATGAGCTTGCCTCAGCTATGGAAGCCCTCTGGAAGTGGCATGGGAGCGGCGCAAGCAGCATCTACGTCCCGGAGGAAAACAGAGGAGGAGCAAGCTGTCAGACTGGCAGGCGTGGGGCCAAATAAGGAAGACAATCTTGAACTGTAAGTGATACAAAGAATGCCCATTGGCAGCGGTGGTGATTTAGCGTGGTGGAGGCAGTGTAAAGGCGTGCATTGCATTAGAGCCCCTCATTCACTGTCTGTTTGTGGAGACTAGAGGATACAAATTAAACAGTCCGTTGTTGTGGATATCGGGAGTGGGGACTCGTGTGACCTTTCTTTGTGTGTGTGGTGTGGAGTGGACTTGGCTACTCGGAAAACAAATTTAAAACTGAATTAAGGAGAGGGAGGTTGGTGAGAGTGAAGAAGCGGGGGAAGAGGAAGGCAGAAGCTAGGAGGACTAAGGAGTGGGGGCAACGTGGCTGAGCACTGTTAACTGCACCCAAGTGCATTAGTGCAGCAGACAAGCAAGCCATGCCAATTTTGCCAAAATTAATGAAGAAGAGAGTAATCTGAGTAAATAAGGAGTGTGCAGGCAGGGTAAATAAAATATTGAGAAGGGTTAGGTTGGGCATAACAGGGTGAAAGCAAACCAAGGTGCATATAAAATAAATTAAGTAGGCAGTATAGTGCAGTGGTCTAAGGCTCTGAGCTGCAAATATGGTGACATCCAGCAGACCAGACCTGGGTTTGAATCCCACAGCTTCCACTTGCATACTGCCTGAGCAAGTCACTAACGTCCTTGTGCTCCCAGGTCACTTAGCTTAGTGTGCTATACCTGGTTAAACAACTAAAAAATAACTGAAACAAGGAGAAAAGGAAACAAAACAGAAACTCGGAGGGACTGTCTGGTACTGTCTGCCGTCTGTGACAACTGAGAACTAGCAGCAGCGTAAAGTGTCACTAGTACAGAAAATAAAAAGGAAGAAAGCAAGGGCAGGGACTACTGCTGTGGGCGGGAGCTTTGTGTTGCCCAGTGCCCACCAGTAAAAACAGCAGTTTATTTGACTACTAGCTGCATAAACAAAGAAAAAATAAAATAATAAAAAGAAAGCTAAAAAAAGAAAGAAAATAAGGGAAGAGGCTGGTTGGCTGTTGGGAGAGGAGAGCGCAGATATAGAGATTGTGTTCAAAGGAGTGAAGGAGGAGCTTGGAGAGAGGAGGGGCGAAGGAAAGGACTGACTTGAGAAAGTTAGTAAAAAAAAAAAAGTATAGTAAGAAATAAGCCTATAACTCAAACTGTGTGTGGTGTGGGGCTATGCAATGGGCTTGGTTGGGCTGTTGGGAGAGATTTTGTGAAAAGGAGTGAAGGACCCAGTGTCCTGCAGCCAGTTAGTTGGCTTTTGGCTTGAAGTACCCAAGAAACAAAAAGAGAAATATAGCAAAAAAATATATATAATACAAGTGTAAGTAATAGTAAAATAAGGGAGCCTAACTGCGGGGGTGGGCTTGGACTGTGCTGGGAGAGAGGAGAGTGAGTGACTGTGTGGAGTGTGTTCTGCAGCCAGTTGCCTGACTTGTTACAGGACAAGACAACTTGCAGTGTATAGAAAGAAAAACCCAGCCCATGAGCCCACACTAACCACCAGTGAAAAAAGGACACACAGACACCAGTGTTTAAAATAAGTTTATTATTATTGGTTCCATTAGTCTTTAAAAAAAAAAGTGACCACCAAATTTATATGGACAATATGCAGACGAACAAAGCCAAACAACAAAGTCTCTTGTCTCTCTGGTCAGCAGCAGCACCATCTTTCTGAGACAAACACAGTCTGGTACTACTTCCACAGATAAAAGTCACGAAACTGAATCTGCATCTGTGGTTCTGGATATAACTGCTGACCAGGTACTTGATGTAAACAGAGAAGCCCTAGTAGCCTTATCTCAAAAAGCCCCTGTGTCACTTGCTAAGAAACGTAGTTTACTGCTTGATAATGAGGTGGCAGTTGGGAGTAGTAAAGACAAGAAATATGACCAAGAGAAAAGAGCCAGACTATTTCAGTGTCATTGGCTGTCCACTTATAAATGGTTGAGATACGATGACAAAAAGGGGCTTATGTACTGCACACTATGTGAAAAGTATCCCAGTATTGCAACTCCAGCATTTTCAAAAAAAACAAATGTCTTTGCCACAGGCTCCAACAACTTTCGCATTGAGTCACTACGTGCACATGAAAAATCCAATCCACATGTGCTATGCCAGAACCAACATATTCTGGAAAGTGGCCAATGAGCAGTATGTTGTGAGATTAGTGAGTCACCACTTTACCAAGCCTTTGCACAGTTGGAAGAGGCCACAAAGCAAAGATGAGCGCCTGTTTAACAGCGTATTCCATAGCCAAAAATCTTCGCCTCTTTCTAGACATGGAGTGGCTCTGTGAATTACAGGAAAAAAATGGCATTAAGCTAGGTTCTAATTATACTAATGATAAGCGAGCCAGGGACTTTTGCAGTGCTATTTCAGCAGTGATATCCAGAACCCAGATGCAGACTCTTGCTAATGTTAAGTATGTGACAGTTCTTGCTGACGGCAGTACTGATTACAGTATAACTGAGTGGGAAATGTTTTCTTAAGGTTTGTTGAACCTAATTCAAAACAGGTGCATACATTGCTTATCCAAGCTGTGCCACTGGAACATGCACATGCAGAAGGTGTATTCCATGCAATATCAACTGCATTGGAGTCAGTAAATCTTCCTCTCAGTAACCTACAAAATGTTAACAATCCAGGACCGCTTCTTATTTCAGCAAATTTTGATGGGGCCAGTGTCATGATGGCGAAAGAGGAACCATAGCAAAGTTGCGGAACACTGCCGTCCTGAAATAATTGCGATGCACTGCATTGCCCATAAGCTAGAGCTGGCAGTTCTCGATGTGTTGAAAAAATCCATTTGTATCAAAGCTGGAAAGTACTCAAGGGAATATTTAAATTTTATCACTATAGTCCCAAAAAAATGAGAGAGCTCCAAGAAATTGCTAATGTGATGGATACTGATCTGGCGACTTTACTGCAATTAAACAAGTGAGATGGCTTGCCAGTAGGTCACGTTCGGTACATGCAGTTCAGGTTAACCTACCCACTGTTGTACAACACCTACATGCATCTTTGACTGCTGGTGGTGATGAAAGTTCAAAAACAAAGGGCCTCTTAATAGAAACACAGAGTGTGCAGTTTGTAAAAGCTATCCATATACTGCAAGATTTCCTGCCGATACTAAAAAACCTGTCACTGCAGTTTGAACGAGATGACATAGTAATACTGGAAGTTCCACAGCTTGTTGAGACCTGCCTACCCAGCTTATGGAACTGAAAACCATGCCAGGGCAATACATGGCAGCTTCTCAGCCATTACAAACCAGAACAGAAATGTATGGAATATGTTGTGACAAAGGGGAGGGAGGAGAAGACTGTTCATTTCCCATTCAGAGGCAACTGCCCAGAAATCAATTTTGTGACAGATGGACAACTGCAGACTTTAATAGATGCAGCAATAATGTATATTGACAACAGATTTAAAAATTTCTCAGAGGTGCCTCTCAAATGGTTCAACTGCTTAGATTTTAAGCAGTTTGATCTGCCAAGAGACCAACTAGCGGTGTTTGGGACCTCTGAACTTGCAAACCTGGCAGAATATTTTCACTTTTTCACGGAGGAGCAGCAGGAACATATAAAGTCAGAGTATGCTGCATTTAAAACAATATTGAAATCTGCCATTGAAAACCCTATTTGCAGGTATATACCAGATTACTAAAAGAAAAACACCCCAGATTATACACATTCTTGACCTAGTTGAAATGCTCATGGCAATGAGTATCGACTGCAAAATGTGAGAGAGTTTTCTGTTCAGAACCTAATCAAAACAAAAATCAGGACAAGGCTGGCTGATGATTCACTACAGTCTCTCCTGCAGATAGCAGTAGAAGGTCCTGAACTGCATGACTTTGATCCGATCCAGCAATTAACCACTGGCTGCTCTCTGGTCCAGGTACTCGACATGTTCGTGGGCATGCTGTTGCTGCTGATACATTATCTTCTGGTTTAGCTGCTTCTGTTGCTAATGATCTTCTTGATGCTAGTACTCCTGCTCCCAGTACCCCATCATCTTCTTCCTGGCCTAGCCCTTAATCACCATTTCATGTTCTTCTCAACCAATGGCCTAGCTGGTTTTGGCTTGTCCTTAACTAATTCTGTAACATTTCTCCAATCTCTTCTAATACAGACTTCTGCCTGGGGTGCCTTAGTGTCCGGCCTGTACTACCCTGGCCTGTATTAACAAAAAAAATATGAAAATATTGTTTTTCCTGATTTATGAAGTTCTTCTACATCTCTCCATCCATCCTATGAAATAATAGTAAACATATAAGCCCTGCCACACAGCCGCACCATTTAACTTATTTCTGTTAAGTCGGTTGAATATTTCAATTGAAATGTACTGGACTACCACTCGGAACGCGAGGACTACCATTTTTGTCAAGGCCACTTGTCCTGGACTAGCATGAGATTTTAAAATTTGTCGATCCCTGTAAGAGGGTCTACAAGGCTCGGTAACACACTGGACCTGGTACTGGCAAATGAGGAGGCAGTGAGAGAGGTACGAGTTGACCCACTAGCTGGTAGCGACCACCAAACAGTGTGGTTCATACTCACATTGGGGAGGGAGACTGGAGGCATGGGCACTAAGGTGGTGGACTTTAGGAGGGTGGACTTTGGGAGAATGAGAGGAATACTACAAGGGAGACTCCGGGTTATAAGGCATGCAGAGCAAAAGTGGGAAGTTATTAAAACTGGCCTAGCAGAGGCTACAGTAACCTGCACAAGGACTAGGAGCAAGAAGAGCAGGGCCAGAAAACCATGCTGGCTGAACAGTGAAGTGCTGCAGAGGGTGAAGGAGAAGAGGGCTGCATATCAGAAGTACAGGAGAACAGGGAAGGAGGATGACAAGGAGGGTTATGGGAGTTGGTCCAAGGAGGTGATCAGGGGGGTGAAAGTAGCCAAGGCCTCCAGGGAACTAAGGTTGGCGCAGGGCATAAAGGGAAGGGAGAAGGACGTTTTTAGATATGTCAGAGAAAAGAGGAAGTGCAAAGAACACATAGTGAGGATAAAGTGGGGAAGGGAATGGGTGGAAAAGTGAGAGGCACAAGCGGAAATACTGAATGACTACTTCTGCTTTGTTTTCACTAAGGAGAAGGATGGACCACTACCACTATGGACTGGGGGTTGGGGAAGGGGGAGGAGATGACAGACAAGATGGTCATGGGGAGTAGAGTGCTTGAGGGGCTGAGTGCGTTAAGGGTGGATAAGGCTCCAGGTCCTGATGACATCCACCCCAGGGTGCTGAGGGAGATGGTGGATGTGTCAGCTGAGCAACTGGCAGATCTGTTCAGCACTTCCCTGGAAACAGGTTGTGTGCCTAAGGACTGGAGGGTGGCCGATGTGGTGCCCATACATAAGAATGGGCCTAGGGAACAGCCAGGAAATTATCAGCCAGTCAGTCTCACTTCCATAGTGGGGAAACTTATGGAGACGATATTGAAGGAGAGGCTGGTGGCATTCCTTGAGGGTAATGGCCTCCAGGATGGGTGGTAGCACGAGTTCGTCGCGGGGAGGTCTTGTCAGACAAACCTAATAGAGTATTATGACTGGGTAACAAGGGAGCTGGATGGGGGTCATGCGGTGGATGTCCTGTACTTAGACTTCAGCAAGGCCTTTGATTCAGTGCCTCATGGGAAACGGGGAGAGACTGACTGCCGCGGGGGTGGGGAAGAAACTGACAAACTGGATAGGGAACTGGTTACAGGGGAGAGTGCAACAGGTGGCTGTTGGGGGGGAGCACTCTCGACACCCAGAGCAGTGACAAGCGGGGTGCCACACGGTTCAGTGCTGGGCCTGGTGTTGTCTGGTCTCTTTATCTCAGATATTGCACACGGAGTTGGGAGCCGGGTTAGTCTGTTCACAGATGATACCAAAATGGGGGCGGTAGTGGACGAGGAGGAAGGATGGAAACAATTGCAGGGGGACCTAACCAAACTGGAGGCATGGTCGGAGAAGTGGCAGCTAGGATTCAATGTGAAAAAGTGCAAGGTGATGCACTTCGGGGCAGAAAACGATAGGAGGGACTACTGGTTGGGTGGGCTGAGACTGGGAATCACTGAGGAGGAGAAAGACCTTGGGGTGTCAGTATCAGCCCAGTGCAGGAAAGCAGTGGCTAAGGCAAATAAGATACTGGGTTGTATCGCAAGGGGTTTCACATCCAGACATAGGGAGGTGATCCTGCCCCTCTATAGATCCTTGGTCAGACCATATTTGGAGTACTGTGTGCAATACTGGAGGCCATATCTGAAGAGGGATATAAAATTACTGGAGGGGCTACAAAGGAGGGCAACAAAAATGTTACAGGGGATGGAAGGAAAGACCTATGAGGACAGGCTGCAGGATCTGAATATGTACACACTGGAGGAGAGGAGGGATGGGGGATATGATTGAAACATTCAAATATGTGAGGGGGATCAATAAACCTAGCACCGAGGGGGGGTTTAAACTGAGGGATAGTGGGAAACGAGGGGGCATAGGCTAAGATTGGAGGGCGGATGATTTAAGAGGATGCTGAGGAAGCACTACTTCATGGAGGGGTGGTGTCTAAATGGAATGGGCAGCCAGAGGGGGTGGTATCATGTAGGACAGTAGGAAGTTTTAAGAAGGAGTGGGACAAAGCAAGAGGAAGGGTCTGGGTGGCGGGGGCTGTGACAGGTAAGGGAGGGAGAGTGGGGGAGGAGGCTGGGGCAGTTGCAATCTAGGGTGCTAGCTGCACACTCTGCAGACTTTGATAGACCAGTTGGTCTGTTTCTGCTGGCAGATTCATATGTTCATAATACCAGGCCTGCCTTCTGGCAAAGAAAGCTTTAGTTGGGCTAGCTCCTGAATCCACCTCTTGCCTATTCAAGCCAGTCCAACCAACTGCCAGTACATGCAGCTCTTCGAAGGGTGGGCTTGTGGTACCTTTCAAGCGGTCTTCAGTAGCTCAGAGATCTCTCTCCTACAGAGGGCCCATGTGGGTTAATGCTCTCCCATTAGAACTCACTGAATGTAGACAGATCAGCAACTTCAAAACAGGTCTCTGAGCACTCCTAGCTCTCGACTGCATTTGCGAGTGCCCTAACAAGACTTAACCCAATACTTGCTACCTAGAGCTCTGAAAACGTTCTTTATCAAGCACTGGATATGCTGATTAACACCCCCAACTCCCCCATGCCCTTCACTACTAGTGATCTACCCCCCTTCTGTACCCCCTGGCCCCTTCTTCTGCTCCCCCTACCCCTACCCCTGCTAATCCTCTGCCTCCTGACCCACCCACACCCATATGATTCCCTCATTCACCTTAGACTGCCATCCCCCCCTCGCACTCCCCCATCACATCTTCCTCCTTTTCCCCTAGCCCTCCTATCTTTTCTCCCCTACCCTACCCCTCCCCAATGACCCTCACCATCACCACCTAGGACAAAGCCCTCTCAGGCTGCCACACAAGCCCAGCCTCATTTAACTTATCTCCCTGATTGCCCTACCCTCCCTAGCACATAATCCTGTAACCCCACTGCCAACATGTGCACGCAGCTCCAGGACAGTTTACCTCCTGGATCTCAACTACTTTGGCATATCTCTGTATACTTTAAACTGACAGT
The DNA here is from genome assembly GCA_016271365.2 of Neoceratodus forsteri. NCBI lineage: Eukaryota > Metazoa > Chordata > Ceratodontiformes > Ceratodontidae > Neoceratodus > Neoceratodus forsteri. The sequence goes on from CM028135.1 coordinate 815,355,669, forward strand.
GAAAGTTTGTGAAAATTTCTAGACAACTGGTAACTAAAGTGTAACCGGAAAACAAAGCACAATTGTTTATGGAACCCATGTAATCTGAAATCAAGTTATCTCAAGTACGTTACTGTTTCTACTTGCATATGTACTGTCTCATACTTGTCTGTCCAACTATATGTATTGACTTGGAACCTTTGTAAAAATGAGCCTTTGGCTCAAAGGTGTTAATCCCAATCTGAAATAAATATATAAAAATAAATCTAGAAAGAAAGAGGCTGGCTCATTTCTTGGGTATTAATGAGCCCAAACCTTTAGTTGTACCACCCTTGGTAGCCCCCTTTCAGGACGCTACCAGGCTAGCCTGGAGGCACCCTTCGACACCCGCTGCTATACCTAAAAAAGTGGACAGGCAGTATCGTACCCCAACGAATGAGCCGTTCCTTGGGGAACAGCCCAAGGCGGACTCGGTCGTGCCCACGGCAAGACCAAAAAGCCCCGGCACATGAGCTCCCAGCCACTGGACAAGGAGTTCAAATAACTGGACCAGTTCAGCAGGAAGGTCTACTCTTCGGCCACCTGCACCATTCGTTCTCTCAACTTTTTTGGTGCACATGGTGCAGTACCAGAAATACCTCTGGAACAAGGCAATCGAGCTTGCCAAAAGACAGTCTGATTCTGACCACAATACGGAGCTCATAGACGTGCTCCAGTCTGGACGTGGGGGGACACGTCTCGAGGTCATCCTACGATTCCACGGACACAGCAGCTACAGGGGTTTGTATGCAGAGATACTTTTGGCTCCTGGTTTCTGGATTTAGGCAAGACCTTCAGGATGCCATCATTGATGCCCTATTCCATGGGTCTGTGCTATTCAGTCCAGACATTGAGAAGATGGTCTCGGACCTCCAGGACTTGAGTAAGGCTGTCCAGTCTGTGAATCAGTTGTACAGATCTGATCAGACCTCTGGCAAACTTCGTCAGTTTTGTCGCCAGGGAGGGCAGAAGCCTAAAGGACAGCAACAAAGAGGCAACTTTCACCATAAAGTTCTCTTTCAACCCGGTGGAGCACAGGAACCTTGGAACACCAAACCCTCCCAGGTCTCCCTGCCCACCCTGGGCTCCCATGCCTGACTCCTTGTCCGACCCCGTGCCACTTGCCGAGTCCAGGGCAGAGGTAGTAGGGGGTCGGTTCTCGCTTTGCTCCGATGGATGGACTTCCATCACCAATGATGCATGGGTCCTCCAGTCAATAGAGCGGGTCATGTGCTGGAATTTCAACAGATGCCCCTGGACAATCCCCAGTCCAAATGACCTACTACCCCTCCCATGATGAACTCATCTGGGAGGAGGCACAGTCCCTACTAGACAAGAAGGCAATAGAACCCGTTCCCCCACAGTGAGGGAAAGGGTTCTATTCCCATTTCATCCTGGTTCCCAAGAAGACAGGAGATCTGTGCCCAATTCTGGACCTGAGCCTCTTGAACGATTACATGGCGTACAAGAGGTTCAGGATGGTCACCTTGCCAGGCATTCCTCCCATGTTGCATCAGGGAGACTGGCTCTGCTCCCTGGACATGCAAGATGCCTACCTCCATATTCTGGTACTTCCGGCTCACAGGAGGTTCCTGAGGTTCTCCTTTCAGGGAAGGCATTTCCAGTTTTGGGCTTTGCCCTTTCGGCATTTCCTCAGCACCTTGAGTGTTCACAAAGTGCCTAGTGGTGGTGGCAGCAGCCTTAAGGAGACAGGGACACTTTGTTCATCCCTATCTCGACGATTGGCTTCTGACCGCCACCACAAGGAATCGGCTTTCGTCGACTTTAAAGGACACCTTCAGCCTGTTCAGCTCCCTAGGGATCACCCTAAACATGGCCAAATCATTCCCGACACCATGTCAGAGGTTACAGTACATAGGGGCAATCCTAGACATGGAGCAAGGGAAGGCATTCCTCCCTCCAGACAGGTAGTGTGCCTTTGCTCTTTGGCCCACAAAGTTTCAGCTGCTCTCCAGGTCCCAGCTCGGACCATGCTTCAGCTCCTAGGCCATATGGCCGCGGCCATAGTGACCATTCCCTCAGCACGTCTCTTTATGAGGGTTTCTCAGTGGACTCTCAGAGTACAGTGGGATCAGAGGGAGGACTATCTCAACCAGCTGGTCTTGATCTCCAAGGCAGTGATACAGACTCTCTCTCTTGGCTCTCTCCAGAGAATCTAGAGTCCAGAGTCTGTTTTCAGAGAGAACCCCCTTTACAGGTTCTCACAAACGATGCCTCGGGCCTGGGTTTGGGAGCTCATTTTCAGAATCATCAGACTCAAGGGGCATGGTCTTGTCTAGAACTGCCCCTCCTCATCAATATTCTGGAGATGAGGGCAGTCCTGTGTGCTCTACAGGCCTTTCTCCTGGATCTCTGTCCATGTCCCATGTTGGTACAGACAGACAACATGTCAGGTGTTTACTACATCATCATCAAGCAGGGGGAAGTCACACCTATCCTCTTTGTCAGGAGGCTATGAGAGTGTGGTTCTGGGCTCTAGATTATGGCCTATTGCTCACCACAGTGCATGTTCCAGAAAGTCCAAAATGCCTTGGCCAATGCCCTGAGCCGGTCTCAGTCAAAGACTCATGAATGGGAACTCCTGCAATCTGTAGTGGACGACCTCTACCAATGGTGGGGTCATCCAAAGCTGGACCTCTTTGTGTCCCCGTGCAACACAAAACTGCCTAGTTTCTGCTCGCTTAATCACGGGCCTGGTGTTTTCTGGCGAGATGCTTTGTTCCTCCGTTGGACAGGGAGGTTTCTGTATGCCTTTCCTCTCCTGCAAAGAGTTCTGATCAAACTCCAAGCAGAAGGAACAGAGATGATTCTCGTAGTTCTGATTTGGCCTCATCAGATATGGTTTCCGCTACTGCAGCAGCTGGCAGTGGAACCTCCATTTCCCCTGCCCTTGTCTTCCCGATTACTGTTGCAAGAGCAGGGCAGGTTGATTCACCAAGACCTCCGGTCCCTACATCTGCATGCTTGGCACCTGCAGGCGTAGCCACTGCACGTTTTGGAGTATCTCCCAGAGTGGCTGAGGTCTTGGTTGCAGCTAGAAAACCTTCCACTAGAGCAACCTATTCCATGAAGTGGAAGCGCTTTTGCTTGTGGGCCTCCAGTTGGGGTCTGGATCCTCTTCTGCACCCTCTGAATGCTATCCTCGAGTATCTCCGCTCCCTGTCGGACTTGGGTCTCCGATATTCCTCCATCAGGGTACACCTGTCAGCAATCTCTGCCTGTCATGTGCCGGTGGATGGAAAATATGTTGCCCAGACAGATCTGGCCCAGACATTTTTGAAGGGAATGCTTCACCTTAAACCTCCCATTAGGGACCCCATCCCTTCTTGGGATCTTTGTTTTTGTTAGAAAAACTTACGTTGCCTCCCTTCGAACCAGCTGTGGATTGCGAGCTACATTTTCTGTCATGGAAAGCGTTGTTTTTAGTTTGCCATCACTTCTGTTCGGAGGATTTCCGAGCTTCAGGCTAAAGAGCCGTATTTAATTTTCCACAAGTACAAGGTGTTTTTGAAGACTAATCCTAAATTCCTACCTAAGGTGGTGTCCCAGTTTATTCTTAATCAGGACATCAACCTTCCGGTTTAGCCGGCCCGGTGGCGCCGAAGGTTGAGGCGCTGGACGCAACACCTCGTGCCATGCTGGCGACCCGGGTTCGGGAACGAGCTCAGGCCATCGGGGTTCGGCAGGGGAGGGAAGAGATTGAGCATCCTCAGGACTGCTCTCTCTTCCCAGGGTGGGTTCCAAGGGACGCGTTGCACTGGGGGGACCTCTGGTGGAGTACTGGGCGATTGCTGAGTTGCGTCGCACGCATTGCGAGGGGAGGTGCTGCGGCGGGCTTAGGTTTCATGCCCAGGACGCCATTGCATGTCCGAGCACCAAGGGAATCAGGAAAAACGGAAAAAAAAACCTCCGGAGGATAGGCGAAGGCACTGCCGCCGGCTCCACACTCTCCCAGGCCCCACACCTCGATTCAGGCACACTATACTATAAGATAGAGTGCCCTGGGTGGATGGGGCAGCCCTTCCCCGTGGGGGCTTAGATTCAGGTGTGTTGTATGATCGAGGTGGGGGAGTAGATGTGGATGCCACAGCAGGGAGGTAGAGAGTCGGGTAGGATAGTTGCTGGAGAGAGTTCCTCTGTCAGGGGTACAGAAATAAAGTAGACAAAAAAAAAAAAACTTCCGGTTTATTATCCGAAGCATACTTATCGAGGGGAGGCTCTACTTTTCACTCTGGATGTACATAGAGTGCTTAGGTACTACATTAACCACACTCAGACTTTTTGAGAAAATCTGACCAACTTTTTGTATCTTTAGCCTGAAGAACCCTGGGAGCACCTGTGGCAAAGCAGACTCTGTCCAGATGGCTAATCCATTGCATCACATCACCTTCGGCTACAATAAGTACAACAAACCCTTACCGGGCTCAGTTAAGGGTCATTCCACTAGGGGTGTTTCTGCCTCTTTTGCGGAATCTTGTTAACGTTTCTGCAGCAGATATCTACGCAGCAGCCACTTGAAGCACGGTGCACACCTTTGTGAAGCACTACAGCCTGGACATTGCTTCTCATCGGAGAGCAGGATTTGGGCTAGCGGTACTTCAAGGCCTGTTGTCTTGAAGTCACTCCCGCTTCTTGTTTTTTTTCCCACCTCCCAGTCCACCCGGAATCATTTTAGTACTGCTTGGTACTCAGTCCTTATGGTGTAGCCTGCTGCAAGAGCTCCCACTCGAAGTAAGATAGTACAGTTACGTAAGAACTTACAATAACAGTAGATCTTCAAGAGGAGCTCTTGCAGCCGGCATTATTTCACACCCTCCTTCCCCTTGGTCCTTTTCTCCTTTCTTTCCTTACCCTAGGTGGGGTACTTCTCTAACCTCGGTTCTCTATGGTTTGTCAGCCGGGTCTCCGGTGGGAGAACTGGGGTGTGGCAGGGGACCGCCCCCTTGATACCATTGGCAGACGTCGGAGGCGGGTCAATGTCAAGGGGGTGGTCCCCGTTGGGTACTGCTAGCTAAGATTTTTCCAGTGGGTCCTAGTGCCTGGCATTATAGTCCTTATGGTGTAGCCTGCTGCAAGAGCTCCTCTCGAAGATCTACTGTTACAATAAGTTCTTACGTAACTGTACTTTTCTTTTTACAAAGCCTTGCCCTAAAATAATCTTGGGAGCTCACTATTTCACCATACAGTTCCAGGAAGAACAGCCTCATAAGTCAGGCTTCAAAAGTGGTTTATGAGAGCGTATCACCATGGCTCCATGTTTTCTGTTATTGAATTCTTAGTGGGCAGAACCCTTGTGGTGTGAAGTATGTGATGAGAGTGTAATAGCACAGTGCAGAGAGCTGCAGGGGTGTACATAAAACACCTGCACCAGTACACAATCCCAACAAAAATGGATTGCTGTAAGCCACAATAGAGCGACTTGCAATAACCTGGCAGGTGTTCACACACTTAAGGTCTGCAGATCCTGTAGTGTAAATACACATTGATTTTCCCCTGTTGCCTGTGTATCATTTTGAGTGCCCCCTCTGGACTGATTTTAAGTGAGCCTTGTCCTTCTTTTTAAGGTAAGGGTTCCAGAACTGCGCACAGTACTCAAGTGCTGCCTCACCAGTGACCTGTAGAGAAACAAAATCACTTCTTTCTTTCTGCTGAAGAAGACCTGGCCTGTGCACCTTTTGATCTTAATGGCTTTCTCATATGCCTTATTGCATAGGGCTTTGGTCTTAAGGCTGTCACTTATAACAGCCCTCTCATGTTCTCTTTCCTTTGAGGTCTGCTTTGTCCCGAACACCCCCTTCCCGCACAATACAGTACTGTGTTTTCAGATTCTTCCTCCCAGTATGCATGAATTTGCACTTTTTGGCATTAAATTTAATCTGCCAGATCTTTGGCCACTTCTCCTATTTCTACAGGTCATTTTTTCTTTTCCCTAATACATTCCTTGATGTCCACCACCCTACCACATATTTTATTGATATCTTCAAAGGAACATATTTTGCCGTGAATCCCGGATTTTAGGGGGCCACAGGAATTAAAGCCACAAATCGACTAACAAGGCCTTTGTTCATTGAGCCATGACTTTAACTCCTGTGGCTCTCTAAAATATTTAAAAAATCTGATTTAAAAAAGGTCCCCCCGTTGCTATCAGTAGAGCACACCCCCATGCTCTCCAAACTAATACATTACAAAACGTGAGAGGACGGGGGTGGCACCTGCTGAAATTGGGGACCAGGAAGGTGAAGGGATTGGGGCAGGTGGCTGGCTCTGACTGAGAAATTATAATCCCTTTCCTTAAGAAATACAGATAGTAATAAATTAAGAAGAATGGGCTTTTAAGTCCTTATGAGGTAAGCTGCTTCGGGGGGTCTTAAAAAAATTGAAAGCGAGCATGATTGGTGTTCTTTAATGATACACTTACTATTTACTCACTACAGTGACTGGAAGGGATTCATCCCCACAAATGTATGAAGTACAGCGCATTTAAAAACAATACTAAAGATATACAACATTTTAAAAATCACTGGTTACAGCTGGCTCATCGGCGCAGTGGCTGGATTTCCACTTGCGACGCCGGCGACCCGGGTTTGGGAATGGACTTGGGTCGTCGGAAAGCCAGCAGGAGAAGGTTGGGCGTCCTTAGACAGTTCGCCTTCTCCAGGGAAGGTAGGGATGTGAGCGGGCACCAGCTGGCCTGAGGCAGGAGCATGGCAGAGTGTCGAGGCTCAAGTTCCGGGGGGTGTGACGGACGTCGCGCCGCCTTGATGTCAGGTACGTCACTCTCCAAGGGAGAAAACTGGAAAATGGCCCCCTGGCTAGCCAGATGATGGCTCTCCGGTCTCCTCGCTGCCGTCACGGCCCCACGATCTCCACCTCAGCAGCACCTGGAGCCGATGCAGCAGTGCGCTGGACGACCCCCACCGGTGCCTTCCCTCTCGGAGGAGGGGGACCCACCCGGCGAAGGGTTACGCCGGGCTACCTCCAGGGGGCTGCGATCTGGGGTAGGGGTAGGCCGTGGGGATGGCGGACAGACGGGATAAGGACCTTGAGGGCCTGAAGGAGGTGCTGGCTGGGAGGAGCAGAGGAGTATAAAGAGGGAAAAAAAAAAATAACTGGTTACTATAGTGAATAAACACCAATCCATAATTAAAAGCACACTTATTTCATGTACTCTAATTAGCACTTAATAGTATTGTAGTATCAGCCGGCAGATGCTCCCTGTCTCCAATATTTACTTTGTTTTCTCTATCTGGATATCTGAAAGGAGAGAACAGAGACATTTTGTTATTGTCTCATAAATAAAAATAGGGTGGATAGAAGAGGGGGGGTGGGGTGGCCCTTTTCATTGGGGAGGGATTAGAAATTAAAGTAAATAATGATATCAACAACCTCGTTAGTATTGAGATCATCAGTGTTGCTTTGTTGGGGTAAAGGGAAAGAAATGCAAACTGATGGTATTCTACAGACCTCCTGATACAAATATGAGTGAGACTGAAGCATTTATAGAAAAGGTTGTTAATATAGCAGAAGTGCGTGATATAGTATTAACAGGAGACCAGAATTTGCCACAGATAGATTGGAGTATTAAAAGCACAACCAATACAATGGCATCAAGGATTAAAGATAAATTAACATCTGTATGTATTAAGCAGTGTGTTCAGGAAGCTACCAGGGGTAAGAGTATGTTGGATGTTGTACTAACAAATATCCCTGAGGACATAAAGCAGGTAGTTATTGGCCCCCCAGTAGGGGTAAGTGATCATGACTAAATTACCTTCAGTATTGATAAAACAAAACAATTAATTAGGAGAAATACAATTCATGTTTTGTATAATAAAGGTGATTATAGTGCAATAAGGCAGAGGTTAGCAGGATATAATTGGAATAACATGTTGGATGGTTTAAGAACACAGGAAGCATGGGATTTGTTGGTTAACACTATAAATCAGATAGTAGATAGTTATATTCCAAAAAGAAAGGTGTACAATCATAGAGGTAAGAAGCCACCATGGATCAACAATAAGATTATTAGGTTATGCAATAAAAAAGAAATGCATTTCAAAAAAATGAAACATTCTAATACAAAAAATAATAGTTATAACTACAAGCAGACGCTGCAGCAGTTGAAAAGCGAAATAAAAAAAGCAAAAAGACAATTAGAATTTAGACTGGCCATGACAAAGAATTATGTCAAATGTTTTTATGCATATGTTAATAATAAAAAAGGACAAGACAGAACGGTGGGACCGCTGAATATAAAAGGTGCATTGTGTTCTAATCCAAAGGACATAGCAGATGAGTTTAGCAGGTGTTTTAGTAAAGTGTTCGATAAAGATGAACAAAATAATTCTAACAGTAAGATCGGCTTATCGTGTTTAAAAATTTAAGAATTAATAACTATGGACAGAGTATTAATGAAAATTAAGTCATTGAAAGCAGATAAGGCGGCTAGACCAGATGGAATCCATTCAAGAGTGATTAAAGAATTAGAAAAGGAGCTGGCACCAGTTATCACCGTCATTGGACAGAAATCATTAGTGGAGGGATATGTACTGAAAGAGTGGAGATCAGTTTAAGTTGTACTGTTTTTTTAAGAAAGGATATAGGAGTGAGGCAGAAAAATTATCGGCCGATAAGCCTGACCTCAGTTATCGGTAAAATAACAGAGGAGATTCTGAGATAAGAAATTATAATCCCCCATGAACAAAAAGGAAATGTGGACAGAAATCAACATGGTTTTGTTAAAAACAGGTCATGTGAGACAAATCTGATCTGTTTTTATGATTTTGTCACTAAACAGATTGATGAGGGTAAGAATGTGAACATGATAACGTTGGATTTTAGTTGGGCGTTTGATACAATCCCGCATGAAAAAACACTAAACTCATAAATTTGGGTATAGATGGCAGTTTGGTAAGGTGGATTAAGCACTGGTTGACTGAAAGAACACAACAAGTGAGGATTCAGGGTCACTTATCTGGTGAGGTTAGGGTCACGAGTGGAGTGCCACAGGGTTCGTTGATGGAACCTATGCTGTTTGGCATCTTCGTTAGTTACCTAAATATAGTTAGTAAAAATAAGCTGGTAAAGTTTGCCGATGATGGTAAATTGGGAGGTGTGGTGGACACCTTTGAGGATAGACTAAGGCTAGGGCAAGATTTGCTGAATATTGTAGAATGGGCGGTGAAAAATAAAATGAGTTTTAATGTGAACAAATGCATTGTAATGCATATAGGTAAGGATAACATCCAGCAAGATTATTATATACAGGATTCAAAATTAAAAATTTCAAAAAGCAAAAAAGACCAGGATATATTTATACAAAAAAGACATGAAAAATTTGACCCATTGTAGAAGTGCAGCTAATAAGGCTATGCATCTAGTAAATTGCATTCAAAGGAGTTGTCATACTAGAAGTGAAGGGGTACTGATTCCATTATTCAAGTCCTATGTCAGACCAAGTCTGGATTACTGTGCTACTGTTTGGAGTCCCTACTTGAGGAAGGATAAATTATTGGTAGAGAAACCACAAAGATCTCTAACAAGGATGATATCAGGGTGTAGGGATAAATCACATGAAGCTAGACTGAAAACACTAGATTTATGGTCATTGGTTAGCAGATGAGATGGGGGGGACCTGCTGTTATTGTATAAGATATTAAAACAGGAACCCTTAAGGAAGGAATTAAGATTAGAATTAAAAGAATGTAAATACAGTTTGAGAGGACACGACCGGCATTTGATGGTGAAAGGTGTAAAACAAATGTAAGGAAATATAGTTTTAAGTGTAGGGTGGCTGAATCATGGAATAGACTACCAACCCATGTAGTGCATGCAGAAAATTTCCATACGTTCAGAGTAAGGCTAGATCGATACTTCATGGTTGGTAAATCCTGTTACCTCCACTGAAATGGTGGGGACAGCCTTTATGGGCCATCAGCCTTTTGGTTGTCTTAAAATCTTCAGTATTAAGCTTCCTGTTTCCAGTAAGGGATCCTGTATTCAGCTACAGTTCATCTAAGTTACAATAAAGGAGCTGATTCAGTTTTCCCATTTAATCCTGCACATTTATTTGCCCTTAATTTAAAAATTCAGAAATGTTCCCTCTTTTATTTTCTGATCAAAGTATCACCCCTATGGATTTTTAAACGTTTTCAGTTCTCTGAGATCTCACAGTATGCCGACAGCTTCTTATAGCCTTCATAATGTGTTGTGCCAGAGTTTTTTCAGGGTCACCTTTTTGTGTGGACCACAAATGGTCCCCTACTTTTACTCTGAACTACCTAATAGTTTTTCCTATATAAAAGCATTTGCATGTTAAAGTGGCCAAATGAACTGCACCTTCTGTGGCACAGGCAATAAAACCTTGTGCCTTCAGTGTTTCGTTGGTCACTTAATTATTAAATGTCTTGCCAAAGACAACTGCCTTACAACTTTTGCACTTGACATGACTGTGATACTCCTCCATGGGTGAAGTTAGCCAGGTATTTACTGTCACTTATGATGCAGGTTGATTTGAATGGACCAAAATGTCCTTCGTATTCTTACCCAATCTATAAACCATTCTCTGAGGATTTTGTGCTTATGGTTGCAGAACAGGATCCACCCTGATTTTTGGCCAATTGATTTTTGAATTACAGATTGTACTTCTTTTGCCCTAGAATTGTAGTTTGTAAGAAAATTGGCACTCACTCGCTGGTTCAGATCAACATTTTTTTCTGTTCCTATCTAGGGGACTATCATCAGTATGCAAGCTAGCTTGTAAATTTGTTCACTACAACCCCTTTCTAAACCTATTTTCCCTCTATAGCCTTTCAACTCCCCCTTTTATTTTTCTCCCTGATGTACATAAAGAAAGCTTTGTAATTTTCCTTCATCCATTCTGTTATTTTGAGCTCTGACTCCTTGTATTTTGAAAGGCCGACGCCTTGGTTTGACTGACACCCCCTACACACACACACACACACACACACACACTTCTCAGAGAACCAGATTGGTTTCTTTGCTTCCCTTTGCCAGCCTGCCTCAGACATGCTTTTGAGAACCTATTTGATTCTCTGTTTAATGGTGCCCTTTTTATTTTCCACCCCCTATGTATGGGGAAGGAGATGGGACGATGGTACGCTGGGGTATTTTATCTGGGGATTTACTTGTCAAAGAAGGGAGGTAATTAAGTCATTGTATCAGTCACTGGTGAGGCCACACCTCAAGTACTGTGTACAGTTCTGCAGTCCACTCAGAAGGGGCAGGGAAAGGCTGGAGATGAGACTGCAGAGGGCAACCAGAAGATACAGGAGACTTACGAGAACAGTTTAGAGAGTCATAGTATGTACTCCATGGAGGATGAGTGGAGGGAGCAGGAGGTCATAATAGAGACATACAAATATGTCCAAGGGTACAACAAGGAGGACTACACAGAGTTGTTCCAGCTGAACAAGAGTTAATCTACCAGAGGGCGCAATATGAGGGTGAATTTCAGAAAGATGTTGAGAAGTACTTTTTCAAGGAGATAGTGTTTAAGTAGAAAAACGTACATAATGCAATAAACAACCATTGTTGATTTTTGAAAATGACTCCAGCGGAGATTTCGGTGGACCTGGGGAAGGTGTGGTGAGGGTTCAGGGAGGAGCCATTTTAGAGAAGCTCCAGGCTGTAAAGTCAGGGCACGCACCACCTCCAAATCTTTTGTTAAGTTTAGCTCCAGGTTGTGTTCTAGGGCAGATGGATGGGCTCCAAGACTTTTTATGTGCTTACCTTTCTTTGGTTCTGTGCTTTATTCCTTAATTAATACAAAATAGCAGCAGCCACCCTGAGATTAGCAGCAGACTATCTCTAAATTGTCCCATATTGAGATGTGCTGCTACACATTGCAGTAGGGTTCACACCCCACCCTGCCTGTTTTTATGGGGATGTCTCTTAATTTTTCCCATTAGCAGCCCTCTATCCCACATTATAGTCTTTATTTTATCATATACATCTATATTGTGTAAACCAAGTGTGAAAGTGCTTATTTCCACAGTGATCTGAGTTTGTCTCCATGACGTAATAACATGTCTCATATTTTTGCCACTTCCCGTGTCCCACATGAGAGTTCTTAAAGGTTAAAGAGGTATGATTGGTAGGCACCAGGTCAGTATGTCATTTTGTTTTGGGCACAGTCAAAACCACACAACAGAGTATACAGGGTACAAAACACTGCAAGGACGAAATCCTACATGCGCAGTTTTGTACCCTGTAGCTAATGGCTGGGAGGCAGTAATGCAGAGGGGAAGACCTCAGCTGGGAGGGTGGTCTGCCAAGCAGCTGCCAGGGCTCAGTGGGATGAGCCACCGCCAGTGGAGGAAAGCGCTATGTCTGTGGAACGGGGCTCGAATCCCGGTCCCAGACTTCTTGTGCTTTTTGTGGGTTTTTTTGTTGTTTGTTTTGACTTCTGCAACCGGTTCTTTCCTCCTGCCCATGTTTCTCCCCATCCCCGTGTTATGTACCCCCGGAATTGATTATATTTATTGGGGGGGGGCTGAGGGGGGCAGCCACCCATTACAGCGGGTGTGGGGGGGGTAGAGCCCCCCGCAAAAATTGAAGAAATTATGTGTGTTTGCCAATCTTTCCCTTCACTGTGATTAATTGGCGAGCGCTGGCAATGTACCCGCTATATTGTCAACGCTGTTTTTGTTTGCAACATCATGACCCCATGCCTGATTGGTAGGCACTGCTTATTGATAACAAATGACTGAGTCACAACTGTGCATTCCTCACTATACTGCTTTGGTCTAATACTGCATTGTTTTTTTGGTTTTTTTTGATATTTCAGCTGTATGGCGATGTGTGGGAAAAGTTTCGCAGAGCGATTATGATATGGAGCGGCTTTGGAATGACACTGACTGGAGTTCACACCTGCGGTGACTACATGTTCAGTGGGCACACGGTCGTCCTCACTATGCTTAACTTCTTTGTTACAGAATGTAAGGAAGCATCATATTCTCCAAAATAAGAGTTTTATTTTCTCTTTATAAGTAGATTACAGTGTGGGACATAAAACCAGGGCATTGCGCTGTAATCTGGTAGAAGAACATGAATAACTTGGGAACCACCCCAGGAAAGGGAAATAAGCTCATTTCATTTTTTCATGGTGAAAATAAAATGTATTATTTGAATTTACTCCCAAGTTTTTCTACTGGAGCACAAGTGCTAAGATATGTTTACTTCTCCTTTACCTATAATTGATAATGATTCTCTGCAGTTACACCAACTCGCTCGGGTAACATCTAGGGAGGAAGGATCTGAGTTCTGTGTAGCTCCTTTGATAGATGCATTGTATCCCAAAGTGTTTTCCAAGCCATGAATTGTTGCAGCAGCCATTAGGCACACACAGAATGGAATTGAGATTGAGGATGCACTGGAACATTAAAGGATACTTAACCCCCTTTTTTTTTGCATTAATGCTAGTTCCGGAATTCTCCTGTATGTTTGTAGGCAAAGGAGAGCAGTGTTAAACAGTAATAATTACTGGTGATCCCTTTTAATAGCCTGTATTCAGACACAGCCGAAATGCCATAATAACCCGAAATCGAGTTATTACGGCGTTTTCGAAACCTCCACATTCGCATCTCTCAAACGCAGCTGAGCGCGAGACAGTCTGAGCGGTAAAACAATCACTTCAAACCGCAAAGCCCTTCCACTTACCACGGCTAAATTCACTGAAGCAGTCTTCGTCTGTTTTGTGTCTTTTGCAGTGCATATCCACTGCTCTTTTAAATAAAAAAACTCCCAAAAACCCTTACTGTTCCACAACTCTGTTCAAAAAAAAAAAAAAATGCTGACTTTCAGTACTTGGACCCGGTCCCTCACAGCAACCGGAAGATCTTAATTAGCGCTGTAACACTTCCTTCAGTTGCATTGGGTAAACCACGATCATCGCAACTATATCAGCATTTTAAAATACAATAACATTAAACAGTACTTTGATGTGGTTCTGCACCAGGGTTCAGGCTATTAAAAGGGGTCACCAGCAATTATAAAAAATAAAAGATAGGCGAGTGAGTGTTATGAATATTTACACTCTTGGTGTGTGATGACTAGATAAACCTCTCGAGCTTCGCTCTCGAGGTTTATATAGTCATCACACACCTCAGGTGTGAAAAAAATATTCATAACACATACTTGCCTATCCATTATTCTCTATATAATAACTGGTGACCCCCGATAATGACTGGATAGCCAGTCTTGATAAAATGGCGTAGTAACCCACTGAATTTCATAATAACTCAATTGGTTACTATGGCGTTTCCTCCTCGGGCTCTCACTTCGCTAAAGCGCGAAAGAAAACACACTGTATTTAAGCAAATACAGTGGCCACTGAGGGACATGCACAAATACAGTTTCCAGTTTTTCTCTCTGAAACGTTGCACCAGTTATTATAAAAAATAATGCCTTTGTAAAGTTTGATTTATGAGGATTGTTCGCACATCCTCAGCTTGTGGAAAAATCCCCATAACACACACATACACAGGCATTCTCTATATAACGATTACCTTCAATTCGGAGATTAATTTTCTTATCTTTTATATAGTACTTCCTGATCAGGAAATGTTTTAATCGTCCCACTGTATCCAATCAGTGCAGTGCACAAGTTAAAGATTGTTTAACAACGTAATTGCATAGGGGAGTTTAAGAACAATATAAGGTCCACAAACATTTCATTTTACACTCAGAGCTGTCTCGCTTCAGTGACATTGTGCTGTGTTTCCGCAGCCCTGTATTGTCCAAAATGCAGGACTTTAAAACATTTCCTGATTACCAAGTAATTTTCAAAAGAAATGTGTTTACTTCCCAAATTGAGAGTAATCATTGTTATTGTTTGATAATACTCTCTTTAGCCTACAAATGTATAGGAGGATTTTGGAAATGGTGCTAGTACGAAATAGGGGATTTATGTATCCCTTTAAGTGATTTGCTTGATCAAGTTTGCACACTGGGTAGCTGGCAATTGTATGATTTAAATCTGTGTCTTCAGAGTTACAATTCTGCACACTAACACTACCTCTTTTGAGTTGGAAGCTGAATTTTACCAAATGAGTCACCTTAAGAGGAGATTCCATTTGAAGTAAAAAAAAAAAAAATATATATATATATATATATATATGTGTGTGTGTGTAGTTGCTAATGATGGTAAAAGTGTCATCTACCTGTTCAGACAACAGATAGCTCACCCTTCAAAGAAGAGTTCCTGAGTGACTTAAAAACAGATGGAGGCAGAGTGTCATGCTGCCTCCTATGAGACCTGGTTTCAGGTCCAAGCCCTAGACTCCAGCAAAGGACCTTTCTGGTGGCCGGACATGCTACGGTGATGAGGCCTTTGGCTTTCAGGGAGGGCATCTGCCTGGTGTTTTCACTTCTCCACCCCCCCCACCCCTGCCCACCGGATGGGAGGAAGGAACGGAAAGAAGCAAGGAATTTGATTTTATATAGTGCTTTTCATGAAAACTGTATCCGAAAGTGCTTCACAAGCCGGGAGAGGGTGTTGCTGCTATTGTCAGCATACAGAAAGACTCGAACAGCACAGTGAAGATTACAAAGGTTAAGTAGTCACACAGTGAGAAAAAGGCACTTGTGGGATTCATACCTGGTCTCCAGGTTCCTAGCTGTGTGCTGTAACCACCAGGCCAAATTGTCTCCAGTAAGAAGGCAGGCCTGAACATTGAGATGAAGTGCAGGGGTGAGAGGGATTGTATGGAAAACCAAAGTATGAAATGATTCAAAAGAAAATGTGAAGGAAAATCATAAGTGAAACTGTAGAAGGAATATCAGTAGTGGAACAATAGATCTTCTTCCAGAACACATCCCTCCATTGAGCCACATAATAGCACTGTAAGCCATCAGCATCAGGATCACTGGGAAACATTTGCTAGCTGGGTCTGTCCATGTGGATGTGCATCGTCTCCACATATATAACATGGGCTACCCCATTATAGTTCAGCTCTTTCTCCCACCATCAACCATTTGTTGGTCCACTGCAAGAAGAACGTGGTCAGATGTTGCCATAGATACCTAGTGCTTCATGTGCCTTTTTAGTTTTATTTCAACAAACTACCATTTATGGCACCGCCAAAACAAAAAACTTGTTTACGTCTATGCGGTAAAGTTAAAATTTACAAGGATGATGCACACATTCTGTACTTTTGTTGTTTGAGCCAAGCACACAATGTTAAGACCTATTCTATTTGCCAGTGCTTTAACCAGGCTACGAGGAGACTTCATCTGAAAGCTCTGGAAAATTACCTGAAGGTAAGTAATGGGGGTCAAGCGGCATGTGTCACAGGGAGTGACACTGGCTTCACCTGCTCCTTCTGCTACTGACTCACTGTAAGTCCACTGCTCCCTGAGGTCTGTGGCACCAGTGTCTGATCTGTCAGTGAAACTGAAAGGAAAATCTAAGGATAAATCTGCTAAGCTGACAGAGAAACACCGCCATGCTGAGAAGCAGCTAAGGATGCCAAGGCTGAGACATCTCTTGCCAGTTCCAGGTCTCCTTTGAAGGAGAAAGATTGATATGGCTCTAAAGAAAAGACCCAAGTTAAAACCTCGGGTCCTGGCCACCCCTCCCCCGACCGTTCTGAGACACCAAAGTCTGGGTCTGGCACCTGCTCTACTCCCCATTGGGCACTGTCCTGTGGGGGCTGTCGACATGCAGCTGCTGTTACAGACGACGTCTGCTTTACTTTTGCAGCTGCTACCACAGGCTCTACCATCGACATTGACCCTGTTGCCGCTGCCTGTAGCTCCCAGTCTGTTAACACAAACAGGACTCAGACCTTATCAGTTAATGCCTTTGTTGTTGACTCCCCCGAGGGAACCTACTTCTCCTGTTGACCCAAACTGGAATATAGTCCAGACTTTGTGGAGTAGGACTGTGAAGAAGAGGAGGATAAAGAGCTTCCCCCTCCTGATGTGGTGGGTTCCTGCTCTACCCTTTCCTCCTGTAGTGAGGCTAGTGTGCAGTACACTCCTTGCTCTTCACCAGAGTATGCCTCTTTTCAGACTTTATCCCAGCTTCTTGTCAGCCACAACCTCAGTGGTACCATGAGCAAGGCAGTGTATGAGCTCACTTCAGTGGTATCGGAAAGAATACTGGTCCCAATTCAATCATCCCGTGACTGCTGTCATACCATTGCAAAAAGTCTGTTAAGCTCCCTCTAGTGGGGGGGGGGGGGGCAACAAGTGCAGCACTTAAGAAAATGGGTTCCATTCTACCTGTAATGCACAGTGTAATTCTGGCCACAGATACCTCCTGTCTAGGATGGGGAGGGTGTATTTTATACCACCCTGTAAAAGGAGTGTGGAGCTCAGCAGAAAGACAGGAGCATATCAGTCTGGAGCTCGGAAAAATATTTCTCTCTGTTTTTAGCCTTGGTTGAGGACCAGGTTCTCCAGATTAGGACAGGCAATACCACAGTGATGTATTTACAAGCAGGGTAATGCAACATCCTTAAAGCTGTGCAAGGAAGCACTGGAAATTTGGGAGCTGGCTCATTGTATTTATTTATTTGATAACCAACTAGGTGCATTGGTCTGAGAACCATTTTCGGGCATGACCCGGGCCATAGAGAATGGCAATAGGAATACAGCAAGTACAAAAGTATGTGGTACAGGCAATATGGAGACATCAGCAGGCATTGAGACATTACAAGATATTTACAGGCAGATATATAAAAATGGCAGTATAACACAAATAGAAAACAGCAGTAAGTGGCAGGCAAATTACAGTACCGTACATTACAATACAAGTGAGGCATGGCAGAAGATGGATAATAGGTGAGTTGCAATACCAGTGAGGCATGGCAGAGGAGGATGGGTATAAGGAGAAAGGGTGCATAAGGTTGTATAAATATTTGATCCAAAGGGGGGGCTAAGGAACATTTAAATCAGCCAGGGGAGCAGGAGCATGAGGTACAGGACAGAAGGTACGACCTGAGACGAGAGTGGAAGACCCCGGTCAGTCTGAGGTTCTAAGCGGAAGGAGCAGGCTATTCTAGTGGGTGGGAGCCATGGACAAGAAAGCCTGTTTGCCCATACAAATGGAGACTCTGGGACAGTCTAACATGGGGCCAACACCGAGGCGTAGTTCTTGGGTATTCACTTCAAGCCGGAGAAGGGAGGAGAACAGAGAAGTAGCTTGATTTTGGATAGCCTTTTCGACTGTACTGGCCAGGAGATAGTTACATCAAACTTGGGGGGGGGGGGGCAGCCAAGGGACTGGTAGAGTGAGCAGTGGTGGGTGGTATATGGGGCCATTAGGGCAAACTGGCAGATGTTGTAGGTGATGGTGAGCCAGGTTTGCAGAGGAGGTAAGGGTGAAGATAGGGGAACAGTAGTCAAGTAATGGGAGGAGGTTGCTTTGAGCAATTGCGAGCCGGGCTTCAGGAGTGAGATACCTAATAAGGCGGTAGCTGACCCCAGTTTTTGGTTTACGCGGTGTATGAGGATATCTATATGCTTGGAGAAAGTAAGGGCAGGGTTGAAGGTAATGCCTAAATATGTAAAGGAGTGGACTGTCTCAAGGGGTGAGCCATCGGGAGATTGAATACTGAGAGCATTTTGGGCTTGTGCAAGTTTGGCTAATCTAGGTTTAGAGCCAGAGAGCACTGATTTAGTCTGTTTCGTGTTGACAAGCAGCTGGTTAGTAGTGAACCATTTATGGTTCCTCTGAGGGACCCCCTGTAAATTAACCCCTTCTGTGGAGACTATCTGGTGTCGTACGAAAAGTAAATTGGAGCATCGCCAACTCCAGGAGTAGCTATATGTCTCGAGTTTGATGCTAGCCTGTGCTCAGGGTCCACAGGCAGGTGTTGAGGCTTATAATACAGCCTTAAGTAAGGCCCTGGATCTGATTGCACCTTTCCACGTTTGCCCCTTGACCTCCTGATGCCGCTCACCATGGTATTGTGTTGAGTTGTACTGGTTGAAGACTAGGAGGCAGTATAGCGCAGTGGTTTAAGGCTCTGAACTGCAAATCTGGTGACATCCAGCAGACCAGATCTGGGTTTGAACCCCACAGCTTCCACTTGCATACTGTGTGACCCTGAGCAAGTCACTTAACTTCACTGTGCTCCCAGGTCGCACCTGTAAAAAAGCTTTCAGCTTAGTGTGCTAGTCCTGGTTAAATACCTAACAAAACAAACAAAAAAAAGACTAAGGGGCATAGGTTAGAGCGTGCCTGGAGGAGGTCTCGCTCTGAGGAGGACAAGGTGGTACTGAGGCTGCATTATTTGGAGTATCAGCGGGCATTCAGTCTTAAGACAGAGTTTTTGTCTCAGTCGATTGCTGTGACAAGAAATTGCCCAGCTGCGCTGTTCCGCACTGTCAACAGTTGGCTAAATCCCTCCTGTCTGCATTTTCGCACTACGGTGCAGTCTTGAGCTGGTTTAACTCATATTTAACTGGAAGATTGTAGGGAATAGTTCTTGGGAATTTTTCCTCTGGACTTTTCACACTGCCTTGTGGTGTTCCGCAGGGTTCCATTTTGGCTTCTCTGTTGTTCTCCGTGTACATGCTGCCACTGGGTGAGATCATTAGGCAGTACAATCAAAGGTTTCACTGCTATTCAGATGACACCCCGCTTGTACCTGTCTTGTGCCCCAGGTGACCTATCCACCTCAGGTACGCTGAGCTGGTGTTTGGCAGAGATCAAGGATTGGATATCTGCAAACTGGCTATGGCTCTACCCCAGCAAGACTTAGGCTATGGTGATTGAACCGGCTCATGGAGGTGTCTCCACTGATGGGAGGCTGGTCGCTCCAGTAGTTGATGGGTGGCCCTTGTCAGTGGTTAATACAGTCAGGGACCTTGATGTTTTTCTTGACAACCGACTTGCCCTCGAACAACAGGTGTCATCTGTTGTTAGATCCGGGTTTTTCCATCTCCAGAATATCTGCAGGATCCCGCTGTTTTTGACGCCTGCTGATCTGGCTGCGGTCATCCATGCCTTTGTTACCAGCAGGCTAGATTACTGCAGTGCTCTTTATCTAGAGCTGTCTGGAGGATTGATGTGACAAGTGCAGCTAGTGCAGAATGCTGTGGCCAGGATGTTGACCAGTTCCTCAATGACGGATCATGTCACTCCTGTTCTGCACGCTCTGCACTGGCTGCCTGTGAGCTCACGCATCACCTTCGAGATATGTTTGTTAACATACAAGGCCCTATGTGGTTTGGGACCCAACTACCTTAAAGAGCTCCTGGTTCTGTATCGGCCTATCTGCCTCCTACGGTCCACTGTTGCTGGCTTGCTTGTTGTACCATCCTGTTGCCTAAAACGATCAGGCAATAGTGTTTGGTATAGCTGCACCATCTTTGTGGAACGCTTGTCCACCATACATTCATACGGCCAGCTCAGTGGAGGCCTTTTAAAGCCTCCTTAAAAACATTCTTATTGAGAAAGTCTTTAGTTTTATTTGAATATATCTGCTTTTAATTCCTGGGGATGTTTTTATTGTGAAGCACTCTGAGCCCCTGGATAGGGTGCTATATAAATAAAATGTGCCTTGCCTTGACTGTGGGCTTGGTGGTAGTTAGAGGTAAGAGATGTTGAAAGATTGGGCAGAGATTTATCACCCATGTGGAGGATAAGGTCATCCACGTATAGTTTGGAGTAGCAGGAGAGACTGTCTTGGGGGAGAGAGCTTATAATCTCCCAAGTGCATATCTGGGCAGCCATTGTTGCCGGAAAGGACAATGTCCCAGCAGATTCACTTAGCAGAATGGATCATGTCACACATGCATGGTCCCTGAAAAAAAAAAAAAAAACTATGCCATGGCAAATTTTCAGGAAATGTGGCATCCCAGAAGTAGATCTTTTTGACTCATGGGAGGACAAAAGCTGCAACACTCTGCCCTGGAGTAGAGAGGGGTTCCTTCTGCCTCTACACTCCCTCCCCCAAGCCGATCGCCACCGGACCTCAGCTACCATTGGGACAGCAGTTACCCAATAGCCCCACCTCCCTACATGCCACCTGCCAATCAATAAGCAGCTGTCAGACTGAGGAGGAGCCACTGAAAGCCCACTGAATTTGAACAAAGGCTCAGGACACACAATGCAATGGTGATTTTTCCTCTCCACCAAGCTGCAGCACTCTGCCCTGGGGTTGAGAAGGGGTCTTGTTGCTCCCTCCCCCCAGCCAATCACCACAAGATGTCGGGCTACCATTGGGACAGCAAGTGCCCAGTAGCTGTGCCTCCCTACACGCTGTCCGCCAGTCAAGAAACGACTCTCATTGTACATTCTCTTTTACCGTTTGCCCCTAGCGGTCCTCCACGTGAAGGACTGAGCTCAAAGAACGTCATGAAGGAGTCTGCCCTGGAGTCAACCCAAGGATGCAGCTGGTGGCCTGTCATGCTGCTGCAGCCGACTCCCAACAAACCTTCCTGAACTTTGAGTGCTCTAGTCAGTCAAACACTCTTAAGGTACTCACTATCACTATTGTTCCGTATCCTGCAGTGTTACTGCAGTCACTGACTTGACTTATAGTACTGGATTTGTGCTTATACAGTATTGCTCTGTGTATTCCCTGATATTACTAGCATTTGTACCCCAGTCTGAGTAATTTTACATAGTGGGATTCTTTAACCTATGTCTTGGTTATTCACTTTCACTGTCTGGGGTCCTTGCAGAGAGCAGCTTGACACAGCTAACTTTCTTGGCTTTATACTGCTGTCTGTATCTTTGCTGCAACCTTGCTGAGCAGTTTAAACCAGATTATTGCAGTGTTCAGCTAGCACCCTACCTAGGGTCAGCCTTCTTTTGGTTTTTATCTGACTCACTGTAATTGTTTATTGCTGCTTTTGGTTAAATATTGTATTGTGTTGTACTGCAGTATTTGTCCCCACCCCTTCTGCCTAAGAAAAGTAGGCTCAGTTAGGCCTTTTTTTTGTGTTGGACAGTTGTTCTCTTCCCAGGTGGCTGCCCTTACCTTGGTTAGTCCTAGTACTTTTGCAGTCCTTTTTTTTTTTAAGTTTTATTTATGCTCCGTACTTACTGTCTACCCAGGCTCTCTCCAGGGGGTTACTCAGCTCAGACATGATCCCGCCCATCTGAAGTCCTCCAGCTCTACCTCTGGTGGCCGCCTCTCCACTGCAACCCGATTGCCCGATCCCCTGGCTCTGATTCCCCCGAGGTGGGACGACCTACACCTCTGGTGCTCTGTCTAGAATGTGATAGAGTGACCAGGTATGGAAGAGAGCCAGAGGGCTAACTGGAAGGACCCGGCACTTAATGTGGTTGGCCGGCCCCCATACCCCCTTCTGTTACCGGGAGACAGGTCCTTTATCCTTGTTCCACCCCCTGGCATGGATGTGCAGTGGCGTTAGTGCATGAAGGAGCAAGCCCGCTGACACCAGACCCTATTGGCTGTCCCGCCCAAGGTGCTGTGCCCCACAACCTCCACCAGGAGCCACTACCGAGTGGGGAGATCCCCAAAGCCTACCCCAGGAGAAGAGAGCAGTCCTTCAGATGCTCGATCTTCTCCTTCCCCTGCCAACCCCCGATAACCCAGGCTAGCTCACAAACCCAGGTCGCCGGCACAGCGCAAGGTGTGGCATCCAGCGCCTTAACCCTCAATGCCACTGGGATGGCTACTTTAGCAGTCCTGCATATGTTGCTCTGGTCCATTATTACAGGGATTACACTTGTAGCACTGCTAGGCCTTACAGACTGTTACCCCAGTCCTTCACTACCAATCTTGACCCATCCCAAATACCAAACCTACCTTCTGCTTCTCTAACCTTATGGTAGTTGGCTATAAGCCCCCCTGAATTAACATGGAGTCTTATGCCTAACCGTGTATTCAAACAACATGAAGTCTTGCTATATTATGACATATGCAGTTTGTCCCAGCCTTAGAACTGCTCCGGAGGTGAAAGAGTTAACTTTCCATGCCAGGCATGGAATCTTGAGCGCGAGCTGGGTTGAAAACTCTGTCTGTTGTTCTTCAAACCCAAACTGTCAGATTCTTTACTCCGCCTCACTGAACAGTCGCTCCGGAGATTTCTCCTTCTGCTCGGTTCATTTTGTTGGTTAAAAAGTGTAATTTCTTGTTTTTTTTAAACCGCATTTGTCTTATTTTAACCGAAACCGGTCGGTTCAAGCTCTGTCTGTGGTATCGTAAGTAATAGATAGGTTTTACATTTTCTCTGTGTGGAACTTGCAAACATTATTATCAGTTCATTTTGAACTGATCAGGTTGTTGTTAAACTTAATTAAATTGCATTTAGAGTGCGGTTCCTGGTTCTTATCGGTTCTAAAAAATCCGGATTTCATTACGTTTTTTTCCACAACCCGTGACACGGTTGGGAACCGATAAGGGTGTCTTGTTTGGCGATTTTCTCGTAAAAGGGCAAGTTTTTGGTTAGGCTGGCATTATGTCTGAGAAACCCAAAAGAAAACCGCGTCCACTGGGTTTCAGCACTGTAGTGACTGTGGGAAGCCTTTGCCAAGGCTGACCCACACACCACATGTGTTTATTGTCTGGGGTTTGACCACCTCAATGCAGACTGCCAGATTTCAAGAATCTCCTGCAGCTACCCTGGATAAGAGGTTGGTAGGCTCAGGGAGCGAGAGGCCAAAAGTCCGCTGACCCGATGGCCAGCCCGGTTCGGTGCCAACTGAACCGGAGGGAATGCCCTCTGACCAGGGCGAGACTTCCTCGGGCAAACGAAGAGCTGACTCGGAGGAGCCAGTTCCAGCAAGGAGAACTAGAAAATCAGCAGGTGTGGAGCCAAAATTTCCTTCTCCAACCGCTGCAGAGATAGCCAAAGTGATCCAAATTGTCCAGTCGCTTTCCCCGGTTTCGACCGAACCGGCACCATCAGGTAAGCAGTCGGTTCCACCGGTTCAAGAATATGATATAGAGGAATTTTATGAACCGGAGGAGGGGGAGGAGGATTATGAAGAGAGTGAATGTGATTTTGAAAGTCTGGATGTGCCCATTGAACCGGACATCTCCCCAGACAGACCTTCAGGAGTGTCTCCCCCTAGTCTTTCTGAGTCCCCTTCTCATTTTATGTTTTATAAAAAAGTTGCTGAAACCCTCCAGCTCCCTTTGGAAGAAGCTGTGGGTGAACAGGAAGAGCCTGACTATGTGGAAATGATGGATATCCCAGAGTCCAGGAGATTGTCTATTCCTTTACATAAATCTTTTAGGAAACAGACAAAAATTTTAAAAGCTCCTAACACTCTACCTCCTGTGGATAAAAAAATGGACAAGAGGTACACATTGTCAGGCTCTGATACGGAGTTCCTTTCACAACAATGCAGCCATGTTGGGGTAGTGCAGGCTGCAGCCTGTGATAAGGCAAATATTCCCTTGGCTTCACACCCCCCTGACAAGGACTCCAGGAGGATTGATGCCATGGCAAGGAAACAATACATGGCAGCATCCTTGGGACTCAGACAGGCAAATTATATGGCGTATGTTGCAAGATACCAGAAATCCAGATGGGATACTGTTATGGCTTTAGCTGAAACAGGTCCCTGGCCAGCTTGCCAAGGAGCTGGAGCAGGTGGCTGCTGATGGTATTGAGGCATCCAAGGTGCAATTCCATGCTGCAGTGGACTCTAATGATGTATCTTCAAGAGTCATGGCTACATCTGTGGCTTTTCGCAGAATGGCTTGGCTCAGGTGTACTAGCCTGTCACAGGATACCCAGGCTAAGGCCATGGATTTTCCTGTTGTGGGTAATTCTCTGTTTGGGAGCAGACAGAGAATTACATGAAAAAAATGGATGAGTATAGGACCACTTACAGGAGTGCACAGGCCAAGGAGAGGCAAGCCACTCCTCAGAGGCAGCTTTCAGGGGCAGGGCAGGCCTTTTCACAGGCCTTTTACCAAGCCCAGGCCTCCTCTTCAGCTTATGCCCAGAGGGATTCTTCAGAGGAGAGGCAGGCCGAGTGCGAGCAAGCCTGCTCCACCCCTCAGCCTAAAGCCCCTGCCAAACAGGCACCCTGATGGGATGCCCAGGGCCGATTCTCCATTACCTGTAGGGGGCAGGCTGGCTTACTTCGTCCAGGACTGGGAGTCTTTAACATCAGATAAGTGGGTCCTGGAAGTAGTAAGCCAGGGACTGGTTCTCAGCTTCAAAAAATTTCCAAAGATGAGAACCAGATCCTTTCCACCTGCAAATCCATTAGAGGCTCTCGCCTTGGAAACAGAAGTCTCAACCCTCCTGGCTCTCAGAGCTGTAGAAAGGGTTCCTCCCCTACACCAGGGCAAAGGACTGTACTCCAGGTACTTCCTTACCCCAAAAAAGATAGGAGAATGGCGGCCCATCCTGGACCTCAGATACCTAAACAAGCACCTTTTAAAACCAAAATTCAAAATGGTGACTCTGGGAGTTATTTTACCCTCCCTAAGGCCAGGGGACTGGCTAGCGTCCCTGGACCTCAAGGATGCCTACTTCCATGTTCTCATCAGAAGCTCCCACCGAAAGTACCTCAGATTCGAACTGCCCTCAGGCCATTACCAGTTCAGAGCAATGCCCTTCGGCCTCAACTCTGCCCCAAGGGTATTCACAAAATGCCTGGCAGTAGCAGTTGCTCACTTAAGAAGGCAAAAGATTGCCATCTTTCCTTACCTGGACGACTGGCTCATAGTGGGTCAGTCTCCAGACCAAGTCAAATTACACCTTCAGGTTACTCAATCTTCCAAAGTCAGTTCTAGAGCCTGTTCAGCTACTCACCTTCATAGGTACAGAACTGGACACAAAGCAGGTCAGAGCTTTCCTTCCTCTAGAAAGAGTAAAGACCCTGGTGGCTCTGGCCTCCTCCTTCACTCTGCAGGTCTCTCGACCAGCAAGGCACTTTCTACAGCTCCTAGGGCACATGGCTGCTTCCACAGCTGTAGTGCAGGAGCAAGATTTCAGATGAGGACATTCAGTTCCATTTGAGAGCCTTCTGGTCTCAAAGGAGAGATCCTCTAACCAAATTGATCCCAGTAACTCGAACCCTGATCCAGGCCCTGCAGTGGTGGCAGGATCAGAGCAATCTGAGACAGGGGGTTCCTTTCATCCCTCAATCTCACTTCTTGACCCTTACTACAGATGCGTCCCTCTTGGGATGGGGAGCTCACATGGGCGACCTCACCACCCAGGGATTGTGGTCCCCTCAGGAATCTCTGCTCCACATCAATCTGTTGGAACTCAGGGCTGTTTTCTAGCACTTCAGGTTTTTCTGCATCTGTTCAGAACAAAGTGGTACAGGTCAGAAGACAACACCACTACAATGTGGTACATCAACAAGCAAGGGGCACTGCGGTCTTGACCTTGTGCACCAAGGCAATGAGTTGTGGTCTCTGGCTTATTCCTGAACACTTCCCTCATGGCAGTTCACCTCCCAGGCAAGGACAATGTCCTGGCAGATGCTCTCAGCAGGATTTCCCAGGGCCATCACGAATGGTCACTGGATCCTCTAGTACTGGAGTTAGTATTTGCCAGGTGGGGCACCCCTGAGATAGATCTTTTTGCAGCCCCAGACAATCACCAACTTCTGCTTTTTTGTTGCAGGCCCCCAGTGTTGGGCTCAGTCCCCCTGGATGCCTTCCTTCTCGACTGGGAAGGGAAGTTCCTCTATGCCTTTTCCCCCCTTTCCTCTCTTGTTCAAGGTGCTAGTCAAAATCAGATCTCAACCTTGCAAGATGATTCAGATTGCTCCAGATTGGGCCAGACAGCCCTGGTATCCACTCCTTCTGTCCTTAGCAGTCCACCTTCCCCTGTGTCTTCCCAGGAATCACAATCTGTTAACCTGTGCCCAGGGGAGAGTTTGGTATCAGAATCTCAAATTCCTCAACCTCAAGGCCTGGCTCTTGAAGAGTTAGAGTTTGCTGACCTACACCTTTCTTAAGGTGTACTCGATATCTTGAAAGCTTCTAGGAAGCCTTCCACCAGGGCTACTTATAATTCTAAATGGAAAAGGTTTTCCATATGGTGCTCTGGTAAGCATATTTCCCCAGAATCTGCTGATTTGCCCACAGTCCTGGATTATATGGTCCACCTAAATACTTTGGGGCTGAGGCCAGCTACCCTGAAAGTGCATTTGGCAGCTGTCCCTGCTTTTATTTCAGCAGAAAGCCTCTTCTCTTTCTGCTCACCCTGTATTCTCCAAGTTTTTCAAGGGATTGCTTCACACCAACCCTCCATTCAGAGACCCTGCTCCTGCCTGGGATCTTAATGTTTGCATTGCTCAGCTAATGCAACCCCCTTTGAGCCTTTGTCTTCAGCAGAGCTTAAGTACTGACTTGGAAAACTGTGTTTCTAGTAGCCATCACTTCTGCCAGGCGCATAAGTGAATTACAAGCTTTGTCAGTGGAGCCTGATTTTATCTCCTTTCACAGAGATAAGGTAGTCCTCAGGACTAACAGGAAGTTCTTGCCTAAGGTGGTTTCAGATTTCCACCTTAATCAATCTATATCTCTTCCAGTGTACTTCACTGACCATTCCTCCTCTGGCGGGAGGAGGCTGCACAGCTAGATGTAAAGAGCCCTTAGTTACTACATAGAGCGACTCAAGGGTCACAGGTTTGACTCCCTCCAACTGTTCCTCACTTATGGTGAGGTTGGTAAAGGGAAACCTGCCACTAAAAGATCCATTGCCAGGTGGATTGTCTCTTGTATCCAATTTTGTTATCAAAAACTGGGTAAGGTTCCCCCTTCAGGCCTGAGGGCTCACTCTACTAGAGGTACAGCTGCGTCACTAGCTGCGGCCAGGGACATCCCTATCTTAGAGATATGTCAAGCAGCTACCTGGAAAACAGTACACACTTTCACCAAGCATTACTCCCTGGACATCCAGGCTAGGAGTGATGCTCGGTTTGGCACAGCTGTGCTTCAGAGCCTATTTCCTAAGTAGGTTCTGTCCCTCCTCCATGGAGGTACTGCTGTGTAGTCTGCATATGTCATAATATAGCAAGACTTCATGTTGTTTGAAGAAAAAATTACTCACCTTAGTAATGTTGTTTCTTCTAATGGAGTCTTGATATATTATGACCTCCCCTGCCTGCCCCTCTCAGAACCTCTGCTCTTGGGATGTGGGTGGGCAGTGCAGTGTTGGCACTTAGTGATGCCCACCTTGTGTTTTTCACCCTTCCTTTTTGGGGTGTTTGGGTATTGTATTTTATTTTATTTTATTTTTTGGATCCCCTGACTTGAGTCTTTGTTTTGGGACCAAAAAATGTGTTAATATTTTAGTAGCCAGTTGGCTAGTGTAGGTTTACATCTTCCACACAGAATCTTAGTGAGTTTTGCTCTTAAAGATCTGACAGTTTGGGTTTGAAGAACAACAGACAGAGTTTTCAGCCGAGCTAGCGCTCAAGATTCCATGCCTGGCATGGAAAGTTAACTCTTTCACCTCCTGAGCAGTTCTAAGGCTGGGACAAACTGCATATGTCATAATATAGCAAGACTCCATTAGAAGAAACAACATTACTAAGGTGAGTAATTTTTTCTTACTTATCCTCAGCCATTTGACCAAATATTCCTTCCCTGGACCTCTGTTAAATTCACTAGCTACCGATCTCTCTAGTGCATGGCATTTACTTCTCTGCATTACCTATCTGGAGCTATTGAACCCAGTCCTGTCCCCCTTGTCTATGTTGATTCTACCAGCTCCTACCAGTGGTGTCATGTTAATGGTTTCAAAGTGTCCCACATAAATGTCTGCAGCCTTATGGCAGCCTTTGCTGAACTTGAGGTGTGCGTAATGTATTACAGTCCTGACATACTTGAATTAACTGAAACCTGGCTAAAGTCCACCACCCCTGATTCCATGTGCTTCTTGTCTGGCTACAGACAGCTGACACTTGACCGTCCAATCTCAGAGGGATGGTGGTGTTGCTATATACTTTAGAGGGCACCTGCATCTCTGTACATTAACTGTGAATAACCACAGTTCCTTTAAAGTCCTGCACTAACTGCTAGTCCTGAGTTCCTTTTTTAACCCTGGGGTCTACTGTTCCTTCAGGATCCTAGTCCTTCTCACCCCCACCCCCAGTTCTCCTCCCCGATTCTGACATCCCGAACAACCACTATACCCTTCATTCTGTCCCAGCCACGCTCAAAACCGCTAACAGTTTTTGCATACACCACCTTGGCTGGCAGCTTGTTCCACAGCTCCACCACCCTTTCTGTAAAATCGCGTCCCTCCTGAGCCTCCCACTTACGACTGTGTGACCATGAGCTGGTCTTCGTTAGTTTCCTGCAGCTCACTTTAATTCCTTTTAGGAATTTGAAGGTAAATATTGTGTCTCCCCTCTCCCTTCTGGTCTCCAGCAAGTATATGGTCAGTGCCTTGAGGCGCTCCTCATAGGACGTGCCCTGTTGACCCTGAATGATTTTTTGTTACCCTGTGCTGCACCATCCCAAGCCTATCTCTATCCTTCCAGAAGTGAGAACCCCAGAACTGGGCACAGTACTCCAGGTGTAACCTCACCAAGGATCTATACAGGGGAAGTAATACTTCCTTTTTCTGCTATCATTGCCTCTCCTGATACATCCAAGCATCCTATTTGCCGTGATGTAAGCCTTGTTGCACTGACTCAGTTGCTTTAGGGAGTCACCCTAAATGTGGGTTGGCTGGCCTGTCTGATGTTATCCATTACATAGCCTCTAGCAGCAACAGCAGGGCGGCGGACCTTCCCTTCACCAGGAGAGGAGAGCAGTCCTCCAGACACTCAATCCACTTACCCGCAGCTGACACTGCCCCCGCCAACCTGAGTCTGTTCCAAACTTGGGTTGCCAGCATGGTGGGCAATAGCACTACTGCACAGCCATCAGGCTGGCCCTTGAATTTGGATTTCCTTTTCCCAAGATACTCCTAAAACTCTCCGACCCAGGGATATGTTTAGAGTGTGCATTAGCAGGACTGGCTGTTCTGATTCATGTATTTAGAAAGAAAAGTTTTTCACCATAGTAACAGTTTTTCTTCTAATGGATTAAAGCAGCCAGTGCAGCTTCTCTTCCCTGCCCCTCCTTTTTATGTTGTCTTGCATTCGCAGCGCAGACAACATATTGTGGTTGCTTCAGTGGAGAAGCGGGTTTCGGAGTAGCAGTCCAGCTGCAGCCATTGGCACCACTGCTTTTTGTGGCCAGGCTCTGTGGCGCCAGTGGCTTATCACGCAGTCTAAGACAGCAGTTCAGAAAACATGCCAACACCTTGAAAGAAATTAGCCACTGCAATCAGGGAGTGCCACTAGCTGGTCCCTGATTGCAGCAGCCAATTACTGCTTGCCTCGTCTGGTGTCCCCATGAGCTTCTCATAGTCCACACAGAAGCCGAGGGACAGCTGCCACCTTTCACAGTCCCTTTGAAAGCATGGGGTGCCCAATCCCCTGTCAGCATGCCCCTCTAATTTAACTTGCCCGTGAGGTGCCCAATCCCGCCGGCATAATGTACCCATTTCTTGTGTACCTACGGGTGCCCAATCCCCTCGGCTCATGTGACTCCTCCCACAACTCTGTTTGTGCTGGCAGAGTGCCTAATCCCTGTCGGCTCAGACCCCCAAATCAAACACACAGGTGGCACTCTGGGCCCATCCCAGCGTGCCAAATGTCCCTGAAAGGAAAAAAAAGCCCATAATGGTTTTTGTTCGTTTGTTTAACCCTGTAAAACAGAAAGCGGTCCCTCGTTGAGTCCATGGCCCCTCCCCAACCCAGGCCCACCCTCTAGCATCCTGTCCCCACATCCTCCTCACCCCATACTCACCTCCGGAGCCCAGCTGGCATCTTTTAGTGGACCGAGAACATGTCTGCACTCTTTAAAGCCAACCGCGAATTGAAGAAATGCCGGTAAGCTATATAATGGCATAAATAGGGTTTTTTTCAATTTTGGTGCCAATCTCTGGCATTTTTGGGAATTTTGGCACCAAATTTTAAACTTGTGGTTATTGGGAGCCCTCCTAATGAATTCAGTCACTGTCATGGCGTTATTCGGTCCCGAAAGGTGATTTCTGTGGTCACTGCGCTGAATCACCTTTTGGGACAGAGTAATGAAATTACAGTGTTGCTGTTCATGAGGTGGCCTCCCAAAAAGCCTATGTTGCAAATTTGGTGAAAAAATTCCCAAAAATGACTGTGTTATGAGCGTGTGTTGCGCAGTTTCTGTGCACGCACGTAACTTCACCAGTTTGTAATATTTTCACTCCAGATTTCAACATTGGCATTTTTTCACATTTCCCTATGGACAGTGCAGCTGTCATTTTTCATATCGTGGCCGAAATGTGTTTCGGCACTACCAGCACAGAATAACACGGTCGCTGTGGGAAATCAGTGTTTGGGACAGATTACGAAAATCACAGCAACACTGTTCATGAGCAGAGGTCCTTAAAAGCCCATGTTGAAAATTTGGTGACAAAAGTCCATAAAATGACTAGGTTACAAGCGTGCGTTGCGCATTTTCCAAGCGCACTCATAACTTCAACAATTTGTAATGTTTTCACTCAACATTTTCAACATTGTCAATTTTGCACACGTCCTTATGAACAGTATAGCTGTCATTTTTCAGATCCTGCCCAAAACGTGTTTTCGCACAAGTGGCACACTATGGTGCAGTCGCTGTGGGAAATCAACGATCAGGACAGATGAAGAAAATCATAGTGACAGTGTTCATGAGCAGAGGTCCCAAAATGCTTGTGTTGACAATTTGGTGAAATAATTCCACTAAATGACTGTGTTACCAGTGTGCATTGTGCAGTTTCTATGTATGCTTGTAAATTCGAGCATTTTTAATATTTTCACTCAAGATTTTCAACACAGCCATCTCTTCACACCTACCTGTGAATGGTACAGCTGTCATTTTTCACATCCTGCCCAAATGGTGTTTTCCCACATCTGGCACAGAATGGTGTGGTTGCTATGAGAAATCGGTGTTCGGGACAGATTAACAAAATCACAGTGCCACTATTCATGAGCAGAGGTCCCAAACACTTTCATGAGGCCGGGGTCACAAAAATGCCGTGTTGCAAATTTGCAGTGCAAATACCAACAAACGGCCGTGGCATTAGGGTTTCTAACCATAACATCCCACCCTGTACAGACTGACAGGCGTCAGGGGTGTGACTTTCCATTGCCGGCTGTCATGGGTCACGCCATACCATCCCCCCCCACCCTCAAGCCACTGACAGGCATCGAGGTGTGCCTTGGACTATTCGGACCCACAGTTCACCCCATTCTCCTATGCTGCACCCATTTCGGTGTATGTCCTTATGAAATGGGGTGACTGTAAAGCCAAACACCCCAAGGCACACCTCAGCACTTGTCGGTGTCTGCAGGATAGGATGAGGTAAGATGCCATGAGCATTATGGCCGAATGGGGTGAGCGTAAGGCCCGAGGACCCCAAGGCACAACGCGATATTTGTCGCACTGCAGGGCAGGGTGGGCTGAAATGCCATGAACATTATGGCCGATGCCCAAAGGCACACCTCAGTGCCTGTCAGTCTCTGTAGGGTGATGTGGGGGGTTTGACGTCACTTTCATACTTCACTGCCATTCCTATTATGCATCTGCTCAACTCCTGCGCTACCGATGTCAGTGTCAGCAAGACAACATTCGGCATTGACAAATGCTTGTTAGGATAAGATAAGGTAATTGAGTTCTGCAGAAAAGTTATGATGTTTTACTGCTTGAGCTTTAATTATTGCCGTACCTTGCTCTGTGTTATTAAAAACTGTTTTTTCTTTAAAGGGACACTGTCAGCTCTTTCTGCATCCTGTTATTTCTAGTTGAAAACCCATATATCTTCTTCAAGGATTATCTTCCACATTAGCTCCCATCTATGGATCTAAGCCATTAATGCTAGGACCACATGGAAACTTGCTAGTTGGGGGCTACCCACGATGACGTATAGCATCTATGTGTATAAAACATGGGCAGCCCCATCACTCCTTAGTTCTTTTCCCACCATCGATCACCTTTGTCGGACCTGCTGAAGGGAATGCTGTCAACTTAGCAGTTGCCATTTATTATTTTTTTTTTTACTTTTATTAGTGTGTATATCATCTCTGTGCTTCCGAAAGTTGAAAGACCCTTTATTTCCACCTTGCCTACCTTCTCTAAAACTCATTGATGTTGCTGGTTGAGTTATCTGCTTTTCTTGCTATAATTGAAATGCATGCTAATGGTGAAATTATACCCAACCTTGTTTTGTTTTAAACCCTTGATCCACTTTTACTGCATACTTTCTAAACATTAGAAACATCCCCCACACACTGCAGCCACTCATAATACAATAGTCTCCTCTCCTCCCACTGCATCATGAGTGGCTAGACTGTATTGGGGTGTTCCCAGGTCCACGAAAGATGCAGTGGGAGTTGATCAAGGAATGTAAACAAACAAGCTTTTGTGTGGTAACACCAGTATGATGGGCAGTCTGTTTTTCATTTTTAAAAACAAGAAAGGAATCGGAATCCAGCTAACAGTTACAGCAGCACATTCTACTGAAGGTGAGCATTCACAAAATGTGTTTTTTAAATTAGGGACAGTTTGAGGCCTCGTGGGGGGAGGTGCTGACAGTGTCCTTTTAGTCTGTATTTTTAATTACTAAAAAAAATACAGACTAAAAGGGCACTGTCAACTCCCCCCCCCCCCACACTATAATTGGAATATTTTTTTCAAATTAGGTCTCAAGACTTCAAGCCTCTTCAGTTACATAACTAATGATGGCAGAAGCCCCTCTAATCTGCTCACCCTATCTAACTATTCTGCACTGGCGTTAGTGGCCCTCCATCCTTTATTTCTGCCAGCTCTTTTCTAAGTAATCCCATATGCCTGTCCCATCCCTGTTTTAAGATGCTCACTGATCTGGTTTGTACCACTTACTGTGGTAGCTTGTTCCACTTGTCGCCACTCTTTCAGTGAAAACATGCTTGTGGGTATCTCTTTTGAATCTCCCTGCAGCAGTTTTCAGTGACCCCCCCCCCCTCAAAACACCTTGTCCCGGTATTTGAATTTAAGGAGAAAAATAATCTTTACGTTTACCCTGTTTATCCCATGCAGCGACTTATATGTTTGGATCATGTCACCCCTTTCCATCCTTTTTCAAGGGTGTACATGCTCATGTCCTGCAGCCTCTTCTTATATGTCTTGCCCCCTAATCCATGGACCATCTTGGTTGCCCTGAGCTGTATTGCTTTCACTTTGTAGCAGTCTTTCCTTAGATGTGGACACCAGTACCTTGTACAGTATTCCAGATTCAAGTCACGCTGGTGACTTGCACAATGGGAGATCACTTTCTGGCTTCTGCTGCTTAACCCCCTTACTGTGCATCCCAGCATGCTGTTTGCCTTACCTGGGGCTCTGTTATAGTGTGCTGCTGTTTTCAGGCTCTCCAGTATCGTGACCTCTAGGTCCTTCAAACACCATGAAGTCTTGCTATATTATGACTTAAGGCAGTTAGCCACAGCACTTGAACTGCCCCGGAGAGGAAACAGTTAACTCCAGGGAGACTGGAGTTCTAAAGCGCGAGAGCGCTATGCCTAAGCTCTATCTGGCAAGTTTCAAATGAAACTGTCAGATTCTTTACTCCGCTTCACTGAACAGTCGCTCCGGAGATCAGCTCCTTCAGCTCGGTTCATTTCTCGGTTCAAGCGAGTATTTTCGGTTCATTTGAACCGGCAAAAAGTATTTATTTTACCGCATTTCGGTTCAAAGCTCTATCTGGTAAACCGTAAGTACAGGATTTAAAGTCTGTGTGGAAAATTAATTATCGGTTCGGTTTTGAACCGATCGGTTTGCTAAAATAAGCATTTCTATTCATATTTTGGGCTTTTAGAGTCACCGGTTCTTATCGGTTCTAAAAAACTATACTTTTGGGTTTTCAAATACCCATGACACGGTTGGAACCGATAGGGTGTCTTGCCTGGCACTGCCATCAAAGGGCAAGTTTTTGGATAGGCTGGCATTATGTCTGAGAAACCCAAAGAAAACCAGGCCCACTGGGTTTCAACAATGTGATGTCTGTGGGGAAGCCTTTGCCAGGGCTGACCCACACACCACTTGTGTTTATTGTCTGGGGGCTGACCACCTCCTGT
Source organism: Neoceratodus forsteri (assembly GCA_016271365.2). Classification (NCBI taxonomy): domain Eukaryota; kingdom Metazoa; phylum Chordata; order Ceratodontiformes; family Ceratodontidae; genus Neoceratodus; species Neoceratodus forsteri. The sequence continues at coordinate 815,390,764 of CM028135.1, forward strand.
CAGACTGCCAGGTGTGTAAAAATTTCCCTGCAGCCACCCTGGAGAAGAGATTGGGCGGCTCAGGGCGAGAGGCCAAAAGTCCGCTGACCGGATGGCCAGCCGGTTCAGCACCCACTGGACCAGAGGAGTGCCCTCTGACCAGGCGAGACTTCCTCGGGCAAAAGGAAGGCTGGTTCAGAGGAACCAGTCCCAGTAAAAGACAAAGAAATCAGCAGGTCTGAGTCCAAAATTGTCTCTCCAACTGCTGCAGAGATAGCTAAAGCCATACAGATTGTCCAGTCACTGTCTCAGGGATCTGTCGAGACCACCAACAGCTAGCAAAGGTTGGTTCGTTTCAGTTCCAGTGGTTCAAGAGTATGATGTTGAGAATTTTATGTACCACAGGAGGGAGGAGAATTTGATCATTATATATGTGGCTGGGAGGGTCTGGGCGTGGCCATTGAACGGACATTTCTCCAGACTGACCTTTAGAATCTCCCCTATGCTGTCTGAGTCCCCTTCTCATTTTATGTTTTATAAAAAGTTGCAGAAACCCTCCAGCTTCCTTTAGAAGAGGCTGTGGATGAGCAAGAGGAGCCTGCTTATGTAGAAATGATGGATATACCAGAGTCTAGGAGGTTGTCTATTCCTTTGCATAAGTCATTTAGGAAGCAAACAACAAAGATTTAAAAAAATCCTCATTCTGTCCCTCCTGTAGATAAAAAAATGGACAGAAGGTATACTTTGTCAAGCCCTGATACAGACTTCCTCACTGAGCAGTGTAGTCATGTAGGTGTGGTACAAGCTGCTGCCTGTGACAAGGCTAATATTCCCCTGGCCTCACATCCTCCTGATAAGGATTCCAGGAAGATTGATGCCATGGCAGAAAAAACAATATATGGCAGCTTCTTTGGGACTCAGGCAGGCAAATTATATGGCTTATGTGGCTAGATATCAGAAATCTAGATGGGACACAGTATTGCAGTTAGCCAAGCAGGCCCATGGCCAGCTGGCTAGTGAGTTGGAACAGGTGGCTGCTGATGGCATTGAAGCCTCTAAAGTTCAATTTCATACTGCTGTTGATGTTAATGATGTTTCCTCTAGGGTCATAGCCACTTCTGTAGCTTTCCGTAGGTTGGCATGGCTCAGATGCACTAATCTGTCCCACGATACTCAGTCAAAGGCTATGGATTTTCCTGTAGTGGGAAATTCTCTGTTTGGGGAACAAACAGAAAATTATATGAAAAAGATGGGTGAGTACAGAACTACCTACAAAAGTGCCCAGGCCAAGGAGAGGCATGCTACTCCACAGAGGCACGCTCCCAGAGGTAGGGGCAGGCCTTTCCACAGGCCTTTTTACCAATCTCAAGCCTCCTCTGCGTTTGCACAGAGGGGTTTCTTCAGAGGCAGAGGTAGACGGGGCACAAGTAAACCGTCCCCCTCCCCTCAGCCTAAGGCTGCTGCCAAGCAGGCACCCTGATGGGGTGCCCAGGGCCGATTCTCCTGTACCGGTGGGGGGCAGGTTGGCTTATTTCAGCCAGAACTGGCTGTCCCTAACTTCGGACAGATGGGTTCTGGAGGTAGTAAGCCAGGGTCTGGTTCTCCGCTTCAAACAGTTTCCAAAGATGAGAGCCAGACATTTTCCACCTGCAAATCCTTCAGAAGCCCTTGCTTTGGAAGCAGAGGTTTCTTCTCTTCTAGACTGCAAAGCAGTGGAAAGGGTCCCTCCTTGCCACCAGGGCAAGGGCAAGGGGCTGTACTCAAGATACTTTCTTACCCCAAAAGACAGGAGAATGGCGGCCCATTCTAGATTTAAGGTACCTGAACAAGCATCTTTTGAAACAAAGTTCAAAATGTTAACTCTGGCAATGATTTTGCCTTCCTGAGGCCAGGGGACTGGCTAGCTTCCCTGGATCTCAAGGATGCCTATTTTCATGTCCTGATCAGGCCTTCTCACGAAAGTACCTCAGGTTCGAACTGCCCTCAGGCCACTACCAGTTCAGAGCAATGCCCTTCGGCCTTACCTCTGCTCCAAGGGTATTCACAAAATGTCTAGCTGTGGTAGTGGCTCATTTAAGAAGGCTAAGGGGTTGCTGTGTTTCCTTACCTGGACGACTGGCTCATAGTGGGTCAGTCTCCAGATCAGGTAAAATCCCACTTGCAAGTCACCCAGCAGCTTCTCACTTCCCTGGGATTCCTGCTGAATTTACCAAAGTCAGTTCTGGAACCAGTTCAGGTACTAACTTTCATAGGTGCAGAATTGAACACAAAGTTAGCCAGGGCATTTCTCCCCCGGAAAGGGTAGACAGACTCATTGCCCTGGCATCCTCCTTTACCCTGCGGGTCTCTCGACCAGCAAGGCATTTCTGCAACTCCTAGGGCACATGGCTGCTTCCACAGCTGTTGTGCAAGGAGCAAGATTCAGATGAGGGACATTCAGTTCCATTTGAGGGCCTATTGGTCTCAAGGAGGGACCCCCTTACCAAATTGGTCCCAGTGACCCAAACTTTGATCCTGGCTCTCCAGTGGTGGCAGGATCAAAGCAATCTAACACAAGGGGTTCCCTTCATTCCCGTTTCCCACTCCCTCACCCTCACCACGGATGCCTCCCTGCTAGGGTGGGGGGCTCACTTGGGCGACCTTTCCACTCAGGGAGTGTGGTCCCCTCAGGAATCTCTGCTCCACATCAATCTTTTGGAACTCAGAGCTGTCTTTTTAGCTCTTCAGGTTTTTTCAGCTTCTGTCCAGAACAAAGTAGTTCAAGTCAGGACAGACAACACCACAACAATGTGGTACATCAACAAGCAGGGGCACTCGGTCATCAGCCTTGTGCACGAGCAATGAAGTTGTGGTCTCTGGCTTACTCCCTGAACACCTCCCTGATAGCAGTTCACCTTCCAGGGAAGGACAATGTCCTGGCGGATGCCCTCAGCAGGATTTCTCAGGGCCATCACGAATGGGCTCTGAATCCTCAGGTGCTGGGATCGGTCTTTGCCAGATGGGGCACCCCTCAGATCTTTTCGCAGCCCCAGACAACCACCAACTTCCTCTATTTTGTTGCAGGCCTCCAGTGCTGGGCTCAGTCCCTCTGGATGCCTTTCTGTTGGATTGGAAGGGGAAGTTACTATATGCCTTTCCCCCCATCCCTCTTCTCTTCAGGGTATTAGTAAAAATCAGATCTCAGCCCTGCAAAGTGATTTAGATTGGGCCAGACAGCCCTGGTACCCTCTGCTTCTGTCCCTGACAGTCCACCCTGCCCTGAGCTTGCCCAGAGTCGACGACTTGTTGGCCTGTGCACAGGGGAGAGTGTGGTATCCGGACCTCAAATCCCTCCATCTCAAGGCTTGGCTCTTGAGGAGTTAGAATTGCTGATTTACACTTTCCCAAGGTGTCCTGGATATTTTAAAGGCTTCAGGAAGCCTTCCACTAGAAGCCACTTACAATTCTAAGTGGAAGAGGTTTTCCATCTGGTGTTCTGAGAAACAAATTGTCCCAGAATCTGCTGATTTGCCCATTTTACTGGACTATTTGGTCCATTTAAATTCCTTAGGCCTTAGGCCAGCTACCTTAAAGGTTCATCTGGCAGCTGTCTCTGCTTTTGTAGCAGCAGGGAAGCCTGCTTCTCTTTCCTCTCATCCTGTGTTTTCCAAGTTTTTTAAGGGGTTACTTCACACTAACCCTCCTTTTCGGGAACCAGCTCCTGCCTGGGACCTGAATGTTTGCATTGCTCAGTTAATGCAACCCCCCTTTGAGCCTCTGTCTTCAGCAGATCTCAAGTTTCTAACTTGGAAAACTGTTTTCTAGTAGCTATCACTTCTGCCAGACGCATAAGTGAATTACAAGCCCTGTCAGTGGAAAAAGATTTTATATCTTTTCACAGAGATAAGGTAGTCCTCAGGACTAACAGAAAGTTTTTGCCTAAAGTGGTTTCAGATTTCCATCTGAACCAATCCATCTCTCTTCCAGTATTTTTCACTGAGCATTCTTCCTCGTGTGAGAGGAGACTGCACAGTTTAGACGTCAAAAGAGCTTTAAGCTACTATTTGGAACGCACCAAGGGTCACAGGTTCGAATCCCTCCAACTCTTCCTTACCTATGGCGAGGTTGTGAGGAAACCTGCCACTAAGAGGACAATTGCAAGGTGGATTGTCTCTTGTATCAATTTTGTTACAAAAACTAGGTAGAGACCCCCTCAGGACTGAGGGCTCACTCCCTCGGGGTACAGCTGCATCTCTAGCGGCTGCTAGAGATATTCCCATTCTGGAAATCTGTCAAGCTGCTACTTGGAAAACAGTTCACACTTTGCAAGCATTGGTCCCTGGATGTCAAGTCAGGAGATGCTCGTTTGGCTGAGCTGGCATCAGAGCTATTTCCTAAGTAGGTTCTGACCCTCCTCCATGGAGGTACTGCTGTGTAATCTGCCTTAAGTCATAATATAGCAAGACTTCATGGTGTTTGAAGAAAAAATTACTCACCTTAGTAATTGCTTTTCTTCTCATGGAATCTTGCTATATATTCCACCCGACCCTCTCAGAACTTCTACTTGGGTAGGGTTGGCAAATTAGTGCAAGCACTGTGTCATGCCATTTAGTTCTTCCCTTTCCCCTTTTATTTAGGGTTGAGAACTAGAGTATTTCTGTTTTTAAGTAATTAGCCCCTTCGGGACTTGAGTCTTTTGGGGAAGGGGGTCTAATAGTCTTGTTAGGGGTGAAACCAATAATATTATTATTATTGTTATTATTGTTATTGCTCTTGTTGTTGTTGTGTTTTCTGTTGTTATTCCTACTAGTAGGTAGCCACTTGGCTAGTGTAGAGCTTTCCACACAGACTTGCTGCTTATTAGCTTCGTAAAGATCTGACAGTTTCATTTGAAACTTGCCAGATAGAGCTTTGGCATAGCGCTCTCGCGCTTTAGAACTCCAGTCTCCCTGGAGTTAACTGTTTCCTCTCTGGGGCAGTTCAAGTGCTGTGGCTAACTGCCTTAAGTCATAATATAGCAAGACTCCATGAGAAGAAAAGCAATTACTAAGGTGAGTAATTTTTTCTTTTCTTCCATGGTACTTTCAGGTACCACCCCCCTTCCCATTTCACATTGTACTCATAGGTACCTTCTCCCAATGTGCATCACCTTGCATTTTCTAGCATTGAAGCTCAGCTACCGTATCTCTGACCAGCTCTCCAACCTACTTAGATTCTCTGTGAGTTCCCTTGTCCCTTCCTCTATGTATACTTTTGCGCAGATTATGTCATCTGCAAAGGAGATCTTGCCCGTGATGCCTTCCTCTATGTCACAAATAAACACATTAAAAAGGACCAGGCCAAGCGTCTACCATTGAGGTACTCTACTTGTTCCATCCCTCACCCCTGAAAACTCCCTATTTACTACAAAGAGCAAGGGTCTAACAGCAGAATGCCGAGAGGCTTGAGAGCAGCACAGTATGAGAGAGCATCTTTGAAAAAGATTCTAAATGACAGGGTGCCACTTCTCAAGCAGAGATGAATGCATTGCACTGGCTGTTCTAATCTATTTGAAAACAAAAAAAATGGTTGCTAGGGTGAGTAACTCTTCCTTTTCCCTTCGTTTTATTTACTGACAGTACTTAGTTACTTATTGATAAATTATGGCCAGGAAAGCACCCTGAGGAAAACTTGCTTCCATAGAACATAGAAACAACGTTGGCAGAAGAAAAACCATGCAGCTCACGTCTGCCCAGCTCTATCAACATACTGTTGCTTTTGTGTGGGCTGTAGTGGCCCTTCACTCCCCTTTCCTCCCTCTCTCCCTTTTGATGCTGTCTTAACCATCCCCATGTGCCTTGCCCACCCATGTTTGAATCCCCCATTGATTTCGCTCAGACCATCTCCCTTGGCAGCTTATTCCACCCATCCACCCTTTCTATGAAGAAATGTTTTCTGATGTCTCTTAAATCCCCCAGCCAGATTCATTGAGTTCCCCCTGGTGCTTCTGTTCCTATTCAGCATAGAAAGCTCTCCAGTATCCCCTTTGTTAGTCCGGCTGAGGTATTTGTACATCTGTCATGTTCCCCTCTCTCTTCTTGTTCCAGCGTATACATGTTGAGATTTAGCAACCTCATTATGTAAGTCTTTTCCTGCTGCCTGTGAATCATTCTGGTTACCTGTCTCGGCACTGCTTCCTCCCTGTCTGTCTTTTTTTAAGTGCAGGTTTCAGACTTACACACAGTACCCAGATGAGAACATACCAGGGACATGTACAATGGCAGAGTCACCTTGCTACTCCTGCTAGTCCCTCTTCCTATAAATCTCAGCATCCTGTTTGCCTTCCCTGCTGCCCTGTTGCACTGTGCTGTTTCCTTCAAATTGTTCGATATTATTACGCCCAGGTCCTTCTCCTCTGTCGTATTCTCCATAGCAACCCCTACCCGTTCTATATTCAGTCCTTTGATTTCTTTCCCAGTGTGCATTGTGTTGCTGCTCTTGGTGTTGAATTTGAACTGCCGTACGCTTGACAACTTCTCCAGCCTTTCCAGTTCCTCCTTAATGCTTCTTACCTTTCCTGTCTGCTCTTCCTCAGATTTTTGTATCATCTGCAAAAATGTGGATAATCCCCTTGATCCCTACTCTAGTGTCACAAATAACAAACTCTAGCCAGAGCCAATGTGGCTGTGCCGAGCTTGCAAATCTCCAGAGAGCGAGTGCCACTGAGTGCCATCTCCAAGATGGCGGCAGCAACACAATTGCGCATGCACAGCATTCACGCATGCGTAGTTGCGGTGAATGGCATTATGCCATTTGTAAGATGGCTGCGCCAGCGGAACTGTACATGCACGCAAGGTGCGCATGCACAGTTCTTGTCCTGGAATGCAGAAGTAGCAGCCAAAATAGTGCAGCTGTTAGTCCAGGCCAACCGTGGCAGAATGTTACAGGCTCTGTTGGACTTTCGGAAGTTGCCACGATGGGTTGTTTTAAGCAAGAGAATGCAAAATGGCTGTAGGCTTTCTGGCTTCCATAGCCGTAAAAATGCTGAAGAGGACTGAATCCAAGACATATCCCTGCGGCGCCTCAGTGGGGACCCCCTCCCAACCTCTAAATATTTTCTATTCAGGTCAGCCCTCTGGGTTTTTTACACAACTTGTGATTTTATTCCTCACCCCCCAGGTCCTCTGGCTTCTTAACCAGCCATCCATCTGGGACAGAGATAGAAACATAGAAGTTGACCGTAGATAAGGACCGCAAGGCCCATCCAGTCTGCCCATTTCTTTTTCTACCATATAAATGTACCATCGGCCTTTGCTTTGTCAATGGCCTATCTATTCATACTCATCTGTATTGCTCCCTTATGCCTATCCCATGCCTGTTTGAAGCCCTGCACTGTATTCATATCCACCACTTCTTGAGCTAGGCCATTCCATGCATCCACCACCCTTTCTGTGAAAAAGAACCTCCTCACATTACCGCTTAATCGGCCTCCCTCTAATCTCATGTTGTGTCCTCTTGTCCTGCTATTTTTCTTATATTGAAACATGTTAGACTCTTTCACCTTGTTAATGCCCTTAAGGTGTTTGAATGTTTCGATCATATCACCTCTCTCCCTCCTTTGTTCTAGGGTATACATATTGAGCTCCATTAATCTGTCCTCATATGTTTTCTGATGCAGTCCCTGCACCATTTTGGTTGCCCTTCTCTGGACTGCCTCAGTTTGGTTAATGTCCTTGTGAAGGTGTGGCCTCCAGTACATGCATGCAGTACTCTAGATGGGGCCTAACCAGTGTCTTGTAAAGAGGGATTATTACCTCCCTCTTACGACTTGTGATACACCTACTAATACACCCTAACATCCTCCTAGCCTTACCTACTGCTTTAGTGGGCTGCTTGGATGATTTCAGGTCATCGGTGATGATGATGCCCAAGTCTCTTTCTTCCCTTGTGACTACCAGCAACTCCCCTCCCAGCCTATAGGTGGCTTCAGGGTTTCTCTTCCCTATGTGCATGATCTTGCACTTCTTTGCATTAAACCCCAGTTACCACTCTTCCGACCATTTTGCTAGTTTATCCAGATCTCTTCTTATTTTGACCACCCCATCTGGATCGTCTACTCTGTTGCACATCTTGGTGTCATCTGCAAACAGACAAACCTTAACCTCCAGTCCATCTGCAATGTCACTGATGAAGATATTGAAGAGGACTGGCCCCAGGACTGATCCCTGAGGTACCCCACTTGTGACTTGCATCTCTTCTGACTGTATACTGTTTACCACCACTCTCTGTTTTCTGCCCATCAACCAGTTTGCCACCCAGTTGACCAACTTCTGACCCACCCCGAGCCTACCTAGCTTATTAATCAATCTTCTATGTGGAACAGTATCAAGCTTTGCTGAAGTCATGGTAGGCGACATCAACTGCTCCCCCTTGATCCACCACTCTGGTTACCCAGTCAAAGAAATCTATGAGATTAGTTTGACATGACCTTCCTTTTGTAAACCCATGCTGTCTTGGATCCTGTGCTCCTATGGATTCCAGGTGCTGCACTATCCGTTCCTTAAGGAAGTGCCTCCATAATCTTGCCCACTACTGAGGTAAGACTGACCAGTCTGTAGTTCCCTGCCTCCTCCCTGCTACCACTCTTGTGGAACGGGATCACATGAGTCCTTCTCTAGTCTTCTGGGACCTTTCCTGTGCTCAGAGACTCACTAAATAGTTCTGATAATGGCTCTGCTAGTTCCACCCTTAGCTCCTTTATTACTCTGGGATGTATGCCATCAGGTCCCATTGCCTTGTCCACCCTGAGCTTATCGAGCTCTTGTAGGACCCTTTCTTTTGTGAAGGGACTAGTGCTCACCTCCCTTCCCACTGTGTCCATGAGCTGTGGGCCCTGCCCTACCTTCTCTTCAGTAAATACTGAGCAGAAGTATCTATTTAGGATAGATGCTTGAACATGGTCCTCCTCCTCACACGACCTCTTATCTCATTTGATCTTAGCAATACCCCCTCTGGACTTTCTCCTTTCACTAATGTATCTATAGAAAGTCTTGTCACCTTCTTTTACTATCTGTAGTAGTGTTTCCTCGGTTCGGGCCTTTGCCTGCCTTACTGCCTTCCCCTGCTTCCCTTAGGGAAGTTTGTTATGCTTCCCTATCTTCATCCCACTGTGTTCCCTTATATTTCCTGAAGGCCAGCCTTTTGGCTCTGACCTTCTGTGCTACTGTTTTTGAGAACCAAAGTGGTTTCCTTCTTCTTTTGCACTTCCTTTTCTCCCTAACACAGTGGGATGTTGCTTCAAGTATTGCATCCTCAATGCTTGCCCACTTTGCCTGTACCCCCCTCACCTGTATTTCTTTTTGCCAGGGCAAGCTTAACTCTGTTGGCCATCTTATCAAAGTCAGCTCCTCTGAAGTCCCATATTTATGTCTTGGAATGGGATGATTTAGTTGTAGTGGCCAAATTGAACCATACCATGTGATAGTCACTGGCCCCCAAGTGACCGTCTACCTGGAGATCTGTGATCATTTCCCTGTTAGTCAATACTATATCTAGGATAGCCCTGTCTCTTGTGGGTTGTTGTACCAGTTGTTTGTGGCCTTCCCCCATCAGGGAATCCACGATGTGTCTAGTTCTGGCAGATATTCCTGCTGGTATTGACCAATCTGTATCTGGCATGTTGAAGTCTCCCATTATCAGAACCTCCCCTTTAGCTGTTATCTTTTTGTATATCTTCTAACAGTAATGTGTCTATGTCCTCCCCCTGGTCTGGGGGTCTATATACAACCCCAATTCTTATGGCTGTCCCATTTCCTGTTTCCAGGATGACCCACAGTTCTTCTGGCTCCTGACAGTTAGGAAGGGTAAGAAGGCTTTGCTGAAATTAAGGTACAGTATGTCTACTGTCTGCCCCTTGTCCACCATCCTTGTCACCCTATAAAATAACTTAATAAGGTTTATGTAACAAAACCACCCCTTGGCAATCAGGGGTCGAGAAATCTTAAAATTAAGTGGCTTGAGTAAAAGCAGTAGTCTTGGTACTTGAGTTGATAGTCCAGTTAAAATATGCATATTTTAAAGAAAACATAATAAAACTAAAGAAAAACACATTTTGTAAGTAGTCTAGGGTGGTAATAGTAAAATACTGATAAACAGAGGTTGTAATATACAGTCTCACCCCAGGCCCACACTGCCCTTTCTTTCCCTTTCACTCTACCGGCTCTCACCAGACCCCCTTCCTTTCTATAAGTTTTTTTTTTTTTTACAGTCAGAACCTCAAACAGAAGTTATAATATACCACCAATACCACAGTTAGCCCACCCACCACACCAACAATCACCTGGCCTCTCCCTCCGAGGTCAGTCAGGGTAGGGTAGTGTGCCTAATATAACTGGTATTTTTACAAAGTCAGTTTTGTAATACACTTTTGTACAGTATGGCATTTCCATTTCATGAATATACTTCTCTCTCTCTACAACACCAGCTCTACTTACCCCAAACTGCCCGTGTACCACAAACGCCAAGTGCACAGCCTTTCTCCTGAACTGTGGTCACTGTGCTGTTCGGTACAGAATATCCTTGACCTCTGTCTACTGTGCAGCACTCCTCTCTCCCCAACAACTGCCCTAGTGTCCTATACCAAGACCAAGTCACTTTTCCCACACACCTTTGCTCTATGTACACAGTACAGACTGTTCAGTAGTGTTACTTTCTATTGAATATTCCTTTTTCTTTTCTCAGTGTATTTTTACTGTTTTTTTGTTTGTTTGTTTTACAACAACTACTTTTACTTTCTTTCTGGTCGGGTCATTGTGGTTTGGAGTCATCTGATTTTAGCAGTATATTTTCTCCCCCCTTTGGTTCAGTATTTACTTTTCTTTCTTTTTGGTGTCAATGAGTTGGGTTGCCAATCACAAGTGCCTGACATACAGCCCGTTGGCCTAAGCCTTTCCCCACCTCCTCTCCTCCTATTTTGTTTTGGTGGGGTTTTTTTTTTTTTGTCCCCCAAACGCTTCTTTTTTTAAATTTTTTTTTTATGGCAGCCTCTGAAAAGCATGGCTACTTGTGTTGGTCTTAACACTCTAAGCAGCACCTCTGCAGTATGGAAGTATGACGACCTCCGTGGCGGCCCTCAGTGCAACAAAATCCAGTCATTCACACCATCTGATCTCTACAATCCTGTAGAGCAAGTGGCGCTTCTTAAACAATTTCTGGGGCACTAACCTCCACTCGTCCACGTGCCCAACCTCCCCCCCCCCACACCGAGGCCAGCTAGCAGGACTGACAGGCAGCCTTTTTACTCACCATTCGTTGAGTCACCTCAGTCCTGCAGGTGTTCATGATATGATGGGAGGGTCAGGAGGAGGTCCCCATTGCCACGTGTGTGCCACACTCCTTGATGCTCCCTCACAGAACCTTCCATCTTCTGCTTCATGGCAGTGGCGCTCCTAGCTACACAACATGTGGAGTGGCGGAGCCGGGGGGGGGGTCTGGGGGGGGCCAGTCACCCCTCCTGGCTGCCCCAGTGTGAGTGATGGTGCCCCACCACCATCTTTATTCAGTGTTTAGTTAGTTAGTTTTAGTGCCCATTGTGGAGCCCATAATTGACTGAAAAGCCTCCCTGGCTCCCAAATGCTTCCAAAACCTGGCTCCGCCACTGGCCATCAGACAGATCATGTGACCGGCGTTCCGCTGTCCCTTTACAGTTGAAAACAGAGACATCTAGTGGCAGAACAGGTGAGACAGCAATAACTTTAAACAAAATGCAGCACTAACTTGATTGCCCGTGGGACAGCCTGGTGCTGTGCAAGTGCTTGTCCAGTGTCAGAAGTTTGTAGCCTGGGATGTCAGGCTATGGGATTTGTCGACACCTGTCGGCAATAACTCATTCTGTCTAACATCCCGAAGGTCGCTTGTGTCCAGGAAATCCATGTACCTCTCCTTTATTTGGGGTTGTTGCAATTTTCCCACTATGGGCGTTAAACTGATTGGTCTGGAGATCCCAGGTTCACCCCTGCTTCTGCTCTTGTGCAGGAAAACTACATTTGCTGTGTTCAAATCCCTAGGCACCATCTTCATCTCCACTGAGATGCTAAATAGCTCAGTGAGTGGTGCAGCTAGGACCAGGCACATAGACTTGTCCATCTTTAGTGCATTTAGTGCCTTCAGCACCCTTTCCTCTGTGATTGGATCCTCTCTGATACCCCATCTCCACTTGAACTACACAGCATGGTAATGGCCCTTTCTAGGGGTATGGCTGTGGTTCACTTATCCACACATTGGCAGTTCTTCTTAAGAGCTGATTCACCGGAATGTCTGTAAGCAAAGCTTCTCCCATCACCTGGGTGGTATATCCCTCAGCTCTGCTCCATGAAGTCAGAGCTTCCATTCCACTGGAAGAGTTTGTTCTCCTCCTTCACAGCTCGGCACTAACTTTTGACCTCTGAGTATATTCCTCGGTACCGCACTTCTCGCTCGATTGAATGATGCAACAAGACGAAGCGAAGTTCACTCCTGGCCTGTTGTAAATACTGAACAGAAAACCTAATTCAGTATGTCTGCCCTCCCTTTATCCACCTACCCCCAATCCATCCCCCTTCTTCAGACTAACCATTTTGTTTTGTGTTTCTTTTGCATATGTAGTGAAAGAAAGTTTTATCCCCTTCTTGAGCTCCTCCTCTATTCTTAGCTCTGCATTAGACTTTTCCCCCTCACAGCCTTGCTACCCTCTTTTTTTTTTTTTTTTTTTACTTCAAGTTTACTTACTTTCACGTAAGACATAGTTTCAATAAGCAAAGGCATCACAGTACTGTTATATGCCTTACAGGTCCTGAGAAAAAAAATTCTGGCCAAAAATGAATTACTGTTATTGTAAACAAAGAAAATACAGACACTCAAGAGGACAAACTGCCTCCCGTTAAAGAATCAAAATTAAAACTTCTGGGCAGTATTTTAAGTCTTCAGGCCTGAGGTCTGGAAATTGTGGAAGAAATGTCCATTATGTCTTAGCCTGTGAAGAAACTGTACGAGCATGGAAAAACATAATAATTATTTATTGTACCATGACTAAATGTCCTAAAGAACAACTATGACTAGTGTTGTGTAATTTGTTGGTGAGCTGTGACACTATGGGGAGAAACCTTCCTGGTCCCTCTTAAGTCAGTTGGGACTTGGGAGGGGGGTTTAGGTAGGGCTCTCCTTCCTCTGCAGCTCCCAGCTGTCTCATTTGTAGATATTGCTAGGGTTGGCACAATTTCTTGCTGCCGTCTTTCATCTTGTTTAGATGCTCCACCCTATTAAGGAACCCCAATATGTACTCGCTGGAAGAGAGAAGGGAAAGAGGGGACATGATAGAAACATTCAAGTACCTCAAGGGTATAAACAAGGTGCAGGGGGGAGACATGTTCCAATACAGGAGGAGCACAAGAATGAGGGGGCATGACATGAAATTGGAAGGTGGGAGGTTAAGAGGGAATGTGAGGAAGTTCTTCACAGAGAGGGTGGTGGACGCATGAAATGGTCTGCCTCAGGAGGTGGTGGGAGCAATCACTGTGGATGGATTCAAGCATGCTTGGGACAGGCATAGGGGAACCATAGAGGTACAGCAGCAGGTGGGTCAGAAGTAGTAATCCAGTACGAGGGCTTACGGGCAGACTAGATGTGCCAGGCGGTCCTTATCTGCTGACAGTTTCTATGTTTCTTTCTCCCTCCTTCTGGCTGGTTTTGTATTTTCTAAAAGCAGTCTTCCCCCTTAAGCCTCTCCCACCTGTCGTGTAAACCCACAGTGGTTTTCTGACCCTATTGTTTTTCCTACTACCTGACACTGACTGGTGAGCCATTCAAGTATCTGGTACAAACTGGCTAAACACGCTGCAAAGTGACCTTCTCATAAATCCAAAACTGGGGCCATTCAAAGTTGAACTGCGCTTGCACCTTGCCGTAACAAGTGGCTGTGACTCTAACCTCATTCTAGATTGTTTTCCCCTGCATTCTCCTTTGTCACCCTCTGGCCTCCTCTCCATTATGCCTTTTCTCGCCCATACCACTTCCTCTCTCCCATACTTTCTTACCCATCTTAACCACCCCCCTAATTACTTCACAAGAGAGATCATCTGCATTCTGCAAGGCTAAGCCTATCTGACCCCTAAAGGCCTCATCCTTTCTACCTTGCCCCCCTCTACCCTCCATCCCCAACTCCTTGGGCTGCTTCCCTAATGCCCTCATCCCACTTCTCATTCTGGATCCTCTCTCTGTCACCCCTTCCCTTCTCCCTAGCCCCTGTTTTTCCTCTCTTAGCTTGGGGTGCGCTATAGCGCTTAACATTTGTTCATCTACAACTATATCTCCTCTGTAGGCAACTCTCTGGATCTGCAGAGTGCTCTGCAGTTATTTGTACGAACTACATTGTAATCTTAATTATTACATTACTGCATCAACGTGCAACCTACACCTGTTTAGTTTCATAAGTTGTTTTTTATGTGTTATTATTGTATTTGACATGGAACCTAAGCCACTTAGCTTCCTACTTTTGTTTTACACTCTTGTTCATCTTTGGTATTCACTTCTTCTTGACATGGAACCTCTGTAAACGAGCCTCTGGCTCTCAGGTGTTAATGCGAGATGTTATTAAATAAATAAGTATTGTGTCCTATATAAAGTACCATTTTTTTGTTCGGCCCTTCTAGCTTCTTCTGCAGTAACTCGTTTATCCTGTCAGTATCCACCCCCCTGAAGTCTGACTTCCTCCTTTCTTCTTCAAATTTAATAGTAACCCACACTGATTGAAGTTACCATTTCACATTGGGTCCTGCACAATGATCTGCCCAGTACTGTTCCTGTTCATGAGGAGAAAGTTAAGGATGGCCACTCTTCCTTGTAGGCTTTTTGACCCTTTGTGTCAGGAATGTTTCCTGGAACACCTCTACCTGCAGCTGATTCTTGCCACTTACTGCTGCTGGGATCCTCCAGTCCACATCTGGTATGTTGAAATCACCCATTAGCAGCACCTCCCCCTGCTCTGCTGCCCTTCTAAATTCATACCCTAGTTCTCTGTCAGCCTCTTTCGTAATGGTGGTCTGCATGCTACTCCTATTCTGATGTCTCCCTCTCCCCCGATTTGTGAAGACCTGAACCCATACTTTCTGTATGGACTTGCCTTCCCCACAGTTCCTGACCTCCATGGTTTTTACACCCGCCCTTTTGTTTTAGTGACACCCCATTCCCCACTTTCCTATGCCTCCTAAACAATGTAAACTCTGAGATTCTGTTCCTCGTCCTGCTGCTGCATGGCCTATGTCTCCATGATTACCTCCAGGTCCAAGTGTTTTTCTGACACCACTGCCTGCAGATCACTTGTTTTTTTCCATAGGCTCCTGGAGTTAGTGCATATAATCCTCCATGGTACTTGCATAACTCCCCTGCCTAGCTTCTAGTCCCCCATCCCCCTTTCCTGGCCATTCTCCCACCATCCTCTTCCCTGGATTCTCTTCAGCTACTGCTTTGTAACGTTATCCATTACCCCTTTGTCTCTGGCTCATGTACAGATGGCTGGGGGATAGAAGTATGGTGGTGTGTTGTAAGGAGTTTGGTTCCTGGGTACATTGTGGAAGGTGTGTGGTTGCCCAGTGTGCAGGAATCTGAGTCACTTGTTGGCAGAGATGCGGCAGCTTAGATGGGAGTTAGGCTAGTGAGGGTGGGGGGTGGGAAATGAGACAGGCAGGAGGGAGGGTCAGAGGGACTGCCCAGGTGAGCACACAGGCAGGTAGGAAACAGTTGAGGAGGACAGACCAAGACACCTTCGGCCCCTCTACCTCAGAGGGTGAGAAAACCTTGGGAGGTGGTGGTGAGAGGACGGGGGAGTTTGGGGGGGCTGGAGTAGGAGCATTTAGTGTGGTGCCAGTGTGGAATATATTCCTCATACTGACTTGGGATGGGTAGCAGAGGCCAGACATAGGGAGAGGGGTCCAGTTCTCAGGACAAGTGAACCAGGTGGATTAGACAAATGGAGGGGATGAAGGAGTGAATGGCAGTTGGAGGGGATTAACGGATGGGCAGGGGAGGGCAGGTGTAGGGGGAGGTGGGAGTGGGTGGAAGGATAGGGAGGGAAGGATCACTGGAGAAGGAAGAAGAGGTATGAGAAGTCAGGAAAGGAGTTAAGGGTAAAAGTAGGTGGGGTGTCTGTGGAGAGCAGTGGGGGGACAGTCAGACTGGTGGGGAGGGGCAGGAGGGATGGTTGGAGGGCAAAGTTGAGGAGGACTAGTCAGACAGTGGAGATCTCATGAGGTGGGTAGTGTGGTAGGGGCAGAGAAAGGGAAGGGGAATGGGACAGAGTTGTAATTCAAACAACATGAAGTCTTGCTGTATTCTGACTATATGCAGTTAGCCCTTCCAGTTCAACTCTCCCGGAGATGAGAGTTAACTCTATGCAAATGCATAGAACGTTGAGCTTGAGCTCAGTTTTCAAACCCTTGTCCATGGTTCATTCTATGTAACCGCCATATTCTTTACTCTGCCTGCCTGTGAAGTTGCTCCAGAGATTTCTCCTCACTCGCTCCGGTTAAAATGTTCGCTTTTCGACAGTTTCTTCAAACCAGATTTTAATTTATGGTTCTTCAAGCCTCTGTTCTATGGTACAGGTTAGACTAGAACTAGGTTTACTTCAATTTCGGTAAGTTTTCGGCTTTCCTTTCGGTTTGCATAACCGAGAGGAAACCGAGGAAGCTTTTTTTAGGTAAGTTCTTTCAGTTGTTGTAGATTTTAGTTCGGGATTTGGTTTGTTTTTGGGTTAAAAAAAAAAAAAAGAAAGACTTTTTTTCGTTTTTTTCAATCAACCATTGAACCGGTTGTTAACCAAAAACAATTTTTAGTTACTCTGGCCTGACGCCACCAAAGGGTAACTTGGCGTATCAGTGCTCACCATGGCAGAGAAGCCCAAGAAGAAAACCAGTGCCACTGGGTTTCAGCACTGCACAGAGCGTGGGGAGGCGTTTGCCAAGGATGACCCCCACCTTGTCTGTGTTCACTGTCTGGGGTTTGACCACCTAAAAACAGAATGCCAAATTAGTAAAAACTTTCCGAAAGCCACGCTGGATAAGCATTGTCTAGGCTTAAGGAAAGAATGGCTGAACAGTCCGCTGATCCGGACGGTAGGTCCAGTTCGGCTCCTGAGGAAGTTGGAGAACTGGAGGAGCTGCCTTCTGACCAGGGCAATACCTCCTTGACCAGAAGAAAGGCAAATACCGAGGAGTTGGTACCTGTGAAAAAGAAAAGAATATCCCCTGATTCGGAGCCAAAGGTTGCAGCCGCAACCGAGGAAGAGAGTGCTAAAACTATACGAATTGTACAATCTTTACAGACCAGATCAGGTGAATCGACACCGTGTAATAAAACACATTCTCCTGTTCGGTCATCTGCTGGTTCGTTTCCCACCAGTTCATATGATCCGGAGGTTTACTATGAGCTGGAGTTGGAGGGAGAAGAAGAAGAGGAGGAGGAAGAGGAATATCTGGGTGAACCCATCGAGCCTGATGTTTCCCCTGATAGACCAGAGTCTGTTTCTCCTGCTAGGCAGCCTGGGGAATCCTCTCATTATTTATTCTTTAAAAACGTTGCTGATACTTTACAGCTGCCTACTCTGGAGGTAGCTGAGGAAGAGGAGGAGCCAGCCTTTATCGAAATGATGTATGTCCCTCACACTAAGAGACTTTCAATACCTCTGCACAAGTCTCTTAAGAAGCAGACAAACAAAATTCTGGAGATGCCAACCTCCATCTCTCCCCCCCGTGTATAAAAGATGGACAAGAGGTATACGTTGTTTGGCAATAGTAGAGTTCTTGTACAATCACTTTTTGCCTGGCTTCGCACCCTCTTGAAAGGACTCTCGAAAAATTGATGCCATGGTCAAGAAGCAGTATTTGGCTGCTTCACTGGGTATTAGGCAAGCTTCTTACATGGCATATGTATCCAGATATCAGAAATCCAGGTGGGAGTCTGTTTTGGAGCTGGCTAAGACTGCTCTACCTCAGCCAAGGATCTGGAGCAAGTCATCAAGGATGGCACTGAAGCTTCCAAAGTTCAGTTTCATTCAGCTGTAGATTCAGATGATGTATCGTCTAGGGTTATCGCTACTGCAGTCTCCCTAAGAAGATTTTCTTGGCTTAGATGTACCAGTCTTTCCCAGGATACCCAGTCAAAAGCTATGGATTTCCCTGTTGTCCAGAATTCTCTGTAACAGACAGAGACATGCATGAAAAAAATGGACAAGTACAGGGTGACTTACAGGAGTGCAGCTGCTAAGGAAAAGGCTGCAACTCTTCAGAAGCAGCAGGCTAAGTCAGGCAGAGGCAGGCCTTATCAGAGGCCTTTCTACCAGGCCTAGCCGTTTCCAGCTTACCAGCTGCAAAGAGTGTATTTCAGGAGTAGAGGCAGGAGGGGTGTAAGTAGGGCTGCATCCACCTCTCAGCCTAGGACTCCTGCCAGGCAAACACCCTGATGTGTCAGCCAGGGCCACCTCCTCATTGCCAGTAGGGGCAGGCTGACTCACTACTTCCAGGCCTGGCAAGCCATTACCACAGACAAGTGGTCCTGGAAGTAGTGAGCCAGGAACTTGCTCCAAGTTTTAAACAATTTCCAAGAACAAGAGCAAGGTCATTCAAACCTGCCAGCAGTTTAGAGACAACTCTTTTGGAAGCAGAGGTTACTACACTTCTGGAACACAAAGCTATGGAACTTGTTCCTTCTCTTCACAAGGGAAAAGGGTTGTACTCAAGATATTTCCTTACCCTAAAGAAAACTGGGGAGTGGCAGCCCATTCTAGATCTGAGGTGTCTCAACATGCATCTGACAAAACCCAAATTCAAGATGGTGACTCTAACCAAGATCCTTACTACCCTCAGGCAAGGAGATTGGCTAGCTTCCTTGGATCTCAAGGATGCTTATTTTCATATTTCAATCAGACACTCTCACAGAAAGTACCTAAGGCCACTATCAGTTCAGGGCAGTGCCCTTTGGCTTTACCTCAGCCGCCAGAGCATTCAAAAACTGCCTGGCAGTAAGTGTAGCTCACCTGAGAAGGCAAGGAGTGGCTGTATTTCCCTACGTGTATGACTGGCTAGTCATGAGACAATCTCCCCAACAGGTAAGGGATGCCTTGGGTCTGATGCAGGATACCCAATTATCCTTAGAATTCCTGGTAAATCTAAGAAAGTCAGTGCTGGAACCTGTACAGATCCTAGATTTCATAGGAGCAGAGCTGGACACAGTTCAGCCAAAGGCTCCCCTCCCGGTTGGAAGGGCAGACAACCTAATTCAACTGGCAAACTCTTTTCAACTACCTGTGTCTCGTCCGGCAAAACACTTTCTCCAGCTCCTGGGACACATGGCAGCATCCACAGCAGTGGTTCCAGGAGCCAGGTTTCAGATGAGGGATATTCAGTTTCACCTCAGGTCCTTTTGGTCCCAGAGAAGGGATTCCCTGTCCAAGCTGATCCCAGAGACAGCCACCTTGATACAGGCATTACAGTGGTGGAAGGACAAGGACAACCTCAGGGAGGGTGTGTGCCATTCCTCCAGCAATCTCCTGCAGTGGTTCTGACCACAGATATTTCCCTTGTGGGGTGTGGAGCTTATTTAGGGGACCACACTGCTCATGGGACATGGTCTCACCAGGAGTGTCTTCTCCACATTAACCTGTTGGGTCTCAGGGCAGTGTTCCTGGTACTTCAGTAATCTGTACAAATGGTACAGGGGAAGGTGGTTCAGGTAAGGACAGACAATACCACCACCATGTATTACATCAACAGGCACGACAAGGTCCTCTGCCCTGTGTACGGAAACAGTGAATATCTGGAGTCTGGCTTATTCTCTCAAGACCTCCCTCTCAGCAGTGCACTTGCCAGGCAAAGACAATGTCCTGGCAGATTCCCTCAGCAGAATAAATCAGAGTCGCCACAAGTGGGCTCTGAACAGGGAAATACTGCATGCAGTGTTCAGGAGATGGGGCACACCAGTGATAGATCTGTTTGCAGCCCCAGACAATCATCAGCTACCCCAGTTCTGTTGCAGACCTCCAGTTGTGGTTTCAGTGCCTCTGGATGCACTTATACTGGACTGGACAGGCAAATTCCTGTATACCTTTCCTCCATTCCCTCTGATCTTCAGAGTACTGATCAAACTCAGGAGCCAGCCATCATCAATGATTCTGATTGCTCCGGATTGGGCCAGACAGCCCTGGTATCCCATGCTGCTGTCTTTGGCAGTGACCAGTCCAATCTGCCTCCCCAGGAGGCACAATCCTCTGACCTCCTCTCAGGGGAGGATCCTATACCCCAACCTCAAGTCCCTCAGGCTCAAGGTCTGGCTCTTGAGGACCTAGAGTATGCAGGCTTGCATCTCTGAAGGGGTCCTGGATATTGTGAGGATTTCCAGAAAACTTGCCACCAGAAAGACATATACTTCCAAATGGAAGAGATTTACTATCTGGTGTACACAAAAGGGAATGGATTCACAGGCAGCCAGTTTGGCAGTCCTGTTGGACTATTTAGCCCATCTTCATTCTCCAGGCCTTCAGTCTTCTACTTTGAAGGTGCATTTAGCAGCTGTTTCTGCCTATTTCTGGGCAGGGAAAGGACCTTTCCTGGCCTCTCATGCAATCTTCAAGAAGTTCTTTAAGGGGTTGTTTCACTTATACCCCCTCACAGGGAGTCTACCCCTTCTTGTGAGCTGAATATCTGCATAGCACAGCTCATGTAGCCCCCATTTGAACCTATGTCTTCTGCTGAACTCAAGTATCTGACATGGAAAACTGTCTTTCTGTAGCCATAACCTCTGCAAGGAGGATTAGTGAGCTACAGGCCTTGTCAGTAGTGCCCAACTACATAGCACTCCATAGGAACTAGGTCGTCCTTAAGACAAACAGGAAATTTTTTCCAAAGGTGGTCTCTGACTTCCAACTGAATCAGTCCATGACATTACCTGTCTTCTTTACTGAACATTCTAATTCAAGAGAACGCAGACTGCATAGCCTGGATGTTAAGAGGGCTATTAGTTACTATCTGGATCAGAAAAAGGCCCATAGGAATGAGTGTACTCAGCTGTTCCTCACCTATGGAGAAGTGGGAAAGGGCAAGCCAGCCACTAAGAGGACCATTGCTCGGTAGCATGTGTATTGTATTCAGTACTGCTATGGCAAATTGGTAAAAGAGCCACCAGTGGGCCTTAGGGCTCACTCTACCAGGGGGACAGCTGCTTCTATAGCAACTGCCAGAGATATTCCCCTGCTCGAAATCTGCAAAGCAGCTACCTGGAAAACTGTTCATATATTCACTGAACATTACTGCGTGGACACCCAGGCCAGGAGTGATGCCAGGTTTGGCACAGCAGTATTGCTGAGCCTATTTCCTAAGTAGGTTTTGTGCCCACCCTCATGGGGCACTGCTTGGTAGTCTGCATATAGTCAGAATACAGCAAGACTTCATGTTGTTTGAAGAAAAAAATTACTTACCATAGTACTCTTGTTTCTTCTAATGGAGTCTTGCTGTATTCTGACCTCCCTCCCTGCCTCCCCTACCAGAACCTGAAGGGGGGGCACTGCACTCCAGCTGTTCTTTTTAAATTCTGCACAACTGGGGTGGCATTCTTTAGTGGGCATCTACGACTTGAGTCTTCTTTATATGCCCTGTTGTTGGGTTATTAGTCATGTGACTATGATTTTTATTAATGTTTAAGGTTATTAATATAGTTAGTAGCCACTATTTTAGTGCTGGTAAGAATCTGGCAGTTACATAGAATGAACCAGGGACAGGGGTTTGAAAACCAAGTCAAGCTCAGCGTTCTGTGCATTTGCATAGAGTTAACTCTTTCATCTCTGGGGCAGTTAAACTGGAAGAGCTAACTGCATATAGTCAGACTACAACAAGACTCCATTAGAAGAAACAAGATTACTATGGTAAGTAATTTTTTTCTTCCGGGGGACTCTGTGAGTACGCTGGGGAGGGAAGGGGTTCGCACACTGGTAGGAAGGTGGTGTATATTCTGGGGATGATGGCAGAGCAGGTTTGTTCAGTGATTAGTCAGCTTGTGCAGGGGGTATGGGAAATCCTCATGTAATCATCTAGGAACAAATGACCTAGCTGGAGAAAAGGTAAGGTGGTGCAGGAGAGGGTTGGGGGATGGCTTGGTCAGTAGCATTCTCTGAAGTGCTAGCAGTACCTAGAGCCAGCACACCAAAGAAGAGCAGGATTGAGGTCTTTAATTGTTGGATACAAGAAGGGTGCAAGGGGGAAGGTTTTGGGTGCATGGCAGGCTGGAAGGGGATATCGGGTGATGAAACCCTATATGCAGTGAATAGGCTGCACCTCAGTAGAGGGGTTCCAGGGTGCTTAGTGGTATGCTGGGAGAGTACATGGCCAGGAACCTTGATATAAACTGATGGGTGGGCACACTGGGCCTTTGTGCCCAGAATCTCTGGAGGAGGAGGGCCATCCAGCCTTCCCCACAATCCTTGCAGGCTAAACCTGGAGTATGGTATGGGACAGAGAGGGGGAAGTTACCTTTAGGGAGCAGAGGTGATGGGGTCCTCATGGGAAAGGACGGAAGTTGGATACAGGACATGGAAGCACACAGAGGGAAAGATAGAGAAACTAAGGGAGAAATGGGGGGTGCCAAAGGCAGGAGGGAGGACAGCTATGCTGTGAGGGGGATATGGAGTCATGGTGGAGGTTGGTGTCCCTAAATGCATGAAGCCTCAGTAACAAAATGGATGACCTGGCAATGTTGCCGGAGAAGAGCGTGGACATTCTGGCAGTCACAGAAATTGGACTATGCCAAACCATGTCTGAGACCTCTCGATCCCTGGGTATGAGGTGTACAGAAGGGATAGGGGAGCAAGGAGAGGGGGATAGCAGTATCTGTAATGGAGGGAATAACCTGTTTGAGGGAGGAAGTGGAGAAGGGGAAGGCAGAGGTGCTGTGGGAGCAGTTGCAGTCCACAAGGGGGAAGAAAGTAAAGCTGGGTGTGGTTTATAGACCGCCTAACCAGGACGAGAAAAGGAATAGGGAGTTGGGTTCATAATCAGGGCTGCTGCTAGCAAAGGTGAGGTAATTGTAGGGGACTTTAATCTGCCACAACCTGTGCCAGGAGTCAGGTAATCCTGGATGCAGTGCAAAGTAGATTCCTGACTCAAGATGTCATGGTACCCACTGTGGAGGGAGCAATCCTTGATCTGGAACTGACAAATGGGAACTATGTTCAGGACGTTCAGGTTGAAAAGCCCTTGGGAGGGAGTGACCACCGTATGGTGTGGTTCAAGTTAAACGTGGGGGCTAACACAAAGACCAAGGTCCTAGACTTCAAAAGGGTGGACCAGGAGAATTGGGGATCTTCTAAGGGGCCACTTTGCTACCATCAGTGAAGGGTTGGGGGTGAATCAGGCGTCGTCAGTCATCAAAGAAAGGAAAGCGGCAGCCACAAATGAGTGTATCAGGCTAAAGGGGAAAAACTCTTGGGACAGCACACCCAGTTGATTCAGCAGAGAGGTAGCACAGGCAGTCAGGAATAAAAGGACTTCTTACAGGATGTTCCGGAGAGCCCAGAGGGATGAGGAGTACCTCAGTAAAGTCCAGTCTCGACCATCCCTGTGGTGACGTTGGTGGACGGCACTAGGTTTGGTACGACTGCACTTGGGATATGGGGTTCAGTGCCGTTGTTGGTGCAGGTTTTTGGGCTGATGTTAGTGCCACTGTAGATGCTGGTTGGGTGTTTGGCACCATATAGTTTTATTTTGTGTACCAGGTAAATGCACTGGTGCCGAGAAAAAAAATGTAAAGCCTCTGTGCACTGCACCTCTACGTACAGTGCAGTCTTCCAGGTTTCAAACTCCAGCTACAAAAAAGAAGTTTGCAGTCAAGAACTAGTCTGAAATATATTTATTTTCCAAATAAGCAAGCTGTCATACACCTGACTAACCTACCAGAGTAGTCAGGCATAGGAGAGAGGAGAGTTTGTACCATTTACACTTGTTTGTTTGCATAATAAATATATTTTGGACTAGCTCTCAAGTGCGTACTTCATGTAGCTGAAATTAGTTGGTGCCAAAAGCATCTTTTTCAAGCACAACCAGTACTAATGTACAAAAATAGTTTAAATAAAAATACACAAAACGCATATGAGATGCACACAGTGTGGTAAATGCATCAAGCAGGAAGCTGTAAGAGCCATAAAGACATAGTGTATGATAAGAGTTCAGCCATAACATTTACAAAACACTCAAATTCCAAAAATTTGCGTTCAATAAAGTTCTGAAAAAAGTGACGAAGAAGATCTAATTAAGACTGGAGCAGTAATCCACAAACAGGATGCCCTGGAACTGACGTCTTTCAAACAACATGAAGTCTTGCTGTATTAGGACATAATGCAGTTAGCCCCAGCACTTGAACTGCCCACGGAGAGGAAAGAGTTGACTCCATGCAGAAGCATGGAACGTTGAGCTCGAGCTTGGTTTTTAAACCTCTGTCTGTGGTACTTGCCAGTGCAACTGTCAGATTCTTTACTCCGCCTAATAGTGAAGTCGCTCCGGAGATTCCTCTGCTCAGTTCGGTAAAAGTAAAGCATTCGGTTTAAAACTTGTTCTTTATTGTTTTTTTCTGATTTCCAGCCTCTGTCTACAGTACAGGTAGTGTGGTAGATAAGTAGTGACTGTATTTTATTTTAAAATAACTTGTGAAAATTGTTGGTTTCTTCCCGGTTGGGAACCGACCTTGTGTTTCCTTCTAATTTTAAATTTGTTATTTTAGAGTGGTATTCCGGTACCGATCAGTTTCAAAAGAACCGGGCTTTTTCTCAGTTCTTTTCCAAACCCGTGACATGGTTGTTACCGATCGGTTGGTATTACCTGGCTTGAACACTTCTATAGGGTAATTTTGGTAGATTGGCCATGTCTGAGAAACCCAAAAAGAAAACCGGTCCCACTGGGTTTCAACACTGTACTGAGTGTGGGGAGGCCTTTGCCAAGGCCGACCCTCACCTCATCTGTGTTTATTGTCTGAGGTTTGCAAATTTGCAAAAACTTTTCTAAAACCACTCTAGAAGAAAAACTGAGTAGGTTGAAGGAAAGGGAGGCCGAGAAGTCCGTAGGCCCGGATGGCCAGCCCGGTTCGGTTACAGCCGAACCTGAGGAGGTGCCTATTGACCTAGGTGATACCTCCTCGGGCAAAAGGAAGCCCGACTCTGAGGGTCGGTTCCGACAAAGAACGGAAGTCCACGTTTGGATCCAGTACTGCTTACTCCAACCGTGGACGAGATAGCCAAAGCGATTAGTATTGTCCAATCGATTTGTCCAGTTCTGTCCGAACCGATGCCGCCAGTTAGGCGGTTGTTTTGGTCAGAACCAGCTCCTTCGGATTACGATCCAGATGCTTTCTATGAGGAATGGGAGGGAGTCGGAGACGATGACTACGACGGTGGGGGTCTGGATGTGCCCATTGAACCAGACATCTCCCCAGATAGACCCTCTGATGTCTCCCCTCCCAGGCTTTCCGAGTCCCTTTCTCACTTCTTGTTTTACAAGAAGGTGGCGGAAACCCTCCAGCTCCCTTTGGTTGAAGCTGCAGAGGAGGAAGAAGAGCCTGATTTTGTGGAGATGATGGACATCCCAGAGTCCAAAAGATTGTCTATTCCCCTTCACAAGTCCTTGGGGAAACAGACACAAAAGATTCTACAGACTCCTAACTCTTTACCTCCTGTAGATAACAGAATGGACAGGAGATGCATGTTATCAGGCTCAGCTGCGGAGTTCCTTTATTCACCTAGCAGCCATGTTAGGGTAGTGCAGGCTGCAGCCTGTGACAGGGCAAGCATTCCTTTGGCTTCACACACCCCCAGACAAGGACTCCAAGAAAGTCGATGCCATGACCAAGAAACTATACTTGGCATCCTCTTTGGGACTCAGGCAGGCAAATTATATGGCCTACACAGCCAGCTACCAGAAGACCAGGTGGGATACGGTTCTGGAACTGGCTAAAAAGGCCTACCCCCAGCTAGCCAGAGAGCTGGAGGAGGTGGCTGTGGATGGAATTGAGGCATCCAAAGTACAATTTCACACTGCTGTCGACTCCAACGATGTGGCATCCAGAGTCATGGCTACATCTGTGTCTCTCAGAAGGCATGTTTGGCTGAGATGTACTAGCCTATCACAGGACACCCAGTCTAAGGCTATGGATTTTCCTGTAGTTGGTAACTCTCTGTTTGGGGAGCAGACAGAGGCTTACATGAAGAAAATGGATGAATATAGAACCACTTACAGGAGTGCCCAGGCCAAGGAAAGGCAAGCCACTCCTCAGAAGCAGCAGTCCAGGGGCAGGGGGCGGGCCTTTTCACTGGCCTTTTTACCAAGCCCAGGCCTCCTAGTCTTACCCACAAAGGTTTTTTTTTCTGAGGGAGGGGTAGAAGGGGGATGAGTAGGGCTGCTTCTTCCTCCCAATCTAAGGCTTCCGCCAAGCAGACACCCTGAGGTGTCAACCCGGGTCGACTCTCCAATCCCAGTAGGAGGCAGGTTGGCTTACTTCTTTCAGGCCTAGAAGTCTGTTACCTCAGACAAGTGGGTCCTGGAAGTAGTAAGCCTGGGACTAGCCCTCAGCTTCAAAAGGTACCCAAAAAGGAGGGCCAAGTCTTTTTTCACCTGCATCAGTTTCAGAATCCCTTGACCTAGAGGCAGAGGTTTCCTCTCTCCTGGCTCTCAGAGCCATAGAGAAGGTTCCTACTCAACACAGGGGAAAAGGCCTGTACTCCAGGTACTTCCTCACCCCAAAGAAAACAGGGGAGTGGCAACCCATCCTGGATCTAAGGTATCTGAACAAACACATTTCAAAACCCAAATTCAAAATGGTAACTCTGAGAATAATCCTTCCCTCTGTAAGGCCAGGAGATTGGCTAGCATCACTGGACCTCAAGGATGCCTACTTCCATATCCCTATAAGGTGCTCCCACAGAAAACACCTCAGGTTCGAGTTGCCTTCAGGCTATTATCAGTTCAAGGCCATACCTTTTGGCCTAACATCAGCTCCAAGGGTGTTCACAAAGTGCCTTGCAGTAGTGGTGGCTTACCTCAGAAGACAGGGTATCACCATTTTTCCATATCTGGATGACTGGCCGTTAGGACAGTCTTCAGACCAAGTCAGTCAGCTCTGCAAACCACTCAGGACTTGCTCAGTTCCCTGGGTTTCTTCTCAATCTGCAAAATCTGTCCTTGAACCAGTACAACCGCACCTTCATAGGGGTGGGATGGATACTACCCAAGCAAAAGCTTTCCTTCCTCTGGCAAGGGTGAAGGCCTTAGTAGACCTCGCTTCCTCCTTTCGGCCTCAGGTTTCTCTTCCAGCGAGACAGTTCCTCCAACTCCTGGGCCACATGGCAGCCTCCACTGCAGTGGTTCAAGGAGCCAGATTTCAAATGCGGGACATTCAGTTCCATCTAAGGTCCTTTTGATCACAGAGAACAAATTCTCTCACCAAACTGATTCCAGTGACCCGAACTCTGGTCCAGGCTCTCCAATGGTAGCTGGACCAGGACAACTTTAGACAAGGGGTTCCATTTCTCCGTCAACTTCCATCAGTAGTACTGACTACAGATGCTTCTCTCCTAGGCTGGGGAGCCCACCTGGGAGCCCTAACAGCTCAGGGGATCTGGTCCTCGCAGGAGTCTCTTTTCCATATCAACCTCCTGGAACTCAGGGCAGTTTTTCTAGCCCTTCAGACCTTTTCGGATTCAGTCAAAGGCAAGGTGGTCCAAGTCAGGACGGACAACACTACCACAATGTGGTACATCAACAAGCAGGGAGGCAATCAGTCTACGGCCTTGTGCACAGAGGCCATGAAGATTTGGTCTCTGGCCTACTCCCTTCAGACTTCTCTGGTAGCAGTTCATCTTCCAGGGAAGGACAATGTGCTGGCAGATGCCCTGAGCAGAATTTCACAGGGGCATCACAAATGGTCCTTAAAGCCTCACATTCTGAGGATCATTTTCTCCAAGTGGGGCATTCCAGAATTAGATCTGTTTGCAGCACCAGACAATCGTCAACTTCCTCTGTTTTGCTGCAGACCTCCAGTCCTGGGGACAGTTCCCCAGGATGCCCTTATTCTGAACTGGAAGGGCAGGTTTCTCTATGCCATCCCTCCTTTCCCTCTCCTGTTCAGAGTTCTGATCAAGATAAGAACTCAACCCTGCACAGTGATACTGGTGGCTCCAGATTGGGCCAGACAACCCTGGTATACTGTACTGCTGTCCTTGGCTGTCTCACGTCCCCTCTCTCTTCCCAGGAGATAACAATCTTTTCTCCTCCTCCCAGGGGCGGATCTGGTACCCCGATCTCCAGTCTGTTAAACTCAAGGCCTGGCTCTTGGAAGAGTTAGAATATGCAGCTCTACATCTCTCTCGGGGAGTTCTGGATATTCTGAAGATCTCCAGGAAACCTTCCACTAGAAAAACTTAGAATTCCAAATGGAAGAGGTTCAGTATTTGGTGCTCTCAGAAAGGTATTGTGCCTGATTCTGCAGGCATTTTCACAACCTTAGATTATCTAGCTCATCTGAATAGTCTAGGCCTTAGGCCTGCCACTCTGAAGGTTCATCTAGCAGCTGTCTCTGCATTCCTTTCAGTAGGGAAGGGCTCTTCCCTGGCATCTCATCCTGTTTTCAGGAAGTTTTCAAAGGCCTGGTTCACATTTACCCTCCTTTAGGAGCCTACTCCATGTGGGATCTTAATGTCTGCATTGCTCAGCTTATGCAGCCACCCTGAGCCTATGGCTTTGGCTGAATTGAAGTACTTGACCTGGAAAACTGTGTTCCTGGTAGCTATTACTTCTGCCAGGCAGATTAGCGAATTACGGGCCCTGTCAGTTGAACCTGACTTCATATCCTTCCATAGGGATAAAGTGGTCCTAAGAACTAGTAGGAGGTTCTTGCCTAAAGTGGTATCGGATTTTCATCTAAACCAGTCCATGTCTCTTCCTGTATTTTTCACTGACCATTCTTCCCCAAGGGAAAGAAGATTACACAGTTTGGATGTTAAAAGGGCACTTAGCTACTACTTAGACCATACTAAGGCACACAGAAACGACTTGTCTTCAATTGTTCCTCACTTATGGGGAAGTGGGGAAAGATAAGCCTGCCACTAAGAGAACTATTGCCAGGTGGATTGTTTCCTGTATACAATTTTGCTATGACAAATTGGGTAGAACACCCCCTTCAGGCCTGAGAGCTTACTCGACTAGGGGTATAGCTGCTACTCTAGCTGCGGCAAGAGATATACCCTTGTTAGAGATCTGTAAAGCAGCCACCTGGAAAACAGTACATGCATTCACCAAGCATTACTCTCTGGACATCCAGGCTAGGAGTGATGCTAGGTTTGGCACAGCAGTACTGCAGAGTCTGTTCTCAAAGTAGGTTCTGAATTCCCTCCTCCATAGGGAACTGCTTGGTAGTCTGCATTATGTCCGAATACAGCAAGACGTCATGTTGTTTGAAGAAAAAAATTACTCACCATAGTAACGTTGTTTTTTCTAATGGAGTCTTGCTGTATTCAGACCTCCCCCAAGGCTCCCCCCTCAGAACCTGTTTTTGGGAAGTGGGTTGGCAGGCACAGTGTTGCACCTCAGAGGTGTACCTTGTACCCTCCCTCTTGGTGGGGTAACTGTTATGTTTTTCCTTCTTGTGTTGCATAGTTTGAATTGTCACTACCTTATTTCTTCTTAGGTTCTCGACTTGAGTCTTTTTTCGACCCCAAAAAGTATTTTGCCTTTTGGCTGTGTGTTCAAACAATTTCCACATTTTAGTGTTAAGTTAGTTAGTTGCTCGTAAGAATCTGACAGTTGCACTGGTAAGTACCACAGACAGAGGTTTGAAAACCGAGCTTGAGCTCAACGTTCCATGCTTCTGCATGGAGTTAACTCTTTCCTCACCGGGGCAGTTCAAGTGCTGGGGCTAACTGCATTATGTCTGAATACAGCAAGACTCCATTAGAAGGAATATTACTATGGTGAGTAATTTTTTCTTTTGGCCCAAAACAGCATTCGTATGAGAAATATGCAGCAAAACCGTTGATTCTGAGTGAGAACTGTAATTAACATTTTGATCCTTGAATAAGTTAGCCAAACAAGAAATCACCCTTTTATGCAAAATTCTAAAAGTAGGATTTGCCATTGTTAATTGTGATTTATATTTGAATGAGGGCCAATTCAATTTAGTGGTATTTAAACAATGGTGAGTTCTGTTACCAGAGGACAAGGCAAATTTAGCTGTTATGATATGGAGTTCTCTTTCTATCTAGATGAGTTTTTACTGCAGCATCAACTATCAAAAAACCATAATCAGTATTCGGTTATAAATTGTGAGTTGCAGTTTTTAGGCGAGACTCGTAAGTAAAATATTTTCTGACACCTACAGTTGACAAAGTTTTTGATGGACTCTAGAAGTCATCTGATATGAAGTCCGCAGGTCAGCCCTGAATCAAGATGAAAGGCTAAGGTACTTAAAGAGCAGCTGACGCCTTCAGAGGAACTTTGACAAAACATAATATTTAGACACAGTTCAGGTATTACTTCACATTAGTTCTGTATTTCTCCTCTCAGTTATTTATTACTGAGGTAATTTGCATGAAAACCATATGTTCTAAGGACGTGGATATGTTGTTCTATCCACACATCTTGGCAGTGTCCTTTCCCTTTAAGAGTTGCCGGAAAGTCTTCAAGCTGGCTCCTCCCATCCACCTGGGTGGTATATCCCTCAGCTGCGCCCCATGATGTCAGATCTTCCTTTCCGCTGGAAGAAGCAAGTTCACTCCTTACCGCTCCCACGTTGAATAGTCCCTAGTCCTAAAATCTTCAGCTTTACTTCTGCATACTTTAAACTCTTTCAAGTTTCATCTTCAGTTCGCATATTGATTGCGACCGCCATGGACGAAAAGTCCTCACCCAGATTTTGCTGGTGCCCATGTGGGCAGAAGATGTTGTGTACCGAACCTCACACCATGTGCGTCTACTGTGTGGGCCACAACCATGATACTCAGGCCTGCAAACTTTGCTGGTCATTTCACGTAACGATCTTCGAGGACCACCTCGCCCGCCTGAAGTTGGGCCGCCTGGAAAAATGACATCCGCCGGTCAAATTCAAGGATGCCCATTGGGTGGTCTCCATAGCTGTGGGGTCCGCTAAGCAGTTCGAACTGCTTACAGCCTTCGAGGAGGAGGAGGAGGCACGGGCCACCATGCAGTCCTCCTCAGCTTCTGCCTTTGTTCTGCTCAAATTGGGCTCCACTTACTTGGGCTCCTTCAAGGAGCTGTGCCAGTCACTCTCGACTAAAGGACAGGGTCCTTCAGGGTTGCACAGCTCGCGCAAGAAGGAGTCGAACAAAGAAAAGGAGAAGACTCATCATCGCCGTTCCTGGGACCGGGAGCATTCTCGGTCTCAGGACTCTCAGATTTTGACCTCGGTCGAAACTGCTGCCGTGGCCACTGGCTTCATGGAATCCCCATCGGGCCAGTCGGTTGAGACGCTGGCTGACGATATGGCCAAGATTTTTCTCTACTCTGTTAACCAGTTATCGTCAGAGGAGGCTGACAACTCTCTCTTCAGGACTCTGGTCCTGCCTGTGACCTATGAAGGGGCAACTCAGTCTGCTGAGCCGGACCCTCTGGTCACCAAACCTGAGCAAGAGGAGCAGCGGTACTCCCCAGCTCCCTCTGAGATCCCTCGGTGGTACCCCCAGCAGTCGAAGTCTTGGGTTGGATCCCTCTCTCAACGACGCGGGAAGCGGCACCACTGCTATTCATCTTCGTCCTCCTCAGGTGAGTAGAGGCTTCAGTGCATGTTGCATCGATGCTACAAAGACCTCATGTGGTAACATTTGGTGTTGGCTGGCCCAAAGCCAACTCCAGCACCCACACTGGCCATCAGTTGGCTGTCACCCCACAGGCCATCACCGCTGTCTCCGGTGGGATGGTCAATGCCGTTCCTC
This sequence comes from Neoceratodus forsteri, assembly GCA_016271365.2. Classification (NCBI taxonomy): domain Eukaryota; kingdom Metazoa; phylum Chordata; order Ceratodontiformes; family Ceratodontidae; genus Neoceratodus; species Neoceratodus forsteri. Next base: position 815,422,703 of record CM028135.1, read on the forward strand.
ACTTAGCAGTGCTGGCCACAGCTGTTTCAGTTCGGCTGAAGTTGGCCTCCCCACCGATCCTGGCGGAGCTGCCGTCCAAGCAGCCGCTGACCAGTGCTCCAACTAAGGATTCTCAGCCAGCCAAGGGCTTCCCCATCGGCTGTCAGTTATTCTCACACCTGACCACCCCTGGTGGGTCAAGAGTAACTCGGGCCGTCAGCCGTTTTATGCGGACTCCTCTTTGTTCAAGGATTCCTCACTGCACTCCCGTCCGGTTGACATGGCGTCCGTAGGGAATTTCTTGACTGAGGAAGGGACCACTTCTTTCATGAGCATCCTCTGCCTCATCTCAGAGTCATAGGTATCATAGGTTATACAGAGCTAGAAGATCGTAGTCCATAATGCTCACCAGAATTAATTATATCCCATTATACAGTTTTGTTTCGAATAGATGTCCAAGTGTTTTTTAAAAATATCAACATTTTTGCATGACACTATTTCCACAGGTAAACTATTCCAAATTTTACAAACTCTTATTGTGAACCAATTACTTCTTTTTTTTTGATTTACACTGTTCTATTTTTAATTGCAGTGGGTGTGCCCTGGTTGAATAAATTTCGTCCCTTACTTCTAATCCTAATAACTCACACAAATCAGTGTCATGCATTGCCTTAAATACCAGACATAAATCACCCTCATTCTACGATACTCCAAGGTAAACAATCCTAGTTTGTCTAGTCTAGCATGGTATTCTAGACTTCTAACTTCTAGAATCTTTTTGGTTGCTCTCTGTTGAATTTTTTCCATTGATGTAATAGTGCCTTTGTCCCCAGGTGCCCAACACTGGGCACAGTACTCCAAATGGGGCCTCACCAATGATTAATACAATGGGAGCATGACATCACAACTTCTAATGCTAATATGTTTATTAATACAATGTAACACTCCAGCTGCCTTTTTAATAACAGCCTGGCAATGGAGTGTAGGGCTGAGATCACTAGAGATTCTAATACCCAGATCACGCTCGTCACTGACAGATTTAAGGGTTTTTCCACCAAGGAAGTATTTGGATTGTATATTTTTTCCTCCAAAATGCATTACAACACATTTGTCTATATTAAAGGGCAATTTTTTTAAGGTGGCCCACTCATGTAGCTCATTTAGGGCATACTGGAGGGTATTACTATCACCAGTATTAATAATTGGGTAATCTATACGTGTGTCATTGGCAAACTTTGTTAACCAAACATCTGTCCTAGTTTTTAGTGATGCTATGTATAAATTGAACAGACACAGACCCAGAACCGAACCTTGTGGCACACCGCTAGTCACTTCATCCCAGTCTGAAAAAAAGCCCTTAATGCACACTCGCTGAGTGCATCCTTTGAGCCATGATTCCACCCATCTTGATATATTCCCACCTATGCCAAGGTTTATCATATCCTCGATAATTTGGCCATGAGGGACCTTATCGAAGGCTTTGGAAAAATCCAGGAAAATGACATCCACAGCCTCGCCCCTGTCCAATGCCATACTCACTCCGTTATAGAAATTCAGCAGGTTTGTCTGGCATGATCTGGCCTTAACAAAACCATGCTGAGTAGGATCAGGTTCTGTCAAGGTACATAGATTTTCTTTCATAATTCCTTCTAATAATTTACCCAAAATGGATGTCAAGCTGATGGGTCTATAATTTGACACTTCCTGCCTAGAGCCTTTTTTAAAAATCGGAACCACAGTTGCCTGTCTCCAGGCATCGATAGCTTGGCCTTCCTGTATGGATTTGTTAAATAAAGCAGTAACAGGACCCGATAAGGGAATTGCTAGTTCTTTAAGGATGCGGGGATGTAGACCGTCTGGCCCTGGAGACTTGTAGGGGTCCAAATTTTGAAGTAATTTAAGTACAGTACTGATGTCAGTTGTAAAATACCCACTCATGATCATTATGCTTCTTTATGGACTCAGTTTTAGTATTAAATACTGATGAAAATTGATTGTTGCACATAATAGCCATATGTGTCTTATCCACTACTAAGTCTCCAGAAATATTTTTTAGTGGGCCAGTAGTGTGAGTACCGCCCCTTTTATTACTAATATATTTATAAAAGGATTTGTAATTATCCCCCACATTTCTAGATAGTCGTACCTCAAAGTCCCTTTTAGCCTTTTTAATACTATATCTAGTCACTTTTAACTGGAATTTAAAGATATCCCAACTTTGCTTGGTTCCACAAGACTTAGCTCTTTTATAGGCCCTATTTTTATATTTGATATGTTTTATAACAGATTTGTTTATCCAAGGCCTTTTCATGTTAGTTTTATCCATTTTTTTAATAATAGGAATATATTTATTTGTTAATGAAGTTAACTGGCTGATCAGAATTTGCCAAATTTCAGAAAGTGAATGGTCTAAAAAGGAATATTGCCAGTCCCGAGATGCACATTCTGATGTCATACACGAGAAGTCAGCTCTTTTAAAATTATAGAGTATTGTATTACCTTGGTCTTGTCCTAAATTCCCACTAAGGGTAAAATGCACAATAGAATGATCACTGGAGCCCAAAGGATGAAGCACTGAGCAATTGGAGATTTGATTTCCCATATTATGTAATACTAAATCCAGAATGTTATTACCCCTGGTACTGGTATTAACTATTTGTTCCAAATTTGCCAATAAAAATAGCTGCAAATATTTATTTTCAACAGAGGATTGAGTGTACATATTCTTCCAATTTATACCAGGGAGATTAAAATCACCCACCAGTAAGGTATTTTTTGTGGACAATATCTTCTCCACAAACTCTAACAGCTGAATATCATCCTCTTGTATGATTGCTGGGGATCTATACACTACTCCCACATTAATACAAGGTGCCAACATGGGAAATATTTTGACCCACACAGCCTCAATACTGGGCCACTGTGTGAGTTCAATCTTCTCTGCATCTATAAGACTTGACAAATACAGTGCCACCCCTCCACCCTTAGTATTACTTCTGTCTTTGTGAAACAAAGTATAACTTGGAATATTTTTGTCCCATGTGTCATTTTCACACCACCATGTTTCTGTAACAGCACACATATGAATATTTCATTGTTCCAGTAGTAAAATAAGTTCATCGAACTTGCTCCCAAGGCTTCGTGCATTAATAACTAAGCAGTTCCATTCAGGAGGGGTCAAGGAAATTTTACTATTACAGTTAGTGTCATGAAGCAGAGTATTTCCCCCATCTAATAGTTTAAACAATGATTGCTCTGGTGTCGTAGTCTAGTAGCAAAGATACGTTTGCCCTGTCTATTTAAGTGCACACCATCCCCTGCAAAAAGATTTTTGTTCAGAAAACCAGTCCAATTCTCTAAAAAAGTAGAACCCTTCCCTTGTACACCATCGTTTAAACCAACCATTTAAAGTCATAACGTCCCTTTGTTTATCAATACCTGCCCTAGGTATTGGAAGGAGTCCTGAGATAATTAACTTTCCCTCTTGCCTTTTTATAGTATCCCCAGTTTCTTCAAAATCCCTCTGAATTTGTAATAAGGATCTTTTACCAAGGTCATTTAATCCTGTATGAATCAGGGTGAGAGGGGAATTGGTATGTTCTTGTAGCCCTGGGAACATATCCTTTATGTTGTTAATACCTGCTCCAGGAAGAGCACTAACAGTAGTATATAGATTTCGATTTTTACATAAAATGTGATCGGTGTACCGAATGTTTGACTCTCCAACCACCAAAACATCCCTAGGAACATTTGTACTTTTTGTAGTCTGAACTATAGGTATATTATGTACTTGGGGGGAGTTCACAGGTTTCACAGAGGGGAATACACTATAGTCTGGTGCATCCCCCGATGGTAATGGATGCGGTGTCTCAGGGGTGTGTAAAGGCTTAGGGGAAGTATTAGTGCTTGGTGTAACTATGATAGGGGAAAGATCCACTGTTGGTAATTTCTCACAAGTATCCACAGCACCAGGTGTAAGTGGGCAAGAGTCTGTCATTAAGATGTTAAATTTATTTTCGGTCTGGGTATTGTAGCTGCCCCCAATGTTGCGTCTGCCTTTTTTCTCTCTTTAACCTTTTGAACAAGACACCATTCATGTTCATCTTGTTTAGCTTTAGTCGTGCTTTGTTGTAATGAATCGTTAACTAAACTATCTGCCACAGAATCAATATATTCCTCTAAATCATTGATATCCGCCTGAGTTTGCAAAACGCTTTTGTAGTACAATTAATTCAGCCCTCAAGATATTAATAATAGAGCAATTGTCACAGACCAAGTCTATGAAAACAGCAGTAGAATACATACCGCAGCCAGGGCAGCTGTAGTAAGTAGTAACCTTATCCATAGTTCTGGGAGATGTATTATAGAACTCTCTAACAACGTAATGGAAGGGCCCCAGGCCCACTGGCCCAGCGGACACACGCTGACGCGCGTGTCTCTGTGCGCGTCTCCGCGCGCCCTGCACATGCTCGCCCTGCTCGCCGCAGGGCCGAGTCCTATGCTAGGGGGTGACCCGGAAGTGGTTACGCAGGTCACAGGGGCTACTTGTTGCTATGCAGCCCAAACAAAGCAAACTGAGTGAACAGATGTTTGAATAAACGTTAGTCTTGCCCTGCACTGCAGTAATAGCTTGGCAGAAGACTCCAGGAGAAAGGACTGCTATGTGACTGAACTTCTCTGCTGGGACTAAAGTAGAAGAACTTTTGTATTTAGACCTTTAATTTAGGGTAAAAAAACTAACATACAAAACAAAACAAAAAAAAAGTGTGTGTTTGGGTTAACTGAACTGAATGGGTAACTGAAAAGTCATTTAGGTGTAAATCTCAGGTGGCTGAAAGGACTTAACTGTTGTGAGGTTTAAATTACTTGTAGAAAAATCTGGTAAGTAGGGGGAGTGGCTTAGCTAGAAGGAAGCTACATTTAAAGACTACCTTAGAAAGATTCTGCTAATAGCTTGGCAGAAGACTCCAGGAGAAAGGACTGCTGTGTGACTGAACTTCTCTACTGGGACTATATTGCCCTCCTTCCCTTCCCTCCACCCAAAGCTAGTTCTATTTTTATAGGCACAGGATTTGACTGACAACAGGAACTTCCTGTGTAGGGGCAGGAAGTGAGTGATCACAGAACCACCAAGGACCCACCATCCTAGAAGGGCAAGAGTAGCTCTCCGGCCCCCTCTAGCTGCTGGAGGTCTGCCTCTGAACAAGTAAGCGGTCTACTGAGAAATATAGGATATTCTTGTCTCAGAACAGGACAATCAGGAGCTTAAAGGGCACACAGGCAGAAAGTAAGGAGAGAGAAAAAAACAGAGGAAAAGAGTAGGATTGCAAACAGTTAAGGGGCCAGAAATAAGACATGATTGGAGTGGTGCAGTGCAGTGGCTGTGGAGCAGCAGTCTTCCGGGAGATGTTCTGGAGGATGCGGTGTTGTCCCATCTGCAGGCACCTCTCTGGGCTGAGGAGGAGGTTGCTCATCTCCAGGCTGAGTTGGCCAGGATTTGTGGGACCTCCTCTTCCATCCAGGGACCACCAGTGCCACTGCCGTTGCCTCAGGGTTGCCAAGAAGAGGCGGTTGGACCACAGTGGGCTCAGGGAGGGTGAGGGTGGTGGAACAGAGGCACATCCTCCAGTTGTACCTCTCCACAATTCCTATGCCATTCTGGCAAAGTGTGGTTCCTCTATGGAGGCACCCACAGTGGAGACCAAGGAGGATGCTGGGAACCTCCACAAAGGAGACCCACAGGAGGTGGCAGGGGACCCTGCAGGGAAGAAACAACTCCTGGTGGGGACTCCATTGTTAGGAAGGTAGAACTGGGCAAGGAAGGGAGAGGGAGGTAAGGTGCCTGCCTGGTGCCATGGCTTGGAGGAACAGGGAGGCGAATCCTCAGGATTGCCGAGCAGCTGCACAGGGGAGGGAGCTGGATGTCATTGTCACCTAGGGACAAATGACCTGGCTAAGAAAGGGATTAGAAGTGCAGGAAGAGGTTTGTGGAGATTGGGGAGGGCCTTGGTCAAGTAGCACATACGGTAACCTTCTCGGAGGTGTACCCATCTATGGCATAGGAGAGGCTAGGGTGTTCCTTACCATGGGATTCAATCAGTGGTTGAAAAACTGGTGTGGAGCTCAGGGATTTGGCTTCATTGGGGACTGGGGGTCCACCTGGAGTGATGCAAGCCTATACTGGCATGATGGGCTGCATCTGTCCGGGAGGGGAACCAGGATCCTAGGTGATAGGTTTAAATGCTTCATTGGCAAGCTTTTAAACTAGCCAAGGGGGGAGGCACTTGAAAGGAGCAGGAAAATCCTAGCCCCCAAACAATCACAGTAGTAAGTGTGGCAAACACCAACATGGAGGTGTCGATAGGGAGAAGGGCAGGGGTAAATGGAGAAAGTGACAAAGGCAAGAAGGACAGGGATGGGGCAAAGGGGTAAGGCCATCAGGAAATGGAGGGTAATGAGTACCAATGCCCGTAGTCTGGGCAACAAGCTCCCTGAGCTGGTGGCCTTAATGGAAGAGGATGCCTGGATATAGTAGCAGTCACAGAAACATGGTACACAGAGAACCATGACTGGGATGTTAACATACCAGGGTACATAACCTACAGGAGAGACAGGCAGGGAGAAGAGGGGAGGAGTAGCTCTCTATGTAAGGAAGGGATAAAAGCAACTGAACAAAAGAGTAAACAGGGAGGAGAGGAGGCACTGTGGGTCACCTTGGAGACTGGAAAGGGCACCACAATCCGCACAGGGGTTGTGTACAGACCCCCATGTCAGGGAAGGAATGGACAAGGATATGATGGAGGCATTCTTAGAATGGCAGAGAAAGGGGAGATACTGTTGATGGGAGACCTGAATATGCCAGATGTTAACTGGAGCACATTTGCTGCAGCGACATCCAAGAAACAGGGCCATTCTTGATGCCCTACAGGTGGCAGGCATTAGACAGCTAGTTTGGAACCCACTCGTGAGGGCAATCTTAGACCTCGTGACTCTCAAGCGGGGCAGTGAGAGAATCTCAGATCTAGAAGTGGGTTGCCATCTGGGGACAAGTGACCATCAAACAGTGTGGTTCACGTTAAATTCAGCTACAGAGTCAAGCCATACAAAAGTGAGGTACTGGACTTTAGGAGGCTGACTTTGGCAAGATGGAGGAGTGCCTCAGAAAAGCACTACCAAACAGGCTAGAAGGAGGTGTGGAGCAACAATGGAAATTATCAAAACTGCCATCACAGAGGCAACAAGCCTTTGTGTGAAGCAAATAAACAAATCAAAAGAAGAAAAAGCCACTATGGTTCTCAAGAGAGGTGAAAGTCAGGAAGAAAAGATAGCATTCCAGAAGTATAAGGAAACACAGAAGGAGCAGGACAGAGAGCTGTACCAGTTAAGGCAGAAAGAAGCAGGAGGGAAGTCAGAATAGCAAAGGCCCAAACTGAGGAAAAGATAGCCAACTCAGTTAAGAAGGGGATAAAACCTTTTATAGGTACATCAGCGAGCGTAGAAAGACAAAGGAGGGATAGTGAGGCTGAATAGAATAAGCGGTGGGTGGGCAGAGGGGACAGTGAAAAAGCAGGAATACTGAACTAATATTTGCTCAGTATTCACAGAAGAGAGGAGTTGCTAATCCAGTTAACAGAAGCACTCTTGATAGGGGGCTCGATCCCAGTCCTTTCACAGAAGAAAGGGTTCTGCAAGAACTCCTAAAACTGAAGGTGGACAAAGCAATGGGTCCTGATGGAATTCACCCCAGAATTCTAAAAGAATTAAGGAAGGAACTAGTGAAACCACTGGCTACTCTTTTAATAAATCATGGGAGGATGGTGTGGTACCCGAGGACTGGAGGAAGGCGGATGTGATTCCCTTCACAAAGTGGGACCAAGACAGAGGCAGGAAACTCAGACCTGTCAGTCTGACCTCTGTGGTAGGGAAAGTGATGGAGTCACTTCTGAAGGAAAGAATAGTTGAGTACCTAGAGGTCAGTGAGCACAGGATCCAAGGCAGCATGGGTTCACAGCGGGAAGGTCATGTCAGACCTAATCTAATAGATTTCTTTGACTGGGTGACCAAAGTAGTAGACCAGGGAGGGCTGTGGACATTTCCTACCTAGACCTTAGCAAGGCATTTGACACAATCCCACACAAAAGATTATTAGTCAAATTAACCAGCCTGGGAGTGGGTCCCAGGGTGGTAGCCTGGGTAAAACATTGGCTGGACAACAGGACACAGAAGGTAATTGTAAATGGAGTCCACTCTGAAGAAAGGGCGGTTACTAGTGGGGTACCGCAGGGTTCAGTATTGACTCCAGTCCTTTTTAATGTCTTCATCAGTGGCATTGCAGAGGGACTGGAAGGAAAAGTATGCCTTTTGCAGATGACACAAAGATCTGCAACAGGGTTGATACACAAGGAGGCGTGGAAAGGATGAAAAGGGACTTGGCAAGGTTGGAGGAATGGTCTGACGTATGGCAGCTAGGTTCAATGCAAAAAGTGCAAAATAATGCACCTGGGAAACAAGAACCCAGGGAAGAATACACAATGGGTGGGGAGTAGTAACAACAACAAAACAGGAAAGAGACCTGGGGTAATCATATCAGATGACCTTAAGGTTAGCAAGCAATGTGGAGAAGGCAGTAGGGGGCCGGGGTATACTGGGATGTATAGGGAGAGGCATCAGCAGCAGAAAACAGGAAGTTGTTATCCTCTGTACAGACAGTTGGTGAGACCCCATCTGGAATACTGTGTCCAGTTCTGGAGACCCCATCTCCGCAAGGACATAGACAGGATAGAGGCAGTCAGAGAGGGCAACTAAAATGGTGCAGGGTCTGCAAGAGAAGCCGTATGAGGAGAGACTAAAGGAGCTTAATATGTATACCCTTGAGGAAAGAAGGAGAGGGGGACATGATAGAAACTTTCAAGTACCTCAGGGAATCAACAAAGTCCAAGAGGTAGCATCTTTCAGAAAAAGAGACTTGCAAGAACAAGGGGACACAAATTAAAGATAGGAGGGCGGTTCAGGGGCAATGTGAGGAAGTATTATTTCACAGAGAGGGTAGTGGATGCATGGAACAGCCTTCCTGAGGAAGTTGTGGAGTCTAAAACTGTGGGAGAATTCAAGAATGCATGGGACAGACATAAGGCAATTCTTGTGGGGGGCAGGAAGATATAGGCTGTTGGTTAAATAGGATCTGCAGCCTATCCTGTAGGCATACCTCTCAACCTTTTGTCCCCCAAATGTGAAACATTGCCTGTCAACATGTGGAACAAATGGGCAAAATGTGGAACACTTAATCAAATCTTTACCTAAGAAGCTCAAAACACTGTTAAAATGTTGTATTTATGTTCAGAATATCTGTTATTAATTGATTGTTATTTTTTCTATCATTTACTAAAGATTTTTGCTTTAAACTGTTGACTTTGAATGTGGAACAAGTCCTCACAATGTGGAACAGGGACTTTTTCTGAAGTAAAATGAGGAACGTTCCTAGTAATGTGGTACAGTTGAGAGGTATGCCTGTAGGTAGGGAAATGGGCAGACTAGATGGGCCTAGCGGTCCTTATCTGCCGTCAAAGTCTATGTTTCTATGCACAAAGTGCCTAAGTACTGCAGCTTACAGAGGGAAGCTGTATAATAGCTCTGCTGTCCCACGTGACTTCGCAGGACCACAAACACTTTCTACCTACTTCCTGGGTATACCAGGATATAGGGCTCTGTAAAGTTAGGCTTTTGTTTTAAAAAACACAAAAAGTGCAATACATCAACAGTACACAGTTTTAAAAGGTATATATAGTATAATATAATTCAGAACCCTTTGGTATAACATCCAGTTACTGCTCGCCCGCTCGCTGCAGGGCCGAGTCTTATGCTAGGGGTTGACCTGGACGTGGTTACGCGGGTCACAGGGGCTGCTTGTTGCTATGCAGCCCAAACAAAGCAAACTGAGTGAACAGACATTTGAATAAACGTCGGTCTTGCCCTGCACAAAGTGCCTAAGTACTGCAGCTTACAGAGGGAAGCTGTATAATAGCTCTGCAGTCCCACGCGACTTCGCAGGACCACAAACACTCTCTACCTACTTCCTGGGTATACCAGGATATAGGGCTCCGTAAACTTAGGCTTTTGTTGCACGGGAATGAAATTGGAGCCCATCCAGAAGCAGGCTCGCTATCCCCTCACAGAAATCCTGGACAAAGGGGACTCTCTGACAGAGGCTTTCCCAGTGATGAGGCCATTGTTGGTCCAGCCCTGGAGCTGTGGCAGCGCCCTGTTTCCTGCCCTGTGCCCTTGGCCTGAATGGTCCGCAAGTATGCAGCCCCACCGGTACCCTCTCGAGTTTCATGGAGCATCCCTCGGCCGAGGGGTTGGTGGCTGACTCCGTGTTTCGGTGCTTGGGCAATACCAGGGATGTCGACAAGCTGTCAGACAAGGAATCCAAGAAATTGGATCAGGCGGCTAAAAAAGTCTGTGCTGCCTCCTCGCTCGGCCTCCACTAGGCGAGCTCGGCCGTCATGGCACACTTCTCCCACCCCCTCCTGGGCTCCTTGGATGAGGTGATTCCTCTTCTTCTTGCGAACCTCCAGACCATGGTCAAGCAGGTCCGTGATCAGGGCTGGGCTGTGGCTAAGCAGCCACTTCAGACGGCTCTGGACATGAGGGATTCCTGTGCCCGCTCAGTGGCAGCCGCAGGTGCCATGTGCCGTAGGGCTTGGCTGAGGATCTCGACCTTCACGGCAGACACTCAGCACACTCTGGTGAATGTCCCATTCGTGGGCACCGACTTGTTTTGGCCCGGTGTGGAGGGCCACCTCCAGCATATCGAGAAATCCAATGGCACCTTGGACTCTGTGACATCTACCCAGGAGAATACCAAGGGCTCCAGGCAGCAGAAGCCCTTTCAGTCCTCCACTTCTGCGGCAAGACCAATCCAGCATCAGACTGGCCAGCAGGCTGTTTTGGCGACCCAGGCCCAAGTCCATGGCCTCGGTGGTCCATAAGCCCAGAGGGAAGGGACACGGTGGCTCCTCAGCCGGGTCTTCCTCCTCCAAGACTACCCAGTGACAAGATGAGGGGTGCCATCCTCATGCCCGTCACACCTCCCCTGGGTCCTCCTGCAGGGGGTCGGATCTGCCACTTCCTTTCCACCTGGTCCATTGTCACCATGGACAGGTGGGTTCTGGAGGTGTTTAGTCAGGGTCTGCCTCTGGAATTCAAGTAGTACCGTCCAAGTCAAGCCTGTGCCCCATGGGAGGACTTGGTATCTGCAGACACTCGGTCAGCTGTTCGAGATGACATAGCCTGTTCCTCCACAAGGAGGTCATGGTCAGAGTAGAGGATCCTCTGGAACACCCAGGGTTTGTCTCCAGGTACTTTCTGGTGCCAAAATGGACCGGGAGGCTGGTGCCCCATTCTAGATCTGCATGACCTGAACCAATTCCTCAGGTCTCGCACCTTCAGGATGGTAACTCCATTCCAGATCATACCATCTCTGGAGCAAAACATGTTGTTCTGCTCCCTGGATCCCCAGGACTTCTTTCACATCCTGATCTGTCTGTCCCATCGACCGTTCCTCTGCTTTTGAGCCAAAGGAACCCTCTATGAGTTCCAGGCCGTGCCATTCAGCCTCTCCTCGGCCCCCAGGGTTTTCATCAAATGCATAGCAGTGGTGGCAGCTTACCTGAGGTGCTGAGGGGTCTGGGTGTACCCCTACCTGGACAACTGGCTGATCACAGGTTCCTCCAGGCAGGAGGCGGAGCGGTCCAGGGACCTGGCCCTCCAGACCGGCTACTCCCTTGGTCTCTTAGTCAACGAGGCCAGGTCAGAACTTGTGCCTTCACACGTTATCAGTTTCACTGGGGCAGAGCTTGACTGTTGCTGAGCCAGAGCCCGGCTCCTGGCAGACAGGGCAGAGGTTCCTCATTTGCCCGATCATTTCAGGTTGGGCACTTGCGCCCTGCCTGGGACTTCTGTGCCTTCTAGGTGGCCTGCACCAGCATGGTCTGATGGGCCTGTTGGCACTTGCACTCCCTGCAGTGGGAGCTGGACAACCAGTGGTCTTAGCACAAAGGTCAGTTCGACCAGCTGGTCACTGTCACCCAGAAGATGTGGGACACCCTCCAGTGGTGGCTAGTTCCAGAGCATCTGCAGGAAGGGATCCCGTTTGTCCGCCCCAAAGCCGATGGTCATCCTGATAACTGATATCTCTCTCACAGGCTGGGGTGCCCATTTGGGGGAACAGAGTCCACGGGCTCTGGACCCCCGAGGAGTCCCGATGCCACATTGACCTGCTGGAGCTCCGGGTAATTCAGCTGGTGCTGTCTGCATTCGCTCCGTATGTTTGGGGTCAAGTGGTCCAAGTTCAGATGGACAATACCACGACCATGTACTACCTCAACAAGTAGGGTGGGACGCACTCCCTGCGCCTGTGCAAGGAAGCTCTCCATATTGGGACCCTTATGCGCAGCTTGGCGGCGGATCTCCTAGCCATCCTTGTGGCAGGAGCCTCCAGTCAGCTGGAAGATGCCCTCAGCATGGTGGGCGAGGCATCTCTCAAGTGTTCTCTCCATTCGGAGGTAGATCACAGTCTGTTCTCCCAGTGGAGCACCACTCAGGTGGACCCGTTTGCCTCCAGAGAGAATGCAAATCTGTGGCTTTTCTGTGCCCGTCCCTCTCAGCAGGGCTCGCTGCAGGGGGATTCCTTTTCAAGGCCGTGGACCCCAGGCCTCTTCATTGGCTTCCCTCCACTTTCCTTGATCAACAAAGTGCTGCTCAAGGTTAGGAGGGACAAGGCACAGGTGAACACGGTGACCTTGGACTGGTCCCGCCAGTTTTGGTACCCCAGTCTCCTCAGCCTCAGCAACAGGCTTCCAAGGCGTCTTCCAGTAAGCCCGGACCTGCCCTCTATCAATCAGGGGAAGGTACTCTACCCAGACCTTCAATCCCTGCACCTGACAGCCTGTTTCCTGAGCAGCTAGAATTCCAGGCTTTGAGTCTCTCCGAAGATGTCCTCACCGTGGTGGAGGCATCTAGAAAGGAATCGGCCAGCAAATGCAATGCCTTCAGATGCCTTAGATTGACCAAGACCATCTGAAAGCCCTTGCAACCTGTGGGCTACAGGACTGCATCAGCCTTCTGTAGTGTGTGGGACTTTGTCAGCTTTTCTTGAACTGCTTGCAAAGAACTTGGTCCCTGTACACTGTTTTGGGCTGCTCATGAAAAGGGGGCTTGGCGGTGAGCTAAGCGGCTAGTAAGCAGCAAGAAGGGGCAGGGCTGGTCCATTTAAAAGCCCGCACCAGCGCGAGACGTGAGCGTGAGTGGCTGCGTCACTCAGTAGAGAAAAATTGTTTGACTGCTGAACTCCTAAAGGTCTGTGTTTTCACATCTTAAAAAGTTTAAAATGGGGTTATTAAATATTTAAGTTGTTTGCTTAATATCTGTTTTAGTTTTATGTGATATGGGGTTATTTTTGATTCCCTGTAGTAAGGATTACACCTCAACACGAGATGGCAAACTACTGACTTTACTTGTTCAAATGTCCTGTTATACTCTGTTTTTAAAATTCTGGAAAGCATAAGATCACTTGGAACCATGAAGAAAGTAGCTCTCTGGAGGCTTGGGGAATATATTGCCTCTGTGATTAACATAAATGTAATTTTGACTTGTTTGACCACATATCTCACCTGGTCTTTTCTTTTATTAGCAGGGGATATAGAAATTAACTCTGGGCCTTTTGCCTCTGATGACTGTTCTGACCAATTAATTTGGCACAATGGAAGACTAAGGTTTGCCCATTTAAATGTACGGAGTTTATTTAAAAAAAGAAAACACACAAAATCAAGGCCTGTCTTGTTAAATATGACCCAGACATCTTCAGTTTGTCTGAAACTTGGCTAAAATCTTCAATTTCAGATAATTAAATAGTGATAGAGGGATATAAACTTATAAGACAGACCTGGAAAAAAAAGGGAGGTGGGCTTCTTGTATATTTTAAATCAGTTTTAGAAGTAATAGAAATAGGAACTGGTGAAGAAACTAATGCCGTTGTTGAGTGGTTATTGGTGGAAATAAAACAAGGAGGTTGTTATAAGTTAAAATACTGTACTGTTTATAACCCACTAAAAGCAGCTCGTGCTGGACTTAATGATTTTTTAGCTTTTGCTGCTCCTTTTCTTACTGGGGGTGGATTTTTTGGCATTGGGAGATTTTAACATTCATTGGAACTCCATAACAAACCCATGCTTAGAATCCCAGCTTTCAAATGCTGGATTAAGTCAGCTGATGTCTTCCATTACAAGATTAAATCATAGGAGTAATAAGCACTCAATATTAGACTAGATTCTCACTAACAATCAGAAAAATGTTAAAAAGATAGGAACTTTGCCAGATGTTGTTAGCGATCATATGGCTACTTATTGTACTTGGAAAAATAAATGTCCTAAACTACCTTATCGTACTATATTATATAGAAAAATTCCAAATGAAATGAGCCCTAATTTACAGTATGATCTTCACTCCATTGATTGGATGTACCTGAATGCAATTCCAGATGTTGATTTAGCAGTCAGTTTTTTTTTTATCAACTCTCTTGAATCTATAAGAAAAGTACTTTCCTAAAACTATTAGATGGGTAAGTGGAAGCATAAACAAATGGTTAACTCCCATGCTATTTAAATTAATGAAAATGAGAGACGCAGCATGGACTTGTTTTAAACTCAGTGGTTTGACTGCTGATTTTAATACTTATCAAAGGATGCGAAATTAATGTAAATCTAAGTTAAGGAACGGTAAGTCTCAGTATTACCAAGAACAGCAGAGGTCAGGGCTTAATAACCCCAAAAATTTGGGGGCTTCAATAAAATCTAGAGTTAACCCAAGTGCAGAGAGTCAGTCAGAGGTATTTTTAAAACAGGGAAATGTTATTACAGATAAACAAGAAGTCAGTAACACATTCTTGGATATGTTTTCGGATTTAACAACATATAAACAAATAAATGTTGGGGAAATTGAAGATAACAGTTTTATAAATAAAAAAAAAAAAAAAACGAAAATGGCCCTTCATTCTATTGTAGGGTGATAAAGACATCTCAAGTTTTCCAACTACAGAGAAAAATTCCTAATAAAAGTTAGGGACTTTGTCCATTGGAGCCGAGGTTTTGAAAGCTAATTGCACTAAGTATTGGTCTACTAGTCACAAAAATGTTTACCTTGTCATTGGTAACAAGAACTTTTCCTTATAAATGGAAGCAAACATTGGTTAGGCCAATCTTTAAGGGAGGAGCAGTAAGGGATGTGGGCAATTATCGCCCGATATCCCTACTCCCTCCTCTGGGGAAAATACTGGAGAAACTTGTTAATGATCAGATAGCGGACTGTCTTCAATTTACTGCTCTCAGGTCTCCTGAGCAGCATGGCTTTAGAAAATTTCATGAAACTGGCACTGCCTTGGCCGGGTTCACGGACCACACCAGGGTGGCTATGGATGCTGGGCAGCTTACTGGTGCTGTGTTCGTGGACCTGTCCAAGGCATTTAACCTGGTTAACTATCGCCTGCTGCTCGGGAGACTGAGAGACTTTGGCTTGGGAAACCCAACCTTAGAATTGATGGAAAACGATATCTCTGGTAGACCTGTAAGGTAGCTTATGGTGGTACTTTTTCAAGAGTTAGGGAGCTAGAACAAGGAGTGCACCAGGGGTCGATACTTGGACCATTATTGTTTGCGTTGTTGATTGATTTCATTCCCTCTAAGTTGTTACATTCTAATTAAATCTTCTGCTCCGAACATAGGCCCCCTAAATAAAAATGGTGTTTCTATCAATCATGCAACCAAATTGGCAGACTGCTTTAAAAACTTCTTCGCATCAGTCTTTGAATCAAAGGTAGCAAACAGTGAGGCACTGGCATTAAATCATAATGATGAGTATAGCTTTTCTAATGCCGAGAGAGAACTTGAACTACAGAATCTTAACATCTCCACCAGCCCTGGACCAGATAGTATACACCCAAAACTATTAAAGGCAGCAGCTCATATTTAATCTTATCCACTAACCATAATTTTTAACAAATTTCTGGAAAGTGGGATTGTCCCATACGATTGGAGGATAGTACATCATGTGACTCCAAATTTCAAAAAGGGCGACAAATCAAAGATTAAAAATGATAGGCCTATAAGCCTGACCTCCATCCCATGTAAAATCATGGAGAGGCTCTTAAAAAAGACACTAGAAGAAGAAGAAGAATGCATTAATCTAAATATAATGGATAATCTGCAGCATGGGTTCAAACAGGGTGCATCTTGTATCATGTATCTAGTTATTTTTTTATGAGCAGATTAGTCAGAGTCTAGATAATGGATATTCATCTGATGTTATATTACTAGATTTTCCCAAGGCCTTTGATAAGGTCCTCCATTGTACTTTAGTTAAGAAGCTACTCAACTTAGGTCTTAGCCCCATTTTGGTGCAGTGAGTTAATAACTGGCTAAATGATTGAGTGCAGTGTGTGAAAATCAACGGATGCTTAAGACAAGTGGAGTCCCCCAGAGTTCGGTTTTGGGCCCTACACTGTTTCGTCTTTTCATCAGTGATATACAAAAGGGTATAACAAATAATTTGATCAAATTCGCTGATGAATATTAAACTTAGTGGTGACGTGGACACCTTTGGCAATCATTTGTCCTTGGTTAATGAGTTAAATAAGTTAACAGAATGGTCTGTTCGAAATGGCATGCAATTTAATGCCAAGAAATGTACTGTCATGCACTTTGGTACTAAAAATTGCTCTTATAAATATATTATAAACGGTTCCATTCTGCGCATTGTTACTTCGGGAATTGATCTTGGGGTCAAAATAAATAATAGACTCACATCATCTAATCACTGCAGACTTGTCACTACCAGAGCTTAGAGGTCTTGTGAAAAAAATGAACTGATCCTTTGTTTGTAAGTCTGAACAATGCATTATTCCTGCTTATAACAGCTATATTAGGCCTACTCTTGATTATGGTTCCCCTGTTTGGTCCCCATACTTATTAAAAGATATAAACATGGTTGAAGGTGTCCAAAAAGCGGTTACCAAGCTAATTCCTCAGATCAAAAACTTTCCATGCAATACTAGATTAAACGAAACTGGCTTGTTCTCACTGAAACAAAGGAGGGAAAGAGCTGACCTTTTATTGTTGTATAAACTGCTACATTCCCAGGAGTTATGCAACCAGTGTAATTTTGTGTTTAGTAATTCACAAAACAATTTAAGGTCACATGATAGGAAATTAGTCATCCAAAAGTCTGTAACATCTAAAAGAGACTACTGTCAGAGCTATTAAAGCTTGGAATGGCTTACCTAAGGAGGTAGCAGAAGTTAAAAGTATTATGGAATTTAAAAATACTTTACATAGGACTATCTATTCAGAATCAAATATGGTTTCAGTAGAACCCACATGTGTGGGGGACGATCATGATGGGCCCAGTTGCCCCCTTTCATCATGTGACTCCAATTTTCCTAGTAGTAATAATGTATGCGGATGATAGTATATATTGTTTAGGAGTTCTGACTCAGTGGCAACCATTAACACGGCACTGAATAGTGATTTTTCTGAATTGGAATTTTGGTTAAAAAAGTCTCATTTATCTTTAAATAGTAAAAAAAAACCAAAAGTATGCTTTTTGATTCAAAAATCAGACTTAAAAATTAGAAGAGTTAATAATTAAAGATAGTTCTGGGGATAGGCTTGAACAGGTGATCCAATTCAAGTACTTGGGTATTCAATTGGATTCTAACGTAACCTTTTGTAAGCACGTAGAAACCATAACTAGACAGGTTAATCAGAAATTAGGAGTGTTATTTAAGCTACAGCATTCTTTAACTACCCTAGCTAGGATAATAGTCGCACAAAGCATTATGTTACCAACTCTAAATTATAACTCATTTTTGTTTACTGATTTGTTAAAGCAGGACTTACTTACACTGTCTGCCACATTTCATAGTACTGTATCTGTAGATTTGCATATAAACTACCTTGTCATACTCATCACTGTCTTCTTTATCACACAACAGGTTGGTTGCCACCCAATCAGAACTCCATTTATAATTTGAACTGTTTGACGGACAATGTTTTGACGCAACAAAACCATTCTCTATTATTTTCTATGTTTCAATTTAGAAATGTAAGTAGAAACTTACGCTCCAGTAAAACCAATGCTTTTATCATTCCTAAAACAAAAACTAAGATGGGAGATTCTGCCTTTTCAATTAAGGCAGCAAAATCCTGGAATGATCTTCCTATGACTATTCAGAGTGGCTGCAGCCATAATCGTTTTAAAAAAACTCTTAAGATATGATTTGTTCGATCAATTAGAATGTACATGTTACTCTTAAATGTATGTGCCTTATTTATTTAATCAATGTTGTATATCTCATTTGTTATTGTCTGCCTCTGTCTGTCTTGTTTTGGGTCACACATAAAAAAGGGCCTTGGCTTATTGTGTTTACCCAGTTAACAAAAGTTCAGAATAAATAAATGGAAGAGATTCTCCATTTGGTGTCAGGGCAAGGGGCTGGACCCTTTGTCCTGTACAATGGCCAGCATTTTGGACTACCTGTGGTCCCTCTCCAAAGGGGAACGTCAGTCGACGACCTTTAAGGTGCACCTGGCAGCCATCTCTCCTTACCGGGCGTGAGCTGGTCAGCAGTTGGTGGCACAGGAGAAGGTGTTCTGGTGCTTTTTTCAAAGGCTTCACCACATTTCCCCTCCAGTGCGTGAACCACCACCACCGTGAGACTTGTTGCTGGCTTTGGCAAACCTCATGGGCAAGCCATTTGAACCAATGCACAAATGTGAGATGTCTCACCTGTCGTGGAAGACTGCCTTCTTGGTGGCTGTCATGTCAGTAGAAGTATCAGTGAGCTCCAGGTGCTTTCGGTGGAGTCTCCTTACCTGGTCTTCCACAGGGACAAGGTTGTCCTGCACCCCAACCCAAAGTTCCTCCCAAAGGTTATGTCGGAATTTCACCTGCATCAGATGATCACTCTTCCGGTGTTCTTCCTGAATCATACCTCGGATGCTGAAGACAGGCTACATACTCTGGACCTGAGGCAAGCGCTCACTTACTATAAAGAGCGCACTGCTGTAGTTCGGGAAGAGGTTCGCCTGCTGTTTGTCACCTACAATGAAGCCACATCGGGCAGACCTGCAGCCAAGCAGACGATTGGCAGGTGGAACACATCCTGCTTTGATCTCTGCTATAGGCTGGCGGGTAGGGAGCCTCCCGGAGGGCTAAGGGCTCATTCCACCAGTCATACTGCTGCGTCAGTAGCTGCTTCTAGGGATGTCCCTATCCAGGAAATCTGCAGGGCTGCTACCTAGAAGTCAGTGCACACATCATCATTTCCTCATTACCACATTGACCTAGAGTCATGCTGGGATGCTGGTTTTGGGGCCTCAGTTCTCTAATCCTTATTTCCTAAGTAGGGGGTGTGCACCTTGCCTCCCTCCTCCCAGAGAACTGGTAGGAGTCTGCCAAGACATGTGGCTAGAACAACATATCCACATCCCTAGAAACACAGGTTACTCACCTGTAACAGTAGTTCTAGGAGTTGTGTATGTTGTTCATCCACATGGACCCATCCAACCTCCCCTGGCTCAGGCGCACAACATTGCTTCTGTCAGGTAAGATCTGGTGTCATGGGGTGGAGCCAAAAGATGAATATACCACATAGGTGGGTGGGTGGGAGGAGCCAGCTTGAAGACTTTCCGGCAACTCTTAAAGGGAAAGGACACTGCCAAGACGTGTGGATGAACAACATTTACCACTTCTAGAACTACTGTTACAGGTGCGTAACCTGTGTTTTTCTCCTGAAGTGTTCGTCTATTCTTGTTGCAGTCTCCCTACCTGAGATCATAATCCACTGCTTGTGACATTATTGATACTCCCATGGCAATAGCTTTACTTTTCATTGCCATGGCTCATGACCCCCCCCCCCCACACACTTGCTTCTATCCTCCTAACATCCAAATCCTCCAAGCACCTTATCAGGTTCCATGGTGCTTCCCTCTAGACATTGTACCACAGTGACTTTCCACTGAACCATGCCAGTAGTAAACAATGAGCTTACCATGTAAAATTACATTTCTTCCGCACCTTTTTTTAATTCTACTGTCAACAGATTTGTAAGGATGGATGCATGATGATAACCATGGCTTTAACCTGCTCACACACCTGAAACTACTCTATGCCCAAGTCTTTCTCTGTATGAAAATATGTATTGTTATCCCGAAATTTCTGAAAATGGACCTTCAGGGCTCAGTGGGCCTACCCGGTCACCAAAATTTTAAGTAAAAAATAAAATTAAAAAATATCATAACAGAGATTTACGACTTGAAGTAGGGAGTAAGCTAAAGAGGCAAATGAACTGTAAGGAATAAAAATCATGTATTCTTGCAAATTTCCTTAGTAATAAATAATTGGGAGGAGAAATCTATAGAATATATATGGAATGCGAGCTGAATTGTACCTAAATATTGTGTTTTTCAGAGTTTACTTTGAGGTGTTAGCAGCTCTTTAAACACAACTGTTTCAAGATGATTTCCATTAATAGTGTTAATTAAAAAATTACTGGAAAAATTCTTAAAAAACAATGGCAGATGTGTTTAACTGTATTTTAGCTATGTTAAAGAATTTGATATAATACAACTGTAAATAAAATAAACAGTGTTGCCAGTGTCTTTTCTTTACATTATCATTAAAATTGGGCATTCTTACTTACATGTCAGACATCGCACAGGAGAAACTCAGCGCATCTGCTGCCTGTTGTAGCTGAATTTCTAGACTGCTGTAATGTCATACAGGTTGTAACAACAGAGCATTTTATTTCCATGTTGCAGTTTTATTTACAAATTTGGTCGTAAACATGCTGAGAGCAAGAGCCACTGCAGTGTTGACAACAGCTCAGTTAGTGTAGTGCCATAAGAAGAAGCCATCTGTAAGACACTGCTGCCATTCATAATTAAAGAGCTGTAAGAAAAAAAGCAGTAAAAAGTGAATGAAACTCATTTTGTATTACTACCATTGACACACATTAGAATAGAAATGACATCTCTGAACTGTCTTCTCTCTCATTTTATCATCTTACCATCTGATTGTGTTTTTAGTTCACTTGCTGTTGAGCAGTTACTGACACCCAAAAACAATCACTGATGTACAGAGGAAACATAATCTAATTTGACAGGTGCCATGTCAGGATTAAAATGATATAAATATTATGGTTAAAATGTGTGTCCTTATTTTTTCTTTTTAATGTATTTAACCACATATACACACACACACACACACACACACACACCAGTTAATGGCACCCAAAAACAATCACTGATTTACAGGGGAAATGTAGTCTTAATTTGACAAGTACCATGTCAGGATTACAGTGATATGAATAATATGCTTAAAATGTGTGTCCTTATTTTTTTTCCTTTTAATATATTTAAACACACACACCAGTCAGTGGCAACCAAAAACAATCACTGATGTACAGGGGAAATGTAATCTGTTTTGACAGGTACCATGTCAGGATTACACTGATATGAATAATATGCTTAAAATGTGTGTCCCTATTTTTCTCTCTTCTTTTTTTCTTTAATGCATTTAACACACGCACGCACGCACGCGCGCGTCATATTTTTCCTCCTTGGAGCTGTCACGTCAGACCCGTCCATGAACAGCCTGTGAATGGCAGTGGTACTACACGTAAGACACGATGAAAAAGTCTAACTCAAATAAAAAACAATTGTACAGGTCAGGGAACAATATTGAGAATAACACCAATGTATACTGGCAAATCAGCTTTGATGTTATATGGGATATAAAATGGTGAGCTGTCAGATAAATGATTTATCTACACAAATGCAGTTTGACCTCAGGTAACCTCATGAGTGGCGTAAGCCACAAGTGAGGTGTCTGAGGTCAAACATCACAAGTGTAGATAAAAAATTTACTTGACAGCTCACAATTGGATATTTCATTTATACAATAGGGATGCTTTCTGTCAGTGCAGGGACATTTGCTTTTGACTGTTTACCTTTTTTTAAAAATGATACTTTCTAGGACATTTTGTTAACTTTCCTAATGCAGGTCCGCCTAGTGTAGTGTTTGCTATCAAATGAAACACCACTCATTTTGTAGAAAACTTTGTGCTGAACAAATGGCATGCTCACAGTACCATGCTATCTTTTTCATTTTAAAGTTATTTGCATTTGTTTGTTGAAAAAGTAGATAAAACAATGGCATTTTCTGCTGTTTTTTGTTAATTATAAAAAAAACTAAAAGATATCTATAGATGAAACACCACTCATTTGGTAGATATTTTTGTGCTGAACAACTTCTATGCTATCTTTTTTTCATTTTGAAGTTTTTTGCATTTGAATATGGTTAGTACTGGTACTGAGGCCGAACATTCTTAAATGAATTCCGGAGTGATTGTGACATAGCTACTATGTGTATAAATCTGTGATGATGTGTCTACTATGTGTATAAATGTGAAATTTCACATTTATACACATAATCACAGATTTATCTCAGAGATTTAAATCCATGCCTATTCCATAAACCCACATATGTGTGACATGTTTGTGTTACAAGGTGTGACTGTATCTCCCTATGTCACCATATTACTCATAGTGCCTGTACCACTGAGGCTTGTTTTCATTTTTATGGGTGTTCTGTGTCTGTGTTGGGGGAACATGTCAGATTCACATTGTAAATAATGGCTGCCACGCAGCTTGTCTTCATACAAAAAGCAGGACATCTCGTAACATTTTTGCATATTTAACATCATCCCCACTCGCATTCTTTGTTTTACTTCTGTACACTCTAAGAAGTCCAAGTCCTACAATTTAAACTTGAAAAATAATGCTACACTCATTTGTGGCTTGCTTTTTATAAAAACTGAGCTTGGGCTCATGTCAGTCTGCAGCTAGCAATGCTAGTAACCGAAGTGAACCTCTGCCTTACTGCTCAAATTGTAGTGGATTTTCTTTTTAATGTCCAGTATAAATGTCGACTACATTTCATCTACTATATCCTCGTTCACACAAACTCCAGTAATAAATGCAGATGATGCAGCTGTCAGTGTCTCGATTCGAAACGTTACAAGATGTCCTGCTTCATGTAACAAGACAAGCTGCGTACAGCCATTTACAGTGCGACTCTGACCTGTACACACAGATAACACGTACACACACATTCTCATACAAATCTTAAATGTCAGCAAGCCTCAGTGGTACAGGCACTATGAGTAATATGGTGACATAGGGAGATACAGTCACACATTGTAGCATAGGCAAGTAACACATACATCTGGATAACACCAAAATGGATTTGCCAGTATAAGTTGGTGTCATTCTCAATATCATTGCCTGATCTATGTATTTTTTTCTACTTGTGTTAAGAGTTTTTCGACATGTCTTAAATGTAGTACCATTGCCATTTGTCGTGGTTAGTGGGTGAACTGATGGACACTGGCACAGAGATATAAGGTGTTGGAAAGGCAATTGCCAGATCAGAAATTTGTTCAGAGGACAAACTTCAATCTTTCAGACAAAAATAAATTAATACTGCCATCAAAACCAACTGTATTTCGGCAAATAAAATACAAAATGAACAGAAAGAATCAGAATAGCATTCAACTCCTGCTTTCTTGAGGTACAGGCAGCAATAGTCACCCCATCAGCACATAGAGTTAGCTACAGGTCTGAAAACGAGCAGACCTGAACAGAGGGGGTCAGTAATCGGCTGATCCCAACACGAATCTAAAGGTTCCATGAAAGGATACCTCATTTATAGCAGAAACAAACATGTGACTATTGCTGATTCCACCTTCATACCAAATATTAAAGCAAGAAACAAGAAATCACGTTATTATTTCTAGTTCATGAGCTTAAGTTATCATGATTGCCTCTGTACATTCTAGCTAATATCACACTTCAAAAAATAAACCAGCAAAAAGATAAAACAGTTTTACAGAAGGTGACGGTAACTCCACCCCTTTTTCATACTATATCTAATAGAAAGAAAGGGCCGGCTGACTCCTAAAGAGACAGGAGTAGCAACAGCCTCAGTGTGAGCACCACACCCAGCCCCTGCGTTCTCTGCACTAACAGGTAGGTAAGTTGCTGTTTAATATGGGAGCTTCTCAAAGAATTATACTAACTGGCAGCATGTAAAAACAACAAAACATACAGAACATATCTGGGGATAACAGTTAGACCGCTAAACATATAGTCCAGTAGTTTGCAATATGCAACTGCCGCACAGCACGGAGCACACAGCTTCTTTTGTACACTGACAAGTAATGTGCTTCGTGCTGCCAACTCCTGCTAAAAAACACAAAAGGGGAATTAAGGTCCTACTACTCCTATGTACTCCTACTCCTACTCCTAAAGGAAGCAGCTCCTGGTGGGGGACTCAATTATTAGGGGGATAGAACTGTGGGGAGCAGGGAAAACTGAAGTAAGGTGCCTGCCTGGTGCCATGGCTTGGAGGGACAGGAAGCGCATCCTCAGAATCATGAGAACAGCTGCACGGGAGTCTGAGCTGGACGTCATTGTCCACCTAGGGACAAATGACTTGGCTCATCATGAGATTAGAGCAGTGCAGGAGGACTTTGTAGAGTTGGGGAGGGCCTAAGACAAGTAGCACACACAGTATCCTTCTCAGAGGTGCTGCCTGTCAGTGGCATGGGGAGGCGGGTACTTTGCACCATGCAGTTTAATGAGTGGTTGAAAAAATGGTGTGGAGCACAGGGGGTTTAGCTTCATTGGGACTGGGGTTCCACCTGGAGGGACACCAGCCTATACTGGCAGGATGGTCTGCATCTGTCCAGGAAGGGAACAAGTCTTTTGAGCAATCGGTTTAAATGCTTCATTGGCACGCTTTTAAACTAGTCAAGGGGGGAGGCACTGATAAGCAGCAGGAAAATCCCAGCCTCTCCCTACAAAACAGGGTACTAAATGAGAAAAAGACTGAGGTAGAAAGGTCAGTGGGGGATGCTGCAATAGAAGGTAAAGCCATCAAAAAATGGAGAGCAATGAGTACCAATGCCCGTAGTCTGGGTAACAAGCTTCCTGAATTAGTGGCCTTGATGGAGGAGGAACATCTGGATATTGTGGCAGTCACAGAAACATGGTACACACAAAACCATGACTGGGACGTAAACATACCAGGATACACTATCTACAGGAGGGACAGGGAGGGTAAAAGAGGAGGAGGAGTAGCTCTTTACATAAGGAAGGAATCAAAGCAACAGAACAAAAAGGGTAAACAGGGAGGAGAAAGAAGCACTGTGGGTAGAATTTGGAGACAGGCAATGGCACCACAATCTGCACTGAGGTTGTATACAGACCCCCTTCTCAGGAGAAATGGACAAGGAAATGATAGAAGTATACTTAGAATGGCAGAAAAAGGAGATATTGCTGATGGGTGATCTGAATATGCCAGATGTTAACTGGAGTGCAGTTGCAGCAGCCACTTGAAGAGTGGGGTTATTCTAGATGCCCTACAGGGGCATGCCTTAGACAACTAGTATTGGAGCCCACTCGAGAGGGCAATCTTAGACCTGGTTCTCTCAAATGGAGATGGAGAGAGGATCACAGATGTGAAGTGGGTAGCCATCTGGGAACTAGCAACCTGAACAGTATGGTTCACAATAAACACAGCAATAGAGTCAAGCCATACAAAGGCAAAGTACTGGACTTTAGGAGGCTGACTTTGCCAAAATAAGTGAGTGCCTAAGGAATGCACTAGCAAATGGGCAGGAAGGAGGGTGGAAGAACATTGGGGAATAATAAAACTGCCATCACAGAGGTAACAAGCCTTTGTGTGAAGCAAATAAACAAAACAAAACAATGTAAGAAACCACTATGGTTCTCAAAGGAAGTGGCAGTGAAGGTTCAAGAGAAAAAGAAAGCATTCAGGAAGTACAAGGATTCACAGAAGGAGCAGGACAGAGAACTGTATCAGTTAAAGCAAAAGGAAGCTGGGAAGGCAGTCAGAACAGCAAAGGCCCAAACCGAGGAAAAGATAGCCAACTCAGTTAAGAAGGGGGATAAAACCTTTTATAGGTACATCAGGGAGCGAAGGAAGACCAAGGGAGGGATAGTGAGGCTTAATAAAGGGGAGGAGGGTGGGCAGAGGAGACTGTGAAAAGGCAGAGATACTAAACAAATATTTTGCTCAGTATTTACAAATGAAGAGGAGGTACCTAAAACAAACAGTAGAAACACTCTGGATACAGAAGTTGATACCACCCATTTACAGAAGAAAGTTTTCTGAAAGAACTCTTAAAACTGAAGGTGGACAAAGCAATGGGGCCTGGTGGGATTCATCCCAGAATTCTAAAAGAACTAAGGGTAGAACTAGTGACACCACTGACTACCCTCTTTAACAAATCATGGGAGGATGGGGTGGTACCCGAGGACTGGAGGAGGGCAGATGTGATTCCCTTCACAAAGTGGGAGCAAGGCAGAAGCAGGAAACTACAGACCTGTTAGTTTAACCTCAGTGATAGGGAAAATGATGGAATCACTTCTGAAGGAAAGAATTGTCAGTATCTAGAGGCCAGAGGGCACAGGACCC
The DNA here is from genome assembly GCA_016271365.2 of Neoceratodus forsteri. NCBI lineage: Eukaryota > Metazoa > Chordata > Ceratodontiformes > Ceratodontidae > Neoceratodus > Neoceratodus forsteri. The sequence goes on from CM028135.1 coordinate 815,449,295, forward strand.
AAGGCAGCATGGATTCACAGCAGGAAGGTCATGCCAGACAGATCTGATAGATTTCTTTGACTGGGTGACCAAGTAGTAGATCAGGGAGGGGCTGTGGACATGGCCTACCTAGACTTTAGCAAGGCATTTGTACCGTCCCACACAAAGATTAATATACAAGTTAGCCAGCCTGGGAGTGGGTCCCAAGATGACAGCCTGGGTAAAGGAGTGGCTGGAGAACAGGACACAGAGGTAATAGTAAATGGAGTCCACTCTGAAGAAAGGGTTACTAGTGGGGTACCGCAGGAGTTCAGTATTAGGACCGGTCCTCTTCAATGTCTTTATAAGCGACATTGCAGAGGGACTGGAAGGAAAAGTATGTCTCTTTGCAGATGACACAAATCTGCAACAGAGTTGATGCTACGAGTGGGGTGGAAAGGATGAGAAGGGACTTGGCAAGGTTAGAGGAATGGTCAAATGTATGGCAGCTTAGCTTCAATGCTAAGAAGTGCAAGGTAATGCACCTGGAAACAAAAACCCTGGGGAAGAGTACACAATGGGGGGTGAGATACTAACAACAAAGGGACCTGGGTAGTCATATCAGATGACCTAAAGGTGGGCAAGCAATGTGAGAGAGCAGCAAGGAGGGCTGGGGGGATACTGGGATGCATAGGGAGAGGCATCACCAGTAGAAAACAGGAAGTTATCCCTCTGTACAGACAGCTGGTCAGACCCCATCAGGAGTACTGCGTGCAGTTCTGGAGACCCAATCTCCGTAAAGACAGACAGGATGGAAGGTGTCCAGAGGAGGGCAACTAAAATGGTGCAGGGTCTGCACCGGAAGACCTGTGAAGAGAGAACTAAAGGAGCTTAATATGTATAGCCTCGAGGAAAGGAGGAGAGGGGGACATGATAGAAACTTTCAAGTACCTCAAGGGAATCAACAAAGTCCAGGAGGGTAGCATCTTTCAAAAAGAGGTGTGCAAGAACAAGGGGCACAATTTGAAGATAGAGGGTGGCTCAGAGGTAATTTAAGAGTATTTTTTCACAGAGAGGTTGTGGATGCATGGAGCGGCCTTCGGAGGAGGCTGTGGAGTAAAAACAGTGGTGGAATTCAAGCATGCATGGGACAGTCATAAGGCCATTCTAGGGGGTGGAGGTAGGAAGAAGTAGGCTGCTGGTTAACTAGGATCTGCATCTTATCCAGTAGGTAGGGAAATGGGCAGACTGGGTGGGCCAAGCGGTCCTTATCTGCCGTCAGATTCTATGTTTCTATGTTTTCAGTGCCCTTTACAGAGGGGACAGAGCTAAACATTACTTATTGGTGTGTCTAAGGTATTCTGTACCCTCTGAACACTGCTGCACACCAAAATATTGTTCTTTAGGATTGGCTGAAGGGCAGCTATACACCGCAACACTCCGACTACTTCTCTTATTGTGTGTGTCCTTTTCCCTTCACCTCATGTCCCCAGAGCTGGCTTTACTCAACAATACATATTATTTTAACTTCTGGAGCAGGGCTTTCACTAGCAGACACATAACTGTGTTTTAGTTTGAACCTACATGGAAATACAGTTTATTTTGCAAGGTTCGCGTAGCTCCACACATTCCTTTGGAGATGCATTAAACCATTGCAAACACAGTGGGAGAAGCAGGGGAAGGCTGGTATTCAGTCATAAGCAAGGCAGGAAAGGAAGACAAAAGCGCTAGACTGCTAAAATAATAAGAATAAAACAAAGGACTCCCGCTTGCATTCAGGTGGCCAACCTGAATGTGGGTCAACAGAAAGAGAGAGAAAAAGTATAGTAAAGACTGAGGGGCTACTGAAGTAGACTTTATATTAAAGAAAAGCCAACATATGGACAGTTATACCAGACACTCTTCCACACCATTCACAGGCTGTTCGTGGACGGCTTTGATGTGACAGCTCCAAGGAGGAAAAATCTTGTGTGTGTGGGGGGGGTTAAATGTATTAAAGAAAAATAAGGACACACATTTTAAGCATAATATTCATATCATTTTAATCCGGACATAGCAACTGTCAAATTAGATTATGTTTCCTGTACATCAGTGATTGTTTTTTGGGTACCATTAACTGCTCAACAGCAGGTAAAGTAAGAACACAATCAGATGGTAAGATGATAAAACGAAATAGAAGACAGTTCAGAGACAGCATTTCTATTCAAATATGTGTCAGTGGTAGTAATACAAAATGAGTTTTATTCACAATTTTACTACTTTTTTTCTTGTAGTTTGTTTAATATGAATGTCCGCAGTGCCTTACAGATGGCTGCTTCTTACGCCACTGCACTAACTGAGCTGTTGTCAACACCTCGGAGGCTGTCAACGCTCAGCATGTTCACAACCAATGTTTTAAATAAAACTGCAATGTGGAAAACAAAAACACTCACTAACATCACTATCGGTATAACATTAGAACAGTATAGAAATTCAGCTACAGTGGGTGGCAGATACAGTGAGTTTCTCCTGTGTGATGTGTCACATGTAAGTCATAATGCCGATTTTTAATGATCATGTAAAGAAAAGACACTGGCAACATTCCTTTAATTATTTTGTTTACAGTCATTTTATGCCAAATTCATTAACATAGCTAAAATACAGAAAAACACATTTGCCATTGATCTTTAAGCTTTGAGCTGTGCCAAACAGTATGGACTGTGTTTTTGATATCTTAAGCACCAATTTATTCAACATGAACCATGAATGTAAACTTTGGAACTTTTTTTTCAAGACTCGTGTTAATTTTGCCAACATTTTTTGAATGCACATAGAGAACTGTATCATTGGCATATAATTATCTGCGGAGGAACAGAGCACTGGAGCATCATTAATAAACAGTGAAAAGACATTGGCTCCAAAATAGATCCCTGCGGTGTTGGTGCGGGGCCAGGCCCATCACCAGAGCTGGTGCTATTATGAATGTTCCTTCCAGCATCAGCCATGGATTCAGAATGGTCCCTGCATCAGAGCCTTCTTGAGGTGGATAGTCATAACTGGGCAGGTGGCTCGCGCCATGGACACCTACCTACTAGCCAACACAGCTGCTGGTGCTGGAAGGCTCTCCCCCTTGAGATGAGGCAGTCCAGCGATCCACAGGGTCCTGGATGATGTAAGGGTATATTGGGCCCTCAGACCACTTCCCCCCACCCCCTGCTGCCACCTCACTCTATTGGATAGAGTGGCTGAGACCCTTAAGCTTCCAGGCCTGTTACCCTAGCAGCAGTTCTACCAGTGATAGAGAATATGCAGTGCTGGTTTACGGAAACAAACCTGGCACTTTTCCAAGCACCTTCCTCAGCAACCTTCCTTCCTTCCTCACTGGTGGCTTTCCAGCCTCCTCTCCCTAGACATCCTTCTTGGAGGATAATGTCCTTTCTTCACATCTTTTCTGAACATATTCTCTTTCAATGATTCAGGAGACAGATGCAGGAGTTGTTGAATTGGCCATATCTTGTGCCCTTGTACTGTGCTACTGGGCTTCCTAGGATTGCCCAGTCTGGGCATGGTAGTGATCCCTCCCGGGCATACTGCCCTGGGAGTCAACCATGGTGGTCTGGAGATGCTCCTTCTCCACTCCCTCCAACTCTGAGGAGCTTTCAGATTTGGTACCATCTTCTGATCAGGTCTGCCGGGGATCTGTTACCCTTCTCTGGGACTGGCGTCTCTCCTGACCCCGAAGGGCAGTAGCCCCATCCTGGGGACTTTGCTTTATCTTCCCCCCACTATCACCATCACTACCACCATTGCAAGAATCTAAGTAGATGGATGCTTTGGGTAGGCAAATGTTTACTGCGATTCAGTATGCTGTGACCATAGCATCACACCAGGCACTGATGGCGACTTAACTAGTGACACCTGTTGGGGATCAGATGCATGTCCTGTTTTCTGATATGCCTACGAGTGATTAAGTGCAGTAAGATCTTGGTATAGCTGTTTAAGCGTATGGTAGCAGAAATAGCGTACTCATGGATAGAAAGCCTCAATGCACGAAAATGGCTTTTTATATGTTTTATGTATACCCTAGAGTGAAGGAGGGAGAGAGGTGATATGATTGAAACATTCAAACATCTTAAGGACATTAACGAGGTGAAAGAGTCTAACATGTTTCAATATAAGAAAAATAGCAGGACAGGAGGACACAGCATGAGATTAGACAGAGGCCGATTAAGGGGTAATGTGAGGAAGTTCTTTTTCACAGAAAGGGTGGTGAATGCATGGAACGGCCTACCTCAGGAAGTGGTGGATATGAATACAGTGCAGTGCTTCAAGACAGGCATGGGATAGGCATAAGGAAGCAATACAGATGAGTATGAATAGATAGGCCATTGACAGAGTACAGGCCTATGGCACATTCATAAGGTAGAAAAAATGGGCAGACTGGATGGGTCTTGCGGTCCTTATCTGCAGTCAGCTTCTGTTTCTATGTTTCATATATTTATTAAAGGAAGATCTGTAATGGTGAACGTAAAGTCAGGTGCCCAGGCAAGCGCCAGGCCCCCCCCCAGTTTTGTAATGCTTATGCCTAAAAATATCCAGGAATTTGTCTATTGTGCTTTCCTGGTCAATACAATAAAGCTGAGTGCCTTCAGTGGGAGAAATCAGTGCCTTAACTTATATTTATTGCATTTTATTTATTGAATTTTGTTGACCCGGTAAGGCCACTGGGCCTAGAAGTCCCTTTTTCAGGGGTGACTGGGGGGAGGAGGGGGATACAGATGGTAAGCAACTGAAATTGAACCAGATTACGCTGCTGGTGGTTTTTTTTTGTTTTTTTTTAGTGAATGGGAGAAAATTGTCCAGGACACCGGGGAAATTAACCATCTCTTTTTCGATAAGTGCCATGGGATCTTTAGCATCCACCTGAACTACCATCAATCCAGGCAGATGGGACCTCGGTTTAACGTCTCATCCGAAAGACAGCACCTCAGAAGTGCAGCACCCCCCTCATGCTGCACTACATGTCAGTACTGGGATATTAACCCAAGTGCCAGATGTGAGAACTGAACCCACAGCCCTCCGATCTCCCAGCCTCAGGGGCAAGTGTGCTACCTACTGAGCCACTGACACTGGCTATATCTAGAGTAGAGTACCTTGATGACCTGTGGACTTCCTGCAAACACCATCTTCCTTCTTATGATCCTCACTACCATGGCCGCTCATGCAAGGGGTCGCTTGCACCTGAGATAGTTAAATATCGTGCTGCTAGTATGCCATAGGCTATAGCAGTCACGTGATAGACATCCCCCAACAGCAATGGTGCCGATCTCTGCTGCCCCATGCCCTTCAACCCACAGTGCCCAACTCCCACCAGTGTGCACACCAGTTTTTCTCCTTTATGTATTTAGGGCTAGCTGCTCTGCGATAGAACCCCCAGCACAACCATTCATTTTTCTATGGCCCTCTCTCATCTTGCAACTTCCATTACCTCTGCACTACAGCAGCAATCACCACAGTTTGCTCTGTACCAGAAATAAATGTAATCTTATGAGCACTCAGCCACCTTACCACCACTCCAGATTTCTTCCAGCTCCCAAATGACAGAGAACGCCACCTATGTGGTGGAGTAACATGAATGGAAATATAGAAGCACAGACATGTAGAGCATATAAAGGTCCAGTGGCCCATCCAGTCTGATCAAGCCTGTATAATTTTGGGACCGTTACTACTGATAACGGTGTTACCACTCACTGAGAACAGCTCGTTACTATCCACCTTGTTTATTACACGGAGGTATTTTTATTTATTTATTTCAGTTTGGGATTAATACCTTTGAGCCAAGGGCTCATTTACAAAGGCTCCAGGTCAAAACAAACAGAAACAGAGATTAACAGTACCAGCAGTATACAAACAGAGACATTTGCTTGCAATGCTGTCATTATTACAAAGTTATATAGCAAACAAAGAGGGTTTTATAGCATACATAAAAAAGGAAGTAATGTTCTTAGCAGTCAATTTCCAATTAGGTTACAGATTAGTCATGAAATTTAAAGTGAGAACTTCATCATCAGTTATACGTGAAAAAAATTAGTTCAGAAATCTGCACCGGTGAAGAGAAGCATTTCAGGTAGCTAGTGCATGAGAGGGGTAAGGCCACCAGAAGGAGATTTTTGTTGATGCTGTGCATGAGTGGCAGCTTAAGGGGGCTTTGTCGTTGGGACAGGAGGGTCCATGGTGTGGAGTCGGGAGAGGGTCAAGGTGGGTAGGATGTGAGAGTTGGGGGAGTGGTTAGATGGGGGTGGATAGGCTGAGGAGATAGTAAGCGGGTGAGGGGTGGCAGCCTGAGGGGCTTTGTCGTTGGGATAGGAGGGTCCATGGTGCGGACTAGGGGTAGGAAATAAAAAGGGAGTGGTTTAGGTGGGGTGGATAGGGTGAGGAGATAGCAAGCGGGGGTTGGGGTGGGGAGAGGACTGGGCATGGGGTGGTGATGGGGTGATTGGAGGAAGAGGATAAGTCAATAGTAGTTATAGGAATGGTGGGTAGGACGAGTTGTTTAGAGACAGTTCAAGTGCTAGAGTTATAGTAAGCAAGGCACAATATGAGTATGTAAGTTTAGTGGTTAGTTTTTGTTGGGGCACTCACAAATACAGGCGAGCACTAGGAATGCTCAGCTTTGAAGGAGCTAACCTTGCTACATACAAGAAGGTCAGGAGGGAGATCATTTACCCACTTGGGTCCTCTATAAGAGAGAGAGATCTCTGGGCAGTTGTGGTATGCTTTAGGGGTACCACCAAGTCACCCTTCGATGCCCTTCGTGTGCTGACAGTTGGTTTATTTAGTTTGAATAGACAAGAGGTGGTTTCAGGTGCCTGCCTGAGCAAGGCTTTCTAAGCCGGAAGGCAGGCCTGGGTTTTGGCCCTGAGTTGAAGTGGTAGCCAACCAGTTGCCTTATAAAGGTCACAAGTGTGAGTCAATCGGTCTGCTCCCAGGACCAGCCTACATGCTTTATTGAGAAGATTTTTACCCTTTTGAGGGCTGTTTCAGTGCCAGGCTGTTGTGACAGTTTTGTGGAACCCCCCCCCCATCACCACTAGACAAACCACTCTACCCTGGACCCTATTTCTTAAAAAAAAATCTACTGCAGTAGTACTTGTCTTCTCTATAGGTCTTCCTTGACCTTTTTCACCTTTCTACCACAATGGGGTGGCCTCCTATTGTGGTATTCTTCTCTCTTCTAACCCGCTAATTTTCTACTTTTTGCCTAGGTGGTGATACTGTAGAGGCTGACCTAGCTGCCTGTTTTGGCTAAATAAATATTGGGAAGTAATCAAATTAAGCTATGTCCCTTTCAGTTTTAAAAAGGGAAGCTTGGAAACTAATTCATACTGTTTAAGTAAAATGCAGTAAAGCAAAGCCTGGTTGGAAAATAGAAAAGGGGTGGTTGCTTTGCACCACTTGATAAATGCATTCACATTCTCAAACAGACCCTGTTAATTATGTGCACACTTCTCATCAGTACTTTTCCCTTGCCCTATACCTCCCATATCTGTACTGCTAACGTGATCCTGTTCACTCATAGATACATAGACAGTGTCGGCAGGTAAGGGCCTATGGCCCACCCAGTCTACTCGTTTAGGGCTTAAATTGTATTGCATACAGACTGACACTTTCGGAGGCTTTTGGGGCTTAAAACTAAAGAAAATACTTCTTAGAAACCAGCCTTGTTCTGTGGTTGGTAATGCATTTAAAGGTTCTGATAAAGAACTGTTTCATGACATTCTTAGGGCATGTTTTGTTTTCAAGTTAATTTAAGCAAGAAATAAAGGCGGTACCTGTATGCTCTTGAGGCCTGCTCAGATGAAAATTAGTTTCCTTAAGGGCTGGAGGCCTCCTAGTGGACTCTATTTATTATACATTTATGGTGATGTCATGATTTGGAGGAGGAGACAAGGGTCAGTATAGGACCCTTGCTTATTCATCTCTGTTTATTTCTCCTATGAATAATGCTATTTTATAGTTTGTAAAGATTATTGCAGTACTCTTCAAGTGAGATAGATCTAGCAGAGTCTGAAGCCCCATTTCTTGTATTAGTATAGGATTATTCTCTGTAATAGATTAGGGGGCAGATCACATGATTGATGATGTCACAGTTTTCAGTATATAAAAAGACTTGGACTCAGTATGTGGTCAGTTAGGTTGTGAAGCACAGATGATGGTGGTCATGCTGAGAGGGAGCTAGTACCACTCTGTGACATTTGTTTTTTTTTTTCTTTCAGAGAAGAGTATATGAAGCTATTTCTTTTGGAATTAAGTTTATTTTCTTGTTTTCCTGAAGTTTTCTTTATTTTGTTTGGTTTAATAAAAGTCGCACTACATCAATTGGTGTAATTTCAAGAGAAAACTTGTGTCAAGTGTTGTCACTAACCACACCCACTCACAGCTGTAAATTACTAGGCCGTAGTAGATGGTAGATAGCACTGTGCTGCTTGTGACTAGCTTTAGGGCCTCAGACAGCAAGTAGTGTCGGTATTGATAAGGAAAACCTAATTTTGCATTGGCTGTTTTGACTACATGGTCAACGTGAGTTGTGAATGAAAAGGCAGTATCTACGTGAACCCCAAGATATTTGAATGTGTCTGCCTGCTCTAGTACAGCCCCCTTGCTACTCTGTACCTGAAGTTTCCCAAATTTCTTTCGGTTCTGTGGGACCGTAAAAAGCATGCTCTTAGTTTTTTTTATAATTGAGCATTAGTTTGTTGTTGAAGAACCATGCCTTGAGTTGGTGAAAATTTGCTTGTAGTTCATGGGTGATAGAGGGTTGGTTTTTGCTACATACGGAGACGACCGCATCATCAGCATATAACACAATATGTGCTGGGCAGATTGCTGGCAGCGGGTTAATGAAGAGGCTGAAGAGGAGCGGCCCCAGTGTTGAGCCCTGTGGGACTCCAAGGCTCTCCTCTCCTCTCTTGGCTCAGATAGAGTGAATTTTATTTTGACACATTGAGTCCGGCTTGAGAGGTAGCTTCTGAACCATGCAACCACGTCTGCGGACAGGCCTATAGTTAGTAGGTATTGCAGGAGGAGCTGATGGTTGACTGTATCTAATGCCTTTGTGAGGTCCATAAAGATAGACGCCACAGCCAGTCCATCATCAAAGGCATCATAGATTTTGGAGGTAAAGTCAACCAGATCAGTGATTGTGGAATGGTCTTTACGGAATCCATGTTGCTGGGCACAAAAGAGGTTGTATTTCAAAAGGAAATCCTTGAGCTGGTCGGAAACAATTCATTCAAGGGCTTTAGACGGGGGGGGGGATGGACGGAGATGGGCCTGTATTTAGACAAATTGGTAGCATCCCCTGTTTTGAGGACAGGGGTGATATACGCCTCCTTCCACCTGTCAGGGAACACTCCTGACCTTAGTGAGGCATTGAAAACTTTAGTGAGTGGATCCGTCAGTTTGTTTACTGCAAGTGCCACCAGCTTCATGTCAATAAGGTCGCTCCCCATCCTTGTCTTTCCTAGTACGTGCTTAACATATATGGTAGTGTCAGATCTGGTAATCAGTTTGAAGCAGAAGAGGGGTGCGTTGCTCTTGGCCATATGAGTCGATGGGATGGTTGGGTCATGATCAAGAATTGAGGGGTTCAGGTAGTTGCTGGGGAGTATCATGCTTAGATCAGTGAAAGACAGGTTAAAAGCATTGGCTTTGTCACCAGGCTTTTGATGTAACCCAGTGTCAGTGATTATAAGCCCTGGTTCAGCTTTGGAGGGTTTCCCTGCGAGTGATTTTACTGAGTCCCAGAACTTCTTCCTGTGGTCCCAGCTCCTTTTTGGAAGATCGTTGTGGTAGGTTACCTTAGCCTGCCAGATAAGTTTTGTGCAATTGTTTCTGGCAGACTTAGAAGCCATGAGATCTGCCAATTTTCATGTTGCTTTGGCCTTATGCCAGAGATTATCCCTTTCTCGTATGAGCGCAAGAAGGGAGCCTGTGAGCCATGGGTTAATAGCCCCTGAAGGTTTTTTAGTTTTATAGGGGGCAAAGATGTCACAGATCTTGTTAAACATTGTGAAAAGAAATTGAGGGCGTGGTTGCCATCTTCAGCTCTGTCTAGTGGCGACCAAGCCACAAGCTTCAGATATTGTTGAAAGTAGTCCAGTTGCTGAGGTCTCAGGGAGCGATTTCTCAAGACCTGGGGAACACAAGCAATGTTCTTATTCAGCCATGTGCATATTACTGGAGAGTGATCACTGAGAGTGTCTGGAAGGACAGTGACCTCAGATGTGTTCTGGACAGTTTGTAAGGAGCCATTCAATTAGTGTACTTGTGCCAGTTTTGTAATTAAATCTGGTAGCTTGTGAGACCAGTTGGGAGAGGTAGAGACCGGATACCTAATCGCGAACTGCAAGGATGTCTTTGGATAGCCAATTGGTATTGAAATCACCAACAATAATATGCTCCCAGTTGTATCTTACCTGTTTTAGGTTGCTGAGCACTTGCTGGATACCCGTTTTATGGGTGCCAGGGGGTATATACACAGTGAACAGTAATAGCACTTTGTTTTGTTTGCCCATGGTGAGCTTTTGGCTTAGTATTTGCGCCTTCCTGGTGTGAAAGCTACAAGGCAGTATTTGGGCATTCATCTCACTTTTCAGGTATACTAAGCATCCTCCACCCTGCTTAGTCAATCTATCCTGCCAGAACACTATGTAGCCGTCCAGGGCGATGGTGGTATCATTGATCTTGGGTGAGAGCCACGTTTCAGAAATGGCTATTATATCTGGTTTATGTAGCTCCACCCAGGCCTGGAACTGTGGTAGTTTGTTAACGAGACTGTGAATGTTTAATGAGACTAGCTTGAGGTGGCCTAGCCTCTTATGTGGACTGGCAGGAACTGGCTCTGGGTTAGTGTGGACATCCCCAGAGATCAGAAGCCGTATTAGTAGCAATTTACATAGTATGCAAGCCCAGTGTATCCATTTTAGCCTGTTTGTTTTTGCTCTGTGAGGCATAGTGTAAGGTATGTCCTCGACAGTATGGCCGCAAAGTAAGGCAGCTATAAGGATTCTGTGAGGTACAGGTGGTTTGTATATTTTGGGTGGGATTCTGAAGTCAAGTCTAAGGCAGGATTCAGTCAGTGTACCTCTTGATTTAAATCTGATGGGGGAGGTGAAACCTGATCAGGGTGCGAAATTCCTATACCTTAGGTGCCCCAGGGCAGGCACTTCTGTCTCAGGACACCTAGTGCTGTTTAGTGCCTGCCCCATGGGGCACCTAAAGTAGCTGTGCAGTAAGCAAGTCCTATTTCTTCCTTTTCCCTGATGTCTCCGTTTTTCCACAGACAGCTTTTATTTATTTTTTTCTTTTTAAAGACCATCCTTAACATCATTGTCTGGTTGTGCGGGAAAGCTGTCGGAGGACTGGTGCCATCCGCGATCACGAGACGCATTCTAGCATGATCAGTTGACAGGGAGGTTGAGAGTCAGGAGAGGCAGACGATGACGAGCTGGCTGACAGTCCCCTCCATTGATGGACAGAACCACCAGCAAGTGAAGCTGCGAGGGATCAGGTCATCAGGCTGGGAGGCAGCTTGCAGTGGACAGACACCAATCGGAGTGTCCTTAATTGGTCTGCCCGGCCCCTTCTCAGAGAGCGATCATGTGTGGTCTCCGCCAAGTGCGCCACTTCAGCCTATTCAATTGTTGAGAAAGGTTGTGCAGCGAGTGGTGCGCTTTTCAGAGTGGAGACTAGAAGACATTCAGTTGCGGTAGGTACACACTGCAGTCAGTGATTGCGATCAGACTATAAGTCCTAACTCCTGATTTACATTTTGAAAAAAAAAATCCAAAAGCTCTTTTAAGAGCGTGATTTAAATCTTCGATCCAACTTCCCAGGCTCAACCCTACCACTTGCAACTTGGAGTGGGGGGTGGGTGATGGCAGGAGAGGGTCTCTTACGTCTCACTGGAGGGAGAAAGAAAAAGACTCAGAGTCATATGCTTCACCTTTAAGAATGACCACTGCTACTCAGGGTTGGAAAAGTACTTTTTTAGGAGGAGGGTGGGTGTTTTATGCTACTGAGTGTGTGTGTGTGTGGGAGGGATTCTGAGCATCTGAGACAGTGAGCTAAATTTGCACTACAAACTGCTGTTGTCTCAGTCACTGTATACTAAAGAATAAGGAGGACTGACTGAGAGAGACAGTATTAAAAGAAAAAAAAGTAGACTGCAGGGGAAAAGGGACTTGGTCACCAAGGGAAACTAAAAGCAGCAGGGACCCATTCTTGCAGTCTGCAGGCACAGACTCGGTTACTGGGCGCTCACCTGAACTACCTAAAATCAAGAAATAAAACAATTATTTGCATTATCTCATCCTCCCTTGTCCTGCTTCCCATAAACAAAAAGCTCTCTTTCACTCAACTGTCTGAATCTAAACTATCAAAAACCTAAAAAAAAAAGAGCTACTGGGAGCGGAAGAAGCTATCTGAAATAAAAAAGCTCTTTCACGGAACTGGAATCTAAATAGAGCTACTGGGAGCTGAGAAGCTATCTGAAATTTAAATAAAATTTATAAGTTAGAGGACCTACTAAACTGTGTTCTTCTAAAGGACCCAAAATCCAACTAAATAAATAAAGCTCTTTCAAGGACTGCTGTGAGCTGAATTAGCCAAAAACTAGTTAAAAGGCCTTTTAAAAAGCTACTGTGTTTGGTACTACCTAAAATCTAAAATAGAAAAAAAGTCTCTTGAAAGCCTAAAGGGCAAGTGTGAGCAAAGTTAGCTAAATAAATATATAAAAACCTCCTTTAAGAGCTACTGTGTCTGTGGCTAGTAGTAACTAAAATCTGAAAAGGAAATCTCTTACAGTCTAGATGAGATACTGCACTGTTGACTACCTGAAATCTAAAAATAAATTCTAGTTGTTAAAACCTTAAAAGGCAAATGTGGGAGCAAATGTACAGTAGCTAAAAACTGAATATAAACACCCTGTAAGCGTGTACGGACATGTCGTCCCCAACATAATGTCGCAGTCAATACGTAGCGGATATTATGTCGCGTTGACAAAAGATTGTTACCGCAATTGTCGTTGATCGATCTTGCCACCGGATTAAATGTTGCACAACCAGATATGGAGCGGTCAAATAGTCGCATCTTATAGTAAAGAAATCACTAAGAAAGACTGAAATGCACATCCTCAGAGACACCGGAGACCCGTGCGACGAGATTGCAGACTGTAAATTACAGGGATGGGAAAGTCTCTCACCATGGGGGCCAAAAAATAAGTGAAGCAGCCTACTTTCCTTGCAAGGAACATGGGTGAGAGAAAATTTATATGGTTGAGTGATCTGGCACCTGTAGTGAGACTCTGGTTCAATACAGTTGCAGTCTGTAGTGCTACTGCTTATCTGGCGGGCCAGCGTCTTTCTACGATTTCTGAATTGAATCTGTCTGATCTCAAAGCAGAATTCATGAAATCTGGCATGTTTTCCAGGTTTATTTTTATCCCAAGTTTGTGGCTACAAATCTGCAGTAAAGTCAGTATAAAGTGAGGCAGTAAACTACCCGTTTTTTTCATTTTTTTAGAAAATATGTTGTACAGCTCCATCCCAAATCCTTGTTTATTTTATTAAGGTCAATTTGAACTTTAATGTTTGGTGGAATGCACATGGGAGTACATTTTATGTATAAGATTTTTTCCATGTTTTCTTTAGTAACATTTTGAGCTTCTCAAGGGAATTCCATTTCTAATTAGTCACTCATTACGTGTTCTGCAATGCAGTACTGCTTCTCGTGGTAAATTTATAGAGCCAGATAACTGAGTTAGCAGAGGGACAAAAAGTCGCACAGTGAAAGGGTAATGCAGTCACCGATCTTTGGTTGCGGAAGCTACATTTGCTCCGCGACCACTTCTGCCGGCAACTGCCTTTGATTTCAACATTTTGTCCGGCGCCTTTTGTCCACGGCAGTTATCACCGCAACATTGTGTCCGTATGTCCCTGTAGTCTGCGCCTATGGGCTGTATTAACTAACATCTGAACAGGAAATCTGTTATAGACCCTGCAACAGTATTTTGGAATATCTGATATCTAAATATAAAGGCTGGGGCAACAGTGAGACAAGCTAGTGAAACTAAACTAAGTAATAAAGTAAAAATCTGTATGAGCCTAGGTACTATGGTGGTAGTGTGGGTGAACTAAGTGTAACTAGCCATTTTCTTGAAAAATAAAAACTCCTTACACTTTACATACTGATGCTGGATAAGAGCTTATTATGACATGCAGCCAGACATTAAGCCACTTCAGTATAAGTACAGTAGCAGGGCCCTTGACAGGAATTCTGGGGCCCCTGCCATCTTGCAGCCCCATCCCTGCACACAGTATGCTGGGCAGTGGCTGCCTGGGCCCCTCTTGGCGCTGAGCCCTGGGAATTATCCCCTGCTGCACCACCCTCTCAAGGGCCCTGATAAGTAGGAGTTAACAACTTACTTAAAAACAGTTTGAAGTGAGCGCTTTTGCCTGGACTCTGCCCCTAGTGCTCTGTTCCCATATCTTTCTAACTTTCTTGACCTTACTGAAATAAATAAGACAAACACTCAGTCAGTTTTCATTATCTTGTGTTTATTACTGACAAGTCAACAAATTCAACATTTCAAAAAAAGGGGTGGCATGTAAAAAGTTTCTCAGGCATGTATGTTTACTGTTTACATGCCCCAGTGGGCATGTATTTTTTTTTCATGAATTTCATGCCCTGAACCTGATCCTGAGACAAGGTTCGTCCTGGGTCTAGTATTTTTGAAGCCCACCTCCAGTACAACATAGGTGATGAGTAGAGCAAGTAGCCCCATTTTTAGAGGTGCCGTCATGTATAAGTGTGCAATAGTCAGGGGCCTTAATATTCCGAGCAAGACTGTAGCACTAATATTGGGCTGCAGTAGTTTAGACATGTAGTAGTGTGGCACAACACCAGCAGTGAAAAGAAAAGTACTGGAGAGAATCCAAGAACAGAGTAGCTGCAGGGTAGCTGATTTGTGAGTGGGGAATCGACACAACCAATAGTGTCAGAGGAGCTGAGGAGAAGGAGGGGCTAACGTGTATTTAAAAAGCCATTGGGGAGGGGGTGAGCGGAAGAGCCAACTCCCCCCCCCCCCAAGCTCTGTTCTGTTTTTTGAATACAGTACAACAGTCACAAAGCCTAAACATTCGGCAGCTTTCCTGCTTTACTAGCATAACAAGTCTGATTTTTTTTTTTTTTTTAATAGCTGTAATCACACAATAGATGGCTGTATTAGAGGAATCTGCATGCTTTTGGACCCAGAATAGGATATCAGGGAGGTCAGCCAGTCACGAGAGACTGCCGAAGAGGCGCCAAGTTTAAAATCAGAGGCGCACTCAGTACCTTGTCCTGCATCTGGAGGGGTGGGCTGCTTCTGTTCAGCTGAACCAGAGGCGGTTCAGCTCAGGAATCCTGGCCACAGTGTGCCCGATTAAGGGCAGAGTGGCACATGGACCTTGTCCTGCTTCGGGAGGGGTGGGCTGTTTCTGTTCAGCTGAACCAGAGGCGGTTTAGCTCAGGAATCCTGGCCACAGTGTGCCCGATAAAGGGCAGAGTGGCGTCAGGACCTTGTCCAGCTTCGGGAGGGGTGGCCTGCTTCTGTTCAGTTGAACCAGAGGCGGTTCAGCTCAGGAGTCATGGCCGCAGTGTGCCCATCTCAGTCATGTCACCCCTCTTTCTCCTGTCCTTCAACGTGTGCATGTTGAGATCCTCCACGTGCCCCCTCTAGGACCTACCCTGTTGCCCCTGTATCATTTTACTGACTTGTCTCTACACTAACTCAGACCTGGCCCTGTCCTTTTCCAGGTGGGTTCCCAAACTGCACACATTAAGTGTAGGGCTGACACATGATTAATACATAAAAAAAGGGTACAAAAAGAAAATGAAACCAATAAAAAAGGTTTATGCCACCTGCATATTCATATTCGTTCTCAAAAGGCAGTTTTACTCTGTGTACCCCAAAAGAGACCTGTGAAATGAAAGAGCAGACTATAGCAGCAGAGAAACCAAACAGTGAATTGAAGAACATATCTTTGCAGATTGTCCTTTGACTATACGTTTGTCTTTTTCTCTTAAGCAAAGTAGAATGCAAACCTGCAGCCGATTACCAAGCAGTGTGCGCACTTGGCTGAATTATGCGGACTGAAAACATTCGAGAAGCAGTGCAGAGTTCAGTTTTTGAGATTCAGTTTGTCTGCTTTGTTTTCCTGTGTCCAGGGACAGCGGTAGAGAGGGCAAAAAGGGAAAAAGTCGCAGCCTACCCAGAAATGGCTCACTTTCCATTTGACAGTGGGACCATAGCAGAGCACCTGGTTTGTAACAATAGCAGAAAGATGGAAAGTGAACATTAGGAAAGTATTTTTGCTTGGCAGATTTTAGCTTCTGTACTGGTGAAATTTGTACTTTCGATTAGATTTTGACCCAATTTCTTAGTTTGACCCACATTTTTATACCATTGAGTCTAACTTGACCCTGTTTCAGTGCTGCCACTGCCTCTGTCACTTCACTAATCCGGATGCTGCGACACAGGATCAGGGCTCTGCATCTTTTCCCTGTTGGGGAACAAGGACTAGAGATGGAGCAAAGGTGGCGCTCATTCCTGGAAATTTGCACTTAAACTGTAATAAAAAATCTCCTCCCACCCGCTGTGCAGTAATGCCTGCCCTGTCCCACCTCCCAAAAACTTTCTAGTCATATATCCCCCTCCCATCCACTGCTGGCACCCTGCCACCTCCCCGGCAAATTTCAAACAAGTAATATAAAATAGAGTGATATGAAAGTTCATATCCTTCCCCACACCTACGAAGAACGCCCCCAAAGTACCACCATCTGATCAAGTTGTCATAAGACTAACTAACCCCTTCTGGGCCCCACCTATCCACCACCACCCAGAAAACATATGACCTATAATGACATGGTCCCCTGGTGCAGAGCGTCTGCTCTGTTCAGTGTCCATCTTGGTAAGGGCACTGTAGCACAAATGACGGTGTTGTATATGAAGCCTTAATTCTTGTTCAGCCCATGTATATCTGTTCCAAAAAGCCTCATAAATATTACTTCCCAAAGAAGTCTTGTAAAACTGCCACTGTAAGATCCTTCAGAGAATGGTTGTTCTGGGAGAAGTGCTCAGTCACTGGTGTCTAGTTGTCTGAGTGTTTGATAGTGGATCTGTGTCCATTCATGTGTTTACAGAGTGTTTGTCCCATTTCACCCACCTGTCATCCATTTGATCATTTTTTTTATTCAAAACTATATACAAGAAATGAAATCAAAAGTACAGGAGACAGATAAGAAAACAATTGTACATTCCATATATGACACATAATATCTAGGTGCAACTAATTAACATTCAGGCTATCAAAATTGCTATTCTATGTACCGTGGAGGCGCAAGGTTTATTTCAAATAAACATCTCTATATCCATACACTGGTATCTCTCATTCAGAATGCGCCAACATTTCTTTACCAGAATTGTTCTGAACAAGGCAAGGCTTGGGTAGAGTAAAACTAGTAGAGTGGAGGTTACAGAAGAGTATAGCAGAAAACTGCTTGGGCAGAAAAAGAAAGCGAGATAAGGTGGGGAAGGAATTACGGAATAAATTCAAGGTATTTATCTAGCTAGTATAATACCCACTTGCACCAGCAAATTTCAAATAAAGGTAGTCTGTCCATAATCTGATATGTTACGCGCTCTAGTGTGTAACATCTTATTAGACAAGTGAAATTGTTGGTGTTGCATGAGAAAAGTACAGTTACATAAGAACGTACCATAGCAGATCTTCGAGAGAGGCTCTTGCAGTAGGTAATAACCATTAGGACTAAGCCGCCAGCCGCTAGGACCACACGGAAAACTTTAGCTAGCAGTGTATAGCGGGGGACTGCCCCCAACGTGACGTGACTGGCGCCGGCCAGATGCCATGTAAGGGGGGGGGGTTCCATCGCCCGCCCTCCAGTTCTCCCACTGGGGACCTGAAAGGTATGACAGGAGAAAGGAGTGGGCTTCTGGAGCCAATAGAAAGGCTGAAAAAGAACAGCAGCGGGGGAAGGGGGGTTAGGGAAAGGCTAACCTACTGCAAGAGCCTCTCTCAAAGATCTACTGTTACGGTAAGTTCTTACATAACTGTACTATCTTACTTCAAGAGGGCTCTTGCAGTAGGTAATAACCATTAGGACTGAGTCCCAAGCAGTGAAATTCAGACAAAGGCTGAACACGAGAGGCTGGAAAGGTCTGCAGTAGGCGCAAGATTAAGACAGGAGGCCCTAAAGGACGGCTAGTACAAAGCCTGCCCTGCGCTGAGAGGCAATGTCCAGACTGTTATGTTTAGTGAAGGTGTGGACAGAGCTCCAAGTGGCTGCCGTACAAATATCCAAGGCAGAAATATTTCTGAAATGCAGTAGAGGCAGCCATGCCTCTGGTTGAGTGCCTTTTAACTTCCACTGGAAGTGGTTTGTTATACTTCTGATAAAACACAATGCAGTTTGCCAGTCATTTGGATAAACAGTTTGGAAACTGCTGCTTCCTCTCTTTTGGGCGCAAAGGAAACAAAAAGCTGATCCATTTTGCGGACTGACTTCGTCCGATTTGTGTAGTAACGTAAAATTCTGTGCACATCTAAGGTGTGAAGAATTGCCTCCCCTTGATTGGAATGTGCAGGGTAATACATTGGTAAGTGCATAGTCTGATTCAAAGTAAACTCAAAAACTACCTTCGGTAGAAACTTGGGATTTGTACGCAGAGCCA
This sequence comes from Neoceratodus forsteri, assembly GCA_016271365.2. Taxonomy (NCBI): domain Eukaryota; kingdom Metazoa; phylum Chordata; order Ceratodontiformes; family Ceratodontidae; genus Neoceratodus; species Neoceratodus forsteri. The sequence continues at coordinate 815,468,025 of CM028135.1, forward strand.
CCCGGTTTCTGGGGAAAATCAAATCGTGTTCCTTGCACATAAGAGCCTGAAGCTCAGAAATCCTCTGAGCCGAAGTAATGGCAACTAAAAAGAGCACTTTCCATGACAGATAGCGCAGGTCGCAACTCACAGCCAGTTCAAAAGGAGGCAGGGTGAGTTTCTTGAGAACAAAGTTCAGATCCCACAGGGGAAACAGGGTTCCTCACTGGGATTTCAAATGGAGTATCCCCTTCAGATAAATTTGGGATACCTCCAACTGAGCCAGGGTTTTGCCGTCCACTGGGGTGTGGTAGGCAGAAATGGCAGACAAGTGGACCTTCAGTGAAGAATAGCTGAGCCCAAGGTCTGAAAGGTGCAGCTGGTGCTCCTTGACCTGCGGGACAGGGCAGGAGAAAAGGTCCCAGTCCCTTGAAGTTGCCCAAATGGAAAACCGTTTCCATGTCAGAGTGTAAGTGGTTCTTGTGGACAGCTTTCTGACTTCCACAAGGACTTGAGCAACTCTGGAAGAGACTCCAAAGCGCGAGGCAGCTATGTCAGGAGGTGCCACGCATGAAGGTGAAGGGACTGGAGTCCTGAATGAACCAGCCTGCCCTGCTCCTGGGCAAGAAGGTCTTGGCACAAGGGTAGTGGAACTGGAGACTCTGCCACTAACTGCTGGAGCAGAGGGAACCAAATTTGACGAGGCCAGTAAGGGGCAATCAGAATCGTGTGAGCCCCTTCCGCCCATAATTTCAGGAGTACCCTCTGCAGGAGTGGAAAGGGAGGGAAAGCATACAAGAACCTCCCTGTCCAGCAAAGAGACAGCACGTGTCATCAAAAAACACCAGGCCCAGGAACGAGCAAGCAGAAACCGGGTAGTTTTGCGTTGTATGGGGAGATGAACAAATCCAGATCTGGGTGACCCCAGAGGGTGAAGATGTCTTCAGCCACCAACTCAGTTCCCATTCGTAGGCCCTTGCTTGGGTGCGACTGAGACTGTCCGCTAGGACGTTTTGAACTCCCAAGATGTGTACCTCCATAAGCTGGAGGCAGTGCTGGACTGCCCAGTCCTATACATGCATCGCTTCCCTGCACAGGGTATACGAACGCGTGCCTCCTTGTTTGTTGAGGTACCATACCACACACATGTTGTCTGACAGGACTAACAGTGTACCTGGGAGGAGACGGGACTGGAATGCCTGAAGGGCATACAACACCGCCCTCATTTCTAGCACGTTGATATGCAGAGGGAGCTCCCTCTGAGACCAGGATCCTTGAGTTCTGCAGTCTCTCAGATGGGCTCCCCAGTCCTGACCTGAGGCATCCGTTGTCAGGGACTGGTTTGGAGTGGGGGGTTGGAACGGAATGCTTCGGCAGAGATTGTTCAAATCCTGCCACCAGAGGAGATCCTGCCGCATGGGATTGGACACCTGCTGTCGAGGTCGTCCGATCTCTAATCCCATTGAACACGGAGAGTCCATTGCGTGACCCGCATGTGGAGCCTTGCTAACAGAACAGTGGGGATGGCTGCTGCCATAAGGCCCAGGAGACATAAAACGGCTCTGGCCGTTACCCAGCGGCTGGAGGCCACATGCCTGGCCTGCTGCTGCAACATGTCCACCCTGTCCAAAGGGAGGAAAGCCTGACCCTGGGTTGTATCCAATACTTCACCAATAAATTGAAGGTGCTGAGAAGGGATAAGGTGAGACTTGGGGTAGTTCACTGTAATACCCAACTGATGGAAAAGATCCAGGGTAGTAGACAGAGAGGTTACCCAGCTGCCCCTCAATGGGGCTGACAGAAGCCTATCGTCAAGGTAAGGGAACACGTAATAGCCCTGATGACGCAAAGTCACTGCCACTGCTGCTATGCACTTAGTAAAGACCCTGAGTGCTGAAGACAGGCCAAAGGGGAGAGCATTGAACTGGAAGTGCACCCCCTGGAAGACAAACCTGAAGAAGTGGCAGTGGGCAGGGAAGACTGGAATATGCAGGTAGGCATCCTGCATGTCTAGTGCACAGAGCCACTGTCCCTGATGAAGCAGTGGCAACAGACCAGGAAGTCAGCATGCAAAATCTCTTGTACTCTACATACAGGTTAAGCGTGCTGAGGTCCAATATTGGCTGAAGGTCTCCCGTCTTTTTGGGGACCAGAATGAAGTGGGAGTAGTATCCCCTTCCAATCTGGCCCTGAGGAATGGGCTATATGGCGGATTTTCTCAGCAGAGCCTCAATTTCCTCTTGGATGAGTGGAGTGTGACCTTTGGGTAGTGAGAGTGACCTGGAGGGTTTTCTGGAGGTCTCTCGAGAAATTCTAGTGTGTGACCTTGAGCTATGAACTGAAGGACCGACGGGTCTGCCGTGATCGCCTCCTACCCCGTCAGGTGGCTGACAAACCTGCCCCCTACCAGCTCCTCCAGACCCAGTGGAGGAAGAGGGGGGCAAGCCGTGAGTCAGGAGGCAGTGGGAGGGTTGGGATGCACCACCCCGGAGGCTCTCTGAGACTTGGCTGGAGCGGAGGAGGCTGAGGAAGTAGCCCGACGCCTGGTCTGATATCTGGCAGCTGCTGCCTTTGTTGGTGACAAAAGGGCTGCTTAGGCTTAGTATTAGACCAGTACAGAGATTGCAGTGAGCGTAAAGCTTTGCCACTCTCTTGTAATTCTGTTAGAATGTCCTTGACATCTCCCCCAAAGAGGTCGGAGCCTCGGAAAGGGGCATCTACAATAGAGGTCTGAACATCCTGGGCGAATCCAGAGACCCGCAGTCAGGAGTATCTTCGTGGGCAAACAGCCGTGTTAGTGCTCCGAGCTGAAGCATCGACATCATCATATATGGTTCGCAAGACATGGCGGCAGGTAATCTCAGCCATTCTGTCTGTTCAATTTTTAGTCCTGGCTTCAGAAGCAGGCAAGGCCTCAAATTTAGACTTGAGCTGCCCCAGTGCAGTCTTTTGCTAAAGAATCATATGGCTCAGATCAGAGCCCGCATAGCCAGAGTAGAGGACGAGAAGAACTTATGTCCGAACTGGTCCAGCTGCCTTGACTCCTTATCTGGAGGTGAGGTACTCGTATGTTTGGGCTTAGTGGTGCGGTCATGTGCTGCGTTGATGACCCTTGAATCAGCCTTGGGGTGGGTACTGAGGTGGTTTTTGCCCTCCGGGGAATGGTATAACCTGTCCACCTTTTTGGAGACGACGACCAACGATGGTTGCTGCCAGATAGTGGCAGTCGGGTCTTCATGAGGCCCAATCTATGGGGGTGATGAGAAGGGAAGACAGCTCGGGGAGGTTGAGGTGCTCTGCCAATCTCTTACACTGAGGATTCTGGTCCTCAGTCATCTAACCATGAGCCTCCTGGATCTTCTTGAGGATTTCCATAAAGGAAGGGTCCTCTGGGGGAGACTTGGGAGTCTCCTTAGGCTTGGGATCCTCTGGAGGAGGAATCTCATACCCAGAGGCAGATGAAGAGTCAGACTCTGAGTCCTGTGAAGGGCTCCCATCTGGGGACAAAGTCATAGGAAGGGGAACCTTCTTGTAAGGCTCAACCAACCCGATGCGACGGCCCTCCACAGAGGAGGTACCCAGCGTGCGACACAGTGTGGAAGGGCGCGTCTCCACCGGTGACGGAGACCGTGGAGTGGGAGTCAGGTGGACTGGTGTGGAGGCCACTACTGGCTGATGGTGGTCAGCTCTGTAACCAGCTGAGACTTGGTTTTGGCCTACCAAGAATCAAAAAAGGCCTCAAAATTCACCTGCGGCTGTAGAGGAGGCAGAGGTGGAGGTGGCTGGTACAGCGACGCATAGTGTGGCATCAGATAGCCTGGCACCGGGTGTTGCGGTGTTGGGTAGCCTGGCATTGGATAGCTGGGAGTTGGATAGCCCGGCGTTGGGTACTGCGGTGTCGGATACCCCGGGATAGGGTATTGCAGCATCGGATAACCTGATGTCAGGTAGCCTGGTGTAGACCCCGACGGTGGTGCCAAAGTACCTGACGGTGGCCTGGAAGGAATATGGGAGGGCCCTGGTAGGGTCAGGTTATGCTGCGGGCCTGTTGGAGGAAGACTCAGTGTCAGTCCCGAAGGGCCAGAGGGACCCACCGGAGTCGGGGGAGAAGTAGAAGGCTCAGACAGTGGGTCCAGAGGGATGGGCATCAGAGTCCCTGAAGGGAGGTCCTTCGACAGGCGCTCCTGGTGCTGGCATGTTTGAGGGACCAGCGGGCGGCCGCTCCGCCGGCTTCGAAGTGATCGGGGAATCTGGAGGTACCACCGGAGGTGGTCTAGGAGGGTCCTGGGTGGGTGATTTCTTCCGAGGATTCTGCGGCATAAACAGCAGCAGGCGCTGGTCTGGAAGACTGATGTCAGACTGTTATCAGGGTCTAACGGGAGAGCCGTGGCATGGCATTCGTGGGAAGGACCAGTGGCTGACTTACCAACCAGGGCTGTGCTTTCATCGGAAGGCCCAATGCCCAACTTACCAGCCGAACTACTCGGCTTACTCCCGGGAGTTTTGAGGGGCCTAAGAGTGGTTGGGGCCTCTAAATCCCGGGAGGTGCCCGCCTGAATTGTAACCAGCTCAGGTGGGGGGGACCTCAGTCTGCTCTGTAGCGGAAACTGACTGAGCCAGAGGGGTGCTTCCCTTGCTGGAGGAACGGTGTGTCTCTTTGTCTTTCTTCTGCTTGTGGGAGTCAGAAGAACCTCCCAGAGACATAGGAGCACTTTGCATCTGCTGCAGCTCTTTCTCTATGGAAGCAAGTTTGTCTTCAAAAAGTGGGCTTCCAGGGCCTGTATTTCTTTCTTTTTTTTTTTTTTTTTTTTTTTATCACATCTATTTTTCTGCACCCGCTGCGGCGCCTTACTGGCAGGGGCATTCAGCTGTCAGCCCTGCCTGCCAGGAAAGCAGCAGGCTCACTCGCATGATGGGGGATCTGGTTCGGCCATCGCCGACCCACTGGAGGGCCTTCCCATACCCTACCAAGTCAGGCCGGCCCTGGACCCTCCCAACGCAATTCTACGACAGTCCTCCCGGTGGTGCAGGGCACGGCCATCAATCTGCATGGTCGCGCCCAGCCATTTTCCTCCTAGTTTTCTCCCTAGGAGTGTGAACTTGCAATGACATCCAGGCACTACATGCCGATGTCCGCCGTGCTCCCCCTCTTCACTGACATCTGCACTAGTAGTTCCTCCGGGCATCTCCAGGGGCCGCTACAGCGCGGTGTAGTTCCCCAACCCTCCCCAGGACTAGAAGAGCAGTCAACGGATGCTCAATCCTAGTCCTCCCCCGCCGACTCAAGCTCGTTTCTGAACCCAGGTCACCGGTGTGGCATCCAGCACCTCAACCCTCAGCGCCACCAGGCTGGCCTGGGCCTGCATTTCTGGCAGGCTGCACAGGCCTCGGTGTCATGTTCAGGTCCCAAGCACAAAAGGCATCAAGTGTGGGTATCCTTCTCCAGCAGCTGCTTGCCGCAGGCGCACTTCTTGTGATGCAATTTGGAAGGAGTTGGAGAAGACATGCAATTTGATGACAAGTACAATTTGTATTAGGAAAAACAAGGAAAACTCGAAAGATCTGCTTATCGAAAATGACGGTTGAACTGTAGCAGTGTTCCGCGAGACCCGACATGCGCAGGTTGGCGGCAGGAAAGAACTGGAGGGTGGACGTTGGGACCACCCTTTATATGGCGCCTGGCCGACACCAGTCACGTGACATTAGGGGCAGTCTCCCGCTATACAATGCTGGCTAAAGTTTTCCGTGTGATCCTTGTGCCTGGTGTCTCAGCCCTAATGGTTATTACCTACTGCAAGAGCCCTCTCGAAGTAAGATCACCCTTTTATTTTGTATTACTCTTTGGTAAATGGAGAGTAGACAGAGTCAGATCTGAAAGGCAAAATCAAAGACATTCATGCAAAACTTAATCTGGGAAGCAAAATTCATGAGGCTTTTTCAAACAGATACGCATGGTCTTAAGAAAAAGTTTGACTTCCTCACACATTACCAGATCCCAAACTGGATTTTGACAGTTTCCACTGCAGCTCTGGACCCTACCATTTAGAATTAATTTATCTATGTATGTATTTATTTTTAAATCTCTCTCTGTTGTTGGGACATAATTGAATTAAAGGAGCCACCTGTTCAGGTACCGCTTAATTACATTTCTGAACTAGCACCATTCCACATCCTGCATACTTTAATGTAACTTTAAATCTTACTTCGAGAGGGCTCTTGTAGTAGGTAATTACATATAGGAATGACGTCGGCAGGCGGCAGGACCCCATGGAAAAATTTCTAGCTAGCAGTCCCTGGTGAGGGACCACCCCCATGTCAGGTGACCGGCATCAGGAGACGTCGGTATAAAGGGGCGGCCGCTTTCCAGTTCTTTCCCACCACAGGCCAAAAGAGACTGGACGAGAGAGGAGTGGATATTTCCCTGAATGGAAAAGGAGCTGAAAAAGCTTAGGGGGATGCAGGGCGGGAAGGTATTACCTACTGCAAGAGCCTACCCAGAAAAGGCGGCAGCAATCCCTGTAAGCCCACATCTTGAAGAAAAAGATGAGTTCGTTGGAGAAGGAGCTCAAAAAACTGAGGCAGGCGTCCACTTCTCCCGAAGGCCATCGTAAGAAGAAAGACAAGGAGAGGCACCGGGACAAGGGCTCCTTCACCGCGTCTCCCTCGGGAGTCGCCGTGACTCGGGTAACTTCCCCTTCAGGGGACCGCTCCTCGATGGCCGCCTCGGAGGCTTCTGAGGCGGTGTCGGCCCGTCCATCTGGCTCACACTCGGGCCTTTTGGGCGCCTCCGGAGCAATTAGGCCTCCTTCCCAGTTCAGCCGTAACCCAGCGACCTACTGGTGTCAAGCGACTCCGGTAAGCGGACGTGCGGCTCCTCCGACGTCCGCGCGGAGAAAGCTGGTAAGGCACACGACCCTTCAGAGCGGCACGCGGCACCTCTCTCGCCAGGCCAGGCCTACCCTTCCTCTCGGTCTGCCTCTGGCGAGGGGTCCCATAAGTCGGATGCCGGCTCCTCCGGTGCCCAACGGGATCTCACTGTAAAACCGCACGTTGGCTCCTCCAACATCCGGTCGGCAAAAGAACTGACGACGGACCCCCCACGTCCGTCGTGCCTGGTTCTCTGCAGACTTCGCTGCCCTCTGGGGACCCTGAGTCCGCTCAGCCCGACCCCGGGGATTTTTCTCCTCCATCCCCGGGCGACGCTGGGGTTCCTCCTCCGTCAGACCATCCTCCTTTAGGTGCGCCGGATCTGACACCGGTTTCCCAAGCACCGGCTCCAATGCCGGTGCCTCCAACACCGGTTTTTACCGACTCCGGCCGACATCCCACTCCCAGATGTCACCCCAACGCCGGGCCCTCCAATCTGGACCTGCACGTGAGGCCGCTGGCCAGACCGTCTGCTCCGGCAGCTCCTCCGGCTCCCGGATACCCTCCTTCCTATCCGGGACCACAGTATCCGGCGCCACAGTACCCGACGCCAGTCTTTCCAACACTGCAGTACCCGACGCCACAACACCCGATGCCTGGTTTTCTGCCGCTGGGTTTCGGATACTCCCCATATGGATATAATCCATACCCTTATCCCCCTCCTCCACCACCCCTACAGCCGCCGGTGGATTTGCAGGAGACTCTGGCCTCCTGGTGGGCTGAGGCCAAGGCTCAGCTCAGCAGGGAGGTGGAGAGCCACCTACCGACGATGGTGCCGACCCAGGTTCCCGTATGTCCACGGCAGTACACTCCCTCACCACCTCCGGACACCAGGGCTATCCTCTCTGGGTCCAGAGAGGGGCAGGATACGCTTCCTCGGGTGCTTCCCAAGGGATCTGTTCCTCCCCCGGGTCAAGAAAGGGAGTCTTTTTCCCTCTTCTTCTTCCTCTTCCCCCTCGGACTCCTCAGATTCCTCCGACGGTTGCTCTGAAAGGGACGACAAGCCACGCTCTCCGTCGAAGCCCAGGCCAAAGACTCCTCCAAAGTCTCCTCCGGAAGATCCTTCCTTTACAGAGTTGCTACGCAAAATCCAGGAGGTCATCAGTGGCAGTCTTTGGAACCAGACCCTCAGCAGTTGAAACTTGCCGGGCGTCTGGATCTGCCCGTGACAGCTCCTACTGTGGTGCCACTCTGGATAGAGCCTCATGCCGACCTCGTTACCACCATTTGGAAACAGCCGTCGGCTCTAGCCCCTCTTCTGCGGAAGTCGAGTAGGCTATACCAGGCTCCAGAGGGTGTTAACTTCTTAGATTCTCACCCTCGTGCTGACTTAGTAGTGATTAGCAACTGGTCACGGCTGGTCGGCTAACCCAAAACATCTTAGCTCATTGCCGCCTGACAAAGAATCCCGCCTACTGGACCAGTATGGTAAGAAGATCTTTGCTTCTTCCACGCTGGTAATTAGGGCCTTGAACTATGTCGGTCATATGGGGGATTACCAGAAAGCCATTCTTACTCGGGTGGAAGCCAAACTAGACTCCCTGCCAGACTCTCAGGTCAAGCAGGAGTTAGCTGATCTTGTCCGCTCTGCATGTTTGGCCAGTTGACACATGCTTCGTGCGACCTACGATGCAGTGGACACTGCTGGACGGAGCTCGGCTTTTGTCGTAGGCCTACGGCGTCACGCGTGGCTCCGTGTGTCAGGGTTGGTCCCGGAAGTGCAGTCCGCTATCCAGGAAGTGCCCTTCTGGGGGTCGGTGCTTTTTGGTGGGGATGTCAAGGACATCATCACCGATTTGCAGGAGAAGGGGATGCCACTAAAGTCTGTTGACTCAATGTACCATCCCCACCAACTGCAGCGTTGTCCCTTTCGAAGACGGAATCAGCCCAAGGCGAAACCCCAGGGAAAGCAGGCCACAAAGCGTCAGGCCCCCACAGCTTCTAAGCCGCCCCCGGCCCAAAAAAGCAGCGGGTGCTTCAGCTGCAGCGCTGCCCCACACCACCTGACTCCTCTCCTATCCCACAGCCTCCGGACTCCCCGGAGGAACCGGTAGGAGGGAGGTTTTCCCTCCACCTTCCGGGCTGGGAGAGGATAACATCAGATTCTTGGGTGCTCCAGCTGATCGCAGAAGGACACTCAATAGAGTTTCTACAGCAACTGCCTTGCCGGCCCCCACAAAGTCGTCAGATTCATGGGAACATCTTCTCTTGGTCCAGGAAGAGATTTCAGCTCTGCTGCTGAAAGAAGCAATAGAGGGACAGGTTACTATTCCCACTTCTTCCTGGTCCCAAAGAAGACAGGAGATCTAAGACCCATTCTAGATCTCAGTTCCCTGAATCTTTTTGTGGAATACAAAAGGTTCAGAATGCTCTTGTTACAGAGCCTTCTGCCCCTCCTTCAGTTGGGACAATGGCTGTGTGCTCTGCATATGCAGGATGCTTACCTGCACATTTCCATTCGCCCGTCTCATAGCAAATATCTTCATTTTGCATTCCAGGGGGACCACTACCAGTTCAAGGCACTTCCGTTTGGCCTATCCTCGGCTCTCTGAGTATTTACCAAATTCCTGGCAGTGGTGGCGGCCTACCTGCGTACTCAGGGGGTGCAGGTTTTCCCGTACCTGGACGATTGGCTCCTGGCGGCCTCGTCCAGGGAGGAACTCCTGTGCTGCCTTGACCTTAGCCAGCAGGTTTTTGCCTGCCTGGGTATTACCATCAGCCATTCCAAGTCTCACTTGATCCCATCTCAGAGACTACAGTTTATAGAGGAGATTCTAGACATGACCATTGGCAGGGCCTTCCTGCCACCGGACCGGGCGTCCACCCTCCAGACTCAAGTAAGTCTGTTGTCCGGCCGCAGGTGGATCAGTGCAAGGTCAGTCCTTCGCCTTCTCGGGCTCATGGCGGCTGCTATCCCGACAGTCCCTCACGCTCGGCTTCACATGCGAATTTCTCAGTGGACACTCCGCTCCCAATGGGATCAGTTCGTGGACGACTTAGATCACCCAGTTCTAGTCTCCTCGCCAGTGCTCCGAGACTTGCAGTGGTGGATGGTTCAAGAGAACCTGCTTCCGGGAGTTCCTTTCTTTCATCCTCCCCCCTTCCGGACTCTCACCACAGACGCCTCGGGCGAAGGTTGGGGAGCCCATCTAGGTCACCATCGAACCCAGGGCTCTTGGTCCAAGCTCGAACAGACACACCACATCAATGTGCTTGAGCTTGAGCAGTGTTATGCGCTCTCAAGCCCTTCACCCATACATCTTTCCCAGTGACATAGCCGTTCAGACGGACAATATGTGTGTGGTTTGGTACATCAACAAACGGGGCGGGGGGACTTGGTTCTACCCTCCTTTGCAGGGAAGCAATGAGGGTTTGGGATTGGGCAACACAACACGACCTTCACCTGATGGCAATTCATGTTCCGGGAGTCGACAGCACCTTGGCAGACAAGCTAAGTCGCTCGTCTGCTCTGGCTCACGAGTGGGAACTGGACCAAGGGGTCCTAGAAAGTATCTTCCGACTCTGGGGAACACCACAGGTCGACCTGTTCGCATCTCCTCTAAACGCAAAGCTTTCCGTAGTCTGCTCGCTCGTTCCAGAATGAGGCGTTTTCTGGAGAGACACACTGTCTCTAGACTGGAAGGACAGATTCGTCTATGCCTTTCCCCCAATTCCACTTATCCCACGAGTCTTAAGGAAACTAGCTTCAGAAGGAACATGAATGATTCTTATTGCCCCTTTCTGGCCCAGGCAAGTTTGGTTCTGTCTTCTACAACAATACTCAGAGGATCATCCTCTTCCTCTATCACGAGGTTTGCTAACCCAGGATCAGGGGACCCTGGTCCATCCAGGCCTCAAATCTCTTCAGCTGCATACATGGCTCCTGCAGACTTAGCTCAATCCCACTTCGGGGTTTCTCCCCAAGTGGCAGAGATTTTGGTGGAGGCTAGAAAACCCTCTACTAGATCTACTTATGCCATGAAGTGGAAAAGGTTCACTATCTGGGCTGCCTCTAAGAATGTGGAACCCTTTTCCTGTTCAGCGGTTTTTCTGCTGGAGTACCTACGCCATCTTTTTGACCGGGGTCTTAGTCATTCTTCTCTGAAAGTCCACATGGCGGCCATCTCGGCCTATCATGTCCCCTTTGCAGACAAGACATTTGCTCAACTGGAGGTCTCTATGACTTTCCTTAGAGGGGTCCTCCATCTGAGTCCTCCCATACGTACTCCTGCTCCCCCTTGGGATTTGAACTTTGTTCTCGAGAAACTTACTCTGCCTCCTTTTGAACTGGCAGCTTCCACAGACTTGAAGTTCCTTTCATGGAAGACTCTCTTCCTGGTGGCCATTACTTCCACTCGGAGAATTTCCGAGCTTCAGGCCCTGATGTGTCAAATTCCATACTTGACTTTTCACAAGGAGCGTGTGGCTCTGCTCACTAACCCTAAGTTTCTTCCTAAGGTAGTAGCGGAGTCTACTCTGAACCAGTCCATAGAGTTACCCACCTTTTTTACGCAATACTCCAATCAAGGGGAGTATTTACTCCATACTATGGACTTTCACCGGATTCTGAGATACTACACTAACAGGACAAAAGATCTCAGGAAGACCGATCAATTGTTTGTCTCTTTTGCACCCAAAAGAGAAGGCAATGCCGTTTCTAAACAATGCTTATCCAAATGGTTGGCTCATTGCATCACGTTCTGTTATGACAAGTACAATAAGACCCTGCCGGGTCAAGTAAGAGGCCACTCCACCAAGGGAGTTGCTGCCTCAGCGGCTTGTTTCAAGAATGTGTCAGCGGCAGACATCTGTGCTGCCGCCACCTGGACCTCCGTCCATACCTTTACAAAACACTGCAGTTTGGATATTGCCTCTCGCCGTAGAGCAGGCTTCGGCTGGCTGTCCTGCAAGGCCTCCTATCTTAAGGCTTGCACAGCTAGAGGTTTCTACTTTGAGTAGATTTCCTCCTCCCCGGTGCTTCTCCTTGTTCCAGACTGCTTGGGACTCAGTCCTAGTTGTAATTACCTACTGCAAGAGCCCTCTCGAAGTAAGATAGTACAGTTACATAAGAACTTACCGTAACAGTAGATCTTCGAGAGAGGCTCTTGCAGTAGGTAATATCTTCCTGCCCTCCATCCCCCTAAGCTTTTTCAGCTCCTTTTCCATTCATGGAAATATCCACTCCTCTCTCGGCCGGCCTCTTTTGGCCTGTGGCGGGAAAGAACTGGAAGGTGGGCGTCAGGGACCGCCCCTTTATACCGTCTCCTGATGCTGGTCACCTGACGTGGGGGCGGTCCCTCGCCAGGGACTGCTAGCTAGAAATTTTTCCGTGGGGTCCTGCAGCCTGCCGACGTCACTCCTACAGTATATGTAATTACCTACTGCAAGAGCCTGTCTCGAAGATCTACTGTTACGGTAAGTTCTTACGTAACTGTACTTTTCAGCAGATGATCCTTTTGTTATGGTGCCACTTTGATGTAGCTGACCATTTGTATGTCTGATTCTCACCTTTTAATGGCACGAGGCCTATTTCCTGGTAGTCATCTGTACTGTATTAAATTGCTTCCTCTGTACCCTCCCTTTTGTTACACAGTCTGGATCCACAAACTCTTGTATATATTCTGAAATGCTGGTTAGTTTTCCCTGCACCCAATGAAGGGATCTGGGAGGTTTTGAAAGCTTGTGTAAAAATTCTTCAATTAGTCTAATAAAAGGTATTATCACAAAAAAGTGCTTTGTAATATACTTTATATCTTATCTGTCCATACATGTACCTCTCCCCTCCCCCCCAGTCAGGACAAGAGCCTGAGCTCAGAGTGCCTTCCTGGCCAGACCTTGGAAATAAAATAATAAATTTCTCAGGTGGTTTAAGGCACTCAGCAATACCTCATGCCTCCTAACACCCCTGGGGCACTTCTGTCTTACCACTCACCCTACCATTATGAGTTACTGCTTACTTGTCCATCCTGGATAAAGCAGACCAATCTAGCTTGCTTGTTTATGGAAACTGAACAACGCAAGCTATCTATCATTGTGACTTGGTTATGATTGTATTGCTTGAATTGTTGCTTATCGATATTCTTTCAAAACATTTCTTTCCCTAGATACGCCAAGGAGTTGGAATGCCCTGCACACCTTGTCGTGGGTCCTGAATCTCTTTGGAGTCTTCTTCATTTTGGCAGCCCACGAACATTATTCCATTGATGTCTTCATTGCCTTCTATATCACTACCAGACTGTTTCTGTACTACCACACATTGGCAAACACCAGGGCATATCAGCAGAGCCGACGGGCCAGGATCTGGTTTCCGATGTTTTCATTCTTCGAATGCAATGTCAACGGTCCTGTATCTAATGAGTACTGCTGGCCATTTTCCGAAACCCACTCTCCTGAAAAAATTGATTGGATGAGAAGCTACTTTGTGGAAGCTCATAACTTAACTGAAGGTTGCATTGGGGCTGAAAATGACAGTTGTGTTTTAAGCAAATGACTCATTTAATGTCATTTTATTCAGTGCTAATGGCCTGCTGTTTTCCTCATGAGATGTAGCTTCTTATTCTTAAAACGAAAGTTGTTTTTAAACAGGTGAGTCAGTGCCCCCTTTTATTTTATGGGGCTCTTGACAAAAAAGGTTGCTGATGATGGAGGCACAGTGTGGGGAAGAGGTGGCGCCTTAGGTGCCAAGAGCAGTACTGGAGTTGGTTTACATTGGGCCTCCGGATCACTGTGCTTGAGTGGTCGTAGGGGCATGGATGGTGGTGAGGTGGGAGGGGGAACATAGGGACTGGCAGTCAGGGGGAGACAATATGGGAGCGATTGGTCATACAGAAATTGACAACGGAGAGTTATCATACTGCTGTAATGGCAAATTGCATGTTTTTAGGATGAGAACCATGAACTGAAGGTGAGCAGTTATGGCTCCCTAAGGACACAAGAGGTGACACCACACTCTTACAGCTGTAAGAGACTCTCTGGCATCCTATTAATATATAAGCTAAAGTGTGTAAAACACTTTAAAATATTTTAAATATTAAAAGGACACCCCCATAAAAAATATTAAAAGGACACTTCTGTTTCAGGTGAAATATTACAAGTTTTGAAATGCTGTGTGAAGCCGAGGTTGTCACGTGCAGGCAGGTTAGCCCTGCTGATTGATTAAATTGGCACTGATGATTTGTAATGATGTCTATAAGCCTGGAGCCTGAAAACTCGCAATCTTTGGCAGATAGCTGGTCCGTATTTTACAATAATCACCCTAAAACCTCAACGCCACAGCAAACGTATGGAAACATTTTGTTTGACAAATTGCATCTTCATCAGTTTAAGATAGCAGTATTGACCCTCCACACCAAGAATTTTTATGGAATATCGGCCAATTTGGGATAACAAGCCCTCATTTTGCCTTGCACCCCTCAGTTACCAGTCTCATTCCATGCTGATGCCTCTGTGTTGGGACGTTGCCTATTAACACTACGTTCCCACTCGGGTTTGTCTGCAACCACTTTGTAATCATTACTTGAATTGTTACTAATGATCTAAAAGAGTTTATTTTTTCTGTTTTGAGTATTAACACAAGAAACGTTGCTGCTCCACCTCCTCAGAATATTTGAGGGGTTGAACTATGTTGTGCAATCCTTGCTACAAGACTGTGTTTCAGTGGTGTGCTTCATGATCCTAAAGCAGGATCCCACATTTGAAACACTGCCTCTGTCAACAACTGCACCACCTGTTACTTATTTATAATAGTGTACATAACAAAAAAAAACACTACAGAAGTCTTTAAAGGGAGTACTTAGTACTGGTTACGTAGGAGAAGAAATACTGAACAGTCGGACTGACAGTGCCTCTGACGTAGGATGGACACAAACGTGAGGAGGTAATCTGCTGTGAATTACCAGAAGATATTTATCCCTTGGTTATATTACATTTTCTTAATTTGAAAGAGATGTTTTCAACAGTAGTCCTTTAAGCAGCTTTGGGCCCCACTATGTGCCACATGACTGTCTTGGTAATACATGGGTGGAGGCAGCACAGGCTGGACTGATGTAGTTAGGGATCTCCCCTCCCCTTCCCATAATGACCACCACCCTTGGTCCATCTGTTCACACTGTAAAGCATGTCAGAGATCAGTGCTACTCTCGGTAGTTGTCTTCCAGCTGGAGGGAGTGTCTGACTCCGCCCTGGCAAGCTGTAGCTTCTACCTGTACAGTGTTGCAGAGGTGCACTAAGCTGTCAACAGAAAAAGACAGCTAACTTGAAGTGTGTGTTTTGTCATGCTGTATGCCAGAACATCTTGATGTGTGCTGTGCTACATTATATGGATACAGTCTGACCATCTGAATGAGCCCCACTTTTCCCTGAATGAAAGTAACAGACTAGAACAAAACTTTCATTAAAAAACAGCAGCTTAACCTGGTTCAGTAACAGTCAGTTTGCATCTGTTTCTCCCCCCCACACACACACACACCACCACCCTGGGACAAGGCTGAAAATATGCAGTACAGTATTGTCTAGCCTGCTATTCCTGGCCAACAAGAACTAACTACATAAATAAATGCATAAGAAAGCCATGAAGCCAGAAAATTGCATACAGCGCTATTTAACTATGTCCTGGTTGCTTTGCAACAGTTATAGCACCCTCTTGCACAGACAGTAATAAATCTGTTCAATAATGTCTGAGACAGCTCTTTCCATTAGCAGTGCTGATTATAGGCTGGCCCAGTGGTGCCACAAGCCCCAGAATCCCAGACTGAGACCTGCTAAGGATGGGTGCATCATGGAAGGAAGAGGCTCCACTCCAGCGGGTGGGGCTTTCAGCATCAATGTAACCCTCATCTTCCAGAAAGTGAGTGGCATTAGCTGTGAATGTAGTAATTTGTCCAACTTTCCAACCAAATGAATTGTACAGCTGCAGCACTCCCAGGGCAGTGGTGGAGGATGGGGGATTGGGTGATGAATTAAACAACAACCCAGCTCAGATTTAAGCAGGATTCTTTCTTGTTGAGAATAGCTGGCACCGAGCAATATGTTTTGCAAAGTTTGGCATAACAATTTAAAAACAAATTAGGATTTTTGCAACCCTCCAAATTAGGGTAGGGCTAATCAGTTTTTGAGCTGGTGGTCAGTTGACCACTAACTTTCAAAATCTGGTAGCCAAACCAAATGTATCAGTGGCCATCATTTTGGGGGGTTCTGTTCAGCATCCTTGCCTTGACAGTTATTCTACAGAAGAGAAACCTATGTAAGGCAAATGACAATTTCTGAAACACTGTGAAATTAAGTATGATTAATAAAATGTTGTTCCTCTCCCCCGACCCCCATCCAAAATCTGTTGTTCTAGGGACAGATATGGTGTACTTATCTTGGCAGTGTCCTTTCCCCTTTAAGAGCCGCCAGCTGCCAGCAGGCAGTATAGCACAGTGGTTTAAGGCTCTGAGCTGCAAATCTGGTGACATCCAGCAGACCAGACCTGGGTTTGAATCCCACAGCTTCCACTTGCATACTGTGACCCTGAGCAAGTCACTTAACTTCCCTGTGCTCCCAGGTCACACCTGTAAAAAAGCTTTCAGCTTAGTGTGCTACTCCTGGTTAAACAACTAAAAAAAAAAAAATTAAAAAAAAAAAAGTCTTCAAGCTGGCTCTTCCCACCCACCTGGGTGGTAACTCCCCTAGCACTGCCCCGTGACGCTAGGTCTTCCTTTCCACTGGAAGAAGTAGGTTCCCTCCTTATCAATCTCGTATATATTGAGGCCTTTTGCTACTTTTGCTATTAAAAAAACCTTACTTTGTCTTCAGATTTCTTCTCACCGCCACTGTAGAAAATGCAAAGTCCACTCCGGGATTCCAGAAATGCAGTTGTGGGCAATTTATGTTGCGATCGGATCCACACACGTCGTGCTTCTACTGACTGGGCAATGAGCACAATATCCATGCCTGTATCCACTGCCATTCATTTTTTCCGGCAACTCTAGAAGATTGCCAAGCACGCCTACTCCTTGGCCATCTGGATGACTGGAATCTGCCCATTCGTTTGAAGGACGCTTGTCGTGCGGTCTCCGCGGCTACGGGGTCCACCGAGCAACTTGCAGTTTTTGAGAAGGCTGCAGTGCAGACCTCCTTGGCATGTCTTTTGCTGCTCTCTTTGGGCGTTTCCTTCCCAGGAGCGTTCAAGGACCTGTTCCAGTCTCTGCCCACCCTTGTGTAGGGTTCTAAGGGCACTAAGTTCAAGAAACCGAAAAAGGACAAGGAGAAAGAGGCCAAGAAGCAGTCTCACCTCCGATTCCTGTGCTCAGCTGGAGCACTTGGCTTCGGAGCATCTTCAGATCTGGCCGCCAGCTCCACAGTCTCCCCCTCAGGCCAGTTAGCCGAGACTCAGGTCGATATTCCGGCCGAGATTTTTCTCAACCTAGTTGACACTTTGTCTACCGAGGAGGTTGACAACGCCTTGTCCAGGACTCCGGTCCTGACCTTCTTGAGGGGTATGAAGCAGTTCACTGTTCAGCTGCTCCCCAACCTGGAGCTTCAGGACCTGGAAAGGGCTTGGTCTTCACTGGCCCCCTCTGAGACCCGCTGTGAGTCCCCCTGGCAGTCTCGGTCAAGGTCCCACTCCAGAAGCCAAACTTGGACAGCCCATGTTGTTCACGATGCTTGCGCTCCAGGCACTTGGACAAGCGGCGCCGCCACTTTTCCTCATCCTCCTTTGGCAAGGAGAGGCACCGGCACAAGTTGCATCAGTGCTACGAGGATCTCATGTGGCAACAGCTCTGGGTCACATGGATTAAGCTGATCCCGGCTTCACCTGCTCTTCTTTTGGTGCCACTATCGGAGCCACAGCAGACCTCACCCCAGCAGAAGCTGGTTCGTTCGGTCCCAGCTTGGCCCGCTACGGCCTTTCCACCAATCCTGGTGGAGCCGCCACTCAAACAGCCGACAACCCGTGCTCCAGCTTCAGCTGTCAGTCACCATCACCCCAGACCGCCCTCACTGGATGAGTGTTGACTTAGGCGGGCGACCTCTTTTCCATGATTCCTTGGAATCAGAGGGGTCCTCCCTTCACTCCTGGCTGCTGGACGTGGAGTCAGTGGGGGACTTGTCAACAGATCAGTGTCCCACCTCCTTCATGGGCCTGCTCCACTTGATCTCTGAGTCGACGGGTCTCAAGCTGGAGCCTGTCCAAAGTTGGGAACAGTACCCACTTAGCAAGATCCTTGACCGGTGGGACACCCCTATGGAGGCCTTCCTGGTCCAGAACGCCATCCTTAGTCCTGCCTTGGAGCTGTAGCAGCATCCAGCGTCTTGTCCTGCACTGTCGGCCAAGATGGTCTGCAAGTATGCGGTCCCTACCAGATCCCTGACGGGATTCACAGAGCACCCCTCGGCTGAGGGGCTTGTAGCCAACTCTGTTTTCTGGTGCATGGGCACTGTTGGGGACATGGACAAACTCCCCGACAAGGAGTCCAAAAAGTTGGACCATATGGTGAAAAAAGTGTATGCTGCCTCTTCGCTCAGCGTTTGGCAAGCGAGTGCGCCCCTCCTGATGGCCCATTTCTCACATGCCCTCTTGGGGTTGCACCTTCCCACTGACCTGCAAACCACTGTTAAACAGGTCCAGGACCGGGGCCATGCCATTGCAAAGCAACAGTTCCAAACAGCCATGGACCTTGGGACTCTAGAGCCCAGTCTGTGGCCGTGGCAGTTGCCATGCGCCGCAGGGTTTGGCTGCGTATCTCCACCTTCACAGTGGGCACGCAGCACAAGTTGGCAGATGTGCCCTTTTTGGACATTGACCTGTTCAGGCCCGGGGTAGAGGGGCATCTCACCAGGATTGAAAAGTTCAGCACCACCTTGGACTCAGTGACTTCTGCCCAGAAGGACTCTAAGGGCCCTAAACCCTCTAAGAAGAATCCCTTTCAGCCCGCTTCTGCCCCTGCGACCAAACCTGCCCAGCAGCAGGCCTGGCACCCACGGCCCAGATCCGTGGCCTTGGTCGTCAGGAAGTTGTGGACCCTCAGCCGGGCCCTCCTTTACTTCCAAACCTGACCAGTGACAGGATGGGGGTGCCCTCCCCACTCCTGTCCTGAACCTTCTGGATCCTCCCGTAGGGGGGCTGTCTCCCCCACTTCCTTTCCTCCTGGTCTGCTGTTACCACAGACAGGTGGATTCTTAAGGTGGTTGGCCAGGGTCTGTCTCTGGAATTTGAGGCTTACCCACCCAGCCAAGCCCGCACCCCACAGGAGGACATGGTGTTAGTCGACATTCAGTTGGCCCTTTGGGACGACACTGCCCAACTCTTTCACTAGGAGGTAGTGGCTCCTGTCCCAGACCCTCCACCTTAACCAGGGTTCGTCTTCAGGTACTTCCTGATTTCGAAACGGACAAGGGGCTGGTGCCCCATCTTAGATCTGCACAACCTGAACAAATTCCTCGGGTCCCGCATCTAACTCTGTACCTGATCATACCATCTCTCAGGCAAAACAGGTGGTTTTGCTCTCTGGGTTCTCCAGGGCATGTTTTTTCACATTCTGGTCTGTCCATCTCATCGGCGGTTCCTCCTCTTTCGAGCAGAGGAAACCCTTTACGAGTTCCATGCCATACCATTCGGGCTGTCCTCGGCACCCAGAGCCTTCACCAAATGCATAGCAGTGGTGGATGCCCTTCTGAGATGCCGGGAAGTCCGGGTATACCCCTGCCTGGATGACTGGCTCATTACCAGTCCCTCCAGGGAGGAGGTGGAGCAGTCCAGGGACCTGGCCCTCCAGACCTGCGTCTGTCTTGGCCTGCTGGTCAACAAGACCAAATTGGAACTCATGCCCTCGCAGGTGACTCATTTCATTGGTGCAGAGCTCGACTCTTAGAGAGCCAGGGCTCAGTTCCCGGCGGACAGGGAGGAGGTTCTTACGTCCTTTGCCCGATCATTTCGGGTTGGGCAGTTGTGCCCTGCACGGGACTTCCTGCATCTATTGTGATACACGGCAGCCTGCACCAGCATAGTCTGTTGGGCTCACTGGAGAATGTGCTCGTGTAGCTGGTCACTGTGACCCAGCGGATGTGGGATGCACTTTAGTGGTGGTTAGTCCCGGAGCATCTGCAGGAGGGTACCCCATTTGTCCGCCCAAAGCCGACAGTCATCCTGATGACTGATGCCTCTCTCCTGGGCTGGGGAGCCCACCTAGGGGAACACAGAGTCCATGGGCTCAGGAACCCTGAGGAGTCCTGATGCCACCTCAACCTGCTGGAGCTCCGGGTGGTTCGGCTGGTGCTGACCGCTTTTGCTCCTCATCACAGGTCAGGTGATTCAGGTCCAGATGGACAACACCACAACCATGTACTACCTCAACAAGCAGGGCGGCACGCACTCCCTTCCACTGTGCAGGGAAGCTCTCCGCACCTTGACTCTCGTGCGCAGCCTGGAGACCCATCTACTAGCTATCCATGTGGCCGGTGCCGCCAGCCAGCTGGTGGACACACTCAGCCAGGTGGGCGAGGCGTTTCATGAGTGGTCTCTCCATCCCGAGGTAGTGCACAGTCTGTTCTCCCAATGGGGTACCCCTGTGGTGAACCTGTGTGCCTCCAGGGAGATCTCAAAGCTGAGGCTGTTTTATGCCCACCCCCCTCAGCAGGGAATGCTGCAGGGGGATGCCATCCTGAGGCCCTGGACCTCAGGCCTCCTCTATGCCTTCTCTCTATTTCCCTTGATTCACAAAGTGCTGCTCAAGGCCAGGAAGGACAAGGCACAGGTGATCTTGTTGGTTCCGGTCTGGCCACGCCAGTTCTGGTACTCCAATCTCCTCAGCCTCAGCAGCAGGGTCCTGAGGTGTCTTCCTGTACATTCAGACCTGCTGTCAATCCATCAGGGGAAGGTACTCCACCCAAACCTTCAATCCCTGCACCTGACAGCCTGGTTCCTGAGCGGCTAGAGTTCCAGGCTTTGGATCTCTCCAAAGATGTCCTCAGTATTGTCAAGACATCTCAGTAGGAGTTGACCAGGAAGTGCTATGCCTTCAAATGGCAGAGGTACTCCATTTAGTGCCAGGGCAAAGGACTGGACCCTTTGTCCTGTCCAGTGGCTAGCATCCTTGACTATCTCTGGTCCCTTTCTTAGTTGGGCCTTAGGTCGAAGACCCTTAGGGTGCACTTAGCAGCCATCTCTGCCTACGAGACATGGGCCGGTCAGCAGTCAGTGGCACAGGAGAAGGTGGTCTGGCACGTTTTTAAAGGTCTTGATCACATTTTCCCTCCGGTGTGGGAACCACCACCACCTTGGGATTTGCTGATGGTTTTGGTGGTAAGCCATTCAAACCAGTGCACAGCTGTGAGATGTCCTGGTGGGTATCATGTCAGCCAGAAGGATCAGCAAGCTCCAGGTGCTCTCAGTGGGGTCTCCTTACCTGGTCTTCCACAGGGACAAGATTGTTCTTCACCCCAACCCGAAGTTTCTCTCAAAGGTTGTGTTGGATTTTCACCTTAACCAGGTGATTCATCTTGGTACTTCACCAACCACACCTCGGAGGCTGATCACAGGCTTCATACTTTGGACCTGCAGCAACCGCCAGCCTATTATAAGGAGTGCATGGCTGGAGTTGTGGGAGAGGTTCGCCAGCTATTTGTCACCTACGCTGAAGCTGCACTTGGCAGACTGGCAGTCAAGCGGACGATTGGCAGGTGGGATTGTATCCTGTATTGACCTCTGCTATAGGGTTGGCAGGTAGGGCACCTCCCGTGGGGCTACGGGCTCATTCCACCCATCGTACTGCTGCCTTGGTCGCTGCTTCCAGGGATGTCCCTATGCAGGAAATCTGTGGGGTTGCTACCTTAAAGTCAGCACACACCTTAATTTCTCATTACCACATTGACCCCGAGTCATGCCGGTATGCTGGTTTTGGGGCCCCAGTTCTCCAATCTTTATTTCCCAAGTAGGGGGTGTGCGTCTTTGCCTCCCTTCCCCCGGAGAACTGCTAGGAGTCTGCCAAGATATGTGGATAAGTGTATCATATCCACATCCCTAGAAAAACAGGTTACTCACCTGTAACAGTAGTTCTAGGAGTGATATATGGTGTACATCCACACGGACCCACCCGACCTCCCCTGGTAGTAGCACACAATACTACTTCTAGTGGGCAAGAACTAGCGTCACGGGGCAGTGCTAGGGAAATTACCATCCGAGAGGGTGGGAGGAGCCAGGTTAAAGACTTTCCGGCTGGTCTTAAAGGGTAAAGGACAGTGCCAAAGTGTGTGGATGTACACCATATACCACTCGTAGAACTGCTGTTACAGGTGAGTAACCTGCTTTTATCTGCAGAAGACACCAAGTGATCACCAGCTATGTAAGATGTCCGACAAGGACGATGTCATTCCTTGCATGGCGAATGAATTGAGGGGGAGTTCTGCCAGTATGACTCCCACTGACTGTGCGAAAAATCACTTTGTGGGCTTAAAATCTGGCTGCCAAATCATTTTTTAAGTGGCCAGTGTGGTGACCTGGCTGCCTGATTTGTCTCACCCTGTTCCAACTGGGTATCGCAGAGAGCCTCCATTACCATCTAATCTTGCTTCCAGTCAGTCTGATTGAAAGGCACTTTTGGGGTTTCCATTTAGTTTCGTACTTGCACACTGTACATTCTGAACTCTGTTTATTCAGTGGTGCAACAAATTCTTTGAAGCAATATATATTTTTTTATATATATTTAGAATTTATAATGGTACTAAAGAATCCCCTGCCCCCTCACCACCACCACTACGATCAACAGTAAAAGAAGAACTTATACATGGATGGATCTTTTCCTCCATAGACTTGGTTAACACTTACCGTAGAGTAAGAAATATCCACTGTAAATTAATTTTCGTTATATTTGCTTAAGTGCTCAGAAGCGTGAAAATTAAATTACGCTAATTAGCATTTTTCCCATTAAAGTGAATGGAGGACTTTTAGTTTATCTTGAAAATAAATTTACACACACATATGGCCACTTTGTGGCTAGCACTAAATATAAGTGATGCATTCATTTCCTATTCTACAGTATTTTTCCTGTATAACCTCTCCCTGTATTTGAAATTGTAGTCAAAAGTAGCAGTAGCTGTCTAAATGTATTTAATAAAATAAATGATGGTTAAGTTTCTGTACTCAGGAAAAAAAAATGCCATCAAGGGGGTGAACCAGATTATAAAGCCACTTGTCCTATTGCAATGTGGCTTTAATATCTGGTTGGCTCACTCACTGGTTTTATTTTCTTGTATAATGCACTTTCCCATCATTTATTCTGTATGTATATGTGCTGAGCACTAGCCTAATGTATACCTCAAAATGTCATTTTGTTTTTTGCAGTAAATTATCCTTTGTTTACATGGAAGTTACAGTATTTAAATCTCACAGTTGCATACAAATCTCATCTCTGGTAGAGTTGAAAGTGTAGTATTCTTGTTGCTTAATTTAAGGTACCATTGGGGAAAAAATGAAGATAGTGCTCTACCACTGTAAATGGAATCAAAAGGTCCCATCGAAGACAGAAGCTTTCTGAAAATGAATGCCCACTGTGGTAGCCACAGTAAATAGCTAAATTTGGAACATGCACTGAATGTCTCTTTCAGTTTCATTTCAGTTGAAAAGAAAAACAAATCCTGTAAAAATCCTGGGTCCACAGTAATCTCCCCTTCCTGTCTTTGAAAAAAAATTATTCTAATGTGAGCAATAATCCTCCCCCTCCCCATCAGTAAATATAGTAGATACAAACCATATTTATTAATTTATATAAAATGTGCTTTTTTTCCAGATGCCTTACCTAGACACTCTTGAGCCGCTCCTTCGTGCACTGTCCTGTCTTACTGTTGTCATATACATACTGCTGCTGCTCGTCCACCTCTTCATGTCCCCATCAGCCTCTGTCCGGGGGGGAAGGTGTCACCTTCCAATTAGCAAGCCAAGAGGGGTGAAAGTGAGCTATGAAGTGGGTGTGAATGAGCAACACTGATGGATGTGACATGAGGGAGCATACAGCTATCATCTGTCCGAGAGTGGCATTTTTCCCCCAGGTTCTCCCCTAAGTCCTGTCTCCAGAGATGCTGGTTATGTCAGTAAACCCCACCGAGCATCAAAGCCCTTCCCAGCTAAGGCATCCCATCCCTGCGTCTTCCATGGCATTAGCAGGCAGCCTAGTAGCTGTCCATTCTGCCATTCCCTTCCCCTCCTCAGAAGGAGAGCATGATCATCCCCCATGAGTCACCACTCCAGATGTCTTGGGCTCGCATGGCAAACCCAGGTCATCAGCATCTTAAATGGCTCCCTTCTGCTCAGCACCACTGAGCTGTCGTATTTGCCTTTTTTTTTCTTTTTTTTTTTTGAAATCTCTGTTTATTCCACTAGTCCCAGCCTGCCATCTCCGACCCATCGGGAGCCCCTAGGCAGACATCCCTCTGCCATCCACCCTACCCGAATGACCCCAGGAACCTCATGGCGCTATGGATAACCCCCTGAGCGGGGATGGGGCAGAGCCCCTTTTACCCCATACCTTGTGTTTCCTTGGTCTGGGGCCATCAGGCGGGTGAAGGCACATTGAGGGCACGTCTCTGGAGCTCCGTCTTCCCTGCGATGGCAGGCTATTTTTTCCTCTTTCTCCCTCCCCTACAGCGCGAGACCCCTGACGTCAAGGCGCAAGGTGCCGACGCCATGCTGTATAGCGGCCACCCATCCCCTGCCATTAGGGGCTTGCAGTACTCCAAGCCTCCACTCGGAGTCAGGCAAGAGTGGGGGCTGTGGCCTCAACCCTCCCCAGAGCAGGCGAGCTGTCGTGGGACGCTCCAGCCTGTCTCCCCTCAGCCAACCCACCAGTGACCTGAGTCCGGCTCCGAACCCGGGTCGCCAGCGTGGAACGAGGTGTGGCGTCCAGCACCTCAACCCTCAGCGCCACCGGGCCTATTTGCTTGTTTTTATTGTCTTAGTATTGTTCACATATCAGTAAAAATTACAAGCTTAAGTGCCCAATGCAGCAATCCTTAATAGGACCCTTACATACCAGCTTATGATATAAACTTATAACTGAAAGGTGTTGCTGGCTAAATTCCTACATGCAGCTATTTGAACAACCTTGTTTGTATCAGAGTATGTAAAGAATGGCAGTTGGATCGAGCAGGTAGAGCACAAAACTGTACACCAGAAGATGAATCCCACCGCAGACCTGGGTTTATAAATTGAAAAACTAAATTTTCAGAAAGCTTTTGCAAAGAGCTTTTACTGTCTCTGAAGAAAAAATACTTTGCTGTGACATTAGCAAGAAGCCGAATTTACCATTCCTTCTTTACCCAGTGTAACTCAATATTTCATGATTTGACAGCCTTGAAAATAAAAGTTGGCTTTCTTTATGTATTCAGGAAATGCTGGACCCAAAGGAATGTCAACCAGTACTAAAAGTATATTCATTGCGTTTTAAAGTGCATAATAGTGTAGTATGGACTTTTGCACACTCGATTCTTACAGATGTCTTTGGGCTACAGAAAGCGTTTATGGAAGTTTTCATTGTAGTCATGCTTCTTGGCATGTCTTTACTTAGAAGAGTATTTATTATTTAAAGAATGGAACAGTGCTCAGCAAAACTACTGTGGGAAAAGGTTTTGTTTGGATTTATGTCTTAATTATATGTTCTTTAGATAAAACAGTTTGGAAAAACTACCACATTTTCAAAAATGAAGCTTCATTTCAGTTCATTTAAAACACTGTTAACTTGTTTTGCATGTTAGTAGTTTGTCATGGTTTAATGCTGCTGTAAACCCAAGTGACTGCGAAGCCCAGTAAACGTCATTGTAGTCTGTGAACCCAGAAGCACAAGAATTGGAGAGTAAGCAATGCCTCCTACGCTGTGGAAGGCAACGGGCCATCTCCCAAATAAATTGCCACATTAACAGTTTCTCTGTGCACAGTGCCTTTTCATAAGGAAAATCTCTAAAGGAAGGTGTTGGCAGTTAATGCTGAATCACTGAAGTTCCTTGGCCCTGTTGTTGCGATGTGAAGAAAACAAAGCGCAATATTGTAAAACTAGACAGCTCATCAACATTAGGATACATAAAACTCCCACCTGTTTTTGTTACAAGTTAAGGCATGACCAGAAGTTTGGTTACTGTTCATTCATATAACACAAGGGAGGGGATCATGATGCACCAGTTTTAAAATAACGAAGGTAACCTAACCCCAGAACGCCTTAGTGCTGTTATTAAGCTAAAACTTTTTTTATTAATGCTTCTATAGCTTAAATTCTAATTCATGTGCCATTATTGAAAAGGGATTACAAGAATGAAGAATATCTAATCTGCAAAACAAAATGGTTAGATTAAATGCACACTGAAAATAGAAAATAGAGTTAAAAATCTACGTTTCGACCTTAGGTCTTCTTCAGGAAATATCTAAAAGAGAAAAAAAAACAAGTTAATTAGTAATCTAATCTGGTTACAAAGATTTTGAAAGGGCTGTTTCAATGGGAGGGAGATGCCCTGACCTGCAGCCAATGACAATAAAAAGTTAAGGGGGAAACACCTTAATAAAAACATTACAAGTGCCCCAATTTAAAAATACACCATTTCAGCACTAGCATTAATGCCCTTCAGGGATTAATTTAATCACATCCACTCCCCACAAAACATAAGGCACTCTACTTTTCCTTCCGGTGGGGTGGTGGGGGGGGACTTACATTCATTTAACCAAGCACTTGTACCTTAATGCTTAATTTTTTTTCTGGTACATACAAAATTGTTATAAAATGTTATGCATACACAATTCACTTCTGCTTCATTCATTTTATGTATTTCTTTCCTCATTCTTTATTACCAAGGCCTTGTGCATGAAAGTAGGATCTTTGTGTGTCATGCTTTGTGGCATTGTTATGTTTTGCCCTAGATGAGCTAATCTGACTCTGTTTGTGACATTGCAGTCAGTTGTTCTGGGCATTACTGATCTTCATTGAGGATATCCCCTCCATTTGACCACAATTTTGGAACTGTAGGCATTCTGCGTTGAGTACTCTGAAACTTTTGCCAGCTATGGGCCGCTCACAGTGATGTACAGCACTGACACCTGTTAAACATGGGTGGCCCCATCACTCCTCAGTTCTTTCGCTCGTTGTCGACCTCTCGGACCTGCAAAGAAGCAACACTGTCATTTCATTGATTTTTCTTATTTTCTAAACTTTAACCTCATCATTTTATGCTGCCGTTGAAAGAGCCTTTATTTAGGTTTTGTCCCTGCGGCGAGAAGATCTATAAAGACAACGAGCACTCCGGTTTGCTGTCTGGGTTTATTACACAGTGTGAGGGCCTGTGAAATATGCCAGGGATTCAACCAGGCCATGTGGAAATGCCTCAAGAAGGCCCTAGAAACTTTCATTACTAAGTAGGCCATGGATGTTGCAGCTAAGGCTGCAGGTGCTTCTCCATTGCGATCATCGACCACCACCAGGAAATCTTCTCGGCATTTGACAGTGTTGTCACCAATGAGATCATCAAAGTCCAGGAATAAGGATAAGGACAAAATGTTGAAATCCTCGTCTTCCATCCATAAGTATGAGGACAAAGCTCCTGCTTCTCCAGTGAGGTTGAGATCTCTGCTCCTTTTGTGAGAGCAAGTCCTATCACCTGCTTTGGCAGTGAGAACTTCTGCAGACCCCACCCCCCACCCCTGACTGTCCAAGAGACACCAAGGTCAGGGTCTGGCTCTGGCACTGCAGTACCTACTACAGACAGTTTGCAGCCCCCATCAGCGGGTACTACCTTGTTGATGACAATCGTTCAGACACCTGTTTCGCTGACTGTTCATTACTCCTGTCAGTGGGGCCTTCCTTGTTAACACCATTTTCATTGAAAGGTTCACATAGCACACCTGTAATTCTCCATCGCAGCTGCCACCCTTGATACCAGCTTTGCCTGTACCCAGTGTCATCCCAGATGACGATGAGGAGTATAATCATGATCTCCTTAATATGGAAGAGAATTTGGAAGATGAGGAAGGGGAGTTTAATCCGTTGAGGTTGTTGTGGGTTCCAGTTCCACCCTCTTGTCTTGCTGTGAGGACACAGGGCTATATACACCATGGTCACCTCCTGAGGATGCCTCTTTTCAGGCGTTATTGAGGCAACTGCAAAGTGCGATGGGCTTTGCTACTGAGGAGACATACTCTACTAAGCATTATTTGCTGGAGTTTTTGGAGCTACCTACTACCCCCTCCATTATTTCTTCAGTGTATTCTGCCTTAGAGAATGTTAGTCTTGCAACACGGTGCAGGCCTAATGCTCTGCCAGCAGTGCCCAGAATGGCTGACAAACAGTACTCTGCTCCCTCTGCCAAACCTTATTATGTCTCTCAGCCAGAAACTGACTCTGTGGTTATTATGGCAACTCATGATAGGTCTAGGACCCCTAGACATATGAGCTCTTTTTCCTTCGGATAAGGAGTCTATGAGGCTGGACGTTATGGACAAAAGAACGTATGTTTCTGCTTCTTTAGTCCTTAGGGTAGTCTATTACCAGGCATACATGATTAAATATCACAAGTCTATGAAAATCTGCCACGACGATGATTCTGTCTTTACCTGATCATCTTGCCAAAGCTAATTTGCTGCCTCAGCTGGTATTGATACTAGTAAGCATCGTTTTTTGTTTTGCATATGATGCCTCCGAAGCTTCATCCAGGGTTGCTGCCTCAGGTGTTTTATCTTCAGAGATACGCCTGGCTATGTGTGGCTGGTTTCATCACTGATGTGCAGCAGTCTGGCCTCAGTGCTGCTTTAGAGGGTCCAGACTGTTTGGGGGGTGATGTTTAATCTGTCCTGCGCAAGTTTCAGTCCTCCAGAATGTCTCTTGGGTCACTCAAGTCCTGATCCCTAAGCCCTCTAGGGGGCATGGTGGGACACTTTTTATAGGCCCACTGCCCATAGTAGCCATGGCTTCCATCAGCAGCCCCATGCTCAGGGTAGAGGTGTCCTCCAGTTCCCTCCCACAGGTGCCCATGGTAAAGCACCTAAATGTATTGGTCCAGGTGGCCCGGCCACTCCCAGTACCTTCTAACTCTGCACCTGATTCCCCCCTGCTTCTGCATCTAGGTGTACAGGTGGGGGTGGAGGATCTCCCTTCATCTATAGAAATTGAGGGAGATCACAGATGATTGGGTAATGGAAATAGAAGAAAAGATGCATGCACTGAAACTGCTGTCCATCCCTCCAGTGCATCCACCGCCTCCTTGTCATTATTCTGCAGGCCACGTTTGTTCTGCTGACTGAGGTTCAAATGCTGATACAGAAGTGTGCTAGTGAACCCGTTCCCTTCATGAAAGAAACAGGATTTTACTCTGTGTACTTCTTGGTCCCCAGGTGGGCAGATCTGCATAGAAACATTAACAATGATGGCAGAAAAAAGACCTATGGTCCATCCAGTCTGCCCAGGTTCCCTAAATCCCTGGGATCAATTTTGGAACCCAGTATTCCCCCAGGGTACTAACCCTCCCAGACTTTACCCTAATTATCTTCCCTGGTCGTGTTGGCCTAGGTAACCACTGTTCCATTCATTCTATCCCAGGCCTCTTTTAACCCCTTACTGTGCTCACTCCCACCACCTCAGCTGGTAGACTGTTCCAGGGCTCCACCACTCTTTCTTTAAAGTACTTCCTCACGTCTCTCCTGAACCTCCCGCCTGCCAACTTCCACTCGTGACCCAGTGATCTTGAGTTTTTACTCAGGCTAAATAATTCTCACAATTCACTTTATTAATTCCTTTGAGAAATTTGAAGGTCTTAGTCATATCACCCCTCTCCCTTCTGGTTTCCAATAAGTACAAATTTAGTGCCCTGAGGCGCGCCTCATAGGATTTACCCTGCTGTCCCTGAATCATTTTGGTCACTTTGCATTCACTATCTCTAACCTATTTGTGTCTTTTCTGAGATAAGCACTTCAGAACTGGGCACGGTATTCCAGGTGAGGCCTCTCTAAGACTCTACAGAAGGGCAGTCTCACCTCTTTTCTCCTACTGTCAGTCCCCCTCATAATTCATCCCAGCATCCTATTGGCCTTACTATAGGCCTTGTTGCACTGAGTATTTTAAAGGATCTCATTTGTAGTGCTAAGTCTCTCCTCTCCCCTCCCATCCAGTACTCCATCATGGGGTTCTTTTTTCTCTAGGTGCATTACCTGGCATTTTTTTGTGTTTAATTTTAACTGCCAGGCCTTTGATCACCCCTCTGATATTAGCAGATCCATTCTCATATTTCTAATTCCTTCCTCACAATCCACCCTCCAACATTATTGGAACTCAGAGGCTTGAACCTGTTTATTGAATACAAAAAGTTTTGAATGGTGTCTCCTCAGGCGGTAATCCCCTTGTTACAAAAGAGAGATTGGCTTTGTGCCCTTGATACGAAAGGCAAATACCTTCATATCAAAATTCATAAATGCCACAGGCAGTACCTCTGCTTCATGATGGAGGGAAGCCATTATCAGTTCTCAGTCTTGCCCTTTGACAGGGTTTAGCCTTGGCTCCTGGGGTATTCCAAATACCTTGCTATTGTAGCAGTGCCCTTCAGAGGGAAGGGCCTTATGTCTTTCCCTGTCTGGACGACTGACTACTCAAGGCCTCTTCCACGGAAGCGATCCTGTACACACAGTCCAGAGCAAAACAGCTGTTTGGGGAACTGGGTATCATGGTGAATAAGCCACAATTCATCCTAGGTCCTTGTCACTAATCCCAGTATATTGGGGCAGTGCTGGGCAGGGTTGTGAGCAGTGCCTTCCTGCCTGCAGACAGCCCTTGTTGCCCAGACCTGGTTGTTACATAGAAGGCCTTATACATGGCCAGAACAATGTTAAGTCTACTGGGTCAGATGGGTGCAGCCATCGTTGCCATCCCTTTTGTCGACCTCCACATGTGCATTCTGTATTGGACTCTTCAGCCACAATGAGATCAGCTGACAGATGACCCGGATCAGATAGTTCTTGTCACGTCTCATCTCCACCATGCTCTAGTATGGTGGGTGGGCTGCTGAAACCTGTTATAGGATGTTCTATTGTTTCACCCGCTCCCTTGCAGATACTGACAGCAAATGCCTCAGGGTCTGGTTGGGGTACCCACTAGGGTCGGCAAATCTTAAAATTAAGTGCTTGTCAATTGACAAGTGGCTAGACTAAATCTACTAGTCCTGGTGCTGGAGCTGGTAGTCATGGAGTTCAGACAGGACCAGTCCTCCATATGTCTGCTGTGGGACTGTGACTGTGCTGACCGTAATTACCACACAGTCTTCACAGGATACCTCAACCCATTATTTAGGGCTTGCACATTTTGTAGCTTGCACCGTTCCCAAAACCCTCCCGTACGATTTTACAGGAAGGGTACTCCAACAGAATAAATGTAGAGTTTACCTTTACTTTGGTGTCTAAATATGTTTTCATAGCATATTTAAAGTATATCAGTGGTCAGGAAGTGTTTTGAGCAGTCCCACACAATCTCACGGCAAGACTGCAGCAGACGTGCTACATGATGATGTTATAGCAGCGAGAGAGCTCTGCCTGTAATGGTAAATGTAAATGGATCCCTTTGTTTAATGTCTTGAGATTTACCATGTATGTTTACTTCATATTGTTAAATGATATTTAGACTGTAATGTACAAGTTAAGTAGCACGTTCACTGCAGTCTTAAGATTCGATCGGGCGGGAGGGTTCAAAACTCTTGATCTCGAACATACTTTAAATATGCTATAAAAACGTATTTAGCAAACAAAGTAAAGGTAAACACTATATTCTGTAGAGGTACCCTTTACCTACAATCGTACAGGAGGGTTTGGGGAACAATGCAAGCCCTAAATAAAGGGTTGAAATATCCAGACATTAATGCATTTACTTTTACTGGTTGTCTGTGGGACAGTTGGCTGCCTGACATGTTTGTTCCTGCCAATCAATTGGTGGCCCGGAACGTCGGGCTTGGGAACTATCGAACCCTGGTGCCCACCTAGGGTCGTTCCAGTCTGGGGACAAGTGGACCAGCCTTGAGTCAGCTCTCCTTATCAGTATCCTGGAGATAAGGGCTGTTCTACTTGGCCTACAGGCATTTCAAGCTCATCTCAGCCCTGGTCCCTTGCTGGTTCAGAGAGACGGTTGGCAGTGTTATGCACTGCATAAGCAAGCAAAGGAGCACTCCCTGTTATCCACAGTGCAGGGAGATGAAGAGAGTGTGGTACTAGGCCATGTCTTCTGGCCTTCAGCTATCAGCCGTGTTTCTTCCAGGTGTCCAAAACATCTTGGCAAACAGGCTAAGCAGGTCATAATCCCTGACTCAAGAATGGGATCTGTTTTCCTCAGTGGTAAGTAACCTTTTCGCAAGATGGAATCATCCGAGTTGGACCGTTTTGCATTCCCGACACAGTGCAAAACTGCTGCGTTTTTTCTTGCTCATTCCAGGGCTTGGAGTTTTCTGGTATGATGCGTTGTCCGTCTCTTGGAAAGGGAAGTTCCTTTATGCCTTTCCACCAGTACCTCTCATACAGAGGGTTCTACTCAAGCTGCAGGCAGAACATGACACCCAAATACTAGTGGCATCCTTCTGGCCTTGCCAGATTTGGTTTCCACTTCTGCAGCATCAAGCAGGGAAGCCTTCTGTTCATAGAAGTATAGAGGTTGACAGCAGATAAGGACCTCAAGGCCCATCCTGTCTGTCCATTTCTTTTTCTTTTCTCTCTCTGGTGGGGGACCGCCCCCACGTCAAGTGACCGGCATCGGGTGATGTCGGTATAAAGAGGCGGTCCCCTACGCCCGCCTTCCAGTTCAGTTCCCTCTGTGTCAGTCTGCTTTCCCAGGATCGAGGGTCCCTGGTCCATCTGGACCTGAGGTCTCAGCATCTGTATGCCTGGCTCCTGAAGGCGTAGCCATTGCCCATTTTGGGGTCTTGTCCAAGATGGCCGCTATCTTATTTGTATCTAGAAAGCCTTCTGCCAGACATACCTATTCATTGAAGTGGGAGTTCTTCTCTGCATGGTGTGTTTCCTGTTTCATAAGTGCATTTGGAATCTGTTTCGGCTTTTCATGCCCTTATTGATGGGCACACAGTGGCACAACTAGAAGTGTCCTCTACGTTCCTTAAAGGCATTCTGCACATGCGTCCCCCGATTCATAAACTGGTTCTGCCTTGGGACCTTAAATGTGTTCTTAAACAACTGACTGGGGCTCCATTTAAACCAGCCGTGACTTGTGACATATGCTTCCTGTCATGGAAAGCAACTTTTCATGTCACTATGACTTTTGGTCTTAGAATTTCTGAGCTTCAGGCTTTCCTAACTGAACCTCCCTAATTGATTTTCCACAAGGACTGGGAGCCTTTGAGGATCAATCCTTGTTTCGTACCAAAGGTTGTCTCTGTTTTCACATTGAATCAGCCCATACACCTTCCTGTGTATTATCCTGAGCATGCTAGCAAAGGTGAAGCATTGCTGCAGACACTTGATGCACGTATAATACACTGTTTCTACCTCAAATGCATGAAGGACTGTAGAAAGTCCTCTCAGCTTTTTGTGTCATTTGACCTCAGTAAGGAAGGCACCCCAGTGACTAAACAGTGCCTGTCCAAATGGCTGGCCAACTTATTTTGGTCTGTTCTAGGAAGCATGGTAATGGACTTTCTAGTGCTGTGTGTTGCACACCACCTGTGGTGTGGCCATTTCTTTCATCTGCTTTCAGAATGTTCCTGCAGCTGACGTGCTGCTGCTATGTCGAGTAATGTGTATACTTTGTCTAAGCATTACAGTCTGGACATCATCTTTCGCAGACATGCTGGTTTTGCTCCTCTGGTGCTGAAAGACCTCCTGTCATGGTGTTATATCAGACTCTGCTATCCTTCCTGTGTATTTTATGTACTGCTTGGGGATCGTTCCAAAGGTGGGACCCAGTGGAGAATGACTGGCTAACTGTATCATGTTCCATTCTAGGAAGCATGTTAAGGAGCTTCCTAGTGCTGTGTGTTGGTGTGACCATTTCTGTCTCCTGCTTTCAGAATGTTCCTAGAGCTTATGTGCTGCTGCTACATGGAGAAATGTGTACTTTCTTTAAGCATTATAGTCTGGACATCATCTCTCGCAGACGTGCTGGTTTTGGCCTTCTGGTACTGCAAGGCCTCCTGTCATGATGTTATAGCAGACTCTGCCATCCTCCCTGTGTGTTCTGTGTACTGCTTGGGAATTGTTCCAAAGGTGTGACCCAAAGGAGAAGCTATCCTTGATGAAGATAGAAAAGATCTTACTTTGAGAGGGCTCTTGCAGTAGGTATTCACAGATAGGATTAAGCCGCCAGGCATCAGGACCCCACAGAAAACTTCTAGCTAGCAGTCTCTAGTGGGGGACTGCCCCCACGTCAAGTGACCGGCATCAGGCGACGTCGGTATAAAGAGGCTGTTCCCTACGCCTGCCTTCCAGTTCTTTCCCACTGTCGGCTTGTGAAAGTTCCTTGCGGTAGAACAGAACTTGTCAGTACCTTTGTCGGTTAAGTTTTGACTTTTTCTTGAATTTCTTCTTTTTCCTTCCATACTATCTGCTGTGTATGTCGTCCCCGAGGCCCTCCGAATCGCATTAAAAACAAGTGTGTCTCTTGTGGTTCCCAGCTTCCACACAAGGACGGCCACTCCTTGTGCCTCTTCTGTCTAGGCCTGGACCACCACGTGGAGGATTGCCAGCACTGACAGAAATTCAGCTCGGCTACCCGTAAGCTTAGGCAGCAGTCCCTGGAAGCCAGTCTCCTCAAAAAGAAAATGGCATCCATGGAGAAGGAGTTGAAGCTTAGGCAGGTGTCTACCTCCCATGAAGGCCACAAAAAGAAGTGTGAGAAGCACCGGGAGCAGGATTCGTCATCCACACAGCCACGACTTCGGCTGGAGTCGCGGCCCTACAGGTATCATCCCCTCTCAGGATCCCTCCTCGACGGCCGTCTTGGTGGCTACTAAGAAGGCATCAGGCTTACGCTCAGGCCCTTTGGGAGTCTCTGGAGTAAAGGAGGCCTCTGCTCCCATCAAGGCCGCCCCTCCACTGCGGCTTTCCAATTCGAGCGGGTCCAGTAAGTCGGACGTCGGTCCCACCGGTGCCCGCCCGGACAGGGCTGATAAGCTGCTCACCACCTCGGGTGATCACCCAGCCTGCCCCCCCCCGACAAGGCCATTACTCCTTCACAGCCGGCTCCTCCGACGTCCACCCAGACACTGCAGACAAAACGGCAGTCGGCTTATCCAATGACCGCCCAAAGGCTGTCCACAACAGAAAACCCCATTGCCTACCGAGGTCCCCTCTGTTCACACCCTGGGATTTCAATCCTCCTTTCCTGGGTGAGGCCGACAACCTTGGGACGCTGCCATTGGGTCTCCCTTCCTATGCCGGACCCGACGCTTGTCAAGCTGATGCCGCCCTTCGGCATCCCTTTGCCTGACGGAAGACCTGTTCCTCCGTCAGGACCGTCGGACTCATTCGGCCTCCCTACACCGGGCCCAGCGCCCGTGGGACTGACATTTTCTCCATCCAGTCCACCAGCAGGGCCTTTGTCAGGACCCTCTGCGCCATCAGAGTGCTAGCGCAGGGTACCGACACATAATACCAGTGCCACAGTACCCAGCTGCGGAGTACCCAACACTGCATTACCCGACGGGCTACGGATACTCTTATTACGGGTACCCATCCTACACGTATCCAAGCCCCCCTCCCTCTTCCTCCACCTCCGCTGCCCACTCCGCAGCTGCCAGCGGATCTGAAGGAGACCTTGGCCTCCTGGTGGGCTGAGGCCAAGGCTCAGCTCACCAAGGAGTTCGAGAGTCATATTCGGATGTTGGTCCCTACGTCGGAGACAGGAGACTCCTCCCTTTACCCAGTGCCAGAGGAGAGCTTTCTGGCCCCCGGGGTGGGGAGGCCACGCACCCCTTGGGGCTCCCAGAGAGGTCATTCCTCCCCCTCCCAGGGAGGAGTCTTCCTCTTCTACCTCAGAGCCATCTGACTCAGATTCTGAGTCTGACCTCGGAGACGAGCCCCATACTCCGGAACGCCCAAGGCCGAGGGACCCTCCAAAGTCCCCTCCGGAGGACCCTTCTTTTATGGAGCTATTGAGGAAGATCCAGGAGACATGTTTGTGGCAACCAGTGGAGCCAGATCCACAGTGTAAGAAGCTCGCTGCTCATTTGGATCTGCCCAAGACCGCTTCCACACTGATTCCACTCTGGATAGAGCTTAACACCGATCTTGTTTCCACTGTCTGGAAACAACCATCCGCATTAGCCCTCCCTCCCTTCCGAGGAAGGCGGATAGGCTATACCAGGCTCCGGAGGGTAAAGACTTCCTTAGTCTTCACCCCAAGGTGGATTCGGTTGTCACCAGCACCGCCCACGGCCGCTCCGCCAATCCCAAACATCTGAGCTTGTCCCCACCTGACAAGGAATCCCAACTTCTGGATCAGTATGGGAAGAAGATTTACTCCTCTTCGACCCTTGGCATCGAGGCCCTCAACTACGTCAGCCACATGGGGGATTTCCAGAAGTCTGTCCTTAGCCAGGTGGAATCCAAGCTGGACTCCCTTCCTGATTCCTAAACTAAGCAGGAACTGGGAGACCTGGTCCGTTCCACTCATTCGGCCTGTAGGCACATGATTCATGCCACCTGCGATGCAGTGGACACAGCTGGCAGAAGCTCTGCTTTTGCCATAGGTTTACGGCATCATGCCTGGTTCTGTGTGTCAGGTTTGGTCCCTGAAGTACAGTCCGCCATACAGGATGCTTCCTTCAGGGGTTCAGTGCTGTTCGGGGTGATGTCAAGGACATCATAACTGAACTGCAGGAGAAGGGCACTGCACTAAAGTCGGTCCAGACTTTGTATAGGCCCTCTAAAGGGCAGCGACGTTCTTTTCGTCGTCAAACCTGACAAAAACAAAAGCCCAGTCAAGGAAAGTGCGCCAACAAACGGCGGGCCCCTCCAGCAACCAAGACTCCCCCCAGCAAAAAGTCTGCAAGAGCCTGGGCTGCTGCGCTGCCCCCCACCTCCTGACTTCCTCTCCATCTGCCTCTGGCTATTCCAGAGGAACCAGTAGGGGGTGATTCTCCTGCCATCTACTGGGTTGGGAGAGGATAACATCAGACGCTTGGGTGCTTCAGCTAATATCTGCTGGATACTCGATAGTTTCTACAGAAACCTCCTCGAAAACCACCCGCTCAGTCGTCTTACTCCCCGCAGCATCTTCCTCTGACTCAAGAAGAAATCTTATCCCTTCTGTCGAAGGCGGCGATAGAGCCAGTCCCCGCTCATCTTTGGGGAATGGGTTACTATTACCATTTCTTTCTAGTTCAAAAGAAGACAGGAGACTTGAGACCAATCCTAGACCTCTGCTCCCTAAACATGTTCGAGGAGTACAAGCACTTCAGAATGCTCTCCTTGCAGAGTCTTCTGCCATTACTCCATCTGGGACAGTTGCTATGTGCTCTGGTTATGCAGGATGCATACCTGCATATCCCCATATGCCCTTCCCATCACCAATACCTCCGTTTTTTCTTTCAGGGGGACCACTACCAGTTCAAGGCCCTCCCATTTGGTCTCTCCTCCACACCCTGAGTATTTACCAACTGCCTGTCGGTGGTAGCGGCCCACCTGCGTACTCAGGGTGTGCAGATCTTCCCATACCTGGATGATTGGCTCCTGGTGGCCCCATCCAGGGAAGAACTTCTGCACTCCCTTTCCCTTACCCTGCAGGTTTTTACCAGCCTGGGTATTACCATCAACCAGGTCAAGTCCCATTTGGTCCCTTGCCAGCGCCTCCAATTTATAGGGGCGATACTGGACCCGGCCATAGGCAAAGCCTTTTTGCCTTCAGACAGGGTCGAGACCCTTCAGAATCAGGCTTGTCTTTTGTCTGATCACAGACGGGTCAGAGCCAGGTCAGTCCTCTGCCTTTTCGGGCTCATGGCGACTGCCATTCTGACAGTTCCGTTCACGTGGCTCCTTATGAGGATCTCTCAATGGATGCTTCAGTCGCAATGGGACCAAACCATGGACAATCTAGACCAAGAGGTGCTAGTGTCGGATTCCATGAGCAGGAACTTGCACTGGTGGATGGTTCAGGAGAACCTGTGTCTGGGAGTTCCTTTGTGCATCGTTCCTCCTTCCCAGACATTGACAGTGGATGTGTCAGGGGAGGGCTGGCGTGCCCACCTAGGGTCTCACAAAACTCAGGGCAGCTGGTCCCTGTTCGAGCAGAAACTGCACATAAATTTATTTATTTATCAAGTCTAGGATTACAGATGTGCTCGAACTGAGAGTAGTTCTATATGCTGTACAGAATAGTCTTCCCTTCATTCTTCCCAGTCATCGTCTCTTCCAATTAGACAACATGTGTGTGTAGTCTGGTACCTCAACAAACCGGGAGGGACACGTTCCTATCCCCTGAGCTGGGAGGTGATGAGAGTCTGGCATTGGACAGCCCAGCATGACCTTCACCTGACCACAGTTCACATTGTGGGAGTGGAAAACACCCTGGCAGACGAACTCAGTCGATCCTCTGCCAAGGCCCACGAATGGGAGTTAGACCAACAGGTCATAAATGACATCTTTTGGCAGTGGAGGAAACCTCAGGTAGACCTCTTTGCCTCCCCCCAAAATGCAAAACTTCCCGCCTTTTGCTCGCTCGCTCGCTCCAGGGCGAGACGTTTTTTGGCAGGACACTCTGTCTTTCTGCTGGAGGGACAGAGTCGTTTATGCCTTCCCTCCCATTTCGTTTGATTCCGGGGGTCCTGAACAAACTCAGATCAGAAGAGGCTCAGATGATTCTCATCGCCCCCTTCTGGCCCAGGCAAGTTTGGTTCTCTCTTCTGCAACAGTTTTCCGAGGAACCTCTTTTTCCTCTGTCGCAGCACTTGTTGACCCAGGATCAGGGGACCCTTGTTCATCCAGGCCTCAAATCCCTTCATCTCCATGCATGGCTCCTACAGACATAGCTAAAACCCACTTCGGAGTCTCTCCTTTAGTAGCAGACATTTTAGTGGAGGCCAGAAAGCCTTCTACCAGGTCCACCTATGCGATGAAGTAGAAACGGTTTTCCATCTGGGCATACTCGAAAGACTTAGAGCCTTTCTATTGCCCAGCCAACAAAGTCCTGGACTACATGCATCACCTCTTCGACCTGGGTCTCAGCCATTCCTCTTTAAAAGTCCATATGGCTGCTATCTCAGCCTACCACATTCCCTTTGGAGACAGGACTTTTGCCCAGTTGTAAGTCTCTAAGACCTTTCTTAGAGGGGTTCTCCACTTAAGACCCCCCCCTCCCATCCGCAGTCCTGCTCCTCCATAGGATTTGAATTTTATTCTAGAGAAACTCACACTGCCTCCCTTTGAGCCGGCAGCAGAAACAGACTTAAAGTACCTTTCTTGGAAGACACTCTTCCTAGTGGCCATCACTTCTGCTCGGCGTATTTCCGAGCTGCAAGCCTTGATGTGTAAAATCCCGTATTTGATTTTCCACAAGGAACGTGTGGCTCTACACACCAACCCTAAGTTTCTCCCTAAGGTGGTGGCTGAATCTATGCTTAATCAATCTATTGAGTTACCGGCTTTCTTTACGCAACACTCCAATCAAGGAGAGTACCTCTTACATACTCTGGATGTTCACAGAATCCTGAGATACTACAGCAATCAGACTAAGGATCTCAGGAAGACTGATCAGCTTTTTGTTTCTTTCGCTCACAAACAAGAAGGCAATGCTGTTTCCAAGCAATGCCTTTCCAAATGGTTGGTCAATTGTATCACTTTCTGTTACGACAAGTACAATAAAACCCTTCCGGGTCAGGTCAGAGGTCACTCCACTAGGGGAGTAGCTGCCTCTGCTGTTTGTTTCAGGAATGTGTCCGCGGCAGACATCTGCACAGCCACAACCTGGACTCTGGTCCATACCTTCACTAAACACTACAGTTTGGAAATTGCCTCTCGCCGTAGAGCAGGCTTCGGGTTGGCTGTTCTGCAGGGTCTCCTTTCATGAGACCTGCTCAGCCCTGAGGTTTATGTTATGGATGACAATCCTCCTCCCGATTTTCTCTGTGTTCCAGACTGCTTGGGATTCTGTCCTGTGTGTGAATACCTACTGCAACAGCCCTCTCGAAGTAAGATAGTACAGTTACGTAAGAACTTACCGTAACAGTAGATCTTCAAGAGAGGCTCTTGCAGTAGGTATTACCTTCCCGCCCTCCAACCCCCCAAGTCTCTCTTCTTCCTTTCCATGAGGGCATATCCTCTTCTCTCTCGTCTTGCCTTTTTTGGTGGAAAAGAACTGGAATGCGGGCGTGGGGGACCGCCCCTTTATACTGACGTCGCCTGATGCCAGTCACCTGATGTGGGGGCAGTCCCCTGCCAGAGACTGCAAGCTAAAAGTTTTCCGTGGGGTCCTGACACCTGGTGGCTCAGTCCTATCTGTGAATACCTACTGCAAGAGCCTCTCTCAAAGATCTACTGTTTCGGTAAGTTATTATGTAACTGTACTCTACTTAAACTATAGATCTTTGAGAAAATCTCCTCCATTGGGCCACAGCGCACCCTTCCTCCTTACTAATGTGTACCTGACAGGAATGTCTACTGCCTTGTTGGAGGTGTCCATAACTGCCTTGCGTTTACTGTTATGTTTTTCAGCACCATGCCTCTCTTAGTGTGCCTGTGCCTAGTTTGGTCACCTGTTTCCTTCTGGAATGATACAAGTTCGTCTTTGATGGGGAACTGATTAGTGATGGGGCAGTTTATGTTTTATAGGACCGACGTTGTACGTTATCCCCCTGCTATCAAAAGGTTCTGAGTGGTCCTGACACTGATGGTTTACAGTTCCAAAGGTGTGGCTCAATGGAGGAGATTCTGTCAAAGATCTGCTGTTATGGTAAGTAACTGTTCTTTATCTCACAAACTAAGAATTATGTCTTTGACAAGGCAGAAAGTAGAACTGTGAGCTAAAGCCAGAGTAACAAAGATCCTGTCTTCATACAGACACCTTCTGTAATAAGACTGAACAGAACTAAATAAGGGACCACTGTTTTTCCATGAAACTGGAATGAAGTTGTGAGCTGGCCCATTTGTGTAGTAGTAGCGCAGCTTCTTGCAACGCTGACCATCCGGGTTCGTAAGTGAGCCTGGGTCGATGGGGGCTGGCCGGTGAATGAGGATCATGTGTCCCAGAGAACATTATCTGGGAGAGTCGCTGCCTCTGTTGCAACACTGACACCAAGGCGGCCATGTGGGCCAGCACAGCAGAGGTAAGCAGCAGGGGCACCGACTGGGAGAGCCGGGACAAGTGTCCCGAGCCGGGTGGCTCAGGGGGGCCTGGCTGACTGGGTCTGAGACTAACAGTTTGGTTTCTATTTGATTTCAGCACCACTGTGGCGCTAGCGCTGCTCTATTCCTCCCCCTCACGCATCTGCATCCAACGTCGTTGCTCTGCCGTAACATGAAAACGCTGCATAGAGAGTGGCAGAGGCAAACGTGGGCCAACAGTGTCAGGAGTAGCAGCCACTAACTTCAGAGGTTGGGCTCTGAGGGGTGGGCTCTTCTCTTCCAACTTCCTGTGACACGAGTTTTTTGACCAGAGGGTTGGAGAGCAAGCAAACATGGAGTTGGATGTCTGGCCTGGTATGCCCTACTGCAAGCCAGTGAGCACGGTAGCAAAAATCCAAGTAAGCGATGCATGTGTTTTCTTCAGGTCCGTCTGAGTCTCTCGCCTCTTAACTCTCTGGTTGGTTGCTGTGTGACACTCCAGCATGCAGACTACTGCCGCGCTAGCATAACAAGCAGCTGCCAGCCCAGCCCAGGACTGAGGCTGGGATCTGGGGAGTTGGAACAACTGCAGGAATGTAGAGGACTCAACAAACCAATCTGGAGGTAGCCCCTGGCTCTCGGAGATGAGACTGTGAACTGCTGTATGTATTTTTGTTTCTGTGACTGTGAAATGGGGGGCGCAACTGAGAGCCTGAGGTCAAGGGGCAGGAGGGTCTCTTCAGGCCTGGGAGTTGGCAGAGGAGCTTCTGACAGGCAGCACAGACAACACAGGCATCGTTGGGGATGGGGATAGTGGCAGTGTCTCTGTGTTACTTTTAGTGACCAAGACGGCCTGCATCTCTCAGTAATTCCCTTCTCTCCAGTTCTCCTTCTCTTGCCCGAGCCCGAATGTCTCTTTCTCTCCCACCCTCCCCAATCTCTTGTTCTCTCTCTCTCTCTCTCTCTCTCTCTCTGTGGCCCTTGTAGGGATGGGAGGAGGGGGCCTGGTCCACATGCGTGTCCTGGGCCTGGAAATTTCTATCAGCACCCCTGGTAAGCAGCCTAAGGATAGTAGTCGTCTGGGGCTTGCATGAAGTCATGCATGGGCACATTTGATTCCCCAAGTAAGTGGATATTCAGTGGGAGAAACCACAGGAAAAAGACCCTGCCTTGGTTCCCGAGGTGACGGGAGCCATGTGTACATCTTGGCCCTCCTGTGTCTGTCAGGCCATCCCACCTGACAAAACATGGGAGAACTGGGGGGAGTATCCCCCGACCTGGGTGCACTTTGCCTCGGACTCCCTGAGTAAGTGGGAGCCAGAGACTGAAGAGGGGCAAAAAATTCAAGTAACAAAAAAAAATCTATTTGACCTTTTTAAACACTGCCTAGGTAGTTTTTCATTATTAAAAAATCATTTAAAAATTACATTTGGTGCCAAATTTGTGTACCCAGCCCCTTTTATTCTGTGCCACTTTTTTTTCGCAGTTATTTTCTTTTGTCCCTAGGTGTGAGCATCCCTCCAGTCATGCCAGCCACCCCAGCTTTGTCACCTGACTTTCTACCTTTCTACCAGGACTTACCTTTGCACATTTGCAGTATGGCCTGTATGCTTGACAGGTGCAGGGCCTGCAAATGACTGGTCTTATCTAGCTGCTGCAGCTCCATTGTTCCTGTTTTTTCTTTCCCAGGGAGGCATGGACAAGTAGTACTGCCCAAGATGGCTGCGCACACTCCCATGCTCAGGACCACAGCGGCCGCCACTACTCCCTTCTCCTCACTGCACCAAGCACCATATCCTCCCCACCCTGGTAGAGAACAGTCCTCCAAACACTCCATCCTCTCCTTCCTTGGCCAATCCCCAGTGACT
This sequence comes from Neoceratodus forsteri, assembly GCA_016271365.2. Classification (NCBI taxonomy): domain Eukaryota; kingdom Metazoa; phylum Chordata; order Ceratodontiformes; family Ceratodontidae; genus Neoceratodus; species Neoceratodus forsteri. The sequence goes on from CM028135.1 coordinate 815,511,042, forward strand.
AAAGTCTGCCCTTGAACCTGGGTAACTGGCGCGGCGGCAGGTGTGCCGATCAACACCTCAACCCTCCACGCCACTGGGATGGTCCTTTGTGCCACATTTATAGTGTAAAACATGCTGATTTTTACTGGGGAGTGGATGGAAAAAATTTATTTTATGGTTTTGTAAAACATAATTGCCTATTTTTAAAATGGCAATTCAGTGACTATAATAAATACAGAAAGTGAATGAAATACATACTGAATTGTGTATGATTATCCTATTAAAATATTTTCTTGGCTATTGTAATTGTTCTCATCATTAGTGAATTATGCAGTGAAATTGTTCGTGTGGGGGGGGCATTGATATGTTTGGAATCCTTAAAAAATGAGGTGTTCTCATCTGTTGAGACTAGGAGCAGGATTTTAAATAAAGTATCTGCACAATGCAGAGCACTAGTTTAAAGGATAATAGCTTAAGAGTATAAAACCTTAACCGTTTTCCCAGTAAAGTATTCTTCAGGTCACATTATTTCTAGCAGCATGAATGTGGGCTGCCCAGTCAAATTGTTGCATCCTCCCCAATTGGTGCATGGTGATGTCCCAAAATTAGAATTTTTTTTTTTTCAGAGGATGAAGGAAATATTTAACATATTAACAATAACCATTTATACAGAATGCGAAGACATATATATTCCTGCTGGCCATTGTTTGGCTTGAAAATGGTATGAGGTTTACAGCATCAGTATGTGTAAAAGGAAAAATAGGTTCCTCACCTGTAACTATAGTTCAAACAACATGAAGTCTTGCTATATTATGACAGTAGCAGTTTGTCCCACCACTAGAACTGCTCCGGAGGTGAAATGGTTAATACCATTCCAAAATAGAACTTTGAGCACGAGCTCTAAGAAGCAGCTCTATCTGTGTAATTTCAAACCTGAACTGTCAGATTCTTTACTCCGCCTCAGTGAACAGTCGCTCCGGAGATTTCTCCTACTGCTCGGTTCATTTCTCGGTTTTAAACAGTGTTTTCTCGTTCGATCTAACCGAGAATAGTTTTATTTTAACCGCAAAACCGCTCGTTCAAGCTCTGTCTGTGGTAATCGAAGTAAATTAAAGGTTTTGTCTGTGTGGAACTTGTAAGTTTATCGGTTCGGTTTTGAACCGATCAGCTGGTTTAAACTTATTAACTTTAAAGTTTAACATTTTAGAGTGCGTTCCCGGTTCTTATCGGTTCTAAAAAACGGATTTTATACGGTTTTCCAATACCCGTGACATGGTTATGAACCGATAAGGGTGTCTTGCCTGGCACTGCCGTTTAAAGGGCAAGTTTTCTGGTTAGGCTGGCATTATGTCTGAGAAACCCAAAAGAAAACTGGGCCTACTGGGTTTCAACACTGTGATGTCTGTGGGGAAGTCTTGCCAAGGCTGACCTAACACAATACATGCACTTTATTGGTCTGGGTTTGACCACCCAGTCAGACTGCCAGATATGTAAGAATTTCCCTGCAGCCACCCTGGAAAAGAGATTGGGCAGGCTCAGGGAACGAGAGGCCAAAAAGTCCGCTGACCCGGATGGCCAGCCCGGTTCGGTGCCAACTTAACCGGAGGGCGTGCCCTCTGACCAGGGGCGAGACTTCCTCGGCAAAAGAAAGCTGGTTCTGAGGAACCAATTCCAGTAAAGAAACAAGAAAGTTAAGCAGGTTTGGAGTCCAAACCCTTCTCAACTGACGAGAGATAGCAAAAGCCATACAAATTGTCCAGTCACTGTCTCAGGTTCCGTCCAACCGCCACTAACTGGCAAAAGGTTGGTTCGTCCGGTTCCAGTGGTTCAGGAATATGATGAGGAATTTTATGAACCAGAGGAGGGGGGATGATTATGAACAGTATGAATGTGGCTGGGAAGGTCTGGGTGTGCCCATTGAACCGGACATTTCCCCAGACAGACCTCTAGAATCTCCCCCTATGCTATCTGAGTCCCCATCTCATTTTATGTTTTACAAAAAAGTTGCTGAAACCCTCCAGCTTCCCTTGGAAGAAGCTGTGGATGAGCAAGAGGAGCCTGATTTTGTAGAAATGATGGATATTCCAGAGTCTAGGAGATTGTCTATTCCTTTTATAAGTCTTTTAGGAAGCAAACAATAAAAATTTAAAAGCTCCTAATTCTGTGCCTCCTGTAGATAAAAGATGGATAGAAGGTACACATTGTCAGGTCCTGATACAGAATTCCTTTCTCAGCAATGCAGTCATGTTAGGAGTTCAGGCTGCAGCCTGTGATAAAAGTAATATCCCCTGGCTTCACATCCTCCTGACAAGGATTCCAGGAAGATTGATGCCATGGCGAAAAAACAGTATATGGCAGCCTCTCTGGGACTCAGGCAAGCAAATTATATGGCTTATGTAGCTAGGTATCAGAAATCTAGATGGGATACTGTTATGGAATTATTAAGCAAACCCATGGCCAGCTGGCTAGCGAACTAGAACAGGTGGCTGCTGATGGCATTGAGGCTTCTAAGGTACAATTTCATGCTGCTGTGGATGTTAATGATGTTTCCTCTAGGGTCATGGCCACATCTGTAGCTTTTCATAGGTTGGCCTGGCTCAGGTGTACCAGTCTGTCACAGGATACCCAGACTAAGGCTATGGATTTTCCTGTGGTGGGAAATTCTCTGTTTGGGGAGCAGACAGAGAATTACATGAAAAAGATGGATGAATATAGGACTACTTACAAAAGTGCTCAAGCTAAGGAGCGGCAAGCCACTCCTCAGAGGCATACCCCCAGGGGTAGGGGTAGGCCTTTTCACAGGCCTTTTTACCAGACTCAGGCCTCCTCTGCCTATGCTCAGAGGGGCTTCTTCAGAGGCAGAGGCAGACAAGGGGTGGGCAGGCCTGCTCCCACCCCTCAGCCTAAAGCTCCTGCTAAGCAGGCACCCTGATGGGGTGCCCAGGGCCGATTCTCCTTACCGTAGGGGCAGGCTGGCTTACTTCAGTCAGAACTGGGCTTCTTTAACCTCAGACAAGTGGGTTCTGGAAGTAGTAAGCCAGGGTCTGGTTCTCAGCTTCAAAAGTTTCCCAAGTTGAGAACCAGACGTTTCTACCTGCTAGTGCTTCAGAGACCTTGCTCTGGAAGCAGAGGTCTCAACCTGTTGGCTCTCAGAGCAGTGGAAGGGTTCCTCCCTGCACCAGGGCAGGTCTGTATTCAGATACTTCCTTACCCCAAAAAGACAGGAGAATGGCGGCCCATATTAGACCTCAGATATCTGAACAAGCATCTTTTGAAACCAAAGTTCAAAATGGTAACTCTGGCAATGATTTTACCCTCCCTAAGGCCAGGGACTGGTTAGCCTCCCTGGACCTCAAGGATGCCCTATTTCCACGTCCTAATCAGAAGCTCCCACCAAAAGTGCCTCAGATTCGAACTACCCTCAGGTCATTACCAGTTCAGAGCAATGCCCTTCGGCCTTACCTCTGCCCCAAAGGTATTCACAAAGTGTCTAGCAGTGGCAGTGGCTCACTTAAGGAGGCAAAGGATTGCTGTTTTTCCCTATCTAGATGATTGGCTCATTGTAGGCCAGTCCCCAGAACAGGTAAAATCTCACCTGCAAGTTACCCAGCAGCTTCTCACCTCCCTGGGCTTTCTGCTAAATCTACCGAAGTCGGTTCTGGAACCAGTCCAGGTACTCACGTTTATAGGGGCAGAGTTGGACACAAAGCTAGCCAGAGCTTTTCTTCCTTAGAAAGGGTGACTAATTTAGTGACTCTGGCCTCCTCCTTCACCCTGCAGGTCTCTTGACCAGCAAGACACTTTCTGCAGCTCCTGGGACACATGGTTGCATCCACAGCTGTTGTGCAGGGAGCAAGATTTCAGATGAGAGACATTCAGTTTCACTTGAGAACCTATTGGTCTCAAAGAAGAGACCCCCTTTCCAAGTTGGTCCCAGTGACTCGAACCTTGATCCAGGCCCTCCAGTGGTGGCAGGATCAGAGCAATTTAAGATTGGGGGTTCCCTTCATTCCCCCTGCTCAGATCTCTTACTACAGATGCTTCCCTTCTGGGTTGGGAGCCCACATGGAGACCTTTCCACTCAGGGAGTGTGGTCCCCCGGAATCTCTGCCCACATCAATTTGCTGGAACTCAGAGCTGTCTTTTTAGCTCTTCAAGCATTTTCTGCATCTGTCCACAACAAGGTGATACAAGTCAGAACAGACAACACCACAACAATGTGGTACATCAACAAACAGGGGCACTTCGGTCTTGACCTTGTGCACGAGGCAATGAGTTGTGGTCTCTGGCCTATTCCCTGAACACTTCCCTCATAGCAGTTCATCTTCTAGGGAAGGACAATGTCCTAGCGGATGCTCTCAGCAGGATTTCCCAGGGCCATCACGAATGGTCCCTGGATCCTCAAGTGCTGGGGATAGTCTTTGCCAGATGGGGCACCCCTCAGATAGATCTTTTTGCAGCCCGAGACAATCACAAACTTCCTCTGTTCTGTTGCAGGCCTCCAGTGTTGGTCTCAGTCCCCCTGGATGCCCTTCTCCTGGATTGGGAGGGGAAGTTTCCTTATGCTTTCCCTCCCTTCCCTCTCCTATTCAAAGTATTAGTCAAAATCAGATCTCAGCCTTGCAGGGTGATTCTGATTGCCCCGGATTGGGCCAGGCAGCCCTGGTACCCACTCCTTCTGTCACTGACAATCCATCTTCCCCTTTGCCTCCCCAGGATTCACAACCTGTTAACTTGTGCCCAGGGAAGGGTTTGGTATCCAGACCTCAAATCCCTCAACCTCAAGGCCTGGCTCTTGAGGAGTTAGTTTGCTGATTTACACCTCTCTCAAGGTGTTCTTGAAATCCTAAAGGCTTCCAGAAAGCCTTCCACTAGGGCTACTTATAGTTCTAAATGGAAAAGGTTTTCCATTTGGTGTGCTGGGAAAAATATTTCCCCAGTATCTGCTGATTTGCCCATTGTATTAGATTACATGGTCCATCTTAATTCCTTGGGTCTCAGACCAGCTACCCTGAGAGTCCATTTGGCAGCTGTATCTGCTTTTGTGTCAGCAGGAAAGTCATCCCCTCTTTCCACTCACCCTGTGTTTTCCAAGTTTTTTAAGGGATTACTCCATACTAATCCACCCTTTCGGGAACCGGCCCCTGCCTGGGACCTTAATGTTTGTATTGCCCAGTTAATGCAACCCCCTTTTGAACCTCTGTTTTCTGCAGAGCTCAAGTATCTAACTTGGAAAACTGTTTTTCTGGTGGCTATCACTTCTGCTAGACGAATAAGTGAGTTGCAAGCCTTGTCAGTGGAAACTGACTTTATTTCTTTCCACAGGGATAAGGTAGTCCTTAGGACTAATAGGAAGTTTTTACCTAAGGTGGTTTCAGATTTCCATCTTAACCAATCTCTCTCCCTTCCAGTATTTTTCACTGATCACTCCTCTTCTGGTGAGAGGAGGTTGCACAGCCTGGATGTTAAGAGAGCTCTTAGTTACTATATAGAGCATACCAAAGGTCACAGGTTCGAATCCCTCCAACTTTTCCTTACCTATGGTGAAGTTGGGAAAGGCAAACCTGCCACTAAGAGATCAATTGCGGGTGGATTGTCTCTTGTATCCAATTTTGTTATCAGAAACTGGGCAGAGATCCTCTGGCTTGAGGGCTCATTCTACCAGGGGTACAGCTAGTCTCTAGCTGCTGCCAGAGACATCTATATTAGAGATATGCCAGGCTGCTACTTGGAAAGCAGTACCTTTTACCAAGCATTACTCCCTGGATGTCCAGGCCAGGAGAGATGCTCGTGTTTGGCACAGCTGTTCTTCAGAGCCTATTCCCTAAGTAGGTTCTGCCCCTCCTCCATGGAGGTACTGCTGTGTAGTCTGCAACTGTCATAATATAGCAAGACTTCATGTTATTTGAAGAAAAAATTACTCACCTTAGTATGTTTCTTCTAATGGAGTCTTGCTATATTATGACCTCCCCCCCAGCCTGCCCCTCTCAGAACTTCTACTTGGGTGGGGTGTGGGCAACTTAGTGTGGGCACTATTTTATGCCCTTTTAGCGTTTCTCCCCTTTTTGGAGTTTGGGGTGTGTGTGTTTTATTATACTGTTGTTTTATTCTCATGTTGTTAGAATTGTGTTAGTAGTTCTGGTCCCCTGACTTGAGTCTTGGGTGTTGGGACCAGCAATGGTTGTTAATATTTAGGTAGCCATTTGGCTAGTGTAGGTTACAGCTCCACACAGACCTTAGTGAGTTTTTGCTCGTAAAGATCTGACAGTTCAGGTTTGAAATTACACAGATAGAGCTGCTTCTTAGAGCTCATGCTCAAAGTTCTATTTTGGAATGGTATTAACCATTTCACCTCCGGAGCAGTTCTAGTGGTGGGACAAACTGCTACTGTCATAATATAGCAAGACTCCATTAGAAGAAACAACATTACTAAGGTGAGTAATTTTTTCTTTTAGGAGTGGTATATAGCGCACATGCACAGTCTGGCAGTTCCACTGGAATAGCTGATTTGCCGGACGTCTTTAAGCTAAGTTTCTCCAACCACCTGGGTGGTATACATACCTCTCAAACTCTTATCTCCTGAATCAGGGACAAGGCTTAAAAAAATCAGGGACAAAGACCCAAAATCAGGGACACATCTTAAGAATTGATACTATTCATTCAGAATGCTGATAGAATAAGAGGATTTGTGTTAAGATACATTTTCTGAAGAAGAACAAGTCTGAATCTTTAATGTTTGACATTATTTTGTGATTGTAATCCCCACTCTTCTGTCACAAAAAACACAAATTTTACAAGGGACAGAGGGAAATTTTGAGGCAAAATCAGGGACATCCCTGAAAATCAGGGACAGTTGAGAGGTATGGTGGTATATTCCTCCCCCCCCCCCAACTCCACCCCATGACATCAGATCTTTGCACTCTGGAAGTAGGGATCCTTGTGCAACTTGCCAGAGGAGGCCGGGTGAGTTATGTGGGTGTGAACTATATACCGCTCCTGGAATTATGTTTATAGGTGAGTAATCTATTTCTTTCTAGGGGGTGGGGGATATAGTTCAGTATCCACACTCTAGCAGACTCCTAGCAGTTCTCCAGGAGGAGGGGCGAAGGCTTGCATCCTGTTTGGTAAACAGAGACTGGAGAACTGAGGTCCCCAAAGCAGCATCCCAGCATGACTCAAGGTTGATGCAGTTGTGGGAAATGAAGGTGTATACTGACTTCCAGGTAGCAGTCCTACAGATTTCCTGGATAGGGACATCCCTTGAATCAGCCACCGGGGCAGCGGTATGATGCTAGAATGAGCTCTAAGCCCTACAGTAGGCTCCGTACAAGTCAACTATAGCAGAGGTCGATGCAAGATGTGCTCTACCTGCAAATCCACTTTGCTGCCGGTCTGCTAGGCACAGCTTCAGCATAAGTAAAAAACAGCTGGCGAGCCTCTCCCCAACCTCCAGCCATGCACTCCTTATAATAAGACAGCTCTCTCCACACATCCAGGATATGGAGCCTATGGTTGGCCTCTATAGGGGGACTAGTGAAGTAGACCAGCAAGACAGGCACAAAACAGCCTGAGTTTGGCATTCTCCTGGAAAGCAAACAGGTCTACCAGAGGAGTGCCCCACCGGGAGAACAGGTGGTCCACTACCTCAAGATTCAGGAACCACTCATGCAGCGTCTCTCTTCAAGCTGGCTGAGAGTGTCTGCCAGCTGATTGTTCTCTCCTGTGACATGGAGATCTGCAGTCTGCACGCAAGAGTCCAAGAGTAGAGAGCCTCCTGACACAAGAAAAGGAAATGTGTTCTGCTCTGCCTGTTCAGGTGAGGCATGGTCGTGGTGTCCACCTGGACCTACACGACCTGACCCTGACTAGAAGAATTAATTCTATCAGTGCAAGCCACATTGCACAGAGCTCCAGTAGGTTTATGTGGTGACAGGATTCCCAGGGTGACAATAGCCCGTGTGCTTTGTGGTCTACCTTGTGTGCCCCCCACCCCAGCAGAGACATATCCATTGTGAGCATGACAGACAGTTCTGGGAAGACAGGTTGGATTCCTTCTTCTAGGTGTTCAGAGATAAGCCACCACTGGATTGCAACACACATCATCTGGGTCACCATGACCAGGTGGCCTAGGCACTGGGACCACTGACTGCACAATTCCCACTGCAAGTGGCACATCTGTCAGTAGGCCCATCGAACCATGCTGGTGCAGGGCGCCATGTACCCCAGCAGCCACAGGGAATCCTGGGCAGGGTGCAAGAGCCTAACTTGAAATGATTGGGCAAAGCAGGTATGATCCAGTGCCCAGTCTGCAGGCAGGTTGGCCTTTGCCCACAGGGAGTCCAGTTCTACCCCAAATAACTTGATCACCTGCATGGGTACCAGTTTCGACTTATCTCGGTTGACCAACAGACTCAGGGTCAGTGTGAAAATAGCGCAGTGCGATTAGTGCATACAATAAAGGCGCGTTAAAAATGCCGCAGCATTTTATGAGCGCACTTACAATTAAGCGCCAGGATACAGTACCGTGGAGAGTCAATGCCGCAGCCACACGCATTAGTGGGAGGTGGGTGGGACAGAAAATGGAACACCACTCCCATCCCCTGCACCGTAATTCCATTAAAGACAAATGGTGAAGTTTAATTTGTACTTGCCATGAAGTTGTAATGGGAACAAGGCAGTTCAGTTTGATCAGGGTGTAGTTGGCATTGTTCGGGAACTTCCAGCTGCACCTGAAGTTTGCTTAACTTTGTAAATTGTGTTACTTCACTGAGTGTTGTACTTGCCCACTTATGTCACGAGTTTTTTTTTTTTTAATTTATTTGTGTTTGGGGCAGGGCGACTGGAGATGTTGCAGACATTGGTGTAACGGCACACAGCAACACTAACAATACAATTTAAAATTTCCATGGATCAGCACAAGCCATCAGGTTATTGTTGCCATTAGCATGATTTGTGTTGCTTCAAGGAAGTATACATCTAGTGAACCAGAAACGAATTGCTTATATAGCTGTTAAACAAGGCAGACTAAAATGAAGATGCAGTGGAATGCAACTGTATTTGCTCACATTAGGTCAAAGTGAGGAATTCACATTTCTGAGAAGGTTTTTTTTTTCTGCACAGTAGAATATTGCATTGCAAACTTACTCTAGTTTAATAGATCACAGAAAGCTACATCTTGCAGAACATGAGCCCTGTACGTTAATTAGAATACCAGAATGAGGACAGTTGTAGATGAGTTTTTTTTTTTTTTTAATTTATTTGTGTAACGGCACACGGCAACACTAACAATACAATTTCAAATTTAAACTGCACGACCATGTATGTTACTCTGCGCTATTTGAGCTGCATGACCATTTATGCGGCACGCTTATATGTACCGCGCTATTAAGGTAGCGCTCTTTTTTACAGCGCTATTTTATCCGCACTAATGTCGCCGGATACCACAGACTTAAGTCTCGGCAGGTTTGGAGAGCCAGATCTCTGGACCTCTCTACAACCGTTTTGGATGGGCCATCTGTCAGCCAGTCGTCCAGGTGGGAATACACCCTGATGCCTAGGCACCACAGGTAAGCTGACACCACTGCTGTGCACTTGGTGAAGACCCTGGACACTGAGGAGAAGCCAAAGGACTTGACCTGGAACTGATGCAGGACCCCTTCTGCTCAGAACTGGAGGTACTGGCGGTGGGACGAATGATCGGGCATGTGGAAGAACACATCCTGGAGGTCCACTGAGAAGAATCACATGCCGTGCTCCAGAGACTGAATGATCTGATTCAGCCTGATCACCCTGAACTTGCGCTTCCGCATGAACTGGTTCAGATAGTGCAGATCCTGTATGGAGCACCAGCACCCATTAATTTGAGAACCAGGAAGTACTGGATACATAACTCTGAGTGGCCAGGGCGTCTGGGACACGGGCTGTTCCCACTTTTACAAGGCGCTGTGCAGTGTCCTTCCAAAGGGAGGACAGCATGACCTGCAAAACCCTGGATTTCTGAGGTGCTTAGAGGCAGGAGAGCCTTGGAGGCAACCCTCTGCCCACTCTGTGCAGCACCCACTTGTCTGTTGTGATAGACCAAGGTGCAAGGAGTGACATAGCCAACCTCATAAGGGGGAGAACTAACAAAGACAGGACAGATGGAGGGATGACACCCCGACCCATCTCTTGGCAGCTTTTGAAGGGGCACCAGTGGCTGCAGCTGGTGGGGCACCACCACCCCTGCCTCCTTATGATCCTGGCCCCAGACTTTGGCTTGGGATGCCAGACCTGGTACTGTCCCTGCTGGGGCTGTTGCCATGAATGCTGCAGCTGAAAGTACCAATACTGGAAAGTCGGTTTCTTAGGCTTCTTTTTGATGCCCTTCTGGGACAATGCTACTGAATCCAATGTAGCAATATGGGTAAGATGTCCTTCCACCCCAGGGTCAAAGGGTCATGTCTCTCATTGACTATGGCCTTCCGGTCTATGGCTCAGCAGATCAGACTGCCCTCAACAAGGTTCGCCTCACAGTTAATAAGGCCTGCAGACTTATCACTGGTGCACCCAGACTCACTCACACATGTGAGCTGTACACCCTGGCTACCCTACTCAACCTGGAAGAGCGACTCATGTATCAGACATGCCAGCTCACCTTTAAAGTCCTGCGTGGCCTATCCCCCATAGGCCTATCCAACTCCATTCGCTGTACTGCACCGACCCTGATCACGTGCAGCTCGTCAAGAGCTACCCTAGTTATTCCGAGAGCCAGGACCTCTCAAGGTCAGAGGGCATTCCTCACTGTGCCCCACTGGTATAACTCCCTCCCTGCTAGTGTCTCAAACTCACTAACCTCTAGCTTGCTTTAAGCCCAGGCTCAGAAACTTCCTGCTTAGCTCTCGCAAATGCAACTGCCGCTAGCCTAGTGTAAAAAAAAAATATATATATATATATATATATATATATATACTCTGTTTGACAATGCTCACTGAGCTGCCCCTTCCTTTCCCTACAAATTCCTCCTCCCTATCTCTCCCTTCTACTCCCACCAGCTCTCCCGACCATAAGTTTTGCACCTTTGTTATCTTTTGCTTCGTTGGAGATTGTATTCTATTGAAACAAAATTGTAATTGAACTGTAACTTTTTTGTTTGTAAGTACTGTGTCCCTTGTACTACTGTTCTGATGTCCTCTTTGTGATGAGGTACCTTTGTAAATGAGCCTCTGGCTCAAAGGTTTCTAAACTGATGTTTAACTAACTAAATAAATAAATAAAGAGGTCAGTGCTCAAGAAGGGGTCATCAGCCAGCTTGTGCCGAGTGTCTGCTGTAAAGGTGGAAAGATGCAGCCAGGCCTTATCATGCATGGAAACTCCCACCGCAGTGGTACGGGGGCATGAACATGAATCACCCATGTCCAAGGTCATCTGAAGCTGGTGTTTAGCCAGTGGCACTGGTCTCTGATGACCGTCACCAACAGCTGCTACTCAGTTGGGAGGTGAGGGAGGATCAAATCAAAGACTACCATCAGAGTATGACCAAAGTTGACCATCATCATGGCCAGGGCCCCGATTTTTCTGCGGCACATCAGAGCAAAGTTCTTCTCATTTGCTGCAGAACTTCTGCGGCATTCAGCACCAAATTCTGCGGCACATTTTTACCCTTAATTTTTTTCCTTTTTTTGCCAAATCTGACACAATGTACGCTAGTAACACAGTCATTTTAAGGGCATTTGTCACCAAATTTTCAACATAGCCAGTTTAAGACCTCTGCTCATGAACAGTATCACTGTGATTTTATTAATCTGTCCGGAACATTGATTTCGCACACCGACCGCGCCATTGTGCGCTACATGTGCGAAAACACATTTTGGGTGAAATGTGAAAAATGACAGTTGTACTGTTCTATATGAGGTGGTAAAATGGCATACTGAAAATCTGGAGTGAAAATATTAAAAATGCTTGAAGTTACGAGCGTGAGTAGGAACTGCGCAACGCACGCTAATAACACAGTCATTTTATGGGCGTTTGTCACCAAATTTTCAACACAGCCAGGTTAAGACCTCTGCTCATGAACAGTATCACTGTGATTTTATTAATCTGTCCGGAACATTGATTTCGCACACCAACTGCGCCATTGTGCACTACATGTGCGAAAACACATTTTGGGTGAAATGTGAAAAATGACAGTTGCACTGTTCATAAGGAGGTGTGGTAAAATGGCAATTCTGAAAATCTGGAGTGAAAATATTAAAAAAGCTTGAAGTTATGAGTGCGCGTAGGAACTGCGCAACGCACGCTCATAAAACAGTCGTTTTGAGGAATAATTTCACCAAATTTTCAACATAGAGTTTTTAGGAGCCTACCTCAGGAACTGTGACACCGTCATTTCATTAATCATTCCGGAAAGGTGGTTCTGCGCAGTGACTGCGGAACCACCTTTCGGGACCGATTAATGAAATAACAGTGTGTCAGTTCATGAAGTGGGGCCCCAAAAACCCCATGTTGAACATTTGGTGAATAAATTCCCAGAAATGGCTGAGATATGCACTAAAGTTGAAAAAAATCCATTTATGCCATTATACAGCTTACCGGCATTTCTTCAGTTCGCAGTCGGCTTTGAAGAGTGCAGACGTGTTCCCGGTCCACAGAAGATCATCGCACTGGGCTCCGGAGGTAAGTATGGGTTGAGGTGGGAGTGTGGGGAGGTGGGTATGCAGAGGGTGGGTGTGGGTTGGGGAGGGGCAAAAGAATCACAGATGGAAGTTTTTTTTTTTTCAGGGTTCTTCTGAATTCTCTCACACAAGGAGGGACTTTTGCCGGGGTGGGCTCCCAGTGTGGCACCAGGCAGCTTGGGGGTCAGTGAAGCCGGATGGGGGATTGAAATCTCTGCTGGCAGAAGTTTTGCCACACTGGGGTGGGCTCCCAGCATGGCACAGAAACATTTGGGGGTAGTGAACCGACCGGGATTACACTTTGGCCGGCAAATGAAGCATTTGCCACTTGGGATGGGCTTCCTGCATGGCACCAGGCAGCTTGGGGGGTCGATGAAGCCGACGAGGATTGGGCACCCCGTCGGGCAATGAAGTTATTTCATGTGCTGGGGTGGGCTCCCAGCGTGGCACAGAAACATTTGTGGCAGTGAAACTGACGGGACGGGCACCGCTGCAATGAAAGCATTTGCCACACTGGGTGGGCCTCAGCGTGGCATACTAACATTTCAGAGGGGCACGCTTGGTTCCGCTGGGCAGCTGCACCTGGGTGACGGTAAATTCCGCTGGATATTTCCGCTGGCTTGCTTGACCCGCTGAATCGCTGGAAAACTTGGGGCCAAGATCATGGCATAACAAGCCTGACTGAGACCTAGGGTTGCCGCAGTATGCATCTTTTTAGCAGTATGGTCAGTCCTACAGGACACCTTGTCTGGAAGCCACCTACACCCCCTCGTTTCCCAGTTTGGAAAAACAAATTGGTTACCAGTTCCTCTGTGGAGGGATGGTCTGAGAACCCTGAAAAGGACCCTGTAGAGACCACATACTTGTGGAACTTGTGGGTAGAGGGTGCCGGGGAGGACACTGGATGCTGCTGAAGCTCCAGAGCTCCTCCCAGAATGGCTTCAGCCATGGGAAAGGTAACCCATTGGGATTTATCCCTATCCAGAATGTCAGTAAAAGGGTACTGATCCCTATTCTGAACTGGCTGCAACAGGATTGACATGGGCTCTGAAATACATCGGAGAAGCACCATTAAAAACACCAGGCTATGCTTGGTAGAGAACTTTTCAGCTGACCCCGAGTTAAGAAAGAGAGTCAAGGAGGAGGAGGAGGCCATGGACTCATGGTCCAAGTCATCTGACGACACCTAAAAAAATGGCCCTTGACAGTTTCTTACTGCGAACCACCAGGGTGTCCTCTCACAGAGTGATCTGCACTGAAAACCAGCCGGGCAATCCAGTGGCTGAAGAACAGGCCTCCATGGTTGGAGCACCCACTTACAGCTGCAGTGGTGGCAGTTCCACCCAAAGGGGTGGAGAAACTGCTGCAGAGAGCACCTTCGTATTGTGGACTTGGGGCACCACTGACAGCTGCCAGGGTATCGGAGGTCCAGAGTGTATAGCCTCCTATCCTGCCATATGATAGCCCACTGTTTCCAGAGGAGCTCCTCTTTGCACCTGTGCAGCTTGCGACGGTGCCTCTGCTTGCCAGATGATGAGGTTGAGTAGTGTTGATGGTGATGCCTTTCAGTCGAGCGAGATAAAGAGCGAAAACACCTTGACTGAGACCTTTGACCAGATAATTGACGTTGAGGTAAGCCTTCCAGCTGGTTGTGGTACACCACATGCTGGCCTACATTAACCAACACAAATGAAGAAGACTTGATCACTGCTGAAGGCCACTCCCGCAGTTGGCTGGTTGGGGACACCAACTGCTCCATGTTTTCCTGGGTGAGGCTCGGGAACATCGGGGTCTGTGAGATGACTCTTTTACCTAGTTTGACAGCTTTGAGGAACATTTCGGTGGCCTGCTCAAATGTAGGTGAAGTCATCTGGCTTGGTGTGGGTGGCTGAAGAGCCCTTGACTTGTCTGATCTGCCCCCTTGACTGAAAAGTGCTTGACCACTATTGAGCAGTTGGGTCAGTAGAGGGGGGACCATGATCTTTTTTGGTCCCATGACTGGTGCCAGTGGTGCTTGTGCTTGGAACCACGGTAGGCAGGACTCTTCCCCAAGGTCTACAAGGCCAAACACATGTCCCAGAAGCCTCTGGTGAATGACTTTCCAACGCCGGCCCCAGGAAAACAGCGTAGAGACTGAGGAGGTGCCTGTTGCAACAACTGCCACTTCCACCTCAAGACCTGCAAGCTGCTGAACAGACCTGAGCACAGTCAAGGCCTTTTGTGGCCCTTAAGGTGATTCTTTAGGTCCCATTCTGAAGGCTGACCCTGCAAGAGTTAGAGCTACCTGTTCCTGAGGGTCTTAGAAAGCATGGATAGACAAAGACTGTACCAGTCCATATCATGCTGCCTGCCTAGCCAATACATGGACATGTCATGCGGGTCAGTGACTGACATCTTCTGCTGCATAGACCGCAAAACTTAAATCCCAGCTTTCATTGCTCTATCAAAGATCTTGCAAGGGGAGATAAAGAGATTGAGGAAATAACAAACAGGACATGAAAAACGTTTGAGTTTGCCAGTGGTGTAGAAAATCACAAGCGAGAGCAGCAAAGGAGGTGACTTGTTCTTTCCAGTGGAGAGAAAGCTCTGACTTCATGGAGTGAAGTTGGATATATCACCCAGATGGTGGGAGAAACTTAAAGACATCTGGCAAATCAGCCATTCCAGTAGAACTTTATCCACACCCCTAGAAATATTGTTTTGAAAATATAAGTACAGTACTGCAATTTGACAACTACATTGAACAAATCATTAATTTTGGGAGCTTCCTTTGATATTCTTCTAGTTATGCAATTACTTAGTAATGTTTTAATTTATGTCTCCTTCTAGAGGTATTGCAGTAGTTCTGTGTGGTTTTTTTTTTGGTTTGTGTGTTTGTTCATGACCATGACCCTTTTTCTTCTGCTTGGGTTGGCTAGGGAATATACCCCACATCAGTCGTCTTGGGTCCCTGCAAAGGTCCTGAACTTCATGCTGGCTCAGCCAAGAAGCATTTCCGCTGTGTTGTTCTGGTGTGACCCCCTCTCGATGGAGGCTGACATGAAGTGACTGAAGCGAATGGACAGGCATGCCCCTGTCCCTGATGTGCAGACATCCGCCACCTCCGCCAATCCTCCCTTCAGTACTGGTTCCAGGCTCACCTACCCCTAGCTATTGCTAGGCATCGGTAGCTGGGCTCCTGATCCCCACCCATACTGGAGAAGGCAAGCAGTCCAACAGATGCTCAGCCTTCTCTCCTCCCCCCCCCCAGCCGACCCTCCCAACAGCCCTGGGTTCACTCCCAAACCTGGGTCATTGGCCTCACAAGCAATAGCGCTACCACTGTGCCAGCAATTTGGCATGCAGTTGTTTTATTTCATACTTTGAAGGATTTCCATTTGTTCTGTTGTACTTTCACAGAGAAGATGTAATTGTTTACTGACTGGACTGTCCTCCATTATTTAAACTGCACTGCTTTTCCTAAAACAGTTTTCTGGATTTGTGCAGCAGCAAACTACAAGGACATTCTAATCTGGTTAATAAATACTTGAAATGAGTGCTTCTCCAGATTACCTAGCTAAAACTTTCAATAAACATTTTCAAAATCACCTACTGTATGAATGGAAAAAAGTGATTATTGCTGTACTCCTATACAAGAAATAACTTCTCCTGAGACCCCACTGCCACCCCCCAACTCTACAACTTCTCCAGGCAGGTGGTAAAGGGGGCAGTCACAATGCTGGAGCTAGGAATGGGGGATGACATTGGATGACAAGATGGTATTGAGAGGGTCCAGTGGCTTGTCAGGGAGGAAGCCTTCTGGCAAGAAGTATGAAGATTAACTGACTCACCAGGGCCCATGAGGTAAAATGTGGTTCGGGGGGGGGTGGCATCATGGGGTACCCATGTGCTACAAATTTGAAGCATGGCATGCTGCCATTGTCTGACACAGTGTGTGTCACAAACCAGTATAGTTAGGGTTATAGGGTTGCAGTATCCTCTGAAACAATAGTTTGCATTGCAACAGAACCATGTTTTTGGGGGAGGGGGATTCCTGTGATTTTATCTGGACTTTATGTATAGTGCAGAGTGCTTCCTATTTTGTAACATCGTACTTTGTGACTGAGAATGATGCCCTGTTTTCAAGCACCTTACTTCATATCTAGAAACATAGAGAAGCGAGTGTCCCTGGGAAGGAACAGCACTGAGTGAAGAGGCAGCTGCTATCTTCAGGGGAAGGGAAGTAACTGCAATACAAAGTGCTTTCATTTTTACTTTTAATTAGTAGCCCATTTGTAATAGATTATACTAGGTTACTGTTTGTTTTTTAAATTGTGAATAACAGGGTGTAGACCTTTATTTTTAAAGGGACAATTTCCTGTGGTATATATTATTAATCACTAGGCACAAAGATAGAAATGTTTTTGTTTTTTTAAAGAAAATTACAATATGTTTGTTTTTTCAAACTCCATGCAGACCACATCCTATAGGCTATGGCTGTATTGTTTATTATTATTATGAGCCTTAGGTCAGCATTCCTTGCATGCAAAGTTGGAAGAACAAGATCATCCTGGTATACATTCTTCTTTGTAACATGGCAAACTTTAAGAAGAGTAGATGAAGAGAAGCAATTGGTCAGACAGCATCACATGGTGTATTTTGGACACGGCATTAATCCAGCAATAATGCCATGTCCAAACCGAAGTACCATAGTGAGCCACAGACGAAGAAAAGCAGTGCAGGAGAGAAGCGGGAATGCTGTGTCGCAGGCACCAAGCGACAATCAGATCCGTGCATGTCTGTACAAGTCAGCGCGACTCTGTAGGAATGGGCAGGTGGAAGTAGGTGTGACGGGCAGTAGTAGAGTGGAGCAACTGGCGAGAGACGTCCAGAGTACAAGTCACTGTGAGACAGAGCAGAAGGTGAAATGTTTGTTAGCATGGACAGTGACAGCAAATCAAATAGGGAACGGCAACAAGTCATGTCGGGAAGTGACAGAGGACATGCGCAGCAGCTGGAAATTGTGCGGAAAAATAAGCAAGGTAGAAGCAGCGTGAGGGATGCTAAGCAAGGTTATCCGCCCGGAGCGACGCAGTAGACACACACATCAGG
Source organism: Neoceratodus forsteri (assembly GCA_016271365.2). Classification (NCBI taxonomy): domain Eukaryota; kingdom Metazoa; phylum Chordata; order Ceratodontiformes; family Ceratodontidae; genus Neoceratodus; species Neoceratodus forsteri. The sequence continues at coordinate 815,528,762 of CM028135.1, forward strand.
CAACCCGGTATTCAAAATAGATGCAGGCGGACATAAAGTAATGGGTAAACGAGTACACAGGTGACCTCCCACGGTGCATCCTACAGTAATAGCCACACAGATGTGACTAAATGTGAGACAGAAATGTTCAGATATAGTTTCCTCACAGTTATAGTTGGTATTAATGTCACAACATCAGCATATGAAACGTAGTGTCTGAAATGTTGTGGAAGTGCAAGACAAACTGAAGCAGTGCAAAATGTATGTGTATGATTCTATTAAGAATATCAAAATAATCATAATAAACACCTTCTGAAAGTCATGTTACAAAAGCATTAAGCCACTCCGAAGGTGGCATCTAATGGTGGATTAATGCATGGTCGGGCCATTGTATGCCCTCCCAACCATGCATTAAGCCACCATTAGATGCCACCTTCATTGTGGCTTAATGCTTACTTGGTTAATTATTATCATGGCACTTGGCCATATCCTATGCACTATGGCCTAAAATATGTACCACTCTCAAGGGACCTTATGGTCTTGTATTATCCCCCATTGCATTTACATCTAGGTCTGATAAGAAACCAGGTATATCTCACCCTTAAACGTGACCTAAGACAGGAGTCGCATTTGTTAAGGCCCCATTATTTTAAAGAAACATGGGTTAAAGGGGAAGATGGTAAATGTAATATTTTTTGCATTTGTCTCGTACAGTGTGGCAATATTAATCCTAATCTAGGCCCAATGAATTACTCTATACCCAGGAAGGGTATTTTTTTCAGTCACTCTAACATTAGGAGCCTTGTCCCCAACATAGACCTAATTAGGGATTTTGCTACTGAACATCATCCTTGATCTCATGATTTACGCAAAAACTTGGCTAAGTGATAGGGTGGGTGACCCTGATATTATGGTTAATGGATATAATATACATAGGGCAGACAGGAATAAAAGGGAAAGGGGGGTTTGATATATGCATCGGATAAATACTCTCCAAAACAACTTCATTTTGACCTCAGCCCTGACAGTTGTGAGCACCTAGCATTGGAAATTAAATTTTCGGTGGGGAAACCTGTATTGCTCATTGGTGGCTACCATCCCCCTTAAAATGTAAAAAGTAGGATGCAGCAATTAGTTAATATATTATTTCCCTTTACTGACACTCATGAAATCCTACTAATGGGGGACTTTAATGATAATTGGTTACCAGCAGCTCATTCCGGTGCAATGAAAGGTATGGCATTAACACTGGGTTTGGAACAGTTGATAAAAGACCCTACACATGTAAGTATTAAAAATCCTTTGGACTCCACATTATTAGATTTGATTTTGACAAATGCCCCTTATCATTATGCAAATGCAGGGTTGCTTAAAGACCTGAACAGTGATCATAACATGATATTTTGTGTTAGAGGCAAAAATAATTTTCATAAACAGCCCAGGTTTATATCGATCTTACTTCGAGAGGGTTCCTGAAGTAGGTCTTCACTGATAGGACTGCACCCCCTGACGTCAGGACCGCACGGCAAACTTCTAACTAGCAATACATGGTGGGGGACTGCCCCCGGCGTCACATGATGGGACGTCAGTGTGACAGTATATAGAAGGTGTCCCAATGCTCCTCCAGTTTTTTCCCATCGTTGACCTGTACACGTTGGACCTTGCAGTGAACTCAGCTACAGTCGACTGCCATTTCACAAGTATTTCTGTTCTTTTTCTAAAGTTCTTTTCCTAATAGTTAATGCACGTCTTCGCGTAAATCTAAGAAGAAATGCTCACAGTGCGGCTCTCAGATTCCACACAGTGACAGTCACTCCCACTGTGTCCTCTGCTTAGGCCCAAAACATCGGGTTGACGAACTGTGACATCTGCCAGTCTTTCAACCAGGCCACACGTATCAGGTGCCAGAAAGCCCTCGATGCCCACCTTTTAAAGAAAAGCCTTGCATTGATGGAAAAGGAGCTTCAGGACCTGCGGGAATGTTCATCCTCACCCACCTCAGAGTGCAAGAAAAAGGAGGAGGAGAAGCACCGGGACTGGTCCCCTTCTAGCCAGCGTTGCCAGACAGCCAACGCTACTTCAGGTGGGGCGCCAACCTCGGTGAGTATTCTTCCTTCATTATTGCTGTCCACTCCGGCGGATAGGTCACCTACTCCCCCTCATGCCTTGGTCAGTGGGCAACAGGAGGATTCTTCTTTGGGTCTTGTAGACAGTTCTTTGGCTAATCCGACACCCTCTGGCTCCACATCCGGTTGCATGGCCTCAGTCGGTAAACCGGACTCCAGCTCCTCTGCTGTTCGCCCAACTGCGACTGATAAGTCGGATGCTGGCTTCTCCAATGTTCACTCAGTCGAGGCTGATCAGTCAGTCGCCGGCCTGTCTGATGACCGCTCGGTCAAAGCACTCCCATCAGGCCTGACTCGACACCCGACGTCGCGCAGAGCCAGCTTCCAGGCACCTCTTTGTTCCGCAATGGTTCTCCCTCCCAGGACTCTTTGACTCAGCCCGACCTCATTTTCCCTGGCCCCCCTGGACATGAGCACTTCTGGCCAGGGGATTCCTTCCCCTAAGTTGGGTATCCTCTTTGAGCTTCCCGCTTCCCCAGCGGACCCTTCGACGGGGGTCTGTAGTCCCTTCCCCTTCTCTCCAGTCTCAGATCAGATGTCAGGGCCTCTTAGACCCCCGATGCCAGACCTTCCTCCCACCTACATCCCCCCAGATTCGGGAATGATCTTTGGATTTATCGCTTCGACGCAGGAGCCCCCACCTGGCCCTTCAGGGATTCCAACTGGGACCCCAGGCTTGCCAATGGACTCTCAGGCTCCCAGTGGTCCCTCAGCCCTGCTGCCATCCGGCCCTACAGGTTTGAACCCCGGCTACCTGCCGCTGCAGTTTCTCTAGTACCCAATGCCAGGTGGGCCGTCGACTGGTTAAACATTGCATACTCTGACGCCGGGCCATATGTACCAGCGGTACCATCAGCACTACCCTTATTGGTACCAGGCTCATGGTTACCCCCCATATTCTGCATCAGGGTTTCCAGGCTACCAGCCTTGACCACCTCCTCTGCCCCCCCGCCTCCTCTTCCTCAGCCAGAACCACAGGGATCAATTCCAGCCTGGTGGCAGGACGCTAAATTGCAGGTCCTGCAGGAGCTGGGGCACCCTAGTCCGACTGTGGTTTCTACCCCGACTCATAGGGTAACACCTAGAAGCCCATCCCCTGTTGACCATCGGCCACTGGACAGGAACTTTGGCAGGCGCCCAGCAGGGCCCCTCCCGGGTGGCAGGGTTACAGAGGAGGTCCCAGATATTTGTGTGCATAACAGACTGGAGTCTTTAGACTCAGAGAATGACTCTGACTCTGAAGCTCATTCAGAGCCTCATTTCCCAATGAAACCACATCCCAAGGAGTCCCCCAAATCTCCACCGGAGGACCCGTCTTTTGCGGAACTCCTCAGATCCATCCAGCAGGCTTGCGGTTGGGCATCCCAGGCAATGGATCCAAAAAGGAAAAGGTTAGCTGAGCACCTGGATTTAACCAGTGCAGATCCTCTACCCATTCCACCTTGGATGGGTCCGCATGAAGACCTAATGTCTACAATATGGCAACAACCATCCTCTATTCCTGTGGTCTCTAAAAGAGCCGACAGGACTTATGCCCTAGAAGGGGAAAGCCACCTTATGAGTCAACCCAAGGCCGACTCTGTAGTCATTACAGCAGCCCTCGATAGGTCGGCTCAACCAAAGCACCCGAGTGCCTCGCCTCCGGACAAAGAGTCCAAGCAGATGGACCAGTACGGCCGCAAGCTCTACACTTCCTCTACCTGCGCTATCCAGTCTCTTAATTATGTGGCCCACTTGATGTCCTTCCAAAAGTCGGCTCTGTCTGACTTAAAGAGCTTCAGTGTGTCCCGGATGAGGAACTCAGAAACAATCTGCTGGACAAGGTGAGACTTGACAAGTCCTCTTGCCGTCACGCATTGTGTGCCACCTACAACTCAGTGGACTCAGTGGCCTGATGCACCATTTCAGGAGTTTGCTTGAGGCATCTGGCATGGCTCCATCTTGTGGGATGGGCATAAGATGTCCAGACCACTCTACTGGACACCCCCTTCAAGGGTTCCGTCCTATCTGGCAGTGATGCTAAAGATATTATAACCGAGTTACAGGAGAGTGGCTAATCCCTGCAGGACGTCCGCTCCATGTATCATGCAGGCCAAAAACCCAAGCAGCCTTTTCATTGCCCACAAAAGAGATGGAACAGACAGAACCAGAACAGACGCCAGGGTAAGCGCCGCGCCTCTGGTTCTGGTGCCCACACACCTCAAGCAAAAGCCCATAAGGACGCTGGAGGCAGCAAAGCGGCCCTCCCCTCCACCTCCTGATTCAAGGGGACCCCCTCCACCTCCTCCTGTCTTCTCAGAGGAGCCCATGGTGGGAAGGTTCGCCCTCCACCTGGATGGGTGGGAGGTGATAACCGCCGATACATGGGTGTTTCAACTCATCGCAAGAGGGCACTCAGTCGAGTTCATGGACAGACCCTGGACAATCTGCTGGGCAGGTCTCACTACCCGTCAGGTCATCTGCTTCTCATTCAGCAGGAAATCCAGGCTGTATTAGACAAATCAGTCATAGAGCCGGTTCATCTAGGGCAGACAGGAAGGTGGTATTACTCCCATGTCTTCCTGGTCCCCAAAAAGACGGGCGATCTGAGACCCATTCTGGACCTCAGCCTGCTCAACCTCTTTGTGGAATACAAGAGGTTCTGCATGCTTACCCTCCAGGGACTCTTATCCCTGCTCCTACAGAATCAATGTCTGTGCTCGCTGTCATGCTGGATGCTTACCTGCACATCCCTATCTTCCAGGCCCACCACCATTTCCTTCGGTTCACCTTTCAGGAGAACCACTGTCAATTCAAGGCTTTCCTATTTGGCCTCTCCTCGGCACCCTGGGTTTTTACCAAGTGCCTGGCGGTGGTAGCTGCGGCCCTATGCCGCAAGGGGATTTACATGTTTCTATACCTGGACAACTGGCTCTTGTCGGCCCCATCTCAGGACAGTCTGATGGAGGTGCTCTCCACAACCCTGGACCTCTTTACCCGGCTTGGAATCACTGTGAATTATCCCAAGTCTCAACTTTTACCACCTCCAATTCATTGGAGCAGTGCTGGGTACAGGCCAGGGCAGGGCCTTCTTACCTCCGTACAGGGCAGATATTTTGATTCAACAAGCTTTGTCTGTGTCCAGCTCTTGTTGGGCCACAGCACAATCCGTCCTCCACCTGTTGGGCCTAATTGCGACTGCCATACCCACAGTTCCGTTGGCCAGACTGCTTATGAGGGTGACCTAATGGACCCAGTGGGACCAGTGCTCAGACAGCATGGACCACAGGGTCCTGATCTCCAGCAGTATGAAGAGAGATCTTCTCTGGTGGCAGAAGCCATCCAGCCTCTCCTCTGGGGCCCCATTCCATCCTCCATCCTTCTATGACCCTCACAACCGACACTTCGGGTCAAGGTTGGGGAGCTCACCTAGGAGACTATCGAACTCAAAGGAGATGGTCCCCACAAGAGAAGCAGTTACACAACAATGTCCTAGAGATGAGAGCAGTGCTCTATGCTCTCCAGGCATTCCAGCCCCTCTTGCAACTGGGAACACTCCTTATCAGACCAACAACACTGCCAAGGTCTAGTACATAAACAAACAGGGAGGCACCCCATTGTACCCCCTCTGCAGGGAGATGATGCGGGTGTGGTACTGGGCAGTCCAGTACGGCCTGTCTCTGACAGTAGTCCATGTCCCAGGAGTTCACAACGTCCTGGCGGACAGTCTCAGCCACACCGTTGCGTGGACGCACAAGTGGGAACTAAAGCAGGAGGTAGTGGAAGATCTCTTCGATCAGTGAGGTCAGTCAGAAATAGACCTGTTTGCCTCCCCATCCAACACAAAATGACCCACCTTTTACTTGGTTGTTCTCGGGCATGGTGTTTTTTGGCAAGATGCCCTATCTATCTGTTGGACAGGGAGGTCGCTGTATGCTTTCCCTCCCTTTCCAATTCGGCAGAAGGTTCTACTGAAGCTCCAAGCAGAAGGTGCTTGCATGATTCTCATAGCTCCCATCTGGCCTCGGCAGATCTGGTTCCCCCAGCATAACCCCCAGTACCTCTTTCTCTCCTTCACGAACTTCTGTCTCAGGAGCAGGGAAGCCTGGTGCACCTGAGCCTCGAGTCTCTACATTTGCATGTGTGACACCTTTGGACGTAGCGGTCTCACACTTTGAAGTCTCCGCACGAGTTGCCCAGGTCCTACTGGAGGCCAGGAAACTGTCCATTAGATCTACATATGCCATGAAGTGGAAGAGAGTTACCATTTGGGCCTGGACCCATTCTCTTGCTTGGCACCCCAGGTTCTTGAGTACCTCTTGCACCTGTCCGATTCAGGCCTCAGTTACTCTTCCCTGAAGGTCCATCTTTCTGTGGTTTCTGCCTATCACCTTCCAGTAGATGGCAAAACCCTAGTGCAGTTGGAGGTTTCTAAAACCTTTCTGAAAGGGATCCTCCACTTAAAACCTCCGGTCCATAGTCCAATTCCTCCATGGGATTTAAATTTTATTTTGGAGAAACTTACTTTGCTCCCTTTTGAGCTGGCAGCAAGTTGCAACATGTGCTATTTGTCCTGGAAAGTGCTCTTTTTAGTCACTATTACCTTGGCTCAAAGAATTTCAGAGCTTCAGGCCCTCGTTTGCAAGGAGCCTTATTTAATTTTCCACAGAGACCGGGTGGCTCTATGGACCAATCCTTCCTGTCTACCGAAAGTGATTTCAGAATTTACATTGAACCAATATGTTCAACTGCCGGTTTATTTTCCTGAGTATTCTAACAGAGGGAATACCTTTTGCACACGTTGGACATACACAGAATGTTGAGATACTGTATCTCTGGGACCAAGGAGGTGCACAAATCTGACCAGTTGTTTGTGCACCCAAACGTCATGGAACAGCCATCTGTAAACAGGGCCTATCCAAATGGTTGGCAAATTGCATCTCGTTTGTCTACCAGAAGTACGAGAAGCTCCTTCCGGGGGAAGTTAAAGGTCACTCAACCTGTGGCATGACTGCTTTCATGGCCTTCCTTCAAAACGTGTTTGCTTCAGACATTTGTGACACAGCCACTTGGTCTTCAGTCCACACTTTCACCAAGAATTACATTCTGGACATTGCCTCTAGGCATAGAGCTGGTTTTGGACTTGCTGTTCTGCAAGGCCTCTTATCTTAACTGGCTCTCTGGTTGATAGACATTCCACCTCCCAGATAATAGTCTCTGACTTGCTTTTCTTGACTGCTTGGTATTCAGTCCTATTAGTGAAGACCTACTGCAGGAGCCCTCTCGAAGTAAGATATAACAGTTACGTAAGAACTTACTGTAACAGTAGACCTTCGAGTGAGGTTCCTGCAGTAGGTCATATTTTCCCTCCCACCTTCCCCCAGCTACTGTTTTTTCCCCATCCCTTTTCAGGGCTACTATCAGCAGCTCTGGGCTCTAGGAGTTATGCTCCTTTCTCCCATCATCCTTACAGGGATCTTCCGGCGGGAGAACTGGAGGGCAGGCATGGTGACCACCTTCTCGAAGATATACTGTTATGGTAAGTTCTTAAGTGACTATTATTTCTGAGCTACCAGAAATTTTGACTATTTGTCTTTTTCTGGAGATTTAGATAAAATTAATTGGGACAGACTTACTTTAATCCCTGATATAGACCTGACATGGAATTATTTTTCTGCAGAGTTAATGCAAGTTATTAACTTCCATATGCCTATTATAACTAGGAAAATAAAACAAACTTCTGCTCCATGGTATTCTCCAGCCCTGAGGAAGTTGAAAAGGCAAAAAAAAAAAAGGCTTGGAAATGGTCTCATAATTCTAACCAGGAGGAGAGATTGGGAATACTACAGGAGTCTTAGGTACTCCTATGTAGCAGCTGTAAGAGAAACAAAGAGAACATACTATAACACAAAGTTAGAGGCTTCTTCTGGTAATACCAAAATGTTTTGGAAAGTAATAAAAGATACAAATGGTTATCAAAAACCAAAGGGATCTTTACACAATATTGAGATCTCGGGGCATGGGAGAGAGGAGTCCTTAGCCAATGTATTTAATAAATATTTTATGAACTCACTACATTTTTTTGGTAACCCTGATCCCAGTAATATTCAAAAGCAATTTCATTCTAATAAAGACTCTCCTCATACGTTCTCACTTAAAAAGATAGAGGAAGATGAGGTTGTTGAGTCACTGTTGGGATTGAAAACTGATAAAAGCAATGGTCCGGACAGTTTAACACCGTCCTTATTAAAATTCTCCGCTTTACAAATAGCAGCCCCTCTAACCTATTTGTTCAGTTGGTCTATTTCTGAGGGAGTGATTCCAGAGGATTGGAAGCTGTCTAGGGTTGTCCCTATTTTCAAAGGGGGCAGCCCTGGCCAGCTGACCAATTATCTCCCTATCTCTCTGCTGTCACAGGTATCTAAATTGCTTGAGAGACTCTTGGCAAGACAATTCACTCATTTCTTGCATCAGTATGATTTGTATGACAAATATCAGTCAGGTTTCCACAAATCACGTGGAACGGTGGTTTCTGTGGCGAGAATCTTGGACGTCAACAAAGCAGTGGACAAAGGCTATTCAACTGGTGCCATCTTTGTTGACCTCTCCAAGGTCTTCGACACGGTGGACCAGCAAATTCTTCTTCAGAGCCTGATGGACACTGGGTTGTCAGTTAATGCCTTAAAGTGGTGCTGGCCCAGTGGCACTGAGGGTTGAGGCGCTGGACGCTACACCTAGTGCCATTCTGGTGACCCGGGTTCAGACCACGAGCCGGGGCATCAGGAGTCAGGGGATAGGATTGAGCATCCAGAGGACTGCTCTCCTATCCTGGGGTGGGATCCAGGGTGCTACCGCTCTGCAGCAGCCCCTGGTGGCGCTCTCAGAAGAAGCCAGAAGGGGAAGGAAACATATTCATTTCAGTGCTTTACAATAACTGGTAATTGCTATTTTTGTTATTAAACTTAGATTGGGGGCCTTTAGTGACACTGTAATTTCTTTGCTGTCTTTACTTAGAATTGTTTTTGGGCTGTTGAAAATTTAAAACGTAGTAGTGGTATATTTCTTTGCTGTCTTTAATTGCTGCAAATTTAGTCTTAGCTTGTCTGACTTGACCTGTAGTGTGGGTGAGTGGTGCTAATTGTCTGGCCTCTGACCTCAGCTATGTGATAACTGGAGGTGGAGCTTAGTCAGAGTTGAGGTAGCAAGTGATTTTTGTTTTCTCAGAAGAAGCCAGAAGGGGAAGGAAACATATTCATTTCAGTGCTTTACAGTAACTGGTAATTGCTATTTTTGTTATTAAACTTAGATTGTGGGCTTTTAGTGACACTGTAATTTCTTTGCTGTCTTTACTTAGAATTGTTTTTGGGCTATTGAAAATTTAAAACATAGTGGTGGTGTATTTCTTTGCTGTCTTTAATTGCTGCAAATTTTTGCCCCCCTTCCCCAACTCTTAATTATATGCCCTGTTAAATCTGATTGACAGGAGCTAAACACAGGGGATAGTAGGGGGTGTGGAGTAGGAGGGGCATAAGGGGACGAAGCCCACCCTCAGCAGGACAAGTGTTTTGACTCATTTATTTATTTATTTATTTTCTATTTTGTTAAAGAAAAGTATCTGAGGATCAGTGGCAGGATTTTTAGGACAGTAAATTAATAAAAAGGGAACTAGGAGAGCTTCAGTAACAGACAAGTAGTGGAATAGCAGTATAATTGCAGTATAATGTGGGGAGTGGTGCAATGCAGTAGCTGCGGGGCAGCCATATTCAGGCAGACCTTCTGGACACTGAGGTGCTGCCCTATCTGCATGCATCTCTCTGGACTGTGGGATGAGGTAGCCAGACTCAGAGCGGAAGTAAACTGGGTCAGGAGTACCATCACCCCTATCCAGAGACCACCCAGTCCAATGCTGCTGCCTCAAAGGATGCCGAGAACGAGGAGCACTTGGATGACAGTAGGCTCAGGGTGAGTTAAGATGGTCAGGCAGAGGCACATCCTAGATCCTATTCCACTCAAGAACTCATATGCACCACTGGCAAATGGGGGCAACCAAATAGAGGTACCCAGAGAAGTAGAAGGAAAGGATGTGGAGGTTAGTCAAGGAGGTGACCTCAGCGGGGAGAGCAGTGGACCCCAGAGGAGGAGGAGGAAGCGAATCCTGGTGGGGGACTCCATCATAAGAGGGATCCAGCTAGGAGCACAGGAGGGGGAAGGGAGGACAGGGAGGTGAGGTGCCTACCAGGTGCCATGGCATGGAGGGATGGAGGGAAGATCCTGGGGATCTCTAGGAAGGCAAGACGGGAGGGTGAGCTGGATGTCATTATCCACCTAGGTACTAATGACCTGGCAAATGGGGAGCCAAAGGAAGTTCAGGAAGAGTTTAGGAAATTGGGAAGGGGTCTTAAGCAAGTAGCTACTTCTGTCACTTTCTCAGAACTACTACCTGTGAGAGGCATGGGAGAGCATAGGGGTGCATGCACCAGGATCTTTAACTCATGGTTGAAGAACTGGTGCTGTGAGGAAGGGTTTGGATTCATTGGTGACTAGGGACCCACCTGGAGGGATGGAGGTTTGTTCAAGCCTGACGGCCTGCATCCATCCTGGAGGGGAATCCAAGCACTCAATAATAAGTTTAAATGCTACATTGACAAGCATTTAAACTAGCCAAGGGGGGTGGCAGGCCAGCAAGGAGGGTACCTACTTGCTCACCCCCCACAGCTAGCAGTGGAACCAGTGAACCGGAGGAGTGGATATCTCAACAAAGCAGCATGCAAAAGATGGAGATTAGCGCCCAAGAGGTGGATAGGCAGAAAAGGGGCAAAAATTGGCAGAAGGGTAGACAGCAAGGAGAACCAGGGATAAAGGAAAACCAGGGAAGGGGCTGGAGTAGAACAGCTAAACAGTCTAGGGAGGTCAAATCATGGAAAGCCATGTGGGCCAATGCCAGGAGCCTTAGCAACATGATGGAAGATCTGGAGGCTGTCATGGTGCAGTCAGACCTGGACATTGTGACCATCACAGAAACCTGATGTAATGATAACCATGACTGAGAGATGGCCATTCCTGGCTACAACATATTCAGAAGAGACCGGGTAGGTAGGAGGGGAGGAGGAGTGGCACTGTATGTGAAAAATGACATAAGGGCCACGGAGATCCAGGAGGAACAAAATTGGGGAGAGATACTGTGGGTTAAACTGGAAAGGAAAATGGAGCCAGCCATCTGCACAGGTGTGGTCTATAGACCACCAGCCCAGGAGGAAGAAACCGGGAGCTGATGCTAGCCATCCAGAGGATGGCAGACAAGGGTGAGGTAGTACTGGTTGGAGACTTCAATATTCCAGACGTGGACTGGAGCATCCCAGCAGCAGCATCAACTAGGAGCAGATTTATCCTGGACTCCTTCAGGGTGCCTTCCTCAAGCAACTGGTCATGGAACCAACTTGGCAGAAGGCAATACTGGACCTTGTGCACACAAACAGGGACAGTGTGATGGGGTAACAGTGGGGGAGCACCTGGGGAACAGTGACCACCAGTCATTGTGGTTTGAAATCACAGAAGGAGCAGAACCAAACCACACAAAAACACGTATCCTGGATTTTAAGGGGGCAGACTTTGGGAAAATGGGGAGATACTTGAAAGAGGCATTAAGGGGAATGGGGCAGGAATGAGTGGTTGAGGAACAGTGGGCAGCATTTAAAACAGGGATTACAAGAGCAACAGAATTATGCATTAAGCAGGTTAGCAAGAGGAAAAGGAAGAGGAGGCCATTGTGGTTTTCCAAAGAGGTAGCAAAGAAAATGAAAGCCAAAAAGATTGCATTCAGGCAATACAAAAAGACACAGGCAGAAGGGGATAGGGAGAAGTACCAGGAGAAGCAAAGGGAGGCAGGGAGGTCAGTAAGGGAAGCCAAAGCTCAGACAGAAGAACACATTGCAAAATCAGTGGGTAGAGGGCACAAAACCTTTTACAGGTACATAAGTGAAAAAAGAAAGGCAAAGGGAGGGATAGTGAGACTGAAAGGGGAAGATGGGGGCCGCGTGGAGGATGACAACATTAAAGCTGACATACTGAACAGGTATTTCTGCTCAGTCTTTACTGAGGAAGAGGAGGGTAATGGGTCTGAAGGGAGTACAAGGAGTGAGAATGGTACAGAAATGGACACAAGTCCCTTTACACGAGAAAGGGTCCTGAAGGAACTGGAAGTAATGAGAGTTGATAAAGCAATGGGGCCAGATGGGGTGCACCCCAGGGTCCTTAAAGAACTCAGAGAGGTGGTGGCTGAACTTCTGGCTATCCTGTTTAGCCGATCACTGGAAACAGGGGAGGTACCCAAAGACTGGAGGACAGCAGATGTAGTCCCGTTATACAAAAGTGGGAACAAAGAGGAAGCGGGAACTACAGACCAGTCAGCCTCACCTCGGTAGTGGGGAAGATCATGGAAGCACTACTGAAGGGAGAGATTGAGGAACATCTGGTTGTCAATGGACTGCAGGATCCAAGGCAGCATGGTTTCACCAGGGAGGTCATGTCAGACCAACCTTGTTGAATTTTTTGACTGGGTGACTAGGGAGGTGGATCAGGGTAGGGCAGTGGACATGGCCTATCTGGACTTCAGCAAGGCCTTTGACACTGTGCCACATAGAAGACTATTACACAAACTAGGGAATATGTGTGTGGGCAGGACAGTAATGTGGTGGGAAGGTAACTGGCTGGGTGGCAGGACACAGAGAGTGGTGGAAAATGGCTGTCACTCCACAGAGGGAAGAGTGACCAGTGGGGCACCACAGGGATCAGTGCTGGGACCGGTTCTATTCAACATCTTCATCAGTGACATTGAGCAGCACCTAGAAGGCAGAATTTCACTGTTCGCTGATGACACAAAGCTCTGTAACAGAGTAGACACACCAGAGGGTGTAGACAGAAAGAGAAGGGACCTGCAGAAACTTGAAGAATGGTCAGGGGTTTGGCAGTTGAAATTCAATGCAAAGAAGTTCAAGATAATGCATATGGGGCACAAAAACCCTAGCACAATATATCACTTGGGGGGTGAGGATATAGCATGCACCAAGCAGGAAAGGGATCTTGGGGTTATCATCTCTGATGACCTCAAGAAGGAAACAGTGTGACAAGGCAGCAGGTAAAGCAAATAGGATGCTGGGATGTATGGCAGGGCATCACCAGCAGGAAAAGGAGGTCATGATTCACTATACAAGACACTAATGAGGCCCCACCTGGAGTACAGTGTACAGTTCTGGAACCTTACCTATGTAAGGACATAGACAGGGTAGGGAAGGTTCAGAGGAGGGCAACAAAGATGGTACATGGATTGCATCACAAGTCCTATAAGGACAGGTTGAAGGAATTGAATATGTACTCCCTGGAGGAGAGGAGGGAGAGAGGGGACATGGTAGAGACATACAAGTATCTTACAGGGAGGAACAGGATGCAAGAATACACTATTTTTAAGCGAAAAAGATGTTCCAGGACTAGAGGGCATGGGATGAAGTTGGAGGGGACGATTCAGAGGAAATGTGAGGAAGAATTTCTTCACAGAACGGGTGGTGGACAAGTGGAACACCCTGCCTGAGGAAGTGGTGGGGCTGAAACAATCACAGGATTTAAGAATACATGGGATAGACATAAAGGAATTCTGGAAGTTAGGGGTAAGGGGCAACAGAGTTCTAGGAAAACATAAACTGAAGTTACAAACTCAAATGGGCAGACTAGGTGGGCCATATGCCCTTATCTGCCAACACTGTTTATGTATCTATGTATGCCCGACGTCATTGCATGCTGCACTGGTATAAGGAACACAGGAAAATGGCAGCACACACCGCGGCAGCTTGATGGCCGCTACTCCCATCAACTGACGATGCCTGGATAGTCACATGCCAGTATTGGATCCTTGCCGGGCGCTGGGGCAATCATGGGTGCCCCTTTCACAGGTATAGCTGTGTATGCCAGATGGGAGTGCAACTCTAGGGTCGGTGGTGGAAGTGGAGATGGCTGGATTACGAAGCAGGTCAATGGCTTCAAGGAGCAAAAATAGTAATATGATAAAAAAAACAAAAAATGGTTTGCCTCCTATCCAGAAGGGAGGATGCAGATCATTACTGTAAATAAGATGACTTCTGCTCCATTGCCTATTGTCTGGGGAGTCCCTCAGGGCTCAGTGCTTGGCCCCTTATAGTTCCTAATATATTTAAAAGGATTTGGACATCATGTGAAAAGTTCAGTTTACCATCTATATGCTGACAATACTATAATTTATTCTTCTGCTCCTACCTTAGATGAGATTTAGGCCAAATTGCAGCTAAGTTTTAGTGGTATATTTGATTTTTTTTTTTTTTCACCAAGTTAAAAGTCAAAATGAATATTAGTAAAATGAAATGTATGGTCCTTGGCTGTGCTAGGAAATTTAAAGATTGTGCCGGATTATCAATAGCTGATACCAATGGGACCAAACTAGAGCAGGTGACAACTTATAAATACCTGGGCTACTGGGTGTACTCCTCGGCCACAGGTAATTCACTCGTGGACAAACTTATTGGATCAGTAGGGGAAAAGGGTGGGTTTATTATACCGGAACAAAAACTGCCTGGGTGGGCGTATGATCACAAAAATAGTTGAATCTCAAGTTTTCCCATTACTTGACTATGGTGACATATTATATGATTATTCCAATTTAGATAAATTGCATAAACTAGACAGTGTACAATTGGCTGGCTAGACTAATACTGCAATGCCCCTGGGACACATCATTGCCTCATGTACAACAAACTTAGCTGGCTGTCTCTGTCTGAAAGAAGGACACTTCACAAATTTGTCCTGACCTACAAAAGTGTTACAGGTAAAATCCCTGATTACCTGGCTGAAAAACATGAAGTCAGGGAAGTTAATGCTTCCCTTAAGAAAGCAATGTACTGTGAATTAATTGTCCCAAAGACAACAACTAAACAATCTGAATATTTTTTAGCCAGATGATCGCCTTGTACTGGACAAACTTCCTCCAAAGTTTCATCTGACCAATATTAGAATTCCCTTCCACAACACTGTTAAGCAATGGTATTTAAAGACAATGACAACTAAAATTAAGACCTGCTGTGGTTGATGTTAATTTAGCATAGTATGAGAATTCTGTATTTGTAATGCATATTCTGAAATACATTATTTGTATACTGTTTGTTATGTTTATTTTATGTTAAGTAACTGTTTTGTAATTGCATTGTAAATGCCATGGGTCATCATTTTAAATGAGTTTGCTCAATGGTCTAACTCTTTAAATAAAAAATAAAAAAATACCTGTCTACATAGGTATTTGTTCTAGGTTCTGGGGGTCTGTGTGTATAGAAGGGGAATTTTACCTTGGTTGCCTGATTGTTTTTAATCAGCCAAAAGGGATTTTCCCTCATTTAAATAGCCTGCCAAGCAAAAGAGTGTTAAGGAGCTCGGCTGGCTTACTGGAGTCAGAAGCGGGCATCCTGGGGAAGGAACATCAGTGAGTGAAGAGGTGGCTGCAATCTTCAGGAAAGGGAAGTAACTGTAACACAAAGTTCTTTCATTTTTACCTGTTTGTATTGGTGTTTGTTCTAGGTTCTGGGGGGCTGTGTGTCTAGATGGGGAATTTTACTTTGGTTGCCTGATTGTTTTTGTGGGAACAAGGGGCAGCAACATAACTCCACCCCCACTGAGGAGACAAAGGGATTTTTTCTTACTTTAATTAGTCAAAAGATTTTCCCTACTTTAATTAGCCAGAAGGGATTGTCCCTAATTTAAATAGCTGAGGAGGCAAAGGGAATTTCCCTGCTTTAATCAGCCAAAAGGGATTTTCCCAGATTTAAATAGGCTGCCAAGCAAAAGAGCTTTAAGAAGCTCGGCAGGCTTACCGGAGTCAGAAGCAGGCATCCCGGGGAAGGACCAGCAGTGAGTGAAGAGGTGGCTGCTATCTTCGGGGAAGGGAAGTAACTGCAACACAGCGGGCCTTCATTTTTACCTGTTTACACTGGTGTTTGTTCTAGGTTCTGGGGGCTGTGTGTATAGATGGGGAGTTTTACTTTGGTTGCCTGATTGTTTTTGTGGAGCAGAGGACAGCTTACGTAACTCCCATCCACCCCCCCTCAACCCACCCACCCACCCCTGTGCTTACTCTACCATTATAGGTACCCAAGTCATACAGCTTCCTGCATTTTCTTAAGGGGAAAAAGCCTACTCCTACATAACACTATTACCAGGGAGCAGGAAAAGAACCCCTTATAGACATTTGATCATCCATAACACCTTCAGTCACACAAACAGGCAGTATCTAACACTGCAGGAAACGGTCTTTTAGTTGAACAAAAATAACAACAAAAATATTGGTGGGGGGACCTAACACAGGAAGGGGACACAAATAATAAAGGGGTCACTAGTAATAAGGGACACAGGACAGACAGAGAGGATGCAAGGAGTCAGTGCAGGGCCACAGTGTTCAGGAGAACATTCTGGATCATGCGGCGCTGCCCCATATACAGGCACCTCTCTGGGTTGAGGGAGGAGGTTGCCGGTCTCCAAGACAAGTTGGCCAGGATACAGGGAACCTTCACCCCCACCCAGAGGCTGCCATGTCCACAACCTTAACCTCCAATGATGCCCAGGAGGAGGGGTGGTTGGACCACGGTGGGCTGAGAGGCGGAGGGGGGCTCTGAAGCACATCTCCCAACCAGTCCAGCTAAGTAACTCCTACGCTGTCTTGAAGGAGCAGGAATCCCCAACAAGGGCACCCACAGCTGTGGCCAAGGAGGATGGGTGGGTCCTCCATGATGGAGCCCCAGGGAAGAGGGGTGGAAGACCCCAGAGAAAGAGGAAGCTACTTCTGGTGGGGAAGTCAGTCATCTGGGGAGTGAAGTTAGGAGCACTTAGCAGTGGGAAGAGGGAGGTCAAGTGCCTCCCAGGAAGCACTGCATGGAGGGATGGGAAGCTGATCCATAGAATCGCAAGGGCGATAATAAGGAGGGAGGAGCTGGATGTCATTGTCCACCTGGGGACAAATGACCCGGCAGAGGACAAGGTGGAGATAACCAGAATCCAAGAAGATTTCCAGAAGTTGGGGGGAGCCTAAAGCAGATAGCATGCTCTGTATCCTTCTCGGAGGTACTACCTGTCCACAGCATGGGGGAGGTTAGGTCACTCCGCATCCAGAAAGTCAGCTTCTCGTTTTGGCTTCATGGGGGACTGGGGCCTCATCTGGAAGGATGCGAGCCTGTGTAAGGATGACGGCCTGCATTCATCTGGGAAGGGGACCTTAGTCCTAAAAGAGAAGTTTGAATGCTTCTGCAGCAAGCATTTAAACTGGCCAAGGAGGGGAGCCAAGAAGGTCAGGAGGCTTAGTATCCCCTTCCCCTGAGCATATGCTGTACACAAGTACCCAAGGATTGGATAGCCAGACAGCAGAAGACGGGGAGGACCAGGGAAAAAGAACACCCAGGTAGGGGGTGGACATAGGGCAACAAAACGGAAGGGAAGTCACATCCTGGGGAGCCATGTGTGCCAATGCCTGGAGCCTTAGTAACAAGATGGAGGACCTGGAGGCAACCATGGCACAGTCGGACCTGAACATTGTGGCCATAAGAGACCTGGTGTAATGATATACAGTAATCCCGACTGGGAGATGGCCATACGAGGCTACAATCTATTCGGAAGGGACAGGCAGGAAGGAGAGAGGAGTGGTACTTTATGTGAAAGATAACATAAAGGCCACAGAGATTCAAGGGGAACAATGGGGGAGAGATATTGTGGGTTAAGCTTGATAGTAAAACAGGGTCGGCCATCTGCATAGGGGTAGTTTACAGACCACCAACCCAGGGGGAGGAGACAGGAAGATGATGATGATGGCTGTCCAAAGGATGGCATGCAAGGGGGAGGTAGTGCTGGTGGGCGACTTTAATATTCCAGACATGGACTAGAACCTACCAGCAGCGGTGTTAGCCAGGAGCAGGTTTATCCTGGACTCCCTTCAGGGAGCCTTCTTCAAACAACTGGACATGGAGCAACATGGCAGGGGTACTGCTGGACCTGGTGCTCACAAACAAGGACAGTGTGATGGGGATCACAGTGGGAGAGCACCTGGGAAACAGTGACCACTGGTCAGTGTGGTTTAGCATAACTGAAAGGACAGAACCCAGCGACACAAAAATGCAAATCCTTGACTTTAGGATAACAGATTTGGGGAAAATGGGGAAATGCTTGGAAGAGGTACTAACTTGAATAGGAAGCAAATTAGGGGTGGAGGAATAGTGGGCAGTATTCAAAACCAGGGATAAGGGCCACACAATCACGTGTAAAGCAGGTTAGCAAGGGGAAAAGGAAGAGCAGACCATTATGGTATTCCAAGAAGGTAGCAAAGAAAGTGAAAGCCAAAAAAATCTCATTCAAGCAATACAAAAAGACAGGCAGAAGGGGATAGGGAGTGGTACCAGGAGAAACAAAGGGAGGCAAGGAGGGCAGCAAGGGAAACCAAAGCACAAACAGAGGAGCACATTGCAAAATCTGTGGTTAGAAGGGACAAAACCTTTTACAGGTACATAAGTGAACAAAGAAGGCTTAGGGACGGATAGTGAGGCTGAAAGGGGAGGGCTGAGGTAGCGTGGAGGTTGACAACAGCAAAGCAGACATAGTGAACAAATATTTCTGCTCAATCTTTACAGAGGAGGGGGTGAGTAATGAGCCAGAAGGGAGTAGAATGGGTAGGAAGGGCACGGAAATGGATACAAATCCTTTTCCACAGGAAAAGGTCCTAAAGGAACTGGAATGAATAAGAGTCGATAGGGCTATGGAGCCAGATGGGGTACACCCCAGGGTGCTGAGGGAGCTAAGAGAGGTGGTGGCTGAACCTCTGGCAACCCTGTTTAGCCGGTCACTATATACAGGAGAGGTACCCAAAAACTGGAGGACAGCTGATGTTGTCCCCATATACAAAAGTGGGAGCAGAGAGGAAGCAGGAAACTACAGACCAGTCAGCCTGACTTCAGTAGTGAGAAAGATCATGGAAACACCACTGAAGGAAAGAATGGTGGAACACCTGGTTACCAGTGGTCTACAGGACCCCAGGCAACATGGTTTTACTGGGAGAGTCATGCCAGACTTACCTCATTAAATTTTTCGACTAGGTGACAAGGAGGTGGATCGGGGGCAGGGGCAGTTGATGTGGCCTACCTGGATTTCAGCAAGGTCTTTGACATAGGTTGTCAAAACAGCTGGGGAGGATGGGAGTGGGAAGGACAGTGGTGTGGTGGGTGGGGAACTGGATGGATGGTAGGACACAGAGGGTGGTGGTAAATGATTGTCATCCTGCAGAGGGAAAGGATGACTAGTGGGGTGCCACAGTGATCAGTGTTAGGTCCAGTCCTCTTCAACATCTTTATCAATGACATTACAGAAGATCTAGAAGGGAGAATTTGCCTGTTCACTGATGACACAAAGCTCTGAAACAGGGTGGACACACTGGAGGGTGTGAATAGACTGAAGAGAGATCTGGAGAAGCTTGAGGACTGGTCAAGGGAGTAGCAGTTAAGATTTAACAAAAAAATGCAAAATAATGCACGTGCGGCACAAAAACCCAGGAGTAACATATCAGTGTGGGGGGGGGGGTCTATGGAAAGGGACCTAGAGGTTATCATCTCTGATGACCTCAAGCTAGGGAGTCAGTGCGACAAGGTGGCAGGAAAAGCAAACAGGATGCTTGGTTGCATAGGCAGAGGTATCACCTGCAGGAAAACGGAGGTCATAATTCCACTATACAAGACACTAGTGAGGTCACACCTTGAGTACAGTGTCCAGTTCTGGATGCCTTACCTACGTAAGGACATAGGGTGGAGGCAGTTCAGAGGAGGGCAACCAAGATGGTGCAAGGATTACATCACAAAACCTATGAGGATAGGCTGAAGGACCTGAAAATGTACTCCTTGGGGGAGAGAAGAGATATGATTGAGACATACAAATACCTCATGGGGAGGAACAAGGT
The DNA here is from genome assembly GCA_016271365.2 of Neoceratodus forsteri. Taxonomy (NCBI): domain Eukaryota; kingdom Metazoa; phylum Chordata; order Ceratodontiformes; family Ceratodontidae; genus Neoceratodus; species Neoceratodus forsteri. The sequence goes on from CM028135.1 coordinate 815,548,841, forward strand.
GCAGGAAAACACAATCTTTCATAGAAAAAGATGTTCCAGAACTAGGGGACATGGGATGAATCTGGAGGGAAGGAGGTTCAGAGGGAACATGAGGAATTTCTTCATAGAGAGAATGGTGGACAAATGGAACGCCCTGTCGGAGGAGGCAGTGGGGGCTGAAACGATTACAGGATTTAAGAATGCATGGAATAGGCATCGGGGGATCCTGGTAGTTGGGGGAAGGGGACAACCTAGTTCTAGAGAAGCTTGAAGAAGCTAAGTACGTGCATACATGGGCAGACTAGGTGGGCTATAGCCTTCACCTGCCATTAACATCTATGTACTTATGTAGACAATGATAGCAGAAAAAGACCAGAGGTCCATCCACTCTGCCCAAGTTCCCTATAATCCCTGGAGCCTACTGTTCCTCCAGGGTACTAACCCTCCCCATCCTCTTTCTATTTCCCTTGGTCCTGTCGCCCCCAGTAAATACTATTACCTTCATTATGTCCCAGCCCTGCTTGAATCCCCTGACTGCTTTCGCACCCATCACTTCAGCTGGCAGACTGTTTAAAGGTTCCACCACCCTTTCCGTAAAATAGTACTTCTTCACATCTCTCCTGAGCCTACCTCCTGTTAATTTCCATTCGTGTCCACATGACCCTGAATTGATATTCAGGCTAAATAGTTCCATGCTGTTCACTTTGTTAATTCCTTTAAGGAACTTTAAGGTCTCTATCATATCTCCCCTCTCCCTTCTGGTCTCCAATGAGTACATATTTAGTGCCTTGAGGCGCTCCTCATAGGATCTGCCCTGCTGGCCCTGAATCATTTTTGTTACTCTGTGCTGCACTGTCGCCAACCTATCCTTATCCTTTCTGACGTGAGGACTCCAGAGCTGAGGGCAGTACTCTTAAGTGAGGCCTCACCAGGGATCAGTAGAGGGGAAGTATTACCTCTTTTCTTCTGCTATCAGTACCCCTCCTGATACATCCCAGCATCCTGTTAGCCTTGTTGCACTGACTTGATTGCTTAAGTGAGTTAATGATAACTCCCAGATCCTGTTCCTCAGCTGTAGTGCTAAGTCTCTCTCCTCCCATCCAGTACTCTGTCGTGGGGTTCTTTTTCCCTAGATGCATTACCTTGCACTTTCTAGCATTGAATTTTAACTGCCAGACCTTTGACCACCCCTCTAGCTTTTGTAGATCTCTCTCTGTATTTCCCTTACTCCCTCGTCACTATCCACCCTCTCACATAGTTTTGTGCCATCTGCAAAGAGACACAACCTGCCCTGGATTCCTTCTGCAATGTCACTAATGAACATGTTGAAGAGGACCAGACCCAGGACCGATCCCTGTGGAACCCCACTCATAACCTCCCTCTCCTCTGATTTACCCCCATTGACCACCACCCTCTGCTGCCTCCCTTCTAGCCAGTTACCCACCCAGTTCACTATGGGTTTAGCTGCACCCAGGTCTTCCATCTTCTTGAGCAATTGTTTGTGAGGTACTGAGTCAAAAGTCTTGCTGATAGATTTTTATTTATTTAGTTTTTGTTGACCGGGTAAGTGCACTAGACAAATCCTGCCTATTTTCAGGCATGACCCGGGGAAGGGGGATACAGATGAATGCCAACTGACCTTGAACCAGATTAAGCTGTTGGTGGTATTTTTAGTGAATGAGGGAAATTTGTCCTGGACATCGGGGAAATTCCCCTACTCTTTTCGAGAAGTGCCATGGGATCTTTAACATCCACCTGAACTACCACCAATCCAGGCAGATGGGACCTCGGTTTAACATCTCATCCGAAAGATGGCACCTCAGAAGTGCAGCACCTCTCTCATGCTGCACTACAGTGTCAGTATTGGGATATTAACCCAAGTGCCAGATGTGGGAACTGAACCCACAGCCTTCTGATCTCCTGGCCTCAGAGGCGAGTGTGCTACCTACTGAGCCACTGACACTGACAAAGTGTGACTCCTACTAGGATTCGAACCCAGGGACCTTGCCATTCTGTGGCATGCTCTTAACCACTTGAGCCACAGGAGACAAAGTAGAACATATCCACAGCATTGGCCTGGTGGCACTGAGGGCTGAGGTGCTGGATGCCTTACATCGCACTACGTCGGCAACCCAGGTTCAGGAATGACCTCTGGGAGCTGGTGTAGGGGGTAGGGACGGAGCGGGAACCAGCAGTCACAAGGCAGCTCTCCCCTCCTGGAGTGGTTGCCCGCACACCCTGTAGTTCCACTCCCACTGGGTGAAGGTCCGTGGGAAGCGTAGGCAGGTGGGGGTAGCAGCAATAGCAAGGGGTTGGGCAGAAGGGGCCGAGCTGGTGCCCAGTGTGCACATGCGCCTCCACACACGCGTATGTACGTGTCTGCCAGGGTCCGGGAGAAAAAAACGGGGTAAAACACCAAAAATATATATAGAAAGAAAAAGCCTTGCTGAAGCCAAAGTAGAACATATCCACAGCATGATCCTTATCTAATTCCTTTGTCACCCAATCAAAGAAAACTATCAGGTTAGTCTGACAAGATCTTCCTGCCACAAAACCATGCTGTTTACTATCCTGGCACCTGTTGCTCCCCAGGTAGTCTATGAGGTCTTCTTTGATCAGTGATTCCATCCACTTCTCTACAATAGAGGTTATACTGACAGGCATGTAGTTCCCTGGTTGCTCCTTGTCCCCCCATTTATGAAGCGGTATAATGTCTGCCACCTTCCAATCCTTTGGAACCAGACCTAAGTAAGCCGTTGAACAGACATACCTGTGGTTCAGCCAGCTCCGCTGCTAATTCCGAGTATCCTCGGATACAACCCATCTGGTTCTGGGGCCTTATCTAAAGGGCAGCCAACCCTTTCAGAACCCTTTCACTAGTAAACAATAGCTGTCTCATTTCCGAGATTCCCTTAGTGGCTGCTTTGATGCCACTCTCTGGCATGGTCTCCCTGTCCTCCTTAGTGAAAACTGAACAAAGTAGTCATTTAGGAAGGTGGCCTTTTGCCCATACTGCTCTATCATCCTACCCCCCTTAACTAGCCTTACAATTCTCCACCCTTTTTCCTTTTTTCACTAACATATCTGAAGAACTGTTTTTTTCCATTCCTGATCCCCTCCACAATATGCAGCTCTATGTCTGCTTTGGTCTCCCTAACTACCCTCTTTGCCTCCTTATTTTTCTGTAGGTAATCCTCCCATTCTACCTCCTCCTACCTTATTCAGGGCTCTAGGTAGAATTTTTTGTTTGGGGGTCCAAGACTTTCTTTGGAAAAAAAAGGGAGATTCATAGCCCAAAAGTGGTAGTCCCTGAAAATTTCCAGGGTCTCCATTTAAATACATGTGAGCCACGCTTGCACGGCATGTACTGTAACATTCTGTAGAGTGGGGGTGCTCCACTGATTACTATGGGGCCATTTTAAACTACAATTGTTTGTATTATAGAGGGTGAATTCCAACAAATTATGGCCACCACTCAACTAACATGACCTGCTGTTCTGGGTCTTGTAACCGTGACCCTTGTTTCTTGTTACTGATGTATTTTTTTGTCATATGTAAACATACTATTTTCCCATGTTGCCTTTCCCTGGGTCGCACCTGGAAAGGAGTCTCGGCTCATTGGTGCTTTTCCCAGTTATCAACTTTTAAATAAAGTAAATAAATAAAATAAACATGGCCCTTGATAGTTGAGCGGTGGTCATAATTTGTTGGAATTCACCCTCTATAACATAAAAAGTTGTAGTTTAAAACGGCCCCATAGTAATCAAAGGAGTGCGCCCCCCGCGTTCTACAGAATCTTACAGTACATGATTCCTGGGGCTTTAGAAAGGAGTGTCTCAGGGACTTTCACACACAAAAAAAAAAATGAGCGTCCCGATGCACAAAATGTGCATAAAAGACATGGACACCCACGCCCCAAGAGCCCTGACACTTTTCTGACCCTTGCTGAGAACCATAGTGGTCTCTTAAACCTGTTTTTCTTTGTTACTGTTCTTATGCATACTTTAGATGCCTTGAGGATGGCCCCCTTAATTATCTTCCATCTCTCCTCCACCCCAGCTATGTTCTCCACCCCTACTAACTTATTCCTGACCAGTTCCCTCATCCTATCGATGTCAGCCCTTCTAAAGTCAAGGACTTCAGTTCTTGATTGTGGCTAGCTGGCCCTGAGGTCCAATTCAAACCAGAGTTATGGTCGCTGTTTCCTAGCGGCTTCCCCTACTCCCACTGCTCCCACCATCTCTGAGCTGGTGAGTACCACATCAAAGACTGCGGTCTGCCTGGTGGGTGATATGGGTGATACAGAAGAGTAGAAGGGCAACTCAGAAATGTCAATTGCATCTCAGAAGGACCTTTCCTCTGATCTGGAAGACTCCCAAATGGATTCTTCCACCTCTAGGGAAAAAAGAAACTGTACTAGATCACAGTCTTTGAAACTGAGAGAAATTTAATTACGAGGGGGTATATTGGATTTCTTTACTTATGGTGGGTGAGCATTTTCTCTGTGACTACATTAAATATCAATAGTATGAAGTCTCAGAGAAAGTGCTTATTGACATGTTCTCTGCTCTCTCAACAACCTGAAGATATATTTTTGCAGGACACTCAGCTTAAAATCAAATTTGAACTGTCCAGCCCTAAGACTTTATGGACTAAAGGTCAATTTTGTGGTCCCTGAATAATGACATTTGTGGTGGGGTGGGTATTCTTTTAAAGGGTTCAGACTGGTATCTTATTAGATTAGTAAATAATACACCCCGGAAGAGTTTTAATGGCGGATGTTGAAAAAGGGGACCATAGATTATGCATACTTAATATATATGCACCACAAACAAAAGCTTTGCATACCAAGTTATTTAAAGATCATGTGCAATGGTTTTTACATATTTTTTATAAAAGCTTGAAAAGCTGAAATTCAAGTCCTTATGTCATGATTAGTGTTTCCTGAGAATTTCATGCCATTTGGATTTGTGGTTTTCTTTAAATCAGCATTTGTTAACTTGCTCTACAGTAGCTGAAAACGGTGGAGTTATTTCTGTCCTCTCAGTCAAACTTAGAGTGCAGTGACATCATTTTGGAGTAGCTTGCCATTTCAGATTCCCAATCAGAGCAGTAGTTTGTAGAGTTAATGGTTTGCTGAGCTCTCCAAGTTTCTTACAAACACAGTCTCTTGCTTCTGTTTAGATAGATCAGTTTAAAATATAACATTATCTTCTCATAAAAAGCTGATCATTTTATTTCAAGGCTGAATTGAAATAGTGGAAATCTCTCTCTGAGAAATTAGCTTGTCTGTATCACAGCTCTCAGTTCTTTCTAATCAAAACTCAGTGTGTTTTTTCTAACTATATAACACGGCTATTAAATGTATATAAAAATAAATCTAAACTGTGTCCATTCACAGAAACAATTTATCTTTGATGTAGCCTCCATAAATAGATTTAATGTAAGAACATTTTCTTTTCATGTCAGATTGACAAACAGTACATGTGCTTGAAATACTGTAGCAGTGTGTGACATGCACCTGTCAGAACTCACACATTTCAGTTCTTTGGTGGTCTCTGTGTGAAAATACATTGTTAGTTGTAACTAGAAACATTATGTGGCATCTTGATGCACCATGTCTCTGCCTCAAAGCTGAGGCAGCTGCAGCCTTCTGCCACCTGTCCCTGCCCCACAAGCCCCCTTCCTTCTGTTCCACATTTGAAGCTGTTGCATCCTGCTTTCCATCATCTTCTCCCACACAGTCAAGGATTGTGCACCCTGCTGCCTCCATCCCCTGCCTAAAGAATCAGGACTGCTGTACCCTGCCTCCCTCTGCCCAAACAATTGGGGTTGCTGCATCCTGCTGCTCTCTCCCCCCCCACCCTCACAGTTAGGGAAGCTGAACCTGTTGCCCCTTGTTCCTGTCTCCACAGTCAGGGCTGCTGTGCTGTGCTATGCTGTGCTAAGCCCTAGAGTGCCAGGTTCTCTGCCTCCACAGCTGGGACTACAGTACCATGCTACCCTAGCCACCAGAGGCGGGGCTTTTGCTACACCCTGCTATTCACTTCCATTGCCCCAAATGGTCAGGGCTGCTGCACCACGTGTACCCCATCTCACAGTCAGGGTTGCTGTACCCTGATGCCCCCTGTGTTCTGCACCATAGTCAAGGCTTCTGCACCATGCTGTTCTCTATCCCCTGTCACCAGAGATAGGGCTGTTGCACCCTGCTCCTTTCTACACAGTTGGGTTTGCTATGGCCTGCTGTGCTCTAGAGACCCATGCCTCTGCAGTGGGGCTGCTCCACCATGCTGCCACTTGCCACAAGATGCAGGCATTTGCTGTGCCCTGTCAGGCCTCCACAGTTGAGGCAGTTGCACCCTGCTGTCCCCCCCTACCACTAGAGTCAAATCTTTTGCTACACCCTGCTTCCCACATCCCTTGTCCCAAACAGGCATGACTGCTGCACCCTGTCCCACAGTTTTGGCTGCTGTATCCTGTTGCTACCCTTATCTCCTGCCTGAACATTCAGGGCTGCTACACCATGCTGCCCTCTGTCCCCACACCCACAGTCAGGGCCACAGCACCCTGTTGCCCCCAGTTCCTATCTCCACAGTCAGGGCTGCTGTACTGTGCTACACCCTAAAGTCTCATGCTGCCTCCATCCACAGTTGGTTCTGCTGAACCCTGCTACGCACTTCCGTTGCCCCAAATGGTCTGGGCTGCTGCACAGTGTGTACCCTTTGCTATTGTCAGGGCTGCTGTACCCTGATGCACACCTGTGTGCTGCCCCACAGTCAGGGCTTCTGTCCCATGCTATCCTTTGTCCCCTGCCACCATTGTGCCTTGCTGCACCACAGAGTCCCTTGCCTCCACAGGCAGGGAACAGGGTGCAGCAAATGCTCTTACTCTTGTGCTGCACCCTTCCCGAACAGCTGGGGTTGCTGCAGCCTGCTACCCTATCTCTCTCACCATCACAATTAGGGACACTGCACATGTTGCCCCCTGTTCCTGTCTCAGCAGGGAGTAGCACAGTATCTGACTCTGGTGGCAGGGAGACAGCAGGGTGCAACTGCCTCAACTGTAGAGGCATACAACAGGGTGCAGCAAATGCCCTGAATCTTGTGGCAAGTGGCAGCATGGTGCAGCATCCCTAACTGCAGAGGTATGGGGCTGTAGGGCACAACAGGCCACAGCAACCCCAACTGTGTAGAAAGGAGCAGGGTGCTGCAGCCCTGTCAGTGGTGACAGGGGATAGAAGACAGCATGGTGCCCTGACCATTTGAGGCAATGGAAGTGGGTAGCAGAGTGCATCAAAAGCCCCACCTCTGGTGTTACGGCAGCATGGTGCAGCAGCCCCAGTTGTGGAGGCAAGGAATATGGCACTCCAGGGCTTAGCACAGCACTGCAACCCTAACTGTGGAGACAGGAACGGGGCAACAGGTGCAGCATCCCTAATTGTGAGGGTGGGGGAGAGAGGGCAGCAGGGTGGGAGGGTGCAGTAGTCCTGATTCTTTAGGCAAGAGATGGAGGCAGCACGGTGCACAATCCCTGACTGTGTGGGAGGAGACAGTGGGTACAGCAGGGTGCAGCAGCTTCAAATGTGGAGCAGAAGGCAGAGGGCTTGTGGAGCAGGGGACTGGTGGCAGCAGACTGCAGCTGCCTCAACTGTGGGGCAGAGACATGGTGCATCGGAAAGTCACATAGTGTTTTTAGTTATATACATACAGTACATGATGTATTTTCACACAGAAACCACCAAAGAACTGAAATTTGTGAGTTCTGACAGGACGTGTGCTTGAAATACTGTAGCAGAATGTGAAAAACACCTGTTTGTTAATCTGACATGAAAAAAAATTTTCTTACATAGAAACATAGAAACATAGAATTTGACAGCAGATAAGGACCGCTTGGCCCACCCAGTCTGCCCATTTCCCTGCCTACTGGATAAGCTGCAGATCCTAGTTAACCAGCAGCCTACTTCTTCCTAACCCCATCCCCTAGAATTGCCTTATGACTGTCCCATGCATGCTTGAATTCCACCACTGTTTTTGACTCCACGACCTCCTCCGGAAGGCCGCTCCATGCATCCACAACCCTCTCTATGAAAAAATACTCTTTAAATTACCCCTGAGCCGCCTCCATCTTCAAATTGTGCCCCTTGTTCTTGCACACTCTTTTTTTGAAAGATGCTACCCTCTTGGACTTTGTTGATTCCCTTCTCGAGGCTATACATATTAAGCTCCTTTAGTCTCTCTTCATATGTCTTCCGGTGGACCCTGCACCATTTTAGTTGCCTCCTCTGACAGCTTCCATCCTGTCTATGTCTTTGCGAAGACTGGGTCTCCAGAACTGCACGCAGTGCTCCAGATGGGGTCTGACCAGCTGTCTGTACAGAGGATAATAACTTTGTTTTCTACTGGTGATGCCTCTCCCTATGCATCCTAATATCCCCCAGCCCTCATTGCTGCCCTCTCACATTGCTTGCCCACCTTTAGGTCATCTGATATGACTACCCCCATGTCCCTTTCCATTTTTGTTGTCATTAGTATCTTACCCCCCATTGTGTACTCTTCCCCTGGGTTTTTGTTTCCCAGGTACATTACCTTGCACTTCTTAGCATTGAATCTAAGCTGCCATACATTTGACCATTCCTCTAACCTTGCCAAGTCCCTTTTCATCCTTTCCACCCCACCTTATGCATCAACCCTGTTGCAGATCTTTGTGTCATCTGCAAAGAGACATACTTTTCCTTCCAGTCCCTCTGCAATGTCGCTTATAAAGACATTGAAGAGGACTGGTCCTAATACTGAACCCTGTGGTACCCAACTAGTAACCCCCTTTCATCAGAGTGGACTCCATTTACTGTTACTCTCTGTGTCCTATTTTCCAGCCAATTTTTTACCCAGGCTGTCATCTTGGGACCCACTCCCAGGCTGGCTAACTTGTATATTAATCTTTTGTGTGGGACTGTGTCAAATGCCTTGCTAAAGTCTAGGTAGGCCATGTCCACAGCCCCTCCCTGATCTACTACTTTGGTCACCCAGTCAAAGAAATCTATCAGATTTGTCTGGCATGACCTTCCTGCTGTGAATCCATGCTGCCTTGGGTCCTGTGCCCCTCTGGCCTCTAGATGCTCGACAGTTCTTTCCTTCAGAAGTGATTCCATCATTTTCCCTACCACTGAGGTTAAACTAACAGGTCTGTAGTTTCCTGCTTCTGCCTTGCTCCCACTTTTGTGAAGGGGAATCACATCTGCCCTCCTCCAGTCCTCAGGTACCACCCCATCCTCCCATGATTTGTTAAACAGGGTAGTCAGTGGTGTCACTAATTCTACCTTTAGTTCTTTTAGAATTCTGGGATGAATCCCATCAGGCCCCATTGCTTTGTCCACCTTCAGTTTTAAGAGTTCTTGATTATATTTATGAAGGCTATGTCAAAAACAAACTTTCTGTGAATGAACAATATTTATATTTATTTTATATTCATTAAACAGCCCTGTGTTACATAGTTAGAAAAAAATTGAGGTTTGATTAGAAAGAACAGAGCTGTGATACAGACATGCTGATTTCTCACAGAAAAAGATTGCCACTACTTCAATTCAGCATTGAAACTAAAATGAACAGCTTTTTAAAGGAAGAGAATTATATATTTTAAGCTGATCTATCTAAACACAAACCAGAGACTGGGGTTGTAAGAAACCTGGAGAGCTCAGCAGACCATAAATTCTACAGAGTGCTGCTCTGATTAGGAATCTGAAACAGCAAGCTACTCCAAAATGATGTCATCGCACTCTAAGTTTGACTGAGGACAGAAATAACTCCACTGTTTTCAGCCACTACAGAGCAAGTTAACAAATGCTGATTTAAAGAAAACCACAAAATCAAACAGTGTGAAATTTTCAGGAAACACTAATCATGACACAAGGACTTGAACTGCAACTTTTTAAGCTTTTATTAAAAATATGTAAAAACCATTGCACATGATCTTTAAGGAAATCCGTCCCTACCTATATACTTCCAGATTTGTTGTTCTAGGAGGGGATTTCAATTGTCTGCTTATTCAGGCTGCTAACAGGGATATGTCCAAAAAATGTTCTGTGGCTCACACTTTTTAAATGAAATAGTAACCACTGCAGATCTCCAATATGCCAATTGGGTATTATGTGAGCCTGGAGGATTTACATTTTCCAAAGGTAACATTACCTCCAGAATTGATTTTATGTTTGTTTCTACAACACTTGCAGTTTTAAATGCAAAAACATTAACAGTAGAAACATCAGATCATATATCTGTAAGTTGCAAGTTTTCCATCACAGATAGATCCCCACAAGGTAGAAGGGTATGGTGTTCAAATCTCTCGGTACTCACACAGCCCTGGGTGTGTAAAAATGGATTCAGTTATGGCACAGCATGTTGTAAGTACTACCTGCCTATGATTCCAGGAAGGAATGGTGGGAAGATACGAAAAGGTATTTTAGGGTCTGTTTTTCTAGAATATCCTTCAAACATCACACATCGTTTTATAAGAAATATCTAAGCTTAAAGAGCTACCGACACCTCAAAGAAAACTGAAAAACATAATAATTAGGTACAATTCAGCTTGCATTCCCTATATATTTCTCTTCCCATTATTTATTAGAGTAAATTTGCATGAATGCATGATCTTTATTTGTTAGAGTTCCCTTAGAGTTCATCTACCTCTACAGCTTACTCCCTACTTCAAATCATAATCCTCTGTTGTGATATCACAATGTGTTGCCATGAGAGTAACTGTGATGTCACAAGCAGTGCATTATGACCTCAGATAGGGAGAAAGCAACAGGAATAGATGAACTCTTCAGGAACAAATATTTTAATGCAAATGACCCCAGTAATAAGTAATGGGGAGGAGGAATATAGAACTAACCTGAAATACAAGCAGAACTGTGTCTAAATATTATGGTTTGTTAATAATGTCCTGAAGGTGTCAGCTGCTCTTTAAGAATGCATTTGCATAAGCTCTTAGATTTATATAGTACACAAAGGGGAGACTACACGTAGCAAATAGTTTCAGTTAAAAAAGCTATCAAGCGTTCAGTATGATAGTGTGGCTTCATTACAGCAGGAATTGAGATACGGCATTCAAGGGACTAAGCAGGTTTTTGATGCTTTTAAGTGTTGCCAGAAGAGGGTGGAAACTAGGGTGTTTTTACCTTATCCCTTCCAAATGGGAATATGGTTTCACAAATTTCAGAAATGTTGACAGCTATGGAGCAGCACAACTCGGACATATACGCACCAACTGAGGTTCCAGCAGCCTCTCAGTTCCTGTCTACATGATCTTTTCCTTGGTTAGATTCCTTTGTAGCTTGGTTCATGACTGTGAGATCCTTTCATAGCTTGGTCCATGACAGCTCCCCTCTCAGAATTGGAAGTGACGGAGGCCATTACATCTCTCAGAGGAAGTTCTTCACCTGGAAATAGGAGGCAGTATTGTGCAGTGGTTTAAGGTTCTGAGCTGCAAACCTGGAGACCTGGGTTTGAATCCCACAGCCCCCACTTGCATGCTGTGTGATCCTGAGCAAGTCACTTAACTTCTTTGTGCTCCCAGGTCGCACCTGTAAACAAGCTTCAACTTAGTGTGCCTCTCCTGGTTAAAAAAAAATGATGGGTTGCCTACAGAATTTTATAAACCTTTCTTCCCTCAGCTTGTCTCAGAGGTGACAAAACTATACAGCAAACTGTTAGAGACTAGTACTTTTTCAGAGTCAGTGTCTAAGGCTTTGTAATTTTTTCTCATAAGAAACAGGATAGATCATGCTTGAGCAATTGGCAACCCATTTATTTTTTTGTTTGTTTTTTTATCACAACATTATTTGTCACCACCTCCTTGGACCTGGCAGGGGCTACGACCCCCACCCTTGGTGGGGTACATCATCCGGCCCATCAGGACCATCATAGGTCCTGCCGGGTCCTGGTATTTTTCCTCCATTTTTCTTCCCCGTACCCGCACCCACACCCGTACAATGGGTGCAGCAACCATCTCTAACTCCACGGAGGCAGCCAAGCACCTGGGTGTAGGCGAACCTCTTGTTGTGCTGGCCTTGCGCCTTCAAACCCCCACCCTGAGGAAGGAGGCAGTCCTCTGGACGCTCAATCCTTATCTCCCCAGTTGACCCCCAAATGACCCGAGTCTGTTCCCGAACCCGGGTCACCGGCGTGGCGCGAGGTGTGGCGTCCAGTGCCTCAACCTTCAGTGCCACTAGGCCGGCTACCCCATTTGTTTGTTAATTGTGGATCAAATAATTCTGCCCAAAAAGATGTGGCTACCTGCTCAAGTCGTTTCACTAGAATTTTGGGCAGAATTATTTGATCCACATTTAACAAACTCCATTTGTTTGTTAAATGTGGATCAAATAATTCTGCCTAAAATTCTGGTGAAACGATTTGAGCAGGTAGCCATATCTTTGGTTTCCCAGCACAAGCCCTTTGCTTTGAGAAGTAGAACAATTCAAGACAATCTAATAATACTCAGAGAAGTTTTTGAAAGTGGGCTGTAGGCACAGTATTTGACTACATGAACTCTTGGATCAAGAGAAACCTTCGATAGGTTAGCTCATGAGTAGTTCTTTACAGTGTTCAATTATTTGGGGATTCCTGTACTTTTTATTAAATGGTTGGAAAATTTATATCACCAGACTTATGTAAACCCACTGGTTAATGGCTGGACAGGTACCCGTTTGAAAGTTTGTAAAGTAGTTCTGCAAGGGTGTCCTTTATGCCCTTTGTTATATGTTTTAGGGATTGACCCTTTACTAAGGATTCTAGAGAAACAGTTGGGGGGTGTTGGGGCTGTGCTTGGAAGCACATCTTACACCTCTTACAGTTTTAGCATATGCAGATGACATCTGTCTCATTGTGCAGCAGGAGACCCCTGGGGTCTTGTAGCAAATTCTGCAAATTCACAAGCCTCTGGATCCAAGATTAATTTGGAGAAATGCAAGGTGGTAGGCATTGGGTCTCTTAAAAATTAAACTACAACAATAACTAATATTAAGAACACAGGTGAGACAATAAATATACTGGGTATTATGTATGGAGTGGAAAATATGGCTCTAGCAAAACGGGAATCTAGGATTTCTTCAGCAGGTACTCTGGTGCAGCAATGGAAGGGATGGAAAATAGCAAAGAAGAAGAAAAGGGTTTTTCTTGCTGAATCCTTGTTAATTCTCTGATTTTTGTCAGTTTTGTTTTTCCCTTACCTCCGCAACTGGAAACAGGGATATTTACATACTAACATACTATTTGCCAGCAGATTAGGCCTTACGGTCTATCGAGTCTGCTCGAACCTTAGATCCTTAGTTGGGTGCCGAAGCCCTCCCATCCCTTGTGCTCCAGAAACCCCTATCATCCATCCCCACCCCCCTTGGACAGGCCATCATCTGATACATCCACTTTCTGTGTCTGTCCCACCTCTCTTGAAGCCCTCCACTGTGGATCTCTGAACCAGCTCGCCAGGCAGTGCATTCCAAGGGTCCACCACCCTCTCAGTGAAAACCTCCTCCTCTTTCCCCCTCACCCTTCCACCTTCCAACTTCAAACCATGCCCTCTGGTGATACCTCCCTGCTTTAGTCTAATGATCCCTCCATGTTTACCCCTATTTATTCCCTTGAGGTTTGAAGACCTCAATCATGTCCCCTGTCTCTCCTCTCCTCCAGTGAAAACAGGCAGAGCTCCTCAAGTCTGTCCTCATACGTCAAATCCCCTAGCCCTCGATCATCTTAGTTGCCCTCCTCTGTAGCCTCTCCAGGAGCTGTAGTCCCTCTTCAAAGTGTGGTCTCCAGTACTGTACACAGTACCAAGATGTGGTCTAACCAGTCCATTGTACAGCTGCAGAATCACTTCCTTGCTCCTAGAGGTGATCCCCTTCACGATGCATCCCAACATCCTGTTTGCCTTGCTACGCTCTCCTGCACTGCTCAGAGTTATTCATACATGCATCCACCATACCCCTAGGTCTTTTCCCCTATTGAGGCCTCCAGTGCTCCCCTCCCAGGGTGTACCTGTGTTTAGGGTTTCCCTGACCAAGATGCAACACCTTGCACTTGGTGATATTGAAATTTAATTTCCATGTTTGAGCCCAGCTTTCCAGGGTGTCCAGGTCCCCTTGCAGGGCCAACCTCCCCTCTTCTCCCTCCACTGCTCCCATCTTGAGTCATCCATGAAGAGACTCATTTCACACCCTATACCCTCCTGATGTCCGATATGTGCATTAAACAAGGATGGGACCCAGGACCGACCCTCGGTACCCCACTACCAAACTCTCTAGGGTTTGAGAGCTCCCCACAGACCACTACTCTCTGGGTGCGTCCAGCTAGCCAGTTTTAAATCCATCTGACCATCAAAGGGCCTACTCCTAACCCCATCAGTTTCTCCACCAGACCATTGTGGGGGACAGAGTCAAACGCTTTGCTGAAGTCCAAGAATAATACATCCACAGGCTTTCCCCTGTCCAGTTCTGATGTTACCCATTCGTAGAACTCCACAAGGTTGGCTTGACATTACCTACCTGGCACAAACCCATGTTGCCGACTATCCAGACCTCCCACCTCCTCCAAGTACTCCCCCAATTGTTCCTTTAGTATACTCTCCATTAATTTTCCCACCACCGAGGTCAAACTGATGGGTCTATAGTTACCTGGTGCTTTCGACTCCCTTTGTGGATTGGCACCACATGTGCCTCTTGCGCCCAATCCCTAGGTACCCTCCCTCTCTCAAGTGACCTGTTGAAGAGCTCCGCCAGGGGTGCAGCCAGTATGTCCGCCAATTCCCATAGTACTCTCGGATGAATGCCATCCAGCCCAGGAGATTTGTCTTTCTTTAGGGCCTTGAGGGCTAACCACACCCTTTTGGCGGAGATAGCATCATCTGTCCCCTCCACCTTACTGGCCTTTTTATCCTTATCCAGATGTGACACCCCTGGGGTACCTCTCCCTCCCTCTTGCTCCATTTCTGTTGCTCCTGATCCCAATTTACTGCCACTTCTATCCCTTTGTGCCTTGCTTATAGATATCCCATCCCTCCCTAGTGAACACAGAGGCAAGTACTCGTTAAATACCTCTGCCTGGTCCTCGCCTCTTCCACCCACCCTCCTTCTGATCTCAATCTGCTGAGATGGCCCTTAGTTTTTCTCCAGCTCCCCAATGTACGGAAGAACCCTTCCCTCCATGTATCCCTGTGCCAGCCGCTGCTCTTACTGGACTTTGCTCCCCTCACCATACGGGTGACTTTTCTAGATGCAAGATGGTACACTTCCTTATCCCTATCCCCGCTTGTTGTTTTATATTTTTTGTAGGCCGCCACCTTTTCTCTGACTGCTACCTCTACCTCACTGGACCACCAGCATGGTTTATGTGACCTTGCTCCCTTATGTTTCAGCTTAGCGCAGATCCTGACTGCCTCAAGAAGTCCCCGTTTTATGACCTCCCATCTCCTTTCCACACTTGTCATTGATGTAATCCCCTTCAAGTGATCCTTGAGAATATTTCCCATGCCCACAAAGTCTGCCCCCCTGAAGTCCACTGCCAGTGTCCTAGATCTCACCCCTCCCCCAATGCTTATTTGAAACCAGACAGTATTGTGGTCGCTCCCAGTCAGGGGGTCCTGTACAACCATGTCCCTTACCAGATCCCCATCTGCCAGAACCACGTCCAGGACATGACCTCCTTGTGGGCTCCATCACATGCTGTGTTGAGAACACATCCTGGAAGCCGTCCAGCAGCCTCTGCTCTTGGACCTTAGAGGACATGGTTCCCCAGTTTGTACCTGGCATATTAAGGTCCCCATCAACACCACTCCTTCCCTTTAGGTCCACACTGGGCAATGATGTTGTCCAGCAAACCATCCTCTAGAACATCACTCATCCTGGGGGCCTATATACTACACCCAACTTGACCTTATCTCCTGCTGGGGATCGTGGGTGACCCATAAGGCCTCCACATTTCCTTCTGCCTCTTCTACCCTAGCAATTTCTATGTCATCTCTAATGAACATACCACTCCACCCCTATGCCCTCCTTTCTATCCTTCCAAGCATAGTGTACCCCCGTACGTTTAGGTCCCAGTCATGTTTTTTGTTGGCCCATGTCTCCATGACTGCTGCCACATCCAACCCCCTCCCCTGAACAGCATGGCCTGGAACTCTGGCAACTTGTTTCCCAAGGTCCTGGCATTTACTAACACCAACCAACACCCCTTATCCCTGATCCTCTTTGTCGAACCCCACCCAGATTCCTTATACTTCCATCCTCCCTCTGCTCCTCCTGAAACCTTCACCCCCAGTCAGTTCGCCCCCCTTGGGCTTGAAAGCTACTCCCCTCATCTGGAGGAGAGGGCTTCTGGTCTGCCCCTCCCTTATCCCTTCTCCCCCTCACAAGTTTAAACCCCACCTTTCTTGAATGTAGTCAGCCTTCCCCTGTTTAAGGACTTCCTTCCTAATGGAGCAAGATGAAGCCTGTCCTTGGCATATGTCCTTATCCTCCCAAACTCCATTCCAGTTCCTAACACCCCAACCCACTCTCTTCACCCCACTTCCTGAGCCAGTCAATAACCTCTGTGAGCTTCATTTTTCTCCACTGAAGCCTTTGGTACAGCATATCTCTGAAAAGGAAATGTTGCATCCAGTATCCCGACAGACTCTGGCAAGTTCTTGGAACCCTTGCTTGGATTTCCAAAGCAGCTATTTCCCTCTAGATCGTTGGTTCCCAAATGCACCAGAAATCCGGTTTCCTCCACATCCTAACCAGTTCATACACCATGAACTTTGCTCTGTGCACTGTCAGCCCAGAGATACTCACTGCCTTCACCTGGCTATGGCATCCACCCCTGTCCTCCCACTGGATACCCCTAATCATCGAGTCTCCCAATAACAGAACCTTAACACCATCATCATCCTTATGGTTACCTCCACTATGCCCTCTCAGCCCCCCACCCCCCCATTGTGCTTCCTCAATTCCATGGGAGTCTTCCTGCCTTATTAGAGACCCCTTGTCACCCTCCCTTTCTGCCTCCCTCGTTATTTTGCCCACTTAACTAGACCCCTCTGAATAGGTGTCCCTCAACCCTCTCTTATCCGAACCATTTATCCTGGCCCTGGTGGTTTCCCCTTCCCCCACACTGCCATTCTCCTCCCTTGTAATAGTACCCCTGTCTCCAGAGGCTCTCTGTGGGTCCCTTTAGCTAGGGTCCCATCCTTGGTACTGACCCCCCTGCTGAAGGGGGGCTCCTCTCTCACCTCCTTGTCTCCCAGTTTCTCTCCAGTCATGTTCTCCTCCTTCATGTCTGCAATATGTTGCATCTCCCCCATCTGCTTAACATTTATGTTTCCCCTTCTCCCTCTGGGACTATTTCTATCCTTTCCATTGCCAGTCTGTGATGCCCTATGGGTATCCGACTCCCTCCCCCCGGCCTCTGTATCCGTTTCCTCATTTCCACCAACCCCTTCCTCCCCTCTAGGTTGCTTAGTAGCTCAAATTTATTGTGACACTCTATGTCAGCCTCCATCAAGTAACCCAGTTTCCTGACTGCACCTCTAAACTGCCCCTCTTCCCTCTTGCTCTGTTCTCCTTAGGAGCTCCTTCCCACAGTCTGCTGTTTTAGGCTCCCCCAACAGCCCTCCCTTCTCAATGTCTGCTCTACTAGGCTTCCCACAACAGCCCTCCTGACTCTTCCCCTCCACTCTCTTGTATTCGAATGTTCACCGCATGATGCTTTCCCCTTTAGCCAACATCCTATCTAAGGGTCCTCTGTCCTAATATCCCCTCCTGCTTGCTGTAACATAACGTCCTGTAATTTCAGAGCATTGCCCCAGCCTCCCCTCAGCTCCACCCTTCTGCTGCCCATATCCACACCCCTTATCCTTGGACAGCCCTTCCATCTCCCCCAGCTTACTCCTTAACCAATATACCTCACTTCTGATACAAGATAGCTGTCTACAAAGTGGGCAGCCTCCCTCTCTCCAGGCCCAATTGAGAATTATTGCCATCCCACAGCCTGTGCAGCCTACAACCCTTCCGAAGATGCCTGCCATGGTGGAATATGGCCACCCTGTTTGTCTCCTCTGTTTATAATGGCACACTCCTTTCTCAGTCCCTTCCCCTGGAATACAGTTTCTCTCTATACTGACTGCAGTTATTTACAAACCCAATTTCAACCCCACCAATAAAGTTCCCAAGTCTCACAAGCACTACAGTCCAGTGTGTGTCCAGTCCCACTAACAGTGTGTGTATGCAGACATCAGGTACCGTGTGATGTCACAGGCCCACCAGTTCCTGTTGCTTCAAATTTCAGTCCCAAACAGAAATACACAGCCCTTCAATCCCAACCCCCAGAGCTTTTCAGTATTTAAGAAAGCATGGGCTCTTACCAACACCAGGCAAACATCACATTTAAATTTCATTCTAATTATCACTGCCAAACAAGTGTTCCCAAGCCTCAAAAGTTACAATATCACAGCCCAAGTAACAGTTCTGACTCAAAGTAGTAATTTTTAACACATAGAACTAATTTCACGTACAAAACTATTCAAATATTTCAGTTAAAACAGAATATAACCCCAGACCTCTGTCCTTACCATCCTCCTGCTTATGTTCCCAAGTGAACAATGAAAGACAAGGTGATTTCTGTTAATCTCCCCTTCCCCTAACACCAGGCAAACACCACATTTAAATTTCACTCTAATTATCACTGCCAAACAAGTGTTCCCAAGCCTCAAAAGTTACAATATCACAGCCCAAGTAACAGTTCTGACTCAAAGTAGTAATTTTTAACACATAGAACTAATTTCACGTACAAAATTATTCAAATATTTCAGTTAAAACAGAATATAACCCCAGACCTCTGTCCTTACCATCCTCATGCTTATGTTCCCAAGTGAACAATGAAAGACAAGGTGATTTCTGTTAATCTCCCCTCCCCCTAACACCAGGCAAACACCACATTTAAATTTACTCTAATTATCACTGCCAAACAGGTGTTCCCAAGCCCTCAAAAGTTACAATATCACAACCCAAGTAACAGTTCTAACTCAAAGGAGTAATTTTTAACACATAGAACTAATTTCACGTACAAAACTATTCAAATATTTCAGTTAAAACAGAATATAACCCCAGACCTCTGTCCTTACCATCCTCCTGCTTATGTTCCCAAGTGCCTTATTTTTGGATTAACACCAGGGAGTTGGGAAAATGTCCATGAGGACACAATTGGTGTTCTTTTTCAATTCTGAAATGTTATCGGTGGCAGGCTCGTTGTGCCTTCTCTTTGTTTCCTATCAGGTAACTGTTGCTAATGTCTGTAAAAAGGTTTTTGACTCCAATCTGAGAATTTTCCAAGGGCCTCAGACACAGCATCTTTGGGCCCATATTCCTGACTATGTATTGCAAGGTCCATGATTTCTCTTAACTAAATGCTCTTGTATACTGTAGTGGAATATCTTTTCTGAATGGGGACACTGTTTATAAATTTGGGGGAAAAAGATGTTGATTTCTTTCAATGTCTTATTCAAAGCTACAAGATTTTCTTTTCACATATAATTTCTTCCTTTTTTAATAGGTTTATACACATACATGTGATTTATAGTATATTAGTTCATGCTTCCTTGTTTTTTTGTGATTTATGTTCTGTCCAACTTTTTCTATTAATAAATATTCCACTACAGTTTTTGAGAAGTGCTATGGGGTCTTTAATGTCCACCAGTACAGAGAGATGGAAACTCAGTTTAACATCTCATCCAAAAGACAGCACCTCAGGAGTGCAGCACCCCTCCCCCCAATGCTTCACTACAGTGTCAGTATTTGGATTTAACCCAAGTTCCTGGTGTGGGGGATGGAACCCACATCCTACCAGTCTTCCAGCCTCAGAGGCGACTGTGCAACCTGATGTGCCACTGATACTGATACGTGTGTCTATTGCCTGGGTGAGGAACATGACACCTCCACTTGCTCGCATTGAGAATGGAAGGCTTATCTCCTCGGTAGGCCTAAGGACCACAAACCACTCATGGCTGCAATGGGGTTAGTGGCTCTGCTTGCAGCCCTTGAAGAGGAAGTAGCAGGGGTGGGTTCATAATCGGTCTTGGTGCTGGTTCCAGCTGGGCCTAGTTCACAGGGCCATTCACAGATGATTTCTGTGAAATGTACTTAGAGTTACAAACCTATGATCTCCCACCCTACCACGAAAGGCACAAGAAACATCACTGTCAAAGCTTGTGGGACCAGGAATGATCATGCTCTTTTGCTTGTGGGACTGGGAATGATCATGCTCTTCCTGCTCTTTCAATTTCGCCTACTGCTTGGCCCTAGTTCAGCTTCCTTCAGTTGAGGGGTGGATCAAGGTTCCTGTAGTAACCCTGCCATATCACTTTCCCCAAACTCCGGTTGATCAGCCAGTTGACCAGCTGTTGATGAGAAGTTATCGATTTCCCACACCCAAGTTTTCCTGGTCTTCACACAGGAGGACTCACCTTGGTCAATGCCCCTGACCAAGCTGCCTCAGGAGGTGTCTACTCTGGTGGTCTTGCATCTGAAGCCCCTAGTGTTCTTTCTGAGAAGCACATTGTCTACTCTGAGCCCCAGTGAGCACACACCACCATTTACCTTCAGGTCAATGGTTGTGGTCAAGGCACTGCTTGTGGTCTCGATCCCACTGGATCAGTAAACACTGGTCTCAGCATTCATCGACCTTGCCATCCTCAGAGTAACAGCGACATCAGTGCCATCTTCATTGGTATTAGGAAGATGTTATGTGGTAGCAATGGTTTCTCATGGTGAGGGCCAGGGCTCCTCTTCTAGGCCCTGTGGTCCTTTAGCCTCTGGCTGTTGTCCTGAAGGTGATCTAGCAGACCATGGTGTCTGCCTTTCCTCCAGTGGTAGTGGAACCACCTCCACCACAGCAACAGGTTGGGCCCCCCACCCAGGAGTCCCGCCTAGCCTTTCTGTAAGTTGGTTGGTAGAAGTCACCCAGGACATTAGAGTGGCCCAAGGTGATAAGCAGACCAGGGCTGTTTTCAAGGAGTCATTGGACTCTGAGGGTGAGTCCTCAAATAGAGCTCAGCTCTT
The DNA here is from genome assembly GCA_016271365.2 of Neoceratodus forsteri. NCBI lineage: Eukaryota > Metazoa > Chordata > Ceratodontiformes > Ceratodontidae > Neoceratodus > Neoceratodus forsteri. Next base: position 815,569,896 of record CM028135.1, read on the forward strand.
TGACTGAGATTCTGCAGACCTTCGAGCAGCCTCATTAGGCTCAACTTCCTTCGGAGCATTACTCCAGTTAATGTCAGAATCCATGGAGGTCCCCTTGGAGCCAGTTCAGAAGTGGGCTAAACGTCCGTTGACTGAGGCTATCTTGGGACTGTATCTGGAGCTTTGGCAGCACCCAGCATTCTGCCTGGCTCCCCCCACCCAGATCATCTGTACTGGCACTCCTTCACAGAGGGAGTAGACCTTTAGCAAGTCAGAGGGCCAAGGGGACACGGATAAGCCACTCAGTGAGGAATTATGCAGTCAAAAAGGTCTAAGTGGCCTCCTTGCTTGGTCTCCAGCTGGCCAGCTATTCAGTAATTTCATAGATTTCATAGATAAAGCAAGCTTTAATAGACTTTCATCCTTTTGCTTGCCAATGAATAATTATTGTGACCCATATTTAATTTCAACACTCATCTCGTTATCCAATCTGGTTTTAAAGATATTTACATTTTCACTGTTTATTACTTCTTGTGAAAGGTTATTCCATAGGGTAATTACCCTTTGGCTGTACCAGTTTTTCCCAAGATAGCGTATTCCAATTGTCGAAACAGAGTTGTTTTGGATGTCTCCTATTACTAGCTCTGTCCTGATTGAATCTTAATCCAAGTTCAGTCATTAGGGTATTATCATTAATTGTCTTGTGCAACATACACAGGTCCCCCCTTATTCTCCTGTATATAAATTAAGATTTTTCAATCTTTGTTCATAGGGTATCAATTTTAATCCTGTGATGAGTTTTGTAAATCTGTGCTGAACTGCTTCAACCTTTTTAATGTCTTCCTTTCTATATGGTGACCATACCTGAACACAGTACTCCAAATTAGGCCTAACCAGTGCTACATAGAGAGGAAATAGTACCTCCCTGGTTCTACTGGATATCTGTCTGGTGATACAATTCAGCATCTGGTTAGCTTTTTTCACCTGGTTTCTGCAGTGGGTATTGAATTTAAGGTCGTAACCAATAGTTACTCCTAAATCCCTTTCATTTGTGGTTACTTTTAAGGGGTTATTATTAAGGGTATAATTATACTGTCTGTTCTTAGACCCCAAGTGCATTACTTTACATTTATTGATATTTAATTCAAGTCTATTGTGTGTTGTCCAGGAGAGAATATATTTAAATACGTCCTGCAGCATAATGTTGTTTTCTAAACTGTTCACCACTGCTCCCAGTCTGCAGTCATCTGCAAATTTAGATATCCAAACATTTGGTACACCTATTTTTAGTGAGGAAATATAAATGTTAAACAAAATTGGGCCCAATACAGACCCCTGGGGCACACCATTTGTAACTCCAACCCAATCAGAGAAAACTCCATTCACCACCACCCTCTGCTGTCTCCCCTTCAACCAATTTGAAATCCAATGTGTAATATTTGTACTCAGATTTAAAGTTTTTAATGATTTGACCAGTTCCAAATGTGGTAGTTTGTCAAAGGCTTTTGCAAAGTCCAGAAATATAATATGAACTGAGTTTTTTTGTATCAATCTCTCTGTTTACCTTTTCATAAAAACTTAAGTTTGTTAAACACGGTCTATTTTTAATAAACCCGTGTTGATGTGTGTCACTATCTCCTAAAGTTGATAAATATGGTTGGATATAATCCTTGATTATCCCTTCAAGTATTTTGCCCAATAGGGAAGTCAAACTTATTGGTCTAAAATTTTCTGGTTTGGAACTTGGACCCTGTTTATGGAGTGGCACAACAGTAGCCACTCTCCAACTTAGGAAAATTACACCAGAGTCTAAGGAATGCTGAAACACATTGGTCAGTGGTTTGTAAATATAGTCCATGAGTTCTTTCAATACCCTTGGGTGGAGATTGTCTGGACCCGGGGATTTATTGATATCCAAATTTTTTAGCCTCTCAAAAACGTCAGTTGGGTTAATCAATATTTGTCCAGGTGTGGGTACTAATTTATCCTCCATAATAGTTAAAGTAGATTTGGAAAACACAGAAGAAAAATATTTATTCTGAATGTCAGCCATCTCCTTATTATTAGTGGAACATCCTGAATCATTGATAAATGGGCCCACTGAATTTGATGATCCCCTTAGTTTATTTATTTATATGAGAAAAGAACAGTTTTTTTGTTATCATTAACATTTGTTACTAAGAATATTTCATGTTCAGCTTTAGATTGTTCAATTTTTAGTTTAATGTTTTTAGTCAGTATTCGATAAGCTGGTATTAGATGCTGATTGCCTTTTTTAATACTTTGAAATATTCAACTTTTTTTATTTATAAGTATTTTTATATGTGGCTTCATCCAGCTAAGGGTTATTCTTTTATTGGGATATTTCTTTGACGTTGGTATATATTTTTTAACCTCACTCTTTATCTTTGATGTTAGCTGGTCCCATTTTCACTCAACTGAATGATCGCAAAAAACCTTTTCCAAGTCCCATTTTACCATTTGTTCTTTTAAAGCAGTAAAATTGGCCTTCCTAAAGTTAAGTTTTTCAGTAACCCCCAACCCTGGTTGTCTAGTTTGACCTAGAACCTTAAACTTTACACACAAATGGTCACTGTTACCTAAGGGCATCATAGTAGTAACATCAGCTACACTGTTACCCATGTTGGTTAGTATGATGTCTAATGTTTTATCATCCCTGGTGGCACATGTTACTATTTGTTCAAGTCCTAACTGTGCGAAAGTATCCAGATATAAGAGGTCAGTTTTACTAATCCCTCTGTGAGATATCCAGTTAATGTAGGGCAGATTAAAATCTCTCATAATTATTATATTATCAGATGGGTTTAAATTACTAATGTGCTCCAGAAACTGTCATTTTCTATAGGTGTGGAGGGTGGTCTGTATACTAAACCTAGTTTAATGGAGGCACCATTATGGGGGTATGTTTTAACCCATAATGTTTCTATGTCCTCTACCTCCTCTAACATCTCTTCACATTTTATAGTATTGTGGACGTATACTGCCACTCCCCCACCTCTTTTAAACTTCCTATTTTTGAAAAAGACATTATAATCCGATATGTTTCTGTCCCAGTTATCATTATCAGTGCCCTATGTCTCTGTGACTAAAACCAGGTGGATGTCATAATTATTCAACAACAGCTTGAATTCAGATTTTTTGGTCAAGCTTCTGGCATTCGTTAACAATCCATTCCAAACTGGGTTAGCAGGACTAATAATATTTTTACTGGAGTAAGTGATATTATGGTAGGGATAATTTAGATCTTCTGGGGTTTTGGATGGGTGGTTGATGTCATAACCTGCTATTCTCACACCCGCCCCATGTTCCAGTTTAAATGAAATGCTAAGACTTCATTAATCTTTTTGCTAAGTATTCTGGTACCAAAATAGTTTGTGTAGTCCATCTAAATTAAAACACACTTTATTGGAAAATGTAGTGAGGTTGTCCGTAAATCCTATTCCTTTCTCATGGCACAGTTGGCGCAACCATGTGTTTAGAGCCATGACTGATTTGTTTTTGAAGATATTCTTCCCTACAGTAGGTAACACACCGGAAATTATCTCCCCCTTTTTTTCCAGTACCCCGTTAATGATATCTGTATACTCCGATTGCACACAAGACAAATTTTTAGTAGGTAAATCATTTATACCTACATGTAATAGTACTAAAGGTTCTACTGTATTTTCTAGAAGCCCATCCAAGAGTCTTGAAATATCTTTTACTTGAGCACCAGGAAGTGTACTTACTGTTGTATGGGCTTTTCTCCCATAACAAACTACTGAGCCTACACCCCTAAGAATTGAATCTCCGATTACCACAATGTCCCTATGCATTAAAGATGTATGTGATGTAGAAGTAATAGGGGACAAGGTTTCAGTTATGTCTTTTTTTTGGGCGTGCATAACATTATTTGATGAGTCTATCACATTAGGGTGTTGGTCTTCATTTTCATTTGTCAGGATATCGTAGCTATTATATAATGTTAAGAGTGATGTAAACTTTTCCTGCACAATATCATTTGGAGATGTAATTACCTCTCTGTCATTAATAGGGTTAACAATCAGTTTATTTGACCTAGGTTCACTAATTGTGGTTACTTAAAGAGTACTAGTACTTAATAATGCTTCGTCTGTGAAGTTTTCAAGTAGGCTGATTTCCTTTTGTGTTTCCAATCTTTGTTTTAAAGTTGCAACTTCTTTTTGCAGTGTACCAATTAAGCTGCATTTCTCACAAATAAACTCTGGGCATGGTGTCTCATTAGTATACATATTACATTGAATGCATCATTTCTTTTTGGCAACTTTACCCCTTTTAACCCTACTTTGTGACATGATAGCAAACAGATAACTCTTCTATTAAAAGACAGGTAAGCTAATTTTACCTCAATTTCTTTTTGGGAGGTCATAATGCTATGGTTGATTCAGTCCTTCTAAGCCTCAGTGTCCCCAGTGGACATAGCAGACACATGTGTCTCTGCGCGCGTCTCCGTGTGCCCTGCCCACGCTTGCCCTGCTTACATCAGGGATGAGTTAAATGCCTGCAAGTGCCCCAGAAGTGAAGTAAGGGTCACAGGGATCGCAAATATTGTGATTACAAGAAAATATAAAAAATGATGTTCTTATGATGCTATCCTGTGCGTCTGCCACTCATGCATGGCCCAGGCACAGAAGGATGTTACCAATAATTAAAATCTCCCTTCTAGACATAGCTTGTAGTTCAAGGATGACTGCTATGAACTACAGAGCTCTCTTCCTGCTTCCTGTTCCTTTTCAGCAGGGCTCTAAGAGTAAGATTGCCATTTTTAAGTCAGCAACGTGGACTGTGCTTTTAAAATTCAAACACTGCTCCAACAATTTATAGGCAGTTTCTGCTATTACTCTATACTCTACTAATGATGGCTAAGGGCTGATTGGACTCCTCCTCCTCCTCCCTCTGCTTCCTTCTGATAAGCAGCAGGTGACCCAATGAATCTAGGATCCAGGCTGTTTGCTGGCTAGACACCAGCACTAAATGACCTAAGACATGGGCGACTCCTGTGCTTGGTCAATGGCAATGGCCATCTCCATGCACCATAAGGCCTGGCTGAGGCCATCCACCTTCACAGTGGACACCCAACATAAGTTGACCAATATCACATTCCTGGGCACCAAAATCTTTGGCCCTGAGGTGAAAGGACATCTCATATGCATTGAGAAGTCCAACACCACCCTGGACTCTGTGGCTTTGTCCCAAAAAATTCCCGAAACAATCCTAAGAAAAAGGTCTTTCCATTACAGGGCTTTCGGCTGCAACACCCTCAACAGCAGCCCCAGCAGGGGCACCAAAACCCAAGTTCAGGGCCCAGGGTCAGAAACAAAGCAGGACAGTGGAGCTGTCTCTGGTGTCCAGCCAGAGCCTTCCTTCAAGGCTGTAAAGTTGTAGGTTACAAGGTGCCATTTCCCCTCCTGTCCAGTCCCTGTCCTATCTCCCTGTCAGCGGTCAGTTGTGTCACCTTTTCCTGCAGTGGTCTGCTGTTCCTTCACACAATGGGAGCTAAAAGTGGTGGGCAAGGGGTTTCTTCTGGACTTCAAGGCTCTTCCACCATACCAACCAAGAGACCCTAAGAGTCCAGGGTGCCAGAGAATACACTGCCTGCACTGAAGGTTGACATTGCTCAACTTCTGGAGCACAAGGCGATAGAGCAGGTTCCAGACACTCTGGTCAAACAAGGCTACGTGTCCTGATATGTCTTGGGTCTGAAACAGACATGGGGCTGGTGCCCTATACTGGGCTTGCATGACCTGAACAAGTTTGTGTGGAAGTGCAAGTTCCAGATGGTTACTCTAAATTAGACTATATCATCTCTGGAGCAGGGGATGTGATTCTGCTCCCTGGACCTCCTGGACATGTTCACATCCCTGTCAGTCCATCCCATCCCATCGCTGGTACCTCCAGTTCCAGGCAGAGAGGATATTATACAAGTTCAAGGTTATGCCTTTTGGCCTCTCATCTACCCCGAGGTCTTTACCAAGTGCATGGCAGTGGTGGTTGCCTTCCTTCTGCACAAGGGCATAAGGATGTACCTGTACCTGGACAACTGGTTGCTTGCCACTCCATCCAGGAAGGCAGCAGAGCAGTCCAGGGAACTGGACCGCCAGATCTGTCAAGATTTGGGCCTTCTGATCAACCTGGCCAAGTCAGAACTGGTCCCTACACAGATGATGAAGTTAATCAGATGGAACCGCACTCCCTTCAAACTAAGGACCCCTCCCTAAGGACATGGTATGGATCCTTTGCCCAATCATTTCTGGTTAGGCGCTTGCAACTGCTGGGGCTTATGGCAGCTTCAACCAGCGTAGTCCATTGAGCTTGCTGGCAGATGTGCCCCCCTACAGTGGGAGTTGAGCCAACAGTGATCCCAGCACCTAGGTTGTCTGAACCAGCTGGTCCTTGTGACCCTGTGGGATGCCATTGAGTAGTAACTCTGTCAAACTTGGAGGAAGGAATCCCATTCATCTGCCCAGTGCCATCTATCATGCTAATGACAGATGCGTCTCTGGTGGGGTGAGGAGCTCACCTGGGAGACTGCAGAGCCCATGGGTTCTGGTCACCCCAGGAGTCCCAATGCCACATCAATCTGCTGGAGCTCCATGCAGTGCATCTGCTCTGATGGAATTCTCTCTGTTGATTTGTGAATAGGTCATTCAGGTCCAGACTGACAACATGACCACCATTTTCTGTGTTAGGAGGCGCTCTGCACCTGGGCCCTCATGTGTAACCTGCTTGCCAGTCTCCATGTTGCAGGGGAGAACAGTCAGCTAGTGGGTGCTTTCATCTGGGTCAGAGAAATGTCCCATGAATGGTCCCTGCATCAGGAGGTGGTAGTCGATTTGTTCTCCCAGTGGGGGCCTCTCTCTGGTGGATCTGTTTGCCTCTTGGGAGAACAGAAAACAGGCTGTTCTGTGCCCGCCCCTCTCAGTCTGAGACACTGAAGGGGGATGTCTTCTCTCAACCCTGGACCCAGGCCTCCTGTATGCCTTTCCTCCTTTCCCCTTAATTCACAAGGTGATAATTAAGGCCCAGAAAGACAAAGCACAGAGGATCCTGATAGCAGTAGACTGGACCAGGCAATTCTGGTATCCAGAGCTCCTCGGCAGAAGACCATAGTGGCAGTTTCCTCTCTGCCCTGACCTGCAGACAGCACTACAGGGGCTGGTTCTGTACCCACACCTTCAGTCCCTGCACCTCTTGGCCTGGTACCTGAGCAATCAGAGTTCCAAGACTTGGACCCCTCAGAAGACATTCTCCACATTGTGGAGGTGTCCCAAAAGGAGTCGACTCGCAGAACATACAAGCTCAAATAGAAGAGATTCTTGCTCTGATGTCAGGGGAAGGAGCTTGATCCCTTTGCCTGCCCAGTAGCTTAGATCTCGAATAGTTTCAGTCCCTGTCTGTTAGAACTGTGACCCACAACTCTAAAGTGCACCTGGGAGCCATATTTGCATAGTGGATGCAGAATGGTATGTCCACATTGGCACAGAAGGTATTAGTTAGGCACCCGAACCACTTGTTCCTCTGGTGTGTGAACCACTGTCTCTGTGGGGCCTACTGCTGGTGCTGGCAGTGCTCATAGACATGCCATTTGAGGCTGATGCAGAAGTGTGAGACGCCACATTATTCATTGATGACCACCTTCTTGGTGGCCATTATGACAGCCAGAAGAGTGAGTGAGTGAGCTCCAGACGCTATTGGTGGAGCCTTCCTACTTGGTCTTCCACAGGGACAAGGTCATCCTTTGCCCCAGTATGAAATTCCTCCCCAAAGTCTTGTTGGAGTTCTCCTGAATCAGGTGATTAATCTTCCAGTGTACTTCACCAGTCCGACCTCGGATGTCAATCACTGGTGTTATACATTGGATGTATACAGGGCGCTATTCTGTTACAATATCCTCCCCCCACTACTTCCCTACCAAGCCCTGCTCCCTTGCAGGGTTTTTCATCATCCTGATAACCCACCTCCCCCTCTCTCCTCCACCTCCTCTACTCTCGTCCCTCACCTGCACCTTCCTCCCTTACTTCTCCCCTTCCGCCTCTTCCCAATCTGGGCACCATCCCCTTGCAGGGTTCACTACATCCTGAAGAGGATTCAGTTCCTGGACTGCCCCCTTCCTCCAAGCCCCTTCCCCACCTTTCTCTACTCCTTTCTGCCAGATCCCCCTTGCGGTTTCTAGCATCCTGAAGGGTTTGCTCCTAGCTCCCCTCCCCAACCCACCCACCTTCCTTCACTGCCTCTCATGCTACAACTCCCCTCCTCAAAATCTTTTAGCACTTAGAAAATCTCAAAGTCTGGCTTTTTGGATCTGGATCTGCACTTACTGCCTGTATTGACTATTTTGTATTCGTATTGCATTGTACTAGTACAACACTGTATGTATTGAATTGCACTGTATGTAATTGCTTGTTTTATTCTTACTCATTCCTCCCATTTATTTATTTATTTTATTTTATTTTATTTGCTTTTGATAACCGGGTGGGTGCACTAGGCATGACAATGCCTATTTTCAGGCACGACTCGGGAGAGAACAGTTTGAACAAAAAATAATACATACATAAGGGTGCATGAGATGCAGCACATCCAGAAGCAGGGCAACAAACAGGGTAAACAAGTTTACAGGTAATACAGCAACAATACTATATGTACAGGTAAGGCATTTCAAACACTTTGAGATATACAGGTATTGCAAAACAGTTTGAGAAAATACAGGCAGTGCTAAATTGACGGTGTACATAAAACAAGACAGTGAAGGCAAGTCTGAACAGTAAAACAGTTTAAGCGCCCAGTTGTGATTGGTGAAAGAGCACAAGGAGAAGCAGGAAGAGTGGTGGGAAGCCTGGAGAAAATGGATTAGAGAGCCTTAAAGGGTTTGAAACCAGAAAGAGAAGAGGACATGTGAAAAGAGGGGGGCTGTAGGATAGGTGGGAAAGGTGTATGAGAAGTGTATCAACTTGGTGACTGATCTAAGGTGGATTGAAGCAGGTACAGGGGCTGGTTACCCGCAGATGTTCACGGTGCAGTTGTTTGAAACTGGCATGGGAGGTTGCTTGACGGATTGAGTAGGGTAGGGAGTTCCAGTATTTTGGAGCCATTTGAGAGAAAGCTCGTGCACCCATATTTGTTCTACATCTAGGGATGTGAAGAGGAGCTTTATCAGTAGATCGTAGTCCATAGGAGAGAGGTTGTGTGTGTAGCAGAGAGGCAAGGGATAGGGGGAGACCTGATCTGGCGATGCGGTCAATTTGAGCGCCAAGAGACTGAAGTCGGTGGGTAGAGGGACCAGGCCATTTAAGGTCAGCATAGAGCTGGCAGTGGTGTTTGTAACGTGGGGATGCAGAGGCGTAACGGCAGATGTTATTATAAGTGGTGTCCCATTTATGGAGGGAGGATTTTGAGGCAGTTTGGAAGATGACTGAGCCGTAGGCCAGAGCTGGGAGCAGGAAACCTTGCGCCACTGCTAGTCTGGCCGAGGGGTGAGGACATAACTAGTTCTGTAGGCACTACCTAGCTTGGCATTCACAGACTTACAGACAGTAGTTATATCGGCCAAAGTCAAGAGATTCATCAGTGTGACTCCTAGATATTTAAAGGATGTGGTGTTGACCAGAGGAGCCATCCGCAGTTCGGATATCTAGGGCAAGGTGGTTCATTTTAAGCTTGGCAGGTGAGCCAAAGAGCATGGAGTGTGTCTTTGGAGTGTTGAGAACAAGTTTGTTCTTAGTTAGCCAGGATTGGATGTCTGCGAAGTCCGAGGCAAGAGAGAGGGTTATGTCGTCGGTATTCCTAGCACTGTGGCAAATAACTAGTTCATCAGTGTAAAGCAGAGACAAGCAGTTTGGTGCTAGGAATGGTAAGTCATTAATGAAAATTGAGAAAAGCAAGGGGCCAAGTATGGAGCCTTGGGGTACTCCAACTTGTACAGGGAAGAGATCTGATATGGCTGAGTTAAAAACTACATCTTGTTTCCTGTCAGATAAGTAGCTCTTGAACCAGACTACTATGTCAGGGGAGAAGCCTAGGGAGCGAAGTTTATCAAGAAGAAGGGTATGGTTTACCAGGTCGAACACCTTTGTTAGATCAATGAAAATGGCACCAGTCAGGAGGCCTGAGTCCATGGAGGTATAGATGTCATTTGTGAGTTTCAGAATGGCGGTAGAGGTGCTGTGGCCTGTTCGGAAACCATGCTGTGAGCCAGATAGAAGGTTATATTTCTGAAGATATTCAGTTGATTGGGTGGCCACTAGCTTTTCCAGAAATTTACTGAGCATTGAGAGAATAGCAATAGGGCGGTAGTTCTTGATTTCCTTGGGGTCACCTTTTTTGGGAATTGGGGTGACTTTGGCTATTTTCCAGATGTCAGAAACTGAGCCATGACATAGGGAAAGGTTGAAAATTTTGGTTAGGGGAGAGGCAATGAGCGGGGCAGCTGCTTTCAGAAGCCTAGGTTCTAGACCGTCAGACCCTAAGCTGGTATTTCCGGGAGCGGAGAGCAGTAGTTTTAGTACTTCTGCCCTAGTGATACTCCGGAACCTAAATAGGGGGTGCTTAATTAGAGGTTCAGTTGGGGGTGAGGCAGTACTTATTGTCTGGAAAGATGTCAGGTAGCTAGTGAGATCCGAAAAATGCTGATTGAAGGAGTTTGCTATGGTCTCCGGGTTATTGCAGTGAATACCATTTAGAAGCATGTCACTGGTATGGGCCCTGGAACTGGCACCAAGGAGTGTTTTTATGGTAGACCAGAACTTTTTAACGTTGCCAGCAGCCTTTGTTAGCAGGTCTCTGCAGAAGATGCTCTTTGCTAGGCGAATATTTCTTTTACATATGTTTCTCTGAGATCGATACTGGTAGTAGTCATTTGGTAACCCTGTTGTTTTGAAACATCACCATAGTTTGTCTCTGGCTCTTAGTTGTGTAAGCAGATCTTTTGTTAGCCATTTAGTCTGTGTTCCTCGAATCCGACGAGTGACACGGGGGGCATAGGTGTCTTGAAGCAGGCTGAAGTGAGCCAGGAAGTAGTCAAGTGCCACCTGGGCATTTGTAGAGGAGTAGATGGGGTCCAGTCAATCAAGGAGAGATCATGAGTAAACTGGGTGAGGTTGAAATGGGCCATGTTGAGGAAAGTAATTAGTTTGGGAGGCGGTGACGGTTTATTTGTAGCGCGCCAGATGAAGAAAATAGGGGAATGATCACTTATGGCATCTGCAAGGGTGCCTGCACTTACTATGTTGTCAGGGCGATTTGTAAGGACCCAGTCAATAAGGGTGCTTGACCGAGGGGGAGTCATGACCCTTGTAGGGTCTGTGATAAGTTGGTGAAGGTTGTTACCTTGTATCATTGTATGTGAGGATAGGTAAGATTTACTAGTCCAGTTTAGGTTGAAATCCCCCAGAATAAGGACTTCATTACGGCCGATAGTGCTGTTAACTTGGGAGAGGAGATCGTCGAGACCTCTGCAACCACCAGCAGGAGGGTTATAGGCACAGACGATGTGTAGTTTCTTTGAGCCTAGTTGTAAGGTTGCATGGATTGCTTCGCAAGTTAGTAATGTTGGCAGCACATTGAGGGATAGCACCAAATGTGGTTTGTAAAAAATGGCTACGCCACCTCCACACTTAGCTGATGGCCTATCCTGTCTGAGGATATTGTAGTTGGGTAGACTACAGAGGGTATCAGTGGTGGAGGGTTTTAACCAGGTTTCGGATAGGCAGAGTATATCCGGATGATAAAGAGCAACCCATGCCTCAAGTTCTGTTTTATTGCGGAGAAGGCTCCTAATGTTCATGTGTACAATGCAGAGGCCCTTTGAATTGCTCCAGGTTGCATCAAGGCAAGATAAATTACTTTGAGGTCCCGGGTTTACCTCTATATCCCCGGCTAATATTAAGGCTAAGAGTGCCAGGTACCATAACTTACGGTAGATGAAGGGTGGAGGCAGTATGAGGTGCAACGTGGATTTACGTAGAGTGTAGGATAGATGGTAAATGAAATTATGGGGGATGAGCAGAGGGGAGGAGTAACAGAGCCAGCATGCTGGCGTGCGCAAAGCACAGAGCGACAAGTCATCAGGTGGGTGAATTGATGGTATATGGTAGGAGGGGAGTAAAATATAGGTAGCCAAATAAGGCAGGAGAAAATAATAATGACCAGCAGAAGAGTAGTGATGGGTCTTTTAGCCATGTTTAAATTATTTAAGAGGGTCATTTTGGGGTGGGGGTAAGGGGAGAGTGTTAGGGAGAGTAGCAGAGTTTGTGAAAGAGTTTGCAGGGAAATTGGAGTATTCAACCAGAGAAACAGAGACTATTCCAAGACGCCCTCTAGCTACCAACAATGATAACCTGCAAATGGTGAAGTGAGGAGATAGTTAATTTTGCCACTAGGGCGTGTTATGGGCGTGGTTAGAGTCTTTCTGCCCTATATAGGTAGAGCAGGACAAGGGTGGGTGTGGTGGGGGGCGGGTGGGGAGCAGTCGAAAGCAACTGCGGGAAAGCAGCACCCGTCCACCAGCTGCAGGCTATCACTACTCCAGACCCTTTTTTAAGTTTAAACTGGCTACCCCCCACCCCCGGGATGCTTCTGGAAATGAACTTCTTGCAGCTCATGTTGTCTTTCCTGGTGAAACCTTTTCAAATAAATGAAATACATAAAAGAAGTGGATGGTGGGAGTTTGCAACAAAGCTCGTCAACTGTTTGTAACCTACGCTAAAGCCACACATGGCAAACTGGCAGCTAAGCAGACAGTTGCAAAGTGGATCACATCCTGCATCTACCTCTGCATTAGGTTGGCTGGTAAGGAGTTGGCCAGGGGCTTGAGGCTCATTCCACCAGACATACCGCTGCCTCAGTGGCTGCTTCCAAGGAAATCCCCATTGAAACCTAGGCTTAAGCACACACCTTCATCTCCCACTACAGCATAGACATGCTGAGTTGTCGCAGTGCTGCTTTTGGGGCATCAGTACTCCAGTCTGTTCACCAGATAGGGGTGTGAACCTTGCCCCCTCCTGCCAGAGGACTGCTTAGAGTCTGCCAGAGTGTGGCTAGTAAGCTATCCACATTTTTAAGAATATAGGTTACTCACCTGTAAACATAGTTCTAATAGTGTTATGCGATTTATATCCACACAACCCACCCACCCTCTTCTGGCAAGTGGCATCCAGATCCCTGTTTGCAGTATGTAAAGATTTGATGTCACGGGCAGAGGCAGAAAACATACCATGGGGTTGGTGGGAGGAGCATATGTTTATTTATTTATTGAAATTGTTTCACCAGGAAAAGCACACTGAGCAAGAACTGCTCGTCTCCCGGTGCGACCTGGGGGGAGGGGTACATTGGGGAAGAGGACAAGGGTAGTCCAGGTCCTGTAAAAGATGCACAGTGCAATTCAATACATACAGTGTTGTACTAGTACAATGCAATACGAATACAAAACAGTCAATACAGGCAGGAAGTGCAGATCCAGATCCGATGTCAAAGATGTCCAGTGACTCGGCTGTATCCAGTAGAACTGCCAGAGTGAGAATGTGAACTGTATACCACTATTAGAACAACAGTTACAGATGGGTAACCTATATATATAATTCACTTTTAAAATAATTTCACTGTGTTCATGTTGCATTTGCAACCAGCAGAAATAATTTTACGGTGGAAATATACGTGAGAAGCAGGATAACACTCAGTGCTTTCTTTCTGACTTGATTAGTATGCGTGCTCAAAAGGTGCCAAAGGTAGCAAGTGACAAAAATAGCTGGACAGTATCTAAAATAAGAATTAAAGTCAACTTATTTCAATGTATTAAAGGATCAAAATATCAAAACGTTAAAAGCAACTAAAAGCAGCAAGTTCATTAGCTCATGGTTTAGTAACCCACAACAGCTACGCCACAGAACTAAGCCATTCTCTGTGAGTTTTAATTGTGCCCAACAGTCCAAAACTAAGCAGTCCTCTCTCTGGTAAGTGCATTAAAGTGGGCTAGTAGCCACTCGGCATGTTTATTCTTGATCACTGTCATGCATAGGTCAACAGAAACCTGTGAAGGAGCACTACATTGGCTCAGTTGAGTGGAAATCAGATTTGGTACCAGTATGTAAATTCATGCCTAAGCTGATCCTTGAACAGTTTATTGTGGGTCATATCAAGTGTCTGTAACAGTTCAGTACATGATGGCGGTACAAACACTAGAATAATATTGCATTTGTCCAGATTATCAATCACCTGCTGTATTGTGTGCCTCCAGATTCATTACTAGTTGTGCACATGGAACATCTGGTAGATAGTTTTTTAACTTGACAAACTAGATGTATGGTACGGTTACCATAAATGATCTTCGTGGATATCTTTTATCAGGCCACACCTTTGGAACTATGCACACATCAGTGCTAGGACCACACAGAAACTTTGCAAGCCAGGGGCCTCCCACGAGGACATCATGCACCAGCGTCTACATAAATGTGTAATGCCCCTCCTCTCCTCATTTCTTTTCCCGCCATCAGTCAGAGTCGTCAGACCCACCATCAGAAATACTGCTGCAAAAAGCCACCGTTTTCTTTATTTCTCTTATATAATCATAGTAATCAAGTTAACAGTGATTTTTGGTGACCTGTGTGGCTCAGAAGAAACTGTCTGCACTTTTTCTGTATTGCGTTTACGGAGAAAAAATCTAAAGGATGATGCCCATGAAGTGTATGTCTGCTGCTTAGGCCTCTCTCACAACATGGAAACCTGTGAGATCTGCCAAGGATTCACCTCTGCTACCAACTGACGCAGGAAGGGGGCGCTGGAGAAATTCCTCATAAAAAGACCTTAGCAGCAATGGAAGAGAAGCTGCAGGGCAAATCCATGCCACCTACCCAGCTGACTGAATCATGGTCATCGAAGTCCTGGGACAGTTCCTTCTCTGGGAGCCATAAACACAAGCACTGGTACAAGCATAGGGCATCCCCGGTGTCATCCAGGTCAGACAGCAGGTATGTCCCAAACTATGAGGCCATCCACTCCAGCGATGGCGCTCACCGCTTCCCAACCGTTGACCAAGTCTGGGCTTGGTGTAGGTGCTTCTGGGTTTATTACAGCCAATATGTGGCCATTGTCGCCAGAGATTCAACCTGCCCCATAAACCTCTGCAGTCACGACCACGACTGAAAGTCCTATTATTCTCTGATATATTACGTTGCCTACTGCTAGGTTTACTTCCATGTACAGTGGGACTGTCAACAGGGAGTACTTATACAACTACCCCATCAATGTCGTGCTCTAATATAGTACAGAATAGACCTATGTAGCTGCTGCTGATGTCGCTGGCACACTCCTCCATTTCCACTGAAGATAGATACGACGACAAATGTGAGTATAATCTTGACATCATCAGGGAAGAGGATGGAGGACAAGTAAAACTATGCTACGGATAGCCAAGATGTGCATGGCACCAGCTCCACAGTCTCCTCTTTCAATGAGAACTCTGTAGTGAATACCTGGGTACTGCAGGGCTCAATTTTAGGTTCCCTTCTTTTTTCACTGTTTAGGAATTCTGCCCCTGAATCATGTAAAGAATCTGTAATAACTCTGTATGCAGATGATGCAGTTATTTACAGTACTGGGGTTCAGTCGGATGATGTTCTGAGGGTTGTACAAAAAGATTTTGATTCATTTCAGGAATGGCTTTTGTCAAGACATATGGTGTTAAACACAAAAAACAAAGGCCATGATTTTTACAGGACCACGAAAAAAAAGTGAAATCAAATTTTCAACAACAGATTTAAAAGGCGAACCCACTGAAACTGTTGATAGTTTTAAATATTTAGGGATTACTTTAGATAGCAACTTTTCTTTTGAACCTCGTGTTAAGAATGTTGTTAAACTGGTTAATCAGAGACTAGGGCTCCTGTTTAGAGTTCGCTTTTATCTAGTATATGAATCCCGAAGATTACTGACACATAGCCTACTGTTTAGTGTACTCGATTATGGGTTGATAGTATATTCAGCTACCTGTGATAGAATTTTATCAAAATTAAAGGTGACTTATAATAGCGTGCTTTGAATTATGACAAATCTTCCATTGAGAACACATCATTGTACTCTGTTAAAAGCAGTAGATTGTCTTTCCTTAGAAAATAGAATTAAACTAAAGATGGGTACCTTGCTCTACAATGGAATCAAAGGCTTTTTGCCACAATCAGTTTTCTCATTATTCCCTAGAGCAAAAGATTTGTAAGGGACTAGATTCCAGAGTAAACATGTTTTCAGAATCCCATTATTTAACAAGCATTTGTCAATGCCGAACGATTCCTTGCATGGTGTATGTGTTAGGGGTGTATGCTAAGTGACTTATTTTGAGTCACACAGTATGCAAGTGGAGGTTGTGGGAATCAAACCCAGATCTACTGGATGTACCAAGCTCATTCGTAGCTCCTTACTCTAACCACTAGCCTACTGCTACAGTCACACTACTGTGTGACTTTGAGCAAGTCAAGTTAACCACCCCAGTGCTCCCTGGTCACCCCTGAAAACAGGAACTTGTACCTAGTGGGCCTTACCCGGTTGCCAAAAGAATATTTTACATTTTTTTGCACATACAATAAATGATAGTTTTTTTCCCCAGTGGTTCCTAAAAGAGGACCAAGGAGAAACAATAAAGGAGAGAAAGACACAAGAAACATTAAATAGCTTAACATCAGGATACAATAACTGAATGCTTGGTCCTGGAGATTATTTGTAAAAAAACTGCATTAATTACATTATTTCAAACTTACTGGGTTTCATACATATAGAGCTTGGCAAGCCTGTTTTTTTTTTGAGGAAAAGCCAAGCCAGAGCCGAGCCAAGGGCCTGGCTTGGCTCTTAGAGGCAAATTACGAGCTGAGCCAAAGGGTAAGGCAAATATGAATAGTATCCCATCAAATTGCTCTGTGACAAAATAACGTTGATTGTATGATAACTATGACACCTGGAGAGTCATTAAGTGTTCTCATCAGCCTGCAACCTTATAGCAATGCTCCTGAGTTCCCATACCCTATTTTGCAGTTTGTGGGGCTGTGAGAGCTACTCTCTAGTCCTCCTATAGTGGGGGTGACTAAACATGCGGCTCCTGCTGTGAGCGGTGCTGACAAGCGACGATGGCTCTTCTTGTGCTCCCCGGCCCATTATTATGGTTTGTAGAACCCGGAAGATTACCAGTTCCTACAGCATCTCCTCCACAGAGTGAAAGCTAGTAGATCCTCTACTCCTCAGACCCATTTCGACAGTTTGTGGAGCCAGGAGGCTGATTAAATGGTGGCAGGATGTTTTTCTGCAGTGATTTTATATACAGTATTAATAAATGTTTTAACCTTTCCAAAGTTTTGAATCATTTCACAATGTCTGAACTGTTGAGCCTGGTTTCTTTGTTTGAATTTGATGTGTGTGGATAAATGCTGTTGGCTCCAGGATATGAAACAGTGCTCCTTGCGAGAAGGAGAGACTGATTAAATGGCTCCGCTCCTGCTATGTGTATGTTGGGGGGGGGGGACATACTGCTTAATTCTTGACAGGGCCGGCCTTAGCATCGTGCCAGCCGTGCCCCAGCATGTTAGGGGCCTGCCCCAACCTTCGCCGTGGTAAGCAAGTTGCTGCCAACATTGATTGTTTTAAAATTATTTATTTGTTTAATAAGCTGCTAGCAGCCAACATATTCTGACCTTGCTCAGCTCCCAGCTCCCGAGTCCTGCTTTGGCTTCCAGCAAGCACCCCCCCCCCGATATGAATCTTATGCATACTCCATTCAGTCATTAATTAACTGTGTATATGCTAATGAAATGCCAACTTGGCTGCCCAACTCCCTGATGATGTGAGAGTAATTCAACAGCTGAGTGATGAATTGTGTGAACTGTGAAGACCGTTACCGATTATGGAATTTACGGCCCAGGGTGAATCGATCGATTAAGTACATACATAAAGATAAGTGCTCCTACTCTATCTGGCACTCGGAGCAACTTTTTTTTTCTTGCACCAACACAACAGCAACAAAGGAACTGCTGAATCCCCATGAACGGACCGCTCCATTGCCCTGGATCACATAAAATGACTTGAAGTACTTACTAGGTGGTCTGTTTAACAAAGTTTTCATTTGAAGTTAAGTGCCGCACTTAACTACAAATAACAATTTTGTTAGCCAGACCACTCAGTAAGTACTAAGTCATTTGCAGTGATCCTGGACGATGAGCAGTCTGATTCATTCACAAAAAGTGCCACACAATCATCAGCTCTCCAAGCTCTATTCTATTTCACTCACACCTCAGAAAAAGTTAAATTATTTGTTTCCAAATTGGATTAAGCTGAGGTGTGAGTGAGTCAAAGTGTTTGTCCTCCTGTGATGTCCCTGGCTCTGACTTGACAGAGGGCCTTGGAGGTTAGTCATAGAAATAAATTTAATATGAAAAATAATAAACACATATCTTACTTACTGCTGCACAGACCTACAACTATACTTGTGCCTGTCCTTACTCCCTGCACCCTTTGCAAACTGTGTGAGAGGCCTTTTGGCACCATGCATTTCTGCTTAAAGTTGAACCAGCATAATATTCTGTGGTGATTTGCATATGCAGCCCATGATGCTTTGCATTGGGGGGGCATGTGTGATTTTGTATTTCTTTGAAACTTGGCATCCTGGCCAAATGCCCTTTTGGGTAACCATTGCCTCAGTGCTTGCGCACAGAGGTTCTTTGTCTTTTAAATAGTGTTTTGTTTTAATTGGGTTCATCACAACATAACCCAGATAGACCATCTTAGGGTAGCTGGTTCATTCCACTGGGGTGTCAAACAGATGAAGCATACTGATGAGTCCTGGTAGGATGAAACACGTGTCTATGTCTTCTGTTGGCACCCTTTGCAAACTGTGTGAGAGGCCTTTTGGCACCATGCATTTCTGCTTAAAGTTGAACCAGCATAATATTCTGTGGTGATTTGCATATGCAGCCCATGATGCTTTGCGTTGTGGGGGCATGTGTTATTTTGTATTTCTTTGAAACTTGGCATCTCGGACAAATGCCCTTTGGGATAACCATTGCCTCAGTGCTTGTGCACATAGGTTCTTTGTCTTTCTCACTCTGTCCCATACTGTGTAGTAACCTCTCTGTCTGCCTCTGCCTTATCATATGGAATAATAATAATTCAACTTAGTTTTAATATGAAAAGGGCCATTACCAGTCTAAAACTGAAATATATACCGCAAGAAAAACAAGCATTTGTCAATGCCGAATGTTGTCTTGCTGCCATTGGCAGTGCAGGAGTTAGAGAGATGCAGCATAGGAATGGCAGCCAAGTATTGAACTGATGCCAACCCACCCTCACCCTGCAGAGAGTGAAAGGCATTAGGGTGTCCCTGTGGGTGTTTGTTAGTGCAGTGTGGGAAAACATGCTGGGCAGGATGTGAAAAATGACAGCTGCACAGTTCATAAGGAGGTGTAATAAAATACCAGTGCTGAAAATGTGGCATACAAATATACGGAATTTGCAGAGTTGCAAGGGTGCATGGGAAATATGCAAGGCACGCTTGCAGCACTGCCAGTTTATGGGCGTTCGGCACCAAATTTTCAACATAGGCATTTAGCACCTTTCTGCTCATGTACAGTGTCACTGTCATTTCTCAAAGTGTCCCAAGAAGTGATTTCGCATAGCGACCACGCTATTCTGCGCCGGAAGTGCGGAAACACATTTTGGGCAGGATATGTGAAGTGACAGCTGTACTGTTCATCAAGAGGTGTGTAAAAATGGCAATGGTGAAACTCCAGAGTGAAAATATCACAGATGCACGATGGTACGAGCTTGCGTGCAATCTGCCAACGCACGCTCGTAACACAGTCATTTTATGGGGTATCAGCTCCAAATTTTCAACATAGGCATTCTAGGAGCTCTGCTCATGAACTGTGTCACTGTCATTTTCATAATCTGGCCCAAACACTGATTTCCCACAGCGACTGCACAATTGTGCACCGAAAGTGCGGAAACACATTTTGGGCAGGATGTGGAAAATGATAGCTGTACTGTTCACAAGGAGGTACACAAAAATGCCAATGCTGAAAATACGGCGTTAAAATAATGCGAATGCGCAAAGTTACAAGCCTGCGTAGCAACTGCGCAATGGACGCTCGAAAAACAGGCATTTGTTGGATTTTTTTTCCACCAAATTTGCGACATAGGCTTTCTGAGAGGCCACCTTATGAACACTGGCACTGTCATTTCGTTAATGGGTCCCGAAAGGTGATTTCGTGCAGTGACTGTGAAATCACCTTTTGAGGCCGATTAACACCATGACAGTGATAGAATTCATGAGGAGGGGCCCCAGAAGCCCCATGTTGAAAATTTGGTGCCAAAATTCCAAGAAATGCCTGAGATATGCAGCAAAGTTGAAAAAACCCTATTCATTGCATTATACAGCTTACTGGCAATTTCCTCAGTTCGCGGTCGGCTTTGAAGAGTGCAGACGTGTTCCCGGTCCACAGAAGATCATCAGCGCCAGAGTCTGGAGGTAAGTATGGGGTGAGGGGAGGCAGGTGCGACTGGTGGGTGCAGGTGGGGAGGGCATCTAGACTATGAGGGGCGGTTTCATTTTGCAGGTAAAAAGAAAAACCCGTTAAGAGACAGTTTGCATTACTAGGGCATTTGGCATGCTGGGGTGGGCTCCCAGCATGCTACCTAAAATGGGTTTTGGTTGAAATCAGTAGACGGGGATTGGGCACCCTCGCCGCACACAACACGGGGTAACACCGGTGGGGATTGGGCACCCTGCCGCAAACAAAGAAAGGGGAGCAGTGAGCGAGGATTGGGCACCCCTCAGCATTCAACAGTTGGGGGTGATGCTGATGGGGTGGGCTCCCCGCCGCCAGGAAAAGAAAGCGGGGCGCGAGCCGAGGGGATTGGGCACCCTCTCGGCATTCCACATTTGTGGGAGGGATGCCGACAGGGGAGGGCTCCCCTGTCAGCACAGAGCTCTGGCTGGGGGTTGCCGACAGAGTTGGGCACCACTGATGTCAGGAAGCGTGAGGCGGCCGCCCGCTCGCCAACCATGGTCATAATGGCGGTGAGCACGGCAAGCAAAGGACCGCTGCGTATGACGAGCTTTGCTCGGATTGCAGCGGACCTTTGCTTTGATGTGCTCACCCCATTATGAATGCATGGTGTGGCGGTGGCATGCAGGCTGATTGGGGAATGAGGGACGCACCTACTGATGCGTGCCCTGCATTCACCCAACAGCAGCCGCAGCCCCCAAGACCCGCATTAGTGCAAGATGTTGCTTGTGCATGCCGCAGTTAACACATAAAGTAATACTAGTTGCCAGTGGAGTGCACATTGTATTTCAGTAGTCTGCCCTCGTCTGACATACATGAATGCCGACAGCTCCACTAGTCTGGAGGAATGCAATGTGCACTGCCGCTGGGCACTGTATTACTTTTTTTCCTTGCGGTGTATATTTCAGTTTTAGACTGACAGTGGCCCTTTTCATATTAAAACTAAGTTGAATTATTATTATTGCATATGATGAGGCAGAGGCAGACAGAGAGGTTACTACACAGTATGAGACAGAGTGAGAAAGGAGTAAGGACAGGCTGTAATGTCACTAGGCACTGGCTCTGATATATGTAAGAGAGTGATATTAACTGATTAATTTGTGTTCACAAGTTCTAGTTAAGGAGTAGTATATTTCATTAATTTATTTATTTGAAAATGTGTAACGAGTAAGGCACACACTCAGCCAAGGCCTGTTTTCAGGTGCAACCCAGGGGAGAAGGAACAAAAAACAACAAAATTACAGTACACAGTAACAATACTTAGATGTGTAAGAAAATAAAGAAACTTTAAAATTAATGAAATCAGACCTGGAAAGACAGAACTGTATATTTGGGAAATGGGTATCACACCACCACTATTATGTTTCTGTTCTGTTCACCACACCACTACTGCGTGTAGTGGTGCACAGAACAGAGTAGTGATACTCATTTCCCAAATATACAGATTTGTCTTTTTCAGGTCTGATTTCATTAATTTTAAAGTTTCTTTATTTTCGTACATGTCTAGGCTAGCAGCGGCGCAAGGTACATCATGATGATGCACCAGCCAGGCTCACAGTGGCAAATGGATGGGTGCAGTTTAATTGGCACTGCACTTGGACACACTCGTAATGTTCTTTTTTCATGAATACGCGTCTCTTGAATCTTACCCCTATCGAGTGTGTATCCGCCTCCCCAGTCAAGAATAATGTAATGAATTTCCCCACCATCCTATATTACTATAATTCATTTTACTGTTCTTGATGCACTTATTTTGGTCACTACATCTGTAACCCTACCCAGCACTTTGAAACTGTTGTTACATTTGTAATCTATATGATGTATACTATATATTGAACTTCCCATTATTCTGTATGATATGTATATCTGTATTTTTGCCTTTGTGTATGTGTGTGCCCAGTGCCCTGCTCCCTTTTCCCCCAGGATGCACTGGGAGATGAGCAACTTGTTGTTCAGTGTGTCTTTCCTGGTGAAACATTTCAATAAATAAATGTCATTGAAGCTAGACTAGATCCAGTTTTAGATGAGTATTAACATTATTTGTTTTTTGGCATGGGAATGACAGGGTGTGTTAAAGAAAATGGTGATACCATCTGTTACAAGGCAATGATGTATCTGTGCTCAGTCAAGGGATCCAAGTGCCTGTAGATCACCACTCACTCACACTGTACAGATGAGTGAGTGAATGAAAGAAATGTCACAGCAGCCAGCCCCGCCAGCCTCACCCCCCGACCTCTCTGGTGATCACTGATTAGTGCTGTTGCCCCTAAAGGACAACCTAAATTGTCAGGGGACTCCCTGGGAAAAGGCACAGAGGGACAGGAATGGCTGGGGGTTGTTGTGGGGGATGGTAGGCTCGGAGGGGGGTCCTGATGTCATCTCTTGATGACAAATATGACAGGACAGGTAAGCAGGTAAGGATTGGATGGGGTGGGAAGGGGGTGGCCTAGGGGTATTTAGGTGCCAGCTGAGGAGGGGTTCTCCCTCTTTTTGCTGGGAACTGAATTTAGCACCCACCCAGCAGGTTGGTTACCGGGTGGGTAAGGACACAAGGGCAGGCTGGAGGAAAAGGATACCTGGGTCACTGTAAGAGGATGACAGGAAAAGGGGAGGTAAGCCCCGGTTGACACAGGTTGGCAGAATGGGCCAACAAGAAAAACAGTAAAGAGACGCCACTCTAGGGGAAACAGGATGTACGGGAAAAGGGTTGCCACAAGAGGGCAACAGGTCAGAGAATGAGAAAGGGCCTCTGAAAGGTCTGTGATGGAGGGAGAATTTTTTGGGGAAAATAAAAATGTGGGGGTTGAAAAAGGGGGGGGGGCAGGTAAGATCCACGGGCCAGGTGCAGACACCTGGTCATATAGGCAAACAGAAAAGGAGGCATACAATTAAAGGGGTGGGCATTTGCCTTCGGCAACCGGACCCAAGGAAAGTGCAGCAGTGTTAAAAGGAGAAGGGTTATTGGGCTGTTAAAGAATCTACACCCCAAGAAGGCAAAGGACAACAGACTGTTCAACAAAAGTGGAAGAAGGGGTATTGGGCTTTACAAATGTCTGGACCCCGAGAAGATGACAGAAGATTACAGGAAAACCAGAGACATTTATAAAAGACAATTGAATGATGTGTTTGAACAGAATATTAATTGTTGGACCTTATGATGGGTAACGTGGGGAAATTCGAAGCAATGTTTGTTAAATATGTAAAATTTAAAAAGTGGCGATTGATTTCTTTGCATTGCCCCTCTTCCAGTTCAGCGGTGCACGGTTCAGGGCAGATGATTTTACTGGGCTGCAAGGAGGCGGGATAATGCAAGAGGGCCTCCGGCTCTGCGGGTTTTTTTTTTAATGGCAGTTTGGCTGTTCACCATGGGCCCTCTGGGGCGTGTGGCATCCTGGGCACCATCACGATAGCAGAGTCGTATGGCTGGGTGGGGGACAGGGGAGCAGGCATGTGGACCAAACCAGTGGCCTCATTAGAAGGGGGTTGCCTGCCACACCGCGCCATTGCGACGGAAAGGTGAAAGGGGGCCAAGACTTTCAGGCAGAGGAGCGGTGCACAGCAGTTGGACGCCTGGCCTGTGGACCTTTGTAGAAGCTGGAAGGTAGGCCCGGAATCGGAGGCTTTTAGGCCAACGTAGGCCACAGGCCTGCCGCTTGGGGAAAAACGCGGGCTGCGCATGCACGATTGGATAATGCACTACTGTGCATGCACAGACCATAGGCAAACACCATGTTTGTAGTTCATAGGGAAAGGACTGCACAGGATTGTGCTGAAGGCTGGGAGGGACAAAAATCAATTAAAAAACAAACAAATAAATGAATGAAAAAGAAACGGAGAATTAGAAGACAAGTGGGGACATATCATTTGTATCTCTGGTAATGATTGATGCTTGCAGTTTATAGGCAGGAATAACAAGACAGCAATGCTCAGACAGCAGGGGTTAAAGAGGAAAGGCAGTGCCTGGGTTTAGCTGGTCCCAAGACTGAGTTTTGTCTTTGCAGTCAGCTTGGAAGGTAAAATTGGATTATGCCACACAGGCTTGTTGGCTGATGCTGTGCGCTGGAATTAAAAAAAAAAAAAAAAAATGGGCGGTGTAATATTACAATACTGTGTACAGTGGTTGGAGAAGGTTACTATAAAAAAATATATTAAGAGTAATAATAAATAAATAGACAACAAGCATGTCAGGGGACATTAACGGGTACAAAAAAAAATATAAACAAATAAAATAAGTAAGGGAATAATTCAAGGGAATGAGCCACTAAAGACAATACAGATTGGGAGAGGGGAAGTTCAAAGAGAAAATATGACACAGTAAAGACCTGCAAAGCAGCGGGCATCGGGGACACTAGGATAAAGGGTAACCACTTTTCTGTTATATATCCCATAAGTATTTACTTATTCAGCATGGCAGGAAACGAAGAAATTACAAGCGTCCAGATGATGTAAAAGGTGGAAGAAATTATGCAAAACGTCAACAAGATGCTGCAAATGGCGTGGAAGAAGGAGGTGGCAGTAGAGGCTGCGAAGGTGAAAAACCAAAAAGGGCAAGGAAAAAGTTTAATGGAGAAGGTGAACGAGTTGAGAGAGGCAGCAAAATGGAATGAGGTGACCGAAGCAGCAGGAAAGTGGAAGTCACCAGTGGGGGGATCCAGGAAGAGCCCAGCTGAAAAAAGGACACCACGGTAGGTGCTGACACAGGGACAAGCTCAGGAACTGGATGCCGAAGAGGGCACAAGTGGTAAGGATACGGGAGATCAGAACCTGGGATCTGACTGAATATTTAGCAGGTATGCTGGGAGATATGGGGGAGAAGGGGAGAGAGAAAATGTAAAGGGCATTGGAGGAACCGAAGGCAGCCAGGGAGAAAGGGAACACAAAAACCAGTGTGGGTAATGAAGGGGTATCAGGCATGACACTGGGGGATCATGTACTTTTAACTATTAAAGAGAATATATGAAAGGGCGAATACGTGGACATATTCGCATTGGTAGACAAAGAGTCTGCAAAGAGGTGTAACCCCTAGGTGGCGCTATCTCAAGGGCTACTACCCCTGCCCACCTAACTACTAATAGGTTGAGGGGCTTAGGTCTAATGGCGAGTGCCTTCACCCAGAGGTCAGGGTTTGCAATAGTTAAACTAACTTGGTCACAGCCCTCTGGGACACTGCGACCTCCCCTCCTTCTTCCCACTAGGGGCCCACACAATATATCAGAATTACCTTTACAGTATACACTTACCCCCAGGACTGGTTCGGTCAACGTGACTCTGGGGACTCCCTGTAAAACAAGATGATACAGTGCAAAAACCACAGTACAATACTTTAACATAAACAAATACCTCAGGCAGTGTAACTTTGCTGAAACAAACAGATCTGATTTATTTATAAATTCCCCGTTATTTATTATTACCCCTGTCCTTATAACAAGGACAGGGGGAAATCAGGTTAATTAGTTTAAACGCATTAATAATCACAGTACTGTGCACATATTTCAGAATCCCAAATGTCCCAAATGTCACTCTTACTGGGTACCCAGGCAATGAGAGGCTAGCCTATTTGGTGCAGCTGGTTGGGGCCCTGAAGATGGAAAATGCATGCACAATACCCAAATTGTAATCCAGAGCCGGTTGGCTCAGTTCGTGAAGAAATAAAAAAAACAAGCAATTAGATGACACACTTGCAGTTCGATAAACCGATGGCAGGGAGCTACCCTGCTTGTACTCACAGCCCACTACTGAAAACTGAATGGAAGGTAGGTTGTCCTGGATTGCCAGGAGGAACAGACCATATGGGCAAGGTCCTTGTGACTGGACCCTAATGCAGTTTGGAGCAAATGGATGTAGTCTGGATTAAGCTGGGGTTTACTTCCAGCTTCATGCACTCAGTTCACTGTACAGGGGATTTGAAACCCAAGTCCCCACAAGCACTACACACATTTATATGTGAAAGGAAAGTACTATACCAGGCAGGCTGCTTCTCTATCCCGATCGCAATTGCTGCACAATACCCGGGAGAGCACACAGCAGATTCCCTTCCTGACGGACCGAGTGCGATTCAGCAATTTCTCCAGTCTTCTACAGGGTAAGCCTGGTTTCTACTCTTTTAGATCTTCTTGATTCTCTTCACAGGTCAGATTCAGTCCGAACAAGCACTTGCACAAGCTGCAGACCGAAACTTGGGGCCTTACACGCGTTTCCTGACTAAAACTGCGCACCGAAGGAGCACAGGGCTCCTTCCCGCTTTACTGCCAGAGCTAAACTGAAACTCCAGTAGACAAAACCGGGCACTTCCTTTGAGTTCCTCCCAGTTCTTGGCTGATTTGGCTGTCACTCACAATAAACTCCCCCTGTTGGTGGAAAAAGGGGCCGAGGTCAAAACTACGTTTCCCAGAGTCACTGCCCATACAATCCTCTTGTGGCTGGCTCAGATTAAGAGTCCAAGTTCTGATTCATCCACAGGCACCATTTTAGAGCTCCCTTAACCCACACTGATTGGTCCAGTTCAGCAGTTCAAAAGTAGAATGGGGAATAGGCAAACACAGTTCTGATTGGAAAGAAAAGCAGGTTAGACAAACTGTATTTTCGTTATTACTCTAAATGATGTCTGGCAAACAGTTATATCTTTGAGAAGTGCTCACTCTACCCACTTAGTGACGGCAGAAACGGATCAATTTGGCAGCAGCTCGAGTGGGACTCAAGCAGGGAAACACACAGACCCCCATCCAAATCAATTATGTCTTCAGGCAGACAGCTCTTAAAGAGACAGTACCAGAGGCTCTAAAAGCACTCACAGATAAACAGCTTAGACGCCAAACACCATTCAGGCTTGGAGCATTCAAGCAAGCTCCTGGAAAACTTTTGGGAACCCCCATTTGCAGGGCGGTTACACCGGTATGCACAAAAAGAAATGGTGGGTAACTCTGAGATGGTGGTGGCATTAGTGATAATGGGAAACAAGTTGCAGGAAAAAATTTGTAAGGGAAAAAGTATAGAAACATGGCAGGTAGGGTTTTCCATATTTAGCGCCATCCTACTAAAAAAGAAGCAGGAGTTGGCCATTCCGCTGCTCACATATGCCGCCACGGTAAAGGAGGCCTATAAGGCAAAGATGAACCTGGGGTGGATAAAATATGATGAAGCTTTCAGGCAGAGGATGGCGGCCAGGGGAGACCTGAGGTGAGATTCCATGCATTCTGAATTATGGGTGAGGAATCTGTCAGGACACGGGGGTTGGGGATTATGGGAAGAGAATAGACAATGGGGAACTGGACAGCAGATAAAAACATGCTGGGGATTCAACAAGGCGTTGTGTTTTTGGACCAATTGTAAGTTCAGACACGTCTGCTCGAAGTGCGCTGGGCAGCATCCAGTGACGCACTGCAGAGCAATGGGGGAGAAAACAAATGGGCAAGGGGGTTATGGGCAGCCCTTTCGGGGAGCAAGGAGGGGTTACCAAAATGGGAGGGGATTCCATGGGAGAGGGTGGTATGGGTCAGGTGGCATGGGGAGCCAATGAGGGAGGGGCGGGCAACAGTGAGGGGGGGTTTGGGTTAGCTAGGACTCCAGTCAAGGTGGGGGTGGTTAAAGAATGGACAAAAGGATACCCAGATGGGAGGGCAGAGAAGATACTAGTGGAAGGGTTCGAAAGGGGCTTTAGTTTGGAGTATCAAGGGGCGAGAAGGAGCATGACAGCCAAGAACCTGGCCTCACTAAAAGGGAAAGAGGATATAGCAAAAAAGGAAAATAAGGAAAGAAGCTGAGGCCGGGAGGATAGAGGGTCTATTCAGACCCCACCATTACCCAGTCTGCGGGTTTCATCATTGGGGCTGGTGCCCAAGAAGCAATGGGGAGTTTAGGCTTATCCATCACCTGTCATATCCGGAGGGGGCGTCGGTGAATGACCGCATCCCCGGGGAATGTAGCACAGTTTCTTATGCAACAATGGAACAGGCAGTGGAAATTATTAGAGCAAAGGAAGGGACATGGCTAGCAAAAACCGACATTGAGTTGGCTTTTCAGTTACTGCCAGTCAGGAAGGAAGATTGGGACCTGTTGGGATTTTGCTTCCAAGGGTTCTTTTATTTTAACAAGGCAATGCCCATGGGCTGTTCCACAGCATGTGCAAAGATCGAGGCATTTAGCACTTGGATGCAGTGGGCATTTGGGACAAAATCCGGGCACAAGGCAGTGGTACATTACTTAGATGATTTCCTGCTGGTTGGGGAGAGCAGAGAGGAGACAAAGTCAATGCTTCTAGATTTTCAGGTCATGTGCAGGAAGATAGGGGTACCACTTGCAGAGAAGAAGATGGAAGGTCCAGCTAGGAAGCTGGAATTCCTGGAGATCGAGGTAGATGCAGAGGAGCAGGTTTTCAGGGTACCCCAACAGAAGGTGGCCAGACTCAGGGGACGTACTACAGGAGGTCAAGAAGAGGAGGAGAGTCCCTTTGGGTCAGGTACAGCAACTGATGAGGCATTTGAATTTTGTGTGCAGGGCAGTTGCGCCTGGTAGGGTTTTCACCAGGAGATTAGCCAGGGCAACCGGGGGGGGGGCGCTAAACTGCCACACCATTGGGTGGACATTTCATAGGGGATGAGACAGGATCTGGAGGTGTGGCAGCAATTCTTAATAGACTACAATGGGGTCATGTTCTAGCAGAAAGAGTGGCTAGGGAATAACTATTTGGACCTATATATGGATGCATCCGGTTCTATTGGCATGGGGGCATATTTTCGGGGAAATGGATTTCAGAAGCATGGCCGGAGTCTTGGAGAGAAAGGGGGCTACTGAATGACGTAACACTGCTGGAGATTTTTCCCATATGGTTGGCGGTGCTGACATGGGGGGAGGACCTAAGGAACAGGAAGACTATGTTCTGGTGTGACAAAAGAGCTGTGGTAGAGGTTATCAATTGGCAGGGAGGACACTCGGCATCAGCAAACATGGTTCTGAGACAACTAGTGCTGTGGGGATTAAGACTAAACATGTAATTTAAAGCTAAGCATATTGAGGTAGTAAAAAAATGACATAGCTGACAGCCTTTCCTATTTACAGCTGGAGAGGTTCAGGTCCGTGGTGCCACAACGGCTGCACAAAGAATGCAGGTATCAGAGGGAGTGTGGGAAATTGGCTGGAAAGAGCCTGACTGCTATACAGGAGCTCCTGGTCTGCCAACATGCTGAGGGCATGTGAAGGGGTGTGGGGGGCATTTTAGGAGTTCCAGGAGCAGGAACGGTTCAAGGTAAGTGAGCCAGTTTCATAGGACCAGATAAAAAAATACATGGTTAAAAAATGGGAAGTGGGAATGACTAGCGTGACAATGGGGATACAGTTAGCTGGGATAGGATGGGCTTGCAGCACGAAAGGGTGGGCTGAACCGAATAAGTTTAAAGTGGTTTGACGCATGTTGATGCAGTGGCAGTGGTTAAAAGGAGGAAAGGCAGACTTGAGAAATCCTGTGACAGGACAAAACTCGAAGAACTAGTAGGGGCCCTGGGGGAGATATGTACGTCAAACTTCGGAGCTTGCTTTTTTAGGGTCATTTTTACTGTGATGGCAAAAGGCGCATTCAAGGTTAGCGAAGTAGTGGTGGGCAACAAAAGGGATGAGATAGGAGGTTTGCGGGAAAAGGAAATATGGTAGGAACAAGAAAGGGTGACAATTTGGCTGAGGTGTTTTAAGACTGATCAGATGGGGATGGGGGCAGAGATTGTAATGGGAAGATGAGACGGAGGTGACATGCCCAGTCAGCTTTCTGTGGAAATACAAGGGGAGGAGGCAAAAGGGGGGGCGGAAGTTCTTCACACATAGTGACAGCAAGGCGGTTACAAGTTTCCAAGTAGTGGGGGTGCTAAAGAAGGAAATGGCACACTTGGGAGAGAACCCTCAGAGTTATTCCACTCATTCATTTAGAATTGGAGTTGCATCAATGCTGGCACCTACAAGGGGGTCGGAGGAAGAAATTAAGAAAGTTGGAAGGTGGTGGTCTAGTTGCTATGAGATATGTGAGGAAACTGGTATAATGTGGTTTTCTGTCTTCCACAGGTCAGGGAAGGAGCAGGCGGTTTTGGATCCTCGGACACTCCTACTTTTATTGGGCAGAGAAGTGGGCTGCCATCCATCAGGGAGGAAAACAACTAGGGCAGAACCCCAACCAAGTGATGGTTTATTGGAGAGGGGTCCGGGGCATGAGGTGGTCACAGCTCATGCCAACCTTGGAGGAGCTGAAGCTAAAGTGGCCACAGCCAGACCTGCTGATAATATATTTGGGGGGAAATGACCTGGGAGATCGACCATGGAGATTCTTGTGCAAGGATATGTTAAGGGATCTGGGGTAATTCAACAGGGTTGGCCACAGGTGAGGATAGCATGGTCATAAATAGCACCTAGGATGGTTTCGCGGCAGGCCAGGGACATAAAAGGGGTGGAGCGGGCGAGGAAGAGGATTAATAGGCAGGTGGCAGCATGGTTAAAGGGGGTCGGGGGAACATACATAGCCCATAAAGACATATCATTTACCAATCCAGGGATGTACAGACTGGATGGGGTGCACTTTTCAACACTGGGGCTGTCATCATACATGTTACAACTGGGAAATATTGTGGACATTTGGAAAAAAGAAGGGAAAGGCAGGGGGAAGCCCATCATTCCATCACCTAAGCTGGAGATGGGCAAGTGGAATATTTTGGGAAAATAGAAATGGGGTTAAAAGGGGGGGCAGGTAAGATTGACGAGCTTGGCGCAGATGCCTGGCCGTGGAGGCAGACGGAAAAGGAGGCGTACAATTAAGGGGGGGGACAGTTGCCTTCAGCAACCTGACCCAAGGAGAGTGCAGCAATGGGAAAAGGAGAAGGGGTATTGGGCTGTTCAAGCGTCCAAATCCCAAGAAGGTGATGGACAACAGACTGTTTAAGGAAAAGTGGAAGAAGGGGTATTGGACTTTACAAATGTCCGGGACCCTGAAAAGATGACAGAGGATGACAGGAGAACCAGAGACATTTATAAAAGACAGTTGAACGATATGTTGGAACAGAATATTAATTGTTGGACCTTGTGATGGGTAATGTGGGGAAAGTCGAAACAATATATGTTAAATATAAAAAGTGGCAAAGTAAAGAGGATAATGTGATGTATATACAGCAAATAAATTAATTGCCAGTCGAGCACCCACCAAGAAGTTGTATGTGCCTTATTTTTCCGGGGAATCTCCCTCTGACAAGTGATCCTGATAAATAATATACTGTAGGTGTCTGTCCTATCGTCCTTTAAAAGAAAACAAACACTTACTTACTTCCTTGTTCCTCCTGTCGTATGTTAATAAAGCTGTACCAGGTCTACTAGTTTAACTAGTTCACCTAGTACTGCTTTATTAATACAGGACAGGACAGAGTTGGACTTGGAGACAAGGAAGAATTTTCTTTTAAAAAGGATGAGAGTGCAGCAAATTCTGGGGTAATTGGTAAAACTAGCAGCCCAGATGACCACCTGGATCTGATCAGGGTGATACTGCTTTATTAATACAGGACAGGAGGGACACTACACTAGGGAGGGAGGAAGGATAGGATTACTTAGGAAGCCAGAGCCCAAGGGATCTATTTAGTTTTAAAAAGGTATTATCAGTCACTGCTGCCAGCCAGGACAGACACTGATATTATCAGACACCCCACAGTCCCTGCTGCTGACTCCTGATCAGTGATCACCAGAGAGGTCAGGAGAGGGAGTGTGAGGCTGGCTGGACTGGCTGCCATGATGTTTTTTTCATTCACTCACTGAGCTGTACAATGTGAGTGATGACCTACAGGCACTTGGATCCCTTGACTGAGCAAATACAAAGTGTGTGTGTGGGGGGGGGACAGCAGGGAAGCAAATGGAGTTATTAATGACCCAGTCCATCCTTCCTCCGCCAGGGGCCAGTGAAGCTTTTTCAGGTTGGTGTGGTCAGGTATGCATATGAGTTTGGCAGCAGCAGTCACATCACATGGCTAAATGAAAAATTTACAATTTTTGAAACTGCAAGAGGCAAGCAAGAACAGTCTCTTTGAGTTTTTATGTTTGCTTACACGTATGTGCAAGAAACACAGTGTCACCATACGAGTTTTTGTAGGTGTGCCACCCACACTTCCAATACCCTGCTCCTTTTTGCAGGTGCAGCCCCACCGCACCAATAAATGTCTGAGCTGTGTATGACAGTAGTTCAGATCCAGTGGCATACAGTTCAAAGTAAAAGACCACTACAATTAGCGGTGGTAACATGTAGGCAATTTGCATACTGCCGTCAGCAGTATGCAGACTGCCTACACGTCAGCACTGCATTTGAACTGCTATCATAGCTCGCTTTTTTTCTGCGATCTCGTTGGCTCGAGTGCCCCCACCAACAAACACCCAAGTAGGCATGCAGGGGAGCCCACCCCAGCGTGCACTGCTGCGCCCCACCCCCCTTCACACACCAGTATGAATGCACGGGGGTGCCTAACTCTGTTGGATCCAGTGCCCCCCCCAAAATAGATTCCAGGTGGCACTCTGGGAGCCCACCCCAGAGTGGCTAAAGTCCATATGGCCGACAGGGGTGCTCAATCCTCTGTCGGCTCCACTGACCCCCCAAACAGACTTCCAGGTGCCACGCTGGGAGCCCACCCCAGCATGGCAAAAGTCCCACGTTGTCTTTGTAAAAAAAAAAAAACTATAAGAAAAAACAGTCTTTCGTTGACTTTCTTGCCCCCTTCCCCAACCCGCGCCCACCATCTGAGTACCCCACCTCCCCACACCCCCACCTTACCCGATACTTACCTCCGGAGGCTGGCGCGACAATCTTTGGTGGACTGGGAACACGTCTGCACTCTTCAAAGCCAACCACGAACTGAAGAAATGCAGGTAAGCTGTATAATGGCATAAATGTTTTTTTTATCAACTTTGTGCATATCTGGGCCATTCTGGGGAATTTATTCACCAAATTTTCAACGTGGGGTTCTTGGGACCCCACCTTATGAACTCAGTCACTGTCATTTGTTATTCTGTCCCGGAAGGTGATTTTGCGGTCATTGCGCGGAACCACCTTTGAGGACCGATTAATAAAACAACAGTGTCACAGTTCAATAGGTAGGCCCACAAAAACCCTATGTTGAAAATATGGTGAAACAATTTCACAAAATGACTGTTTTACGAGCGTGCATTGCGCAGTTCCTACCCATGCTCGTAACTTTGAGAATTATTAATATTTTCACTCCAGATTTTCAACATTGCCATTTTATCACACCTCCTTGTGAACAGTACAGCTGTCATTTTTCACATCTTGCCCAAAATGTGTTTTCACACATGTAGCGCACAATGGCGCTGTTGGTGTGCAAAATCAGTGTTTGGGATAGATTAAAAAAATCACAGTGACACTGTTCATGTTCAGGTGTTAAAATGGCTATGTTGAAAATTTGGTGACAAAAGCCCATAAAATGACTGTGTTACGAGTTTGCATTGGGCAATTTCCATACACCCTTGTAAGTTCAAGAATTTGTAATATTTTCAGTCCAGATTTTCAGCACTGACATTTTTCCACACCTCTTTATGAACAGTACAGCTGTCCTTTTTCACACCATGGCCGAAATGTGTTTTTGCACTTCCGGCGTAGAATAGCGTAGTTGCTGTGGGAAATCAGTGTTCGGGACAGATTAAGAAAATCACAGTGACACTGTTCATGAGCACAGGTCCCAAAATGCCTATGTTGAATATCTGCTGTAAAAAATCCCCAAACTAATTACATTACGGGTGTACGTTGCGCAGTTTCTAAGCACGCTTGTGACTTCACCAGTTTTTTTATATTTTCACTCCAGATTTTCAACAATGCCATTTTTCACAACTTCTCATGAACAGTACAATTGTCATTTTTTCACATCCTGTTCAAAATGTGTTTTCACACCTGTGGCACCAAATGGCGCAGTCACTATGCAAAATCACTTTTCGCCTAACAAACTGATAGTGTCACTGTTCATGCGGTGGGGCCACAAAAAGCCCATGTTGAAAACTTGGAGTAAAAATACCAAGAAACGCCCAGGGCATTAGGGATTTTGCTTATAATGCCCTACCCTGTAGGGAATGACAGGCATTAGGGGTGTGACTTGGGATTGTCGACAGTAATGCTCATGGCATTCCACCCCCTCCCTGCAGCCAGTGACAGGCATCAAGGTGCGCTTCGGATCCTATGGCCTCAGAGTTCACCCCATTCTCCTATACTGCACCCATTTCAGCATATTTCCTTATGGAATAAGCTGAATGTAAAGCCCAAACACTCCAAGGCACACCTCGACACTTGTCAGTGTCTGAAGGGTAGGGTGCGGTGAAATGTTGTGACCATCATGGGCGATGACCCAAAGACAAACCCCAATGCATGTCCATCTCTGTAGTGTGGGGATGGAGTTGGTGTCAGTTCAGTACTTCAATGCCATTCCTACACTGCACCTGTCTAACTCCTGCACTTCCACTGCTAATGCCAGCAAGCAAACATTTGGCATTGACAAATGTTTTTTTGCACATCTTACGATATGGTACAGAACTGTGGTGCAGAAGAGATGTAAATGTTGGATGTGGGGAGGCCCAACAGGGAATGGAGTGGTGGCGCCCGGCAGTGGTACAAAATTGTTAAGGCCGTCCCTGCTTCTTGTTGGCAACAGTCATCAGTGAGTTACAGGAAGCAGGGCTGCAAGCTCAAAAAGACTACTTACTGTAACAGTGTGAGGAAATGGGGGGGGGGAAGCAATAACAGAACACTTAAAATCAGGCATTAAGGACTCCACATTGACAGCAAAACATTAGCGCTGCCTTGCTCTCTCCTGCTTCCATTTGGGTTGCAGTGTTCTCTCTAACCCCATTCACACATGAAGCGGAGCTGCCAGTTCTGCGGTCAGTTAACAGGGGTCCAAGGAGCTGGGGGTGGGTGGAAGTAGCACATAGAGGGAGAGAGCTGGATGTTTTTTAAACAGATGAGCCCACATTGTGGGCAGTTACTCAGTGCTGGGAAGGGGGCTGGAAGAAGCATGCAGAAGAAGGGAGTGAAACTGCAAATGCAAAAAAAATAAAATAATAAAAACTTTCATTTCTACATTGCAATAACTTTAAAAATAAGCGTTTTTTTTTTGTGTGTGTGTGTGTATGTGTATGTCGAGACAGGCTGGTGAACTTGCTAGGGAGCCAAAGAAATGTAGATTCTCCTGGCTGTAGGCAGTGTAATGTTGGGCTGCAGATTGATCAGTGAGACACGGGAGCCGTCTCTGCTGCTGCCACCCACATTCTCTACTGGACATCTTGCAAGGTATGACAGAGGCCAGGAATCTGATTCTTCATTTAAATGTATTTATTAAAGCGGGTCCAGAAACATTACAGGCTACTACTTTGGGGGTCAGTAGTGGGTGACCCAAGCAAGCGGTCAGCACTTGAGAGGGAACAGGGTGCTTAACCAGGACCAGCGTGACCTGTTTAAAAGTAAACTGCCAGGTTTATTCAGTTTTTATAAAACTAGCTCTGATGAGGGAACTAATACTAAAATGGTTAGACTTTGTCAGCTCCAATCCTGAACACCTTGCTTCACAGACGAGCACAGTGCAAGTCTTGCAAAATTTGTGAACAGCTCTAGTCATCTAGGAAATTGTCCAAGTAATAGTTGCCTAATCAGGTTAACCAGAAGCATGTAAAAACCTGGAAGTGTGAAGCAGGAATGCAAAAATACAGCCACTTGTAGTGAAGATTCTTTTCTCATACAGCTCAAGGACACTTTTTTCTAGCCTTAAAAACCCACTCCTCAGCCTCAAACACCCTTCATAGGGCAATAGCAAAGGTCATTAACCACCACACTCATTCCTCTCCAAGGAACTGAAAGCAAAACATGTTGGGGAACCATTAGGAAAAAGCAAACACATTACATAAGAGCAAGATGATGGAGTTAGGGATGTTGAGGCTGCTGTTTGATACAAACAACTCCCAGTAAAGTTGCAAGGACAATGAAGTTCTGTAAAGCAGATGATTCTGCATGACTAACCTTTAGATGGGAAGTCGCAAGTCACTTACTGTAGCTGTTAAAAGCACAATACTGGAGCTAGGGAAATCAAACAAAAAATCAAGGGGAAAAGAATGAATTAGCTGACCTCAAGACAGCTGATAAAAAAAACAGCTCTACTTATTGCACAACCTGCTGCGACAACTTCCACATCCTTTTTTGTCAGTAAACAGCAATAGTTGATATTGCAGTAGTAGGCGTTGGGGGGATCTGCATGAATCAAGTTTCAGTTAGATATAAAAAAAAATCTAACTCAGTTTCAGGAATCAGGTAGGAGAAATAACTGCTGCCGATGTAACATGTACACATCTAGCTGCAGAAAAGTGCAGCAGTCACTGAGTAAAATAACAATATAAAGTATATTTTGATGATCTGTGCACACTGATTAAAAAAGCACACTGAAATACAGCAAGATAGATGGCAAAACAACTTTTTTTTCTGCCTACATCAAATGCTGTCACTCCCGAGTTATGGAGCCCACCGCGACAGCAGGACTGGTTGTGTGGGGACGCTCACCTTGCACACATTTTTGGTGAGTCGGTGCTGGTCCTCTGAATGAGACATCATGAATCCTGTGTCAGGGCTGGCCTTAAGGTATGCAGAACCCCAAGGTGAACTTGCAAATGGTGCCCCCCAAAAATTTTTTTGTTTCTGTAAATCTTCATGCCTACCCCCCCCCCCCCAAACAAAATGGCATTCAGAATGACGGTTAATTTATTGCTTTGCCCCGACATGCGTAGTGGTACTAAACATCAATGCTGCATGCCATTGCCTGTTAGAAAGAGATTGGGGGCTTAGTCTAAAACAAAAGACTGGAGATGGAGAGGGAATGAATGCTCTGGCTGGGCTGGGCTGTTTGGAAATTACATTTGACTTTCTTTTGTATCACAGTACTGCATCATACAGCTGTGATACAAGAAACTCAAATGTAATTCAAAACAGGCCAGCCCAGGACTAAGAGCATTCATTCCCTCTCCATTTTCAGTTTTTTAGTCTAAGTCATGTCCTTTGTCTCCTTCTAGCAAGCAATGACAGAGCAGAGCAGATTGTGAGGTGCAGATCAGGACCCGGGGAAAGTAAGAACTGGGCTGGGGGCCAGGTATGTTCAGGAACAAGAAACAAAACCTCAGGAACTTTTTTTTTTTAGCTCAGTTAACTGGCTACTTGCCTGCTTCAGACAGAATCATGATGTCACTCACTGACCTTGTTACTTGACTGGACTCTTGTCTCCATGAAAAGTTGCTGCTTCCTTGCGGACTACTGGACCTGTTTTTTTTCTTCTCTGAGCTCTCTCTCTCTGGCCTGCCCCAAGCCCTGGCCCCCACCTCTCGTCTGAGTCTCTTCACCTCCTCTCCAGGCAGCACCCCACTGTCCTGACTCAATCCAACCTTTTCATCCTCCTGTTCCTGCTGCTTTCTCACTCTCTGTCTGGTCCACATCTCCTAACTGGTGGCTGTAGTCAATTAGTCCAGAAGTCCCGAGTCCCGCTCCAGAGAGCCTGGCTCCAGTGCAGAGTGCTGACAACACCATGACCCAACGATGGCCTGGCCACCCTCCCTAACCCGCCCATCTGACGATGATGACTTGAGCTTGGACCATGCTCATTCTCCCTATGATCCACACTGACGCCAAGACTGCTGCCAAAAACATCTCTTACTGGCTACTGCATCTGCGCGGCTGCACTTAGTGTGCTCAACCATAAGCTTCTCACATTCTCTCTGCTTGCTGATAGTGTGAGGGGTGCAGAGGGAATTTGCCACTTGCACAAATTGAAAATATTTAAACAAAAATCAAATGGTACTGGGGTTTCTTTTCAGCGTCCCCTACAGATGGACACCCTAGGCAGCTGCCTAGTTCGTCTGTCCGGCCAGCCCTGTCCTGGGTGACAGGTCCCATTAGCAGCAGGGGCAGCACAGTGAGCAGCCAGGTGTCACCCATCCTAGTGGCCACCCATCTGTCAGTCCACATCTGTCCCACATCAGGCAGGTACAGGCACGCAAGAGCATCCTCAAACTGTCAGAGGAGCCTCGAGAACTGATGGATGGCAGAGAGCAGACAGCGGGAAGGCAAGCAAGCAAGAAACATCAAAGAGGTGTTCACTGTCTTGCCTTGTGCCACACCCACATACCTCCTCAATAATCATTTGGGTGCTAAATGCAACCATCCAGAAAAAGATTCACGGGAGGCACCAGAACAGTCCATATGAGTGCAGCATGCAAACAAAAATCAAAAGCAATGTACAAATGGCTGAAATAAAACTTGGTCCCTTCAAAACAAAACTACGCTCTCACCTTATAGCACTCAGTAGTTCTGACTGCAATTCCTAAATAGTCACAGTGTGCCACTGGAAATTTGTATATCCCATGCACTTGCACCCTACCCCTTGTGACAAGGCATGACCTCACCACGGGACTCAGGATCAGCTTTGAGGTGAGCCAGGAGTCTCAGAAAGACCAGTTTGTTAACATCAAACCAACCAGGTATATTTTTATTTCCTTAATATGGTTGGTAACACAGGACTTTGGGCTTCTGCCCTTTTCCTTTTAAGCCCCACCGGGGGAACATGAAACAAAAACAGAAATAAAGAGGCCTGGCTCCGGGTGGGGAGCGCTGTCTAAACAATCCCCGACCCTAACTAGAAACCCCCTTTTCCAGAAGGCTAGACCTTCTGGAAGAACACAAACAGTAAAACAGAAAACTCACTATGAAAATAAAGTTTTCCTTTTGGCCAAATTCAGGAGATCAGTCTCCTGAGAGTTGCTTATGGGACTCCTGATCCAGAACACATCCAGGCAGCTTGTCAGCCCTCTACCCCTGCAGCAACCCTCCTGCTGGCTTTTCCTTCCTGTTTTTAAAGCTCTTTTGCCTGAGCAGCTGCAGCCAATTAGCCGATCAGCTGCTGCTGTACCCTGACTATCTTATTCCATGAAACCCCCTCTCCTCCAGTACCTGAGTCCACCACACCCTACACAACTGGACCACCTCTTCCTCCCTTCCTGCTTCCACATCCTATCAACCCTGTCCCACTTCCATCACCTCACCTCTATCCCACTTGCCTAGGATAATGTCCGTGTGACAGATATTCTTCACAATGTTATCCCATCGTTTTCTTTATGTTCCTCCTCCTCTCAATTGTATCTAAAGCATTGGTCACCACAAGCAGCTATGTCTCTGTTCTTTTATGTCTTTGCTTGTCCCTCTGTTTTAATACTGCTTACTACATTTACCAACGATCTGTATGTTATACTTGTAAACAATTGTACGTCGTCTACATTTTTTTGTATCGTAATGACGTGGAACCTCTGTAAATGAGCATCTAGCTCAAAGATATTGTAATCCAAGAAATAATAAATAAATAAGTAAATAAGAGAGAGTATGGTGCACAAATCATTGGAACAAAGTCCCAGAACACGTAGATTAGTGTATATGCTGCTGCCATTTATTTGGTGAGAGCCAAGGCAAGTTACAAAAACAACAAAGTGCATATACAATAATCTACGAGTTCTGGGAGTTTGTTCTGATGATTTGCGCACCATACTCTCTTTGTGGGTGCTAAATAATGTTGCTAAGGCAAAAACTGACCAGTATAGTGTCAGACTAAAGAAAATATTTTAGGGGAGAGCATGCTGGGACAGAAGACAGGGCTGGGAGGGAGGCGGCAACTTTATGCAACTGAAAGGACTGAAGCACTGTCTCATAGGAGCACTTCATTCCTTTCAAGTACTCAAAGTTTGCACCTATCAGACTGACCAGCATCATAATCGACTTGGCTGGTCATTGGTGTTCACTGCCAAGCCCACTGCAGCTCAAACTGCAATTGGCTTGGCAGTGACACACCTCTTATATGTCATTAATCCTAGCAAGATGTTTCCTGCGCCTGCACAACAAAACAAAAAAATTGATCGGTCAAAAATTGGTGTTATACAAGGCATCAACCTTCTATAATTAAATACCAGATGAGATCTCTAACTGTACAATCATCAGAACATTCAAAACCAGGACTTCTGGTGATGTCAGCAGCTCGATGGCAGCTTAACCCGTGGATCTCTCCGATCCTTCCCATCAAATCAAAGAACATCCATCAGTAAACGGTATGCAATCACTGGCAAAAGCGACGCGATCCAAGGTACAGTTAATGAAGGGATCACACACCCCGGCACAAAAACTCCAAGCGATGTTAGCGGAAGAAAAATTGAACAGAATGCCGGGCCCCTTCGAGGATGAAGAAGGCATGGCACTCGCG
Source organism: Neoceratodus forsteri (assembly GCA_016271365.2). NCBI lineage: Eukaryota > Metazoa > Chordata > Ceratodontiformes > Ceratodontidae > Neoceratodus > Neoceratodus forsteri. Next base: position 815,610,724 of record CM028135.1, read on the forward strand.
GCCGACCCAGAGGAGGGCTGCTCTCAATTAGCCAATACGACACTTCAAACGGCTAAAACAGTCTCCAAAATAGACTAGACACTTACTGCATTGAGAGAAGACATTGGAAAAATTGAACATCTGATAGACAAACTAGAATTGGGTCTCACCTCAGTCATGGAACAAACAGACTGACACGACCGACTACTCTTGTTCCTAATGGCGAGACAGCGGGAATTACTGGCTAAATTAGATGATTTAGAGGGGAGAAGTAGACGTCAGAATCTGCGGATTTATGGAATCCCCAAGGGAGCAGAGAAAGAAATGAGAGATCCGATTCTTTTTGTGCAAAAGGTCCTAAAGGAAACCTTGCAGTTACCAGATGACTTCGACTTATCCATGGACCGAGCACATAGGTCACTCACACAACGACCGGTCAGTTCCGATGCTTGTCCCAGGTCATTTGTACTCAAAATGACTAGCTATACTAGTAAGGAAGAAATACTACGCAGAGCATGGAGAATGGGAACTCTTACAATGGGGAAGGCAAGGCTGACTATAGATAATGATTATACCTCTCAAGTGCAGGAAGCCAGACGTACGTTATGGCCAATAATAAAACAAATCCGAGCTAAGAACATGAAGGCACAGATGTTGTACCCAGCACGACTGAGAGTCAAAACCAGTAAAGGGAATCAAGACATTCGCTGACCTTGATGCAGCTTCAGGGTTCCTGGAAGAGATAGGAGTTGCAGTACCATACCTGGGTAAAGAGCGCTTAGAAAAAGAACTGAGAAAGGCGGCATGGTTAGTAGCACACAGTGGCATGACCACGAAGCACCAGTCAGAAGGCTACCACTCGCAGACCCTGAGATCAGATATAACAGCACTTTTGAAGCCATACACCTCCTGACTCCAACTTGAGGGATCGTTCACCCGAAACGTAAGTGGGCCGACTATCGAGGCAAGCAGAAAAGAAGCTCCCATGTGCTCGGGATCTTGAAGAAAATAATTACCCGGAACTTGAGGCCTGCAATGTTGAAGATGCCCCCTCCGATCTGAACCCTACTGAAAACAGAGGTATGGACAATTTTGCTTGACCCCAGAATGCTCAGACTTAACGAAGGGCACTGGCCCAAGCTGGGGTGAAGCGGAGGAGGGGGGACTCTTGATCAGGAGGATTACACTTCGCTGGAGGGAAAACGGAAAACTGAAAAGAAAGATACTGCAGTGTACAGATCGGTGTCTAGCAACAAAGCTGAAAAATGAGAGCTTATTACACAGGACCCTTATGAACAGATGAAATGACCTGGGGCTAGAATGACTTTTAGATACTGAAGGAATGGGACTATGGGGAAAGGGGGGGAGGACAGCCAGACGAAGGGAGGAGGGGGAAGGTTAAAGGCTGATAGACCTAGTCGACAGTGTTGTGTAGAGAAATAAAAGGGGAACACATGACGACTATGTTTTCAAAATGTCATATGAACAAATATGGTTAAGGTTAAGAAATGCATGCGATTTGGGGAGGGGGAGGTGAAAGACCCTGGTCACAGAGACACCCAGTTAGGAGTGTCTTATATAAATAAGGATACTGGGACCAAAGCTGAGGATCTTACCGATATATAGGTAAGTGATACCAGAATTTTGCAGTCCTTAAAGTTGATACATTATTGAGGATGCACAAGGAATATAAAGTCAGATTGAGGAATATTTCCTCATGAGTTACTGAGTTGGGGGAGAGGTGTATAATTATAATTCACCTCAGGGCAGAGGGGGAGAAGCGATGATGCTATCACTGCTGATGTTGGCGATCTCGATGGGACTAGGACTAAGATCCAATGGATGCCCCCATATGAGACAAGGTCCAGACCACCTAAATGGACAACGCGACCCAGAAGGGACGCACACCAACCCTAATTTAACAACAAGGGTTAACCTGGGAAGTACAAAGGAGTCCAGAAGATCCCTGGAGCCCTGGCTATGTAGAGCACAATATGAAAGACGGTATTGCATAAGCTGGCTACAGGGCAGAACTTCACCATTACACAGAGCCGGGGGGCTTCACCTTCACGGCTCCTGGAGGGCCGGGCGGGTCTGTCCTGCGTCATGAATACGAATGGTAGTACAAAAAAGGCTAAAAGTTATGTTGGTTCAATGTTTAATTTACAACAGTTTATTATTAAGGTTATACCCCCACCTAGTGGGAGAAAGTTGGAAGTGATCTTGTACAGAGTTACAGCTAGCTCACAGTTGAGAGCTCTATTTTTCTTTTTGAGATTGGTGTGGTTTGAACAAAAGCACTGTACTATAGGAAAGGGGAAAATTACAATGACAAGAAAGAAATGGGAACCGAAGAGGTTAAATCTTAAATATGAAACAGAGTAACCTTCCAATACCTAAAGAAGCTAGGGGAATTATGATGAAAAGAAAGATTATCTCAATAGATGATACTACAAACTGTGGATATGGCTCAAGTTAACTCTAGAGTTTTTGTATAATGTCAATGGGATTAGTCATCCTATAAAACGAAAACAAATACAAAAATTTTTGAAGGACCAGAATTGTGAAATTAATTTTATTCAAGAAACACACTTATCCCTAATAGAAAGTCAGAAGTTAAAGAACAAAAGATTCCCAAAGCTATTTCAAGCTTCCCTAGAAAGAGGAAGGAAGAGAGGGGTGGCCATCCTGCTGTCGGACTGTCTCCCATTTGAGAAGGAGGAGACAGTGGCGGACGCTGGGAGCAGATATGTATTAGTGGTGGGAAGAGTACGAGACCTGACGGTCACCTTAGTGAATGTCTATGCACCTCCAGGTTCACCTATCTCCTCCTTCACAGAAATTTTTAAAATCATTACTGAAAAAACAGAAGGGGTACTGATAGCGGGAGGAGACTGGAACATTACATTAAACAGAGTGTTGGCCTCCATGTCCCGGATTCCGCAGCCGAGTAATAGAATAGCTAAGTCAATAGGGAAATTGATGGTAGATATTGGCCTAGTGGATGTCTGGCAGGAGAAAAACCCGACAGCGAAGGATTTCACTTATTATTCTCCAAGGCATAAGATCTAATCGAGGCTGGATATGTTCCTCACTTTCTCCAGGGATCTGCAAGTGTTCAGCTCTATGTGGGTGGGAGTCTCTGTCCTATCAGAACATCAGCCACTAATAGCAAACTTATATCTACTGCTCCCGAGAAAACTAACACACTGGAGACTGAACACAAGCTTACTGAGAAGTGAAGAGGTGAAAGAGGAAATCAGGAAAACAATGGAACAAACAATCCAGCTCAATGACTCAGAGATTACCCCCCAAATATTGTGGGATACAGTAAAGACGACACTCAGGGGGAAACTAATTTCGATAGCAACATATAAAAAGAGGGAAAGGATTAAACAATTAGAAACACTTACAAAACAACTGAAAACATTAGAGGGTCAACAGAAGCTCAGGATAATGTCACAACAGAACAAAGGAGATTAAGAAGGTTAAAAATAAGATACAATCAATGCAGAAAATTGAAACAGAAAAGGCCTTACATTACTTAAAACAAAACTACTACGAGGGAGGACCCAGGGCCACTAGACTGCTAGCATACTGATTAAGGCAGAGAGCAGCCAGAGCCCACATTACAACTATTAAACATCCAGTCACGGGGCGGATATCACATAAGTGGGACGGAATCGTAGAGTCCATGGTGACTTACTAAAAACAATTATATCAGGCACAAGAACAAACTTAACCGGGAGAGCTGAGGCACTTTTTAGATGGGCTTAATCTGACCAAACTCTCAGAACATCAGCAACTTGGATTGGTAGCCCCAATTTCGCAGGCTGAGATAATTAGGACCATTAAAAATCTTAAAGTGAGCAAATGCTCAGGCCCTGATGGGTTCAGTTCTGAACTATATAAAACCTTTATTACAGAAATGACACCCTTACTTAAAAATACCTACAATCAGGTGTGGCAAGAAGGAGCCAAAGTCCCACCCTCATGGAATTACACCACCATTTCCCTGATTCCTAAAGAGGGAAAAGATCCAACGGAATGCGCCTTATACAGACCGATATCCCTCCTAAATGTAGATCATAAAATATTCACGGCAATAATTGCGGTCCAGACTCAACCCCATTCTGATAGAACTGATACACCCAGACCAAACAGGCTTCATAGCAACTAGACAGGCCCTGGAAGGGGTTAGATGTACCATCAACATCATAGATACAGTCAATAAGAATCACGTCCCCACATGTATAATGAGCCTGGATGCTGAAAAAGCATTCGATAAGGTGGGGTGGAACTTTTTGTTTACAGTTCTAGAAAAAATGGCATTTCCTGATACATTCATGGGCACCATCAAGGCCATATATGCCAACCCACAGGCATACATAAGAGTGAACGGGGGCTATCACAGAGGTTAGACCTTGGTAGAGGCACCAGGCAGCCGCTATTGGCCCTGTTATTTGCTATATATATATTGAACCCTTAGCCCAAGCCGTGAGACAAGACCCAGAGATGGGGGGGGGGGAGCGGGGTAAGGATAGGACAGGAGGAACATAAAATATCTCTGTACGCGGACGACGTCCTTTTGTACTTAACCAACCCAGACAGGTCCATCCACCGGCTGTGGACTATCCTGGACAAATTTGGCCAATACTCCGGATATTCCCTTAACAGACAGAAGACTGAGTTTCTTAAATTTAACTATAATCCCTCATCTATAGTAAAACAACTACTTCCCTTAAATTGGAACGCCCATAAAATAAGATATCTGGGAGCCCAAATCCCAAAGTACCTAGCGAATCTCTACTCAGTTAATTTTGAGCCCCTGATAAAACAAACTCAACAAGATACACAGTCCTGGAAACTGCTAAACCTGCCACAGTATTCGAAAATTCAAGCAGTGACCATGACCCTGCTTCCTCGTTTCCTGTACTTATTTCAATGCCTACCAGTGAGAATCCACCATAACCAATTCCAAATATGGCAAAGGATGATCTCTAAATTTATCTGGAATAACAAGAGGCCTAGAGTTAAAATGTCAATTCTACAGTCTAGTAAGGGGGTGGGGGTGGGGGGGAGACAGGTTCCCAACCTAGAGGATTACTACTTAGTGACCCAATTAAGATGGGCCCTGCTGTGGCTTACACGGAAATATATTGCCCGATGGAAAGCAATAGAGATAGTCTCCACACAGAGGATACCCCTAGGAGCACGTTTAACAATGCCAGAAACCCTAAGTGCAGACTCTACAAGATTAATTTTTACTGTAAGAAATACCCTATGGGCACTGAAGAGACTATGGTCAAAGCATAAATTAGCCAGAGAGTTGTGGTCTATGAGATGGTTTTCCTGGGACAGATGCTTCCACCCCGCAACACAAAACCTCACATTTCGAAGATGGGAAAGACTGGGCTTATACGCCCTGGGCCAGTTCTTGGATGGGACACAAGTAATGGAATTTGCAAGACTCAAAGATAGATATAATCTTAGACAGATGGATCATTATCGATATCTTCAAGTTAGAACATATGTACAGACCCTTCAGGGAACTCGAGATCCGACACAGCCCAAAACAGAACTGCAAAGGAAATGGAGGATGTAATGCACTTAAGGAGACAAAAGGGGCAAATCTCAGCTTTATATAAGGCACTGAGGGACAGAGTAGGTAACCAGGCCACAAAAACTCAATTGAAGTGGCAGAAGGAATTAGGAGAACCAATCTCTGACAAAGAGTGGGAGATTAGCTATGCACAAATACAGAAGACCTCATACTCACCCTTATGGAGGGAATTCAAGTGGAAGATTAGAATGAGGTTTTTTATCACCACAAATGTTAAAAACAAGTGGGACAAGAAATGTTTACCAGTATGCAGGAGAGGCTGTCAGGAGAATAAGGCAGATCAATTACATGTATTTTGGTTGTTCCCGAAACTAGAACAGTTTTGGGGAGAAATAATACAACAGCTGAAAACCATATTTTCAATCACAGAACACATAGGCCCAAAATACTTAGTATTAGGGATATTACCCCAGGAGGTTAAGAGAGCTGATTACGGTTATCTATGGAACATCCTGCTGGCAGCAGCTCATAAAGTAGTTACAAGAAAATGGCTTAGTAATGACCCCCCCCACACACTTTTCAACAATGGGTACACATTGTTCAAGACATTCAGACCCTAGAGGAATTGACTCATAAAATAAATCTCAGGTTACCAAAATTTGTGAGTAGGTGGACACCCTGGATTATGATACAGGGAGATGGAAACCTACATTCATAGAACACTAAGAGGGAACCCCTTAGGAAGACAAGGAGAATGCATAAATTAAATGAAAGGGGAGATAGTATCAGGGACAAGAGTATAATTAGAAGAGAGGAGAACAGGCCTGGTACTGATAAATGTGGGGAAGAGGTGAGGAAGAATATAAAGTTGAAGCATGATGTTCGAATTTAAAACCACTGTATAATAACATATGCGAATAAGTGACTGTTACCTCTTGTTTAATGGAAACCAGAAACTGTATATGATGAACTGTTTTTCTTTCTTGTTGAAAGATAAGAAATAGTGCTTAAATATGCAATAAACTTGAATTAAAAAAAAGAACATTCAAAACCAGATTAGTTCAAGTTCAGATATTTTTATTGAATGACATAGATGCCATTACAATTTACAAAACAGTACAAAGACATAACTATACTGTATAAAATACATCTTACAACTTTAAAAATGTATACAATAACTTAAGAGATCATAATTTAGTACAACGTAAAAATTTCACAAGTTGATTTAAACTCTCCTTATCTGTTAGATTAAACAGTTCTATTACAATAGATTCAGACTGCGCCGGGCAGTGGCACAAGCCTGGGCGTAGCGCAACTGTGATGCGCCGAGGCCAGGTCCAGGTGATATTCAGCGGGGATGTGCCATGGCGCAGCATAATTGAATATGGCATAGTCAGTGCACATACTGGGCATGGTGCAGTGGCACTGCACCGGTGCAAGTCACAGATGGGGGCATGGGGATGCGCCAGTGCAAGCGCAGTTGCGCTAGGCCCATCACCCGCGATATTCAGCGGGGGCATGCAAATGAGGCCATAATATATGCAAGGTGCAAATGGGGCCATTTGCATGCCTTGCGCAGAGCAGCCAGGCAACTTGCGACTGGCACCCTGCACAGCATGATGTGTGCACAGTGGGGGTCCTGGGGCATCCCCCACCCCGTAGCCGCAATCGCAGTACAGCTCCATAAAGTACGTCCCTGGTAGTCTAGTGGTACCCCCCACCTTCCCGAATCCATCATAAATGTCAATGTAAACACACCCTGGTGGTCTAGTGGTAACCCCCGACCGCCCAATCACTGGTAATAGTAGAAAGAAGCATTCCCTGGTAGTCAAGTGGACCCCCCTCCCTCCTGATCACTGGTAATTGTAGAAAGAATCAGTCCCTGGTAGTCTGGTGGAACCCCCCACCCTCCCATGTCACTGATCGCTGGTGATCTGCTATATTACTAGTCCCTGGTAGTCCGGTGGTACCCCCTCCACCAATTGCTGCGATCACGGTAAACCCCGTAATACAATTCTCTGGTGATCATGTGGCACCCTCCACCACTCCCACCCACACAGACCCCCTTGCCCACCCGCTCCCACCCCATCATCGGTGGGCGTCTGCACCCCTGCCCGTATACCACCCGGCTGCCAGCCAAATGACAGGTACAGTGTGGGCTATAAGCCTATTGGTCCAGTGTGAACCAATAGGCTTGCAAGGCATACTGTACTAGACAGTCCCAAATATGTAATGACTGCATGCACATATTTGGGACTATCTATACAATGTCTCCTGCAATACCACCTGTCGACCCCCAGCAGTGGTGCTGACGCCGCCCGAGAGGCCAGAGGGCAGGGGCAAACATCAGCAATGGTGGGTGGAAGAATGTCACTGGATCACCAGGGATGTACCAGGGGTTTTACACGATCGTGGCAGAGATGGAGGGGACCACCACCACCAGGGATGTACACACAGCGATCACCAGCAATCGGAGACACAGGAGGTGGGGGGAGCAAATAGGCTACCAGGGACTGATTCTTTCTACAATTACTGGTGCATGAGAGGGAGGGGGGTGCCACTTGACCACTAGGGAGCTGTAGGTGTTTGTGGACGGTGTTCTGGGTTGGCGGTGGCCACCCACGGCTGGCGGCTGCTGTGTTGTGCCCTGCAATACAACAGCCCACTTGTGGGTGGCCAGAATTTGTTCCCACTTTCCACGGGCTCAACTTTGAGCCCCCCAATGTGGCGCAATGCAGGGTTGACCCATCATATGTGCCGCACGTCCCGGGCTGAATATCAGGATGTGCCACATATGCTTGGACATGCCCCCTACATCTGTGCTGCATATGATTACAGTGCACCCCAGCGCATCGGGATTTGCGCTGCGCCAGACAGCCTTTTCAATATTCCTCCAGGGCACGCTGCAGGGTTGTGCCAGCGCAACTCAGTTGCGCCATGTGCAACCCCTTTAAATATCTGAGCCTCAAGCAGTAAATACCAATCATCCAATAAGGAACCTAAATAGTGCAATCTTGTATTATGAAATCGTGGACAGTACAGAATTATATGTTTGAGGTCATCCTCAAGGTTTAGGCCACAATCACAATACTGACTTTGTACTTGTTTCCTTTAAAATTCCAATATATATAATTGGCCTTATATAGTTCCATCCAAACTTTGTCATTAATCGTCTGTCATCTGGTTTGTCCAGAATAGCCAAATATGGTGCCAAGCTATGTTCTCTTTTCATCAATTTAAACCATCTAAAGTGCTTTAAAATATTTATTCTACTATTATCCCTCTGGTAGTCATTATCCCATACACGGGATCCAATATGTACAGCAATGATAATGTCATATAGGATTGTGCCCAAACCTATAGGTAGTACCTGCTGTCTTATAACTTCAATTATGGGAAAAACAAAGCCCTTTTATGTATAATCAATAGCCTCCTCTAAACATAATCTAGGAAGATGAAAATTGGGAAGCAAAAATAATTTGCATAAAAATGTTATCTTACTGTATATTCCTGTATCAGGGATGTCAGAGAGTATTGACCCAATTCCCTATGTCTAATTTCAGCAGGAACATATGTAGGTATCCTTAACATATATCTATGTATATTATTTACTTGTGTTTCTATGGAATTTATTCAGTTATGACCCCAGATTTCAGCTCCATAGAGAATACTTGTTCGAATTTTAGTATTAATAACCTTTAACATGCCTTTGATAGAAGCATTCCCTATTTTGTTGGTAAACCATTTAAAAGCACAGAATGATGTTTTTAATTTAATTTTAAGATTATCTAGATGGCTTTTCCAAGTCAGGTTCTCATCAGATCTAATTCTGAGGCAGTCATAAAACTTGGTACTGTAGTTTTTATTTTTTGATTCCCAATAAACAGTGAAGGAACCTTAATACTCCTATTACCAAAAATGACCAAGTTAATTTTGATGTTACTTATCACAAGTTTACCAGATTAAAACAATGGCTAATTTCAATGAATGAATGTACCTGTATCTAATGTTTAATGTGTGTATTATTTAGTGATCTTGTTTTATATTGTGCTTTATTAAGTTTTCGTATTTTTATGGTATATGTTTTTACAGCTTGTTGCTTGTGAAAATACAGTATAGCGCAGTGGTCTAAGGCTCTGAGCTGTAAATCTGGTGACATCTAGCAGACCAGACCTGGGTTTGAATCCCACAGCTTCCACTTGCATACTGTGTGACCTTGAGCAAGTCACTTAACCTCCTTGTGCTTCCAGGTCGCTCCTGTAAAAAAGCTTCCAGCTTAGTGTGCTATACCTGGTTAAACAACTAAAATAAAAAAAAAAAATGGCCGGTTTTGCCCATCAGCTAACAGGTATAAAAATTAAAAATGAATACACCCACATCACCTCCAGAGGATCCCTCCTTTTTTTGCCATGATGCAGCAAATGCACTAAACAGAACCTACTGGAGTGCATATTCTCTTAGAAATCTTACCATCTTATCTCTAGCTATCCCTAAAGTTAAAATGCAGTTTGGTAGAGCCTCAATAAGCTTCACTCTTCCTATGCTCTGGAATAAGATCCAGAAAATCTTAAGGCTTGCTTCCCCTGTCACATTCTCCTTCTTCAAATCCTTGTTCTTGAGGACCTTCTCCGAGGTCTGTCATTACTCCAAGTCAAGGTCTTAACATCACGATTTGTTACTGCTTTAAATTCTGGACTTAAACCTCAACCATTGCCTGAGGCATCATTTGAGTCCTCCCTTCTGTCATTGTCCAAATCAAGGTCCCAACATCATGATCTGTTTTTGCTTCAAATATTGGACTTAAACCCCAACCATTGCCTGTGGCATCTATCATGTTTCTCCCTTAAAACAGTCCTTCCTCCCTAGGCCATCATGTCCAACCCTCTCCTATCTCATCTGACCTTCCCTTCCCACTCCCTGTACCCCTCTCCCTATACCCTTCTCCCCTTTCCACCCCACTTGTAAGGCCAGGCCATGCCTACAGTACTTATCAAAGGACTCTTACATCTCAATCTTCTTCACACTTTGACGCTAGAGGAACTGCCACTCCTGCTCATTATAACTCCTCCAATGATGTTTACTGTATAAACTTTAGCTCATTACCTTACGTCCATATATCTGTATTTATGCAATTTTATTTAAATGGCACTACCTCCTGTTGAACCTATTGCTATGTTCTGGTGGAAGTAGATTGTTACATGTGATGGTTATATATTATTATGTTGTTATTATTACTATGTAATTGTTATGTATGTTGACTCAACCTGTTATGTCTTAACCCTGTTGGCAATTGTTTTGCCCCAGGTCCATCTTGTAAATGAGCTTGTCTCAATGATGTTCTGCCTGGCAAAATAAAGATTTTGATTGATTGATTGATTGATTCTGGAGATGCCAGAATCTCCATCTCTTATTGTTTCTCCCCTGTATCTAGCATTAGAGGATGCTACTTATGCTACCAACGCAGCCTGGTATAGGCCAAGCACTATACCAGCTATTTCCAGAAAGGCTGATAAAATGTACTCTGTTCCTTCTGGTAAGTATTTTTATGCTAATCAGCCTGAGACTGATTCAGTGGTGATCACAGATGGCCAAGATAGATCCAGAGCACCTAGACACCCCGAGTTCCCTCCCTCCTGAAAAAGAATCCAGGAGAATGGATGTACTAGCCAGATGTACCTATGCCTATGCCCATGATAGATCCTGAGCACCTATATACCTGAGTTCCCTCCCTCCTGATAAGGAATCCAGAGAGTTGGAAGTACTGGGCAATGTACCTATGCTTCTGCCTCTCTGGGCCTACAAATTGCCAGTTACTAGGCCCGTATGAATAAAATTTCAGACTACCCTATGGACAAAGGCTAAGGCTGCTGCACAGGCCTTGCCTGAAGGTAATGCCAAGCAAGAGTTATTCAGCACCCTTGCTTCTGGGGTTGATATGGGTAAACACTTGATCCACACAGCATATGATGTTTTGGATGCTTCTGCCAGGGCTGCAGCCTCTGGCATCTGTCTTAGGCACAACTCCTGGCTTAGCATTGCAGGTTTTGACACTGAAGTTCAGCAAACAGTACTCAGTACCCCATTTTGGGGGCATAAACTGTTTGGTCAAGATGTTAAAGAAGTTTTGAAAAATCTTCAGTCATATGGCAAGACTCTGAAGTCAGTCAAATCCCTGCTGTACCACACACAAGGCAGAGGTAGGGGCAGGGGTCATTTTCATCCCTTTGCTGTCAGAGGCAGTTGTCAGGCTGGAGGTAGAGGTTCAGGGGCCTTGCCAGTTCCCCTCCCAACCTCAGGTGCCCATACAAAAATACCTAGAGGTAGTGGAGCTGGTGGCTGTACCTCTCCCCGGCTTAGCATGATTCCTCATACACCCCCCCCCCAACAACCATTACCTCCAGGGATGGTTGTAGGGTGTTGACTCTCCCTCCATCTAGATCCGTGGAGGGCACAGACTATGGACAAATGGGTACTGGAGATCACAGAGAAGGGTCATGCTCTGGAGCTTCTGGACAATCCTCCAGACCATCCACGACATTACTACAACATATCCAGTAGGACACATGGTCATGTTGCAGGAAGAAGTGTAGACCCTGCTCCAAAAACAAGCCATAGAACCTGTACCACCCAGACAGAGGCACAAAGGGTTTTATTCCAGATACTTCCTAGTCCCCAAGTGGAAAGAAGATCTGAGGCATGTTCTAAATCTCAGATACCTCAACTTCTTCATAGAATACAAGAAGTCTCAGATGGTCTGTTTACAGGGTCTCCTTCCCCTGCTACAAACAGGGCATTGAGTATGGTTCCTGGATATGAAAGATGCCTATCTCCATATAAGAATCAGGAAACCTCACAGGAACTATCTGAGGTTCCTGTTCTAGGTGGAGCATTACCAGTTCAGAGTGTTGCCCTTTGGCTTATCTTCTGCACCACAGGTCTTTATCAAGTGCTTGGCAGTTGTGGCAGCAGCCCTTTGCAGGGAAGGCCTGTATGTCTTTCCTTACCTGGATGACTGGCTATTAAAAGCCCACTCCAGGGACCAACTACTGCAGACAAAAGCTCGAACCAGACAGATGTTTGATGGTCTCGTGGTGACAGTCAACAGACCAAAGTCTGTACTGACACCCTGCCAACACCTGCAGTACATAGGGGCAGTTCTAGATATGGCCCAGTATTCTGTGTTTCTGCCGCTGGACAGGGTAGAATGACTGATTGCACAAGCACAGTTGGTACATGAGAGCTGTTATGTCTCAGTAAGGACATTTCTGTGCCTTCTGGGCCTTATGGCGGCAGCCATTGTCACAGTGCTACTAGCCAGACTGCACATGCGGATCCCACAGGGGACTCTGGGAGTACAGTGTAACCAACTGGCAGATAACACCATGACTGGGACCTTGCGATCCCTGGATATAAACTATACAGGAGAGACAGGGTAGTCAGGAAGGGGGGAGGGGTGGCAGTTTATATCAGAGAGGGAATAACTTGCATGAGGGAGGAGTCAGAGGAAGGGGAGGTGGAGGCATTATGAGTTCAGTTAAGGTCCAATAGAGGCAGAAAGGTGAGGTTGGGGGTGGTTTACAGATCACTCAATCAGGATGAGGAGAGGGACAGGGAACTAATTTCACAAATATTAGATGCTGCAGAGAAAGGAGAGGTGATAATTGTGGGGGACTTCAACCTGCCCAAGGTGGACTGGAGCATACCCTCTACAACATATGCTAGTAGTCAGGTGATCCTGGAAGGACTGCAGAGTGGGTTCCTGACTCAGGGTGTCACTGAACCAACAGGAGCTGAGGCAGTTCTTGATCTGGTGCTCAGAAACGCAGAGCATATATGGGAAATAATGGTCAGGGAGCCACTGGGTGGAACTGACCATCGCACAGTGTGGTTCCAGTTGGATATGGGCAGGGAAAGCATCCTAAGACCAAAATCTTGGATTTCAGGAAAATGGGCGAAGTGCTAAGGAGCCAAGTGGCGGGCATCAGAGCAGATATGGGGGTGGACCAACGGTGGTCCATCATTAAGGAAATGTAACCCCTAGGTGGCGCTATCCCAAGGGCTAATACCCCTGCCTGCTTGACTAGTAACAGGTTAAGGGTCCTGAGTTCTGAAACGGGTGCCTCCACCCAGAGGTCAGGGTTGGTAGTGGTCAAACTAGCCTGGGCACAGCCCTCCGTGACACTGTAACCCACCTCTTTCCCTGCTAGTGGCCCAAACAGTACACAATAACTACTTTCACAATGCCCCGGATACACCTTGCAAGTACCCACACTGTTTGCACTTACTACCAGGGCTGGTTCCTCTGGTTCGACCCTGGGACCCCCTGTAGAACAAGGTTAGACAGAGCAAATAGCAACAGTACAGTACTTCGAGTACAAACTGGAACCACAGTCAGGTTGAATGCAGAAAAAGTTAGAACTGATTTATTCAGGGGATGTGAACAAGGAAGGGGCGTAATCAGGTTGATTTGCTTAAATGCTCTATCAGTCACACAGTTGTGCATGCATTCAGAGTCCCTAAAACAGTCACGCCCTCTGGGTACCCAGGTGGAGAGAAGGAGGCTAGTCAGGACCATTGCCCGGGGTAGGCCGGCATTGCAGCTGGTCGGGGTCCTGTGATGGGAAAAAACAACATGCACAATACACACTCTTTGTAATCTGGGGCCCAATGGCCCAGTTCATGAAGAAAGAGAAACAACAATCAGATGACACACTTAGATTAAACTGTTGTTGCAGGGAGCAACCCTGATGGTTACTCACAATACCCAAGACTGGACACAGGATGGATAAAAATTGAGACAGCAGGTGGTTGATCTGAAGTGCCAGGAGAAGCAGGGCCCACACGATTCGTTGAGACGTCATTCCTGTTCAAGCATGGAGCAGGGGGCTGATCCCCAGGCAGGTCTCTCATCGATGGCTTTTCTCTGTGCAGTGGGGTAGTCTGGCAGGGCCCTCATGGTAAGGCCCAGCCACATGGAGATAACCGCGGATTCAGTCCAATTGGGCTGGATACAGCTTCCAGCAGGCAGAACAAAGTTCACACAGTGGGGAACCAAATCATGACCAATTTCAGTACACAACACTTTTATATGCACGAGTTCTACTGTGCCAGGCAATCTTTCTCCGGTCACAGTCACCCAGCTCTCTGCACAAATGGTAAGTTCAGAAGGTGGATGGAATTCTGGATGGCCGATCGCATTCAGCAAAATCTTCGGTTTCTCGCAGGTTGAAGCCTGGTTACAACGCAGTGGCTCTTTACTTGGATTTAGTTCGAAAATAACTCCTCGTTCCCTCTCTGGGTAGCAGGCCAACAAGCAGGCCAAAATTCTAGCCTTTCCACAATTCTCCTGCGCAAACTATGCAAACGCAGCTGCTCGACTGTCTTGAGCTGTTGCTCCTTCAGCTTCCCACTTAGAACTGTCTAGACAGCAGCCAGCTCAGGGTTTTTCCCCTCGAGATCCAAAAGGTTCAGTTAGTCGATTCAGCTGTCAGTCACAACAGGCTCCCCTGTAGGTGTAAAAAGGCATCAACAATACAAAACTACAATTACCACCATTTTTACTTCACAAGCCCCTAACAACAGGCTCCATTTCAGACTCCCAAAGTACTGACTGTTCTAATTCGGCAGTTCGGGACCAAGATGGTGGAGATAGGCAGAACACTCCTCGCTGCTAAGAAAGCAGGTTAGAACAAACTACAATATTATTACTGCTCTAATAAATAATCGTAAGCAAGCACATCTTCTAACAGAGCTCCATCTGCGCAATTAGCGATGGCAGAAACAGAGCGATTATCAGGCAGCCTAGGTGGGACTCAAGCAGGGAAACACTCAGCCCCCTTCCAGATCAAATATAACTGCAATCAGGCAGCTCTTAAAGAGACAGTACACCGAGGCTTTACAGGCACTCTCTAGCATCACCATTTAAATGATTAGAACACAGGGCACCAGCTTGGCAGTGAGCATTTAGGCAAGCTCAAGGAAGACTTTTCGGGAACCCCCATTTCTAGGGGGTTACAGAAGGAATACTGGTTGCCACAAATGAGTGCATTAGGCTCAGGGGGAAGAACACAAGAGCCAAAGCACCCAGCTGGTTCAGTTCTGGGGTCACACAGGTAGTAAGGGAAAAGAGGTTGGCCTGTAGAAAATTCAGGAAGACCAAGAGAGAGGTGACTAGGGAAAATTACCTAAGGTTAGCTAGTGACGTAAGTAAGGATGTCCAGCAAGCAAAGACTCAGAAGGGCCTGCAGATAGCTAAAAGAATTAAGAAGGGGAGAAGGGTTTCTTTCACTATGTAAGTGAGAAAAGGGACAAGAAGGAAGGGATGGTTAGGCTTAAGAAAGGGGTGGAGTCGGTGGAGGATAATGGGGCAAAAGTAGAGATACTAAATGAATACTTCTGTTTCATCTTCACCAGGGAGGACGACAGACCAGTGCCTTCAGGAGGGAAAAGAGGAGCGGGGGGGAACATAGATGTAGTGATAAAGGAGGATAGAGTGAGTAGTGAGGGGCTGCTGGCACTGAAGGTAGACAAATCACCAGGCCCGGACAGAGTACATCCAAGGGTACTGAAGGAACTGGCTGAGGAGCTGGTAGGGCCACTGGCAGACCTATTTAATAGTTCACTAGAGTCAGGCGTGGTGCCGCAGGACTGGAGAACAGCACATGTAGTGCCCCTCCACAAAAGCAGTCCCAAGGATGACCCAGGGAATTACAGACCAGTCAGTCTGACCTCCATTATAGGCAAGCTCATGGAGACCATACTAAAGGAAAGGTTGGTAGAATATCTAGAGGAGCATGGTCTCCAGGATGCGCGGCAGCATGGGTTCTTGGGGGATCGTGTCAAACAAATCTGATTGACTTCTTTGACTGTGTCACTAAGACAGTAGACAGTGGTAGAGATCCTCTGTGTTGATTTCAGCAAGGCCTTTGACTCTGTGCCCCACAAAAGGTTAATCAGGAAGTTGGTGGATCTCGGTGTTAGGGAAAAGATGGCCCAATGGGTGGAAAACTGGCTGAGGAACAGAACCCAGAGGGTGGTTGTGAGGGGAGAGGTATTTGGCACCAGAGAGATAACCAGTGGGGTCCCGCAGGGCTTGGTGCTGGGGCCGGTGTTGTTCAATGTCTTCATCAGTGACATTGGGGATGACATTATGGGCAAAATGTGCCTATTCATGGATGACATCAAGCTCTGCGGGAGAGTGGACACAGCTGAAGAGATACAGGACTCATAGGAAGATCTCGAAAAGCTGGGGAGGTGGTCCAGGATCTGGCAGATTGGCCTCAATGCCATAAGAAATGCAAAGTTATGCATATTGCAGCCAAGAATCCCAGGACAGAGTACTACCTGGGTGGAGTACGAGTATCTGCATCAGCGGAGGAGAAGGACCTGGGAGTGATGATCACTAGTGACCTAAAGCACTCCATGCAGTGCAAGGGAGCAGCAGCAAAGGCAAACAAGATGCTGGGATGCATATCTAAGGGGGATCAGTAGTAGAAGAGAGGAGGTTATACTGCCCTTGTACAGGTCACTGTTAAGGCCACATTTAGAGTATGGAGTTCAGTACTGGTGCCCACACCTCAAAAAGGACATTAACCTGCTGGAGAAGGTCCAGAGAAGGGCTACAAAGATGATAGTGGGTCAACAGAATAAGGCATACGAGAAGAGGTTAAGGGTACTGAACATGTACTCCCTGGAAGACAGGAGAGAGACATGATTGGGACCTTCAAGTACTTGAAAGGGATAAATAAGGTTGATAAGGAGAGTCTCTCTAAGTTGAGTGGCAACCATAACACAAGAGGGTACAGTCTTAAGCTGGAGGGTGGGAGGTTTAGGAGGGAGGTCAGGAAGCACTTCTTCACAGATAGGGTGGTGGACACTTGGAATATGTTGCCGGAAGAGGTCATCTTGTTGAAGACAGTGGGCAGCTTTAACAGAGGCTGGGATAAACATAGGGGGAAGGTAAGGATCATGGGTAGGGAGGATGGAAGGAGTGGGGAGGGATGGCAGGGACATTAGCTGAAGCTGTGACCCTGGAATACGAGCAGACTTGATAGACCAAATGGCTTTCTTCTGCTGGCTTCTTTGTATGTTCATATGATCTAGAACAAATGGTTCTAGTAACATCTGCCTTGCACAAAATGCTCAATAGGAAGACAAAACACAGCAACCTGCTCAAGGGCATCCCATTCTTGATTCCTACCCCACATCAGATCCGCACTACAGATACCTCAGGATACAGATGGGGCGCCTATCTGGGGCCTGTTCAGAAACAAGGCATGTGGAACCAGGTGAAGTGTGCTTTGCATGTAAATGTCCTGGAAGTGAGAACAGTTCTATATGGGTGCCAAGCATTCTAGGACCACTTGTCCCTGTTCCTCTGTTAATACAGACGGACAACGTCAGTGCGATGCATTCCATCAGCAAACAAGTGTGGACGCATTCTTACTCGCTGTGCAGGGAAGCAATGAGACTTTGCTACTTTGCTCTGCAACACAGTCTAGAACTATCAGCAGTACATGTTCCAGTGGTCCAAAACATCTTGGCTATCTCCTGCTGCAACAGCTGGCAGTGGAGCCCCCAGTACCTTTTTTCCTGTGCAGCTCAAGTCAAGTCAGCTTTATTTAAGTGCATTTCTCAGATTGTGGCTCAATGCACTTTACAGAGTAACATATTTTAAAAAACAACATTTCAAACAGAATAAACTCACATATACTGTACATAAACGATCATTCATAAAAAGTATATTAATTTTCACAACATAAAAGCTTGATTAAATAAAAATGTCTTCAGCTCCCTCTTGAAAATGTCTATAGTCTGACTCTGCCATATGTGATGAGGGAGGGAGTTCAACAAGATAGGGGCAGCTGATACAAAAGCAAGAGCTCCAGATGTCTTAAGAGAGGTCCTAGGAACTCCCAAAAGACCCTCATCAGCAAAGTGCAAGGAGAGGGTGGGCCAGTAGGGACACAGGAGATCGTGCAGGTAACCAGGCCCCTGTCTATGTAGGGCCTTGTTGGTCAGCAAACCAACCTTGAAGGAGAATCACCACCTAACCGTCAGCTAGCACAGAGAGCGCAGCACAGGTGTAATATGACACGGTCTAGGAAGACCAGTCAGCAACCTGGCCACCGCATTCTGCACTAGCTGCATGTGGCACTGATCTACCCCTGCTAGCCCCAGGTAGAGGGCATTGCAGTAATCCAGTTGCAACATCACAAAGGCATGTACTGTGTTGGCAGATCAGCCGGGGATATCAGGTGTTTCACCCTGGCAATATTCCTCAGATGGTAAAATGAGGTCTTAACCATGGCTGACACCTATGATTTCAGGGTCAAGCTACAGTCAAAAATAACACCAAGGTTCCTCACCCGATCAGAGGTAAGCAGCTGGGAGTCCTCAAGGCTAAGCCCTGAGACTTGACCAGACTGCACCCTCATCCCCTGGCGCAACCAGGTTCCAACACCAGTACTTCTGTCTTATCTGGATTGAACCTCAACCAGTTTGCCCTCATCCAGTCTTGGATCTCATCAAGGCAGGTGTTCATAACTGGGACCATCTCCTGCAGTTCAGGTGCAAAGGATGTAGAGCTGAGTATCATCTGCACAACAGTGAAAAATCAGCCCGTGCCACCTTATAATGTCCCCCAATGGTAGCATGTACACAGTGAACAACATGAGGGACAAAATGGAGTCCTGTGGGACCCCACACATCAGGGGCAAGGAGGCCGAGGAACAAACCCCAACACCACCCATTGTGACCTGCCAGTGAGGAAAGATCTAAACCATTTGTGGACTGTACCATCAGCCCAGAACATACCTGCAGATGCTTCAACAGCATCCCATGGTCCACAGTGTCAAACGCTGCTGAGACATTGAGGAGAACAAGGATGGAACATCTCCCTCGCTCTCCCAATGACAAGAGGTCATTCAGCACCCCAACAAGTACAGTCTCAGTAAAATGCCTTTTCCTAAATCCTGACTGGAGAGGCTCATAGATGTCATGGGCTGTTAAATATGTCTCCCGTTGCACAGCCACCGCCTTCTCAACAATCTTCCCCACAAAAGGAAGGTTAAAGACTGGTCTGTAGTTTTCCAGACAGTCCGGGTCTAGTGAAGGTTTCTTAAGAAGGGGTCTTACAACTTCTTTCTTCAGGGACTCTGGAAAAAACCCTGTCACCAGAGAGCATCAGACAATCTTGGTAAGGGCCGGGCCAATGGTATCAACACATCCCACCAAGTGGTGTGTTGGGCCCAGGTCCAAACTACAGCAGGTTGGCCATAGCTCACGGACGACCCTCACTACCTCTACTACCACAAGCTGGTCGAAGTCAGACCAGACAGACTGAGTACCTGTAACCTCACGCCCTCCACCACAATGCCCATTCGAGATCGCTGACTGGGTTTCTGGTCTGATGATGGCAACCTTATTGGCAAAAAATAGAGTGAACTCATCGCATCTTGGCTGCAAAATAGCTCCCCTGGAACAAAGACAGGCCAGATAACACAGCTTGTCCATGGTGCGTGCAGAAGAGCTGAGCCAGTCCTTTTGTCGCTGCAGCAATCTCCTTGGACAGAAACTCTGCCTTCTTACAGGAGATTGCTGATTGATAGTCCCTATAATGGGCTATCAATATAAGCTTGTCCACCGCCGGACCAGACCTCCACCAGTGCTACTCTAACCTTCGACCCCTCCCCCCTCATCTCCCTGAGAATCTCATCAAACCAAAGAGATCTCTGGTGTGAGTTGAGGGGTCAAACACGGACAGCTGTGATGGAGTCAAGGGTCTCAGTAATCATTCTATTAAAGGTCAGAACCAATTCCCCCAGCTCCTCGTACGCACTCATTGGACCTGATAGGTCCAGCACTGCCATCAGACCCTGTGGAATGAGACCCCATAACGGGCAGTATCGGACCATCTTGATAGGGAAGGGTCTCTTTAGGGGGGTCTGGAATGAGAACACGCACAGTGTGGTGATCCGACCATACAACCAGTTCCACCATCAGGTTGAAGACCTCCATTTCCAGTTGGAAGACGAAGTCCAACGAGTGGCCATGTATATGGGTGGCAGAGGTAACAACCTGTGTCAGGCCCAATGAGTACATTAGTTGGAGGAAGCAAGGGTCTACTGTTGCAGGAACAGGGAACCCTAGCCCAACTTGACCTGAAGTCCCTACATCTGCATGCATGGCTTCTGAAGACATAGCCATAGCTCACTTTGGGGTATCACATAGAGTGGTGGATGTTCTGGTGGCTGCTAGAATACCATCCTTCAGACACATCTACTCAACGAAATGGAAGGTGCTTACTTTGTGAGCTGCTTCACATAACCTGGATCCATTTACCTGCCTGGTCAGTCAGATTCTAGAATACTTGCTGTCCTTATTGGATTCAGGCCCTCAGTATACCTTAATCAAAGAGCACTTGGCTGCTATATCAGCTTTCCAAGTTCCTGTGGATGGCCATATGGTTGCTCAACTGGAGGTCACCCATTGTTCTTTAGTGACATTTTACACATAAAACTTCCCATTTGAAATCCAGTCCTGGCTTGGGATCTGAATTTTATTTTGAATAAGCTGAATTTGGTTCCTTCTGAGCCTGATGCAAATTGTGGCTTATGCTTTCTTTCTTGAAAAGTATTATTTTTAGTTGCAATCACTTCTGCCCAAAGTATTTCAGAGGTGCAGGCATATGTGAGCCTCCTTATTTGATTTTCCACAAAGTCTATGTGCACTAACCTAAATATCTACTAAAGGTCATGTCTGAGTTTACTTTAAATCAAACCATTCACCCACCAGTGAATTATCCAGAGGATGCCAGCCCAGGGGAAGCATTGCTCCATACTTTAGATGTGCTTAGAATTCTTAGATATTATACACACCATCCTAAGGATTGCAGAAAGTCCTCACAGCTTTTTGTTTCATTCACCCCGGGAAAAAGGGTGCTCTGGTTTCTTTTTTTTCTTTTATCTCTCCATGCCAACTGACCCCATCCACTGATCCCCCCCTGCCCCATCACCCCAGCATTCATTGGGACTTACCTTGTCTTGCTCTTTCCCCAGGGCTTGTCCCCCCTAGCGGGGTCAGCAGGGCCCCATTCAAGCCCTCCAGACAGGATTTAATTCATCAGGACATGCCAGATGGCTGGGTGTGGGGCTGGTGGGAGACCGGTGTCATCCTACCAGTCAGCATTTTCCCATTTTCTCCACAGTGTGGAGGAAGTAGCATGCCATGATACCAATGACTCTGCTGCACACGCTTCCATACGCAGCATGCCGGGCAAATTCCCCACCTATGGCCCCCCCCCCCGGATACAGTGTCGGTGTGCCAACCCCCAGCCACCAGTAAGGGCCAGACTAACACCAGCCATTGGTCCCACCCCTCCCCAGAGGAGGAGAGCAGTCCTTGGGATGCTCAATCCTCCCCCCCCGGTCGGACCCCTACAACTGCTGAGGTCGCTCCCAATCTCAGGTCATTGCCACTGTGAGTGACTGGGGTTAGTCTTATTCAGATTAATCAGAAACTCAGGCAGTATTACCTCTTGCTCACGTGTGACTGCTCCTGTGATATACTGCAGAAATGAAGTCTGAAGCTAAAAGAAGTTAATAGGGTGTTTGTGAGCAGATTTTATCCTCTTACAGCAGCAGTACCCCATCTTAATTAAAAATAGCCATGACCAGTGCAGTGCGAATGACTGGAGTCCCACTATACTCTCCTTAGCATCTGCAGGTTCTTAGCCTTTACAGTGTCTGTTGCAATGGCAAATAGAACCCAGCCATTTACTACTGCCTCTTCAGACTTCAAACATTTGATTTTTTTCAACTCCTGCTCAATCTCTTATAGAAACAATGGTGGTCTCTATCTTCTTTTTTTCTGCAGTTCAACGGGGAGCTGTGCAAGATCAGGATTTTTTTTTTATTTTGTTAAATGGACCCTACAATTCATTATAGGGCTTTCATTCATTTTTTTTTCATTGTGACTGCTCTCATAAACATGAACAGTGTTCATCGCCCATTTTTTTACAGGCTGTTTGCCAGTTTCAAAGTGGGTATGCAATGAGTAGTTAGCATATGCAGACTTCCTTCATTAAGCCAGTGGAGTTGATGTGACAATATGGACCGTGCAGTCTTCAGTGAGTTTCCAACATTAGTGGTGAGATCATTAACACGAGACATGGAAAATGTTCTTTAGCTGCTGTCAGCTAAGGAAATATTGACAGTGTGATGGCAGTTTGGCAAAGGCAGATGCAACAGGTTGACGTAAAGAGGTGAGATGTACTGTAGACATACACACAAAGGAATGTAAAGCAATACTGTAAGTAAAAAGTGCTTGCACATGAATGAATGTGGCTGTCTAATTGGGTAATCAGTGCAAAAAGTGACCTGCACATATTTGCTTGTGATTTCACTAAATATGAATCATTTAGAGGGATGAGTATCATGTCTGTAAATAGGACCATTACAGACAGCTGCTAGTTAGCACAGATTTCCTGTTCAAAAATGTAACAGTAATGGAAGACATGAAACCTAAGAGTAGACAATTCAAGTAACAAAGGCATTTAATGCCATCAACCTCTTCCAATAATGAGGATTCATCTGTAGCCACACACCTTTTGAGGGGCCAGGACACAAAAGCATTCAGTGGCGTTTAAACTTCAACTGCATGGCTGCCTACACCTGTCATGAGCAATTCCCTCCCACCATCATATCTTCTGTCTTTTCTGCTGAAAAGATTGAGCACACCGTGCTGAAGAGTTTGAATGCATCCAGATCTGCACTGATTCCCCCCCTTGAGTTTTACTTCTCAGTTTTTGGTTCTAGCATTTGTTTTCAACTTTATTTTGATTTTGGCAATACCTCCATTGCATTCTCTATCATCTTTGAATTACTTTGATGTTTTGGTCAAGAAGACTGCCTGCAATAGTTACGGCCTCACCATAGGTGAACCCTTCCAGGGGCATCAAAAAGTCTGCTGGATTTTTTTTCTATTTATGGAAGGGTAAAAAACCCAGACTAAGAAGATCTTTTCTTTATCTTCCTAGGGAAGAGGGGGGCCTTGCGTTCCCATGCCTGCAGGGCTACTGGGTGGCAGCCCAGATGAGGGTTGCACTACTTTGGGGCAACCTGGGTTTGACCCATTGGGCGAATAGATCTCTGGAAACAAGGGATCCCCTGCGAGCGGTGATGTTTGGGCCTCTGGATACAGAAACATTTGGTTTCTCAGGCACAAGGGCGGTGTTGGAAGGATGGAGGAGGAGAATAAGCAGAGGGGCCACATTTGGGAATCTATGGAGGTATAGATGGTTGGCATATGACCGTCAGTTTATACCAGCAACGTTAGATAAATGGTATCAGAAACAAGCTAGAAGGGGTCTGTGCGCTCCTTATCAAATAATGACGGGGAGTACCCTGCTCTCCTTTGAAGCAATTCAGGAAAAATATGGCCTGAAGCAGACTGATACAATCAGGTATTATCAATTGAGAGACTACTTGAATACACAAATTAACAAAATAATGCTGGAGGAGCAGGTGTTGGAAGAGAGAGGGCTATTTCAAAGAGTGTGAGGGGCAAGGGGGACAGACCATGCCATTTCGTTGTTGTATAATAACTATGTGGCAGATGTGGCCAACATGTCCCAGCATATAAAGAAAAAATTGGAACAGGACTTAGCAATTCATATAGCAGATAAACATTGGTCTCTGATGTGAAGAAGTACGTGGTCAACTTCTAGCTCCTTAGTGTGGAGGGACTTCTGTTGGAAGTTTGAGAACCAGATATTTTTTAGTACCAACACAAATGGTGCATTTGAAGGGAGGGACCATGGCTGGGTGCTGGAGGGCTTGTGGAGAACAACATGCCTCACAGGCACATGTATTTTGGTCATGTCCAGGTATCACCGTATATTGGAGGGAGGTTAGGAAACATCTAGAACAGATATTTTCAATTCAGACACAGTTAAGACCCGAACATTTGGTTTTAGGATTAATCCCAGGGGAGGTTAGAGATAAGGATGCCAGATACCTATGGAAGATCCTGGTTGCGGCAGCTTTAAAAATTATCACAAAGAACTAGTTGCAGCCAAGAGCCCCAGGGGTAGGGAAATGGAAGGATATGGTTGAATCCATACATTTGATGGAAAGGTTAACGATCAATCTTAAGCAAAAGCCACAGATATATCAACAGAAATGGACCAGATGGTTACTCCATGACAGTGGTTAAGAGAGAGATGCCTGAACTGCACTAAAAGAGATATTTACCTTTTACACCGGAGTTAGAGAATGTCTTCCAATGAACTCCTGTTATAGGTATTCTCTGGATATGAGATAACTAGTTATAGATAGTGAAAAGATGGAACACATCCCAGACAGTCGCACCTACTGTTACTGTTATAGCTAGACTGTAGTAAAGTTGACTACTGTGAACCAAAAGTACTGTAATATTTCTGTGATGTTGTCAGTGCTAGGGGCTTCTACCCCAAAGAACAACATGTGAATCATGTAAATGATGTAACAAATGCTGACAAATGAAAGATAATAAACTAAGTATAAAAAAAAAGTCTGCTGGATGCCACAAGCCCATACTTTTGGCCAACAGACATTATGACTGCCTTAAATGCTGAGTCCAGACTAAATGAAGTTCCCTGACCATCCAGACTGCACCAAGATGCTCAAGAATTTGAAGGCAGGCTGGGCAAGAAACTGGAGCAATCTCCCTTGAATAACTACCCCAAATCTAATAGATTTCTTTGACTGGGTGACCAAGGTAGTAGACCAGGGAGGGGCTGTGGACATGGCCTACCTAGACTTTAGCAAGGCATTTGACACAGTCCCACACAAAAGATTAATAAACAAGTTAGCCAGCCTGGAGTGGGTCCCAGGGTGGTAGCCTGGGTAAAAAACTGACTGGATAACAGGACACAGAGGGTAATATAAACGGAGCCCACTCCAAAGAATGGGGGTTACTAGTGGGATACTGCAGGGTTCAGTACTGGGACCAGTCCTTTTTAATGTCTTTATAAGTGACATTGCAGAGAGACTGGAAGGAAAAGTATGCCTCTTTGTAGACAACGCAAAGATCGGCAATAAGGTTGATACACAAGGGGGAGGTGGAAAGGATGAGAAAGGATTTGGCAAGGTTGGAGGAATGGCCGAATGTATGGCAGCTTAAATTCTGTGCAAAGTAATGCACCAGGGAAACAAAAACTCAGGGGAAGAGTACACAATTGGGAGGCGGGGTATTAACAACAACAAAAATAGAAAGGGACTTGGGGGGTAGTCATATCAGATGACCTAAAGGTAAGAAAGCAATGTGAGAAGGCAGTAAGGAGGGCTGGAGGGATACTGGGATGTATAGGGAGCAGCATCTCCAGTAGAAAACAGGAAGTTGTTATCCTTCTGTACAGACAGTTGGTGAGACCCCATCTGGAGTGCTACATCCAGTTCTGGAGACCCCATCTCCACAAGGACATAGAAAGGATGAAGGCAGTTCAGAGGAGGGCAACTAAATGGTGCAGGGTCTGCACCAGAAGCCATTTGAAGAGAGACTAAGGAGCTTAATATGTATACACTTGAGGGAAGGAGGGAAGGGGGACCAAGAGGGTAGCATCTTTCAGAAAAAGAGATGTGCAAGAACAAGGGGGCACAATTTGGGGGGGGACGGCTCAGGGGCAACATGAAGAAGTATTTTTTCACGGATAGGGTGGTGGACACATGGAATGGCCTTCCTGAGGAGATTATGGGGTCAAAAACAGTGAGGAAATTCAAGAATACATGGGACAGACATAAGACAATTCTAGTGGGGGGGTAGGAGGAAATAGACTGTCAGTTAACTAGGATCTGCAGCTTATCCAATAGGTAGGGAAATGAGCAGACTGGGTGGGCCAAGTGGTCCTTATCTGCCATTAAAGTCTAAGTTTCTACATGTTTCCTCTAGGTTTCAGCCACAAAACCATGTGCGGTCAGTTCAGTTAAGTGCTAAGTGCAGATACTGGTCCTCCAGGAAGCAAGCTACCTCAGGTGGCTCAAGTGAAAAGAGCAACCCAAGTTCTGAGGAGGGGTCCCAGTTCCAAAACCATGCACCATTCTGGTTCAATTTTCCAGTCATCTTCCAAGAATTGATCTCCTCCATAGAGCCCCTCTTTTTGGTATTTGGATCAGAGGTGCCAGAACCCAGCAGGAGCAAACTTATTGTCTGGGCTGTCAATGACAGTGTCGGCACCAGTGCATGTATGTTGCCAAATGCTAAATCAGTAACAGTCAACCCCCTAACTGTCCCAGTTCTGTTTTTCACATGGTTGAGTGTGTTCAGTGGGAGCGAACAATCACCCTCTCAGTTGCCTTACTTGTTTTTCATAATTACTGTATATCTTCGATTAGAAGCCACGGCTTTTATTTCCCGGTTTTATTTTCAGCTGAGGCTTATAATCGAGGGTGGCTAATGTTCGAGTGCGGCTTCTGTTGAAAGCAGCCCCCAGAGAAGCTTCTCTACTGGCTTTGGTCCAACAGACAGTAACTACACCAGCAATTTTGAACTCTCTGATCAAGAGTCTGAAGTTAAAACAAAAAGAAAGACACATGGCACCTGTAAATTGATTATGATACCATACTGAACTGTGCCACTTTCACATACTCCTTCCTCCAGAGGAAGCACTTCACCTCATGTCTTACATAGGTTAAAAAAGAGCAGAGAAGACCTATGTCCATAGGGCTCGCATAATTATCACACTCCATACTCCTGGATCCATCTAGAAGTTAGGTGCTTATCCAATTTTGACTTAAATTCGGTCATGCTTTCACTTGTCACTACCTCCTCTGGCAGGCTGTTCCATATTTTGGCAACTCTGAGAACCACTGCTTCCTTTTATTTGAGCAGAATCTATCCCCTGCTATTTGATATCGGTGAGCTCTCGTGTAGAAACCTTAATTCTTAATAACTAATCCAAGTTGTTCCCACAATTCCTTATCCTGTAGGGCCCTATAGACCAAACACATGTCACCCCTGAGTCTCCTAAACTCCAGAGAATACATTCCTAACTCTGTCAGGCTTACCTCATACTTCATACCCCTCATTTCTGGGAGCAAAAGCGTAGCTTTTCTCTGAACTCTTTCTATAGCTTGTATCTGAGTCTTAAAGCCTGGAGACCAGAGTTGCACACAATACTCTAAGTGTGGCCTGACTAGTGAGGAGTACAATGGCACCAGCACCCCCCTACTTCTGCTCTTGGTGTGCCTAATGAAATAATGCAATATGCCACTCGCTTACTTAACCATCGAGCTACTATGATGTTTAAAACTGAGGTATTGGGTCACTCTTATTCTCAGATCTCTCTCATTTGTAACTACCTGTAAAATATTACCGCTGAGCATATAGGATGCATTTTTATTGTTTTTCCCAAAATGCATAATGAAACATTTATCCGTATTAAAGGACAAACCATATTTTTTGGACCATTCCTCCATCTCTCCCAATGCCCTTTGTAACAATGGCAGCTTCCTCCAAGCATGTCACCCTACTACCCAGTCTCGTGTCATCTACAAATTTTGATAACCAGGTATCCTCTTTACAAGATAATGTAGAAATGTAGACATTAAATAAGCATGGTCCCAGAATTGACTCTGTGGTACACCACTGAACACCCCCAACCAATCTGAGTAAAATCCACTAATACAGACTCTCTGTTTTCTATCCAAGAGCCAAGATGCAATCCTTTTGTTAAGGTTCCTTTGGATCTTATACTGAATAAGTGCATCAACCAGTTCCCTGTGTGGGACTTTGTCAAACGCCTTTGAGAAGTCCAAAAAGATGACATCCACAGGCTCTCCCTCATCTAGTGCTTTACTGATGTTACCATAGAATTCCAGGAGGTCAGCATAGTCCTCCAAAAAATCTGCCTCCTCACTTTGTTTGCTCACTGGTTAGAGGAACATGGGAACGACAAAGGCATTGGGTGTCATAAATGCACTCCAGGGGTCAGGCCCTCTGATCCCACAGTACCCAACCTTGAAGTGCAATATGCAAACAGGAGACAAACAGAAAAACCCTCCTGTCTGTTTTGGGTCTGAGCAACTACTAGTCTCGAGTCCTGGGGTCAAATATGAACCGTTTTTTAGCTAGTACACCCAGGTAACAGGTCCAAATGTCACACACTCTTCAGGGAAAGCAGTACAATACTTAACCCAGCAGGCACACAACCTGGTTCACAATCCCCCTTCTGACTCAGTTGAGACCTAGGCATTTCCTTACCTTGCTGCATATGGTGACACACTATAAGCACCTTAACAGCTATGTCAGAATTATCAACACTATCCCAGCATTCACAATCAAAATGAGAAAATGGCACATCAATCAGGCAGGATTTTAAGTAAAACAAAGTTTACTAAAATTAAAAGTAGTAAATAAAATACAAAACATAATATAACATTAATGGTACAGTCATAAAAATAAATGGGCAAGTATAAACAAATCGCCTTATACTAAGTAACTGATCCTGCCCCAGTCTCAGCTGGTAAATAGTGGTGCTGAAATTACCTAATTTTTAGTAGAAGTGCTTCCTAAGTTCAGAACACAAGTGTGTTAAGTTTTGCAAAGTTGGAACAAGAGTTTGTTCTTTCAGGAGTCCAAAAGTAAAAGAGTACAATGTTCTCTCCGCAGTTTGATTTTTAATTAGTGAGCCACAGAGCATGAATTATGACAGGACAGGATATCCCTTTGATCTCTCAGAACAATATCCTGCAAAACACCTCTCTTAGCTGTGAGAATTTCACAGGTAACTGTCAGAGTTGGCTCACCTCCTGATATAGTAAAAATGTAGTCTTTTATGGCTAGTTTCCTAGGCTCAAAGCAGTGCCTGGTTTTACAACCTGTTATATCAGCTAACACATGCTTTGACAGGTAGGTGTCAAAAGGAAGCTCTTAATTAGTTTATCCACTGGGACAAGGAAGGGCTGACCCTTCTTTTCTCTTGGTTCAAATCCTATGTTCCATGATACTTTGCTGCTTGGTCTGTTTCCTAAGCAGAAGTCTAAAACTTATATTTATATCAAAACCATATGCACATAACTAGTAGATGGTTGTCACATTACACTGGGTATTAATGTTTTTATTTATTTTTTTTTTGTGTGACTTTTTCTCCCCTGGGCCCCCAGTCCGCCCTAACATTCTCACAACCTTCATCTCCAGCCACTGTCTGACCTGCACCAGTCTCCACTTAGGGCCATCATCCATTACCCCATGGCTTGCCCCCCATGGTAGGGTGGCAGGGGGTGACCAACTCCCCCACTAAGTCTGGATCGATACTGGTAATCCCCTCCTGGAGCCAGTGTGGGTACTCACAGACAGCCATCAAGCTGCTATGACCGAGGCACCCCTTTTTCCTTGTTCCGCCTTCAGAGGCAGAACATGCAGTGCTAGCAAGGGGCATGCCATGCACGTGTCCACATGCAGCATGCCCGCTGGATGCCCCGCCTCTGACCTTGATCTTACAGGACCAGGCGTGTCAACACCTAGCCTCCACTAGGTGTCAGACTACACCTGCCTCAGTCCCCCATCCCTCCCCAGGAGAGGAGAGCTGTTCAGCAGATGCTCAGTCCTTTCCCAACCCTGCCAACCCCTGGCAGCCCAAGCTCGCTCCCAAATCCAGGTCACCGGCTTGGCACGAGGTGTGGCATCCAGCGCCTCAACCCTCAGCGCCATCTGGCTGGCATTAATGTTTTTATAAAAGGAGACAAAACAGTAGTACAAGGGAGATCAAGATTACCATACCATACCTGGGTGCTGAATACACTGACCACATGAAGCAGGAAGTTGGTGGTCGGTATGTCTGCGTTCTGATTGTGGCATTTTGGTATTCTGCTTGTGGCATCTCAGTGGTGCCAGAAAAGAAAGTAAATAACTGACTGCCACAAATAAATATTATTAGTACCTGTATCTGTACTGCAGAGGAGAGTGGTTTAGTGGGGCAAATGGCAACTCAATTTTAAATTACCACTCGATTACTAGCTGCGACCTCTTAATGAGGGCGGCCTTTATTACAGCTTTAAATTTTCAGAGCGACTTTTATTCCAGGTTGGCTTCAAATCAAAGATATATGGTATTATTTTCCTCTGCACATTGTTGGTTAAAAGGAAAAAAGCCTAGTCCTTGAAGTCTGAGCTTTCTTTGAAGATTGCATACCCTTGACACAGGAACCCTTGGAAGCAAGTCACCAGTCCCCCTGTATCAAGTCAAGACAGACTGCTTGAACCCCAGTGTGGATTTGTCTTATCAAACATTACATAAATCTTTTCCTGTATCAGGAATAATTCTGTTTCTCAAATTAATTAAAACAGGTTTATCTTGCCCTCAGAATTACAGTTACCTCATAGGTTTACAACAATAACTTCTTTAAAATGCACTACCAGTCAGTGTATTATGATAAATGAAAGGCCATTTTACACAGTATATTAAGCAGTGTCAAGAATTAAAACAAAGGTGTTTACAGGAAGAAACATGCAAAAGAAAAATATGACTGTATAGAAGAAAAAAAAAACGCCCAGTTTTTCTGTTTTACTCCACAGTGTTAATGGAGAAAAAGTTATTACATAGAGAATAACATATGAGGTGGTGTGTTTAATGAAAATTTTACACAAACCCAAGGTGTTGGATGCCACATAAACCCCGAGAGTGAAGCTCGAGGGGTTTATCTAAGCATCCAACACTGAGGGTGTGTGTAAAATTTGAATTTTACACCACCCCATATTCTATTTTATATAATTGCTGGGGTGGCATTTTTTCACCTTAGCAATTATATAAAATATGGAGAGAGGCAGTGACAAAAAGGAGAGGAGCAGTACCTGTAGGCAGTTTCCTGACAACAGCGATCCGGCAGTGGCAGTGAGGGTTCTGGATAGCCCATTTTTTTATTTTTAGTGAAAGTCCTTCAGTCAGGGACTGGTGGTAGCCTGCCAAACAGCCACAGCAGTAAGGAGGAGGGAGCCAAGCAAGAGGCACAGTAGTCAAGCCACAGCGGTGAATGAAAGCAGACGAGAGTGTAGTGTAGAACAGAAAGGCCACCGAATGACCCCAGCTGCTCTTCACTACACCACCATGAAAATAGTCCAGCCTGCCTCACGCCGACCTCTTAATCTTTTAAAATATAGGGAAAAAAATTAAATACATTTTATTTACAGCCCTGGACAGTGCAAAAGAAAATCTCACAAGAAGTAGAGCTGCTATGGCTCATGCTTTACCATAGTTAAAGCAGCACGTTTGCCGTTATAACCAGCTGGTTATAATGGCAAATTACAACCCACTTTTACTAAGGGAAAAAATGCGAACCAGTAATTATATATGTGTAATGTACACCCCTACTAGGAGAAAGTGATACAGTCAAAAAGTCAGTGTTTCAGCAGCACAGAACCCTGAGGATATGATGAACATTGTGAATCACATTCTCTATGGCATGCCACTGCCATTACATCATGGGTTTACCATGTTCACCTCGTAGGCTCACGATGCATGTCATGAACTTTTGAGCCAGCCCCTTAGCTCATATCCTTCTCAAGTGTCTTCAGTTCTCCTTGTGCATCATCTAGGCCAGCAGCACTCATCCTAGCTCCTGCTTACAACAACTGATCCAACTGACTAAAATCCCAAGGAAAGTATCCCAGGTAAGCTATATAAACATCTATACCAATATCTCTGTGTACTAAATACTTCCAGTTATTCTGTACTAACAAACAATATAGGCATGCATTATTTAGTTCTTTCTGGAGCTGCTTAATCACTCTGTACGCCAGATATGTGTTGGTCATTGTGATTTAACTTATGCACTCCCTCCTGGTAGATCTATTTAATGAGGAAGAATATATGGATGTTCAAAATTCGTGCCTTTTGAAATACATCTATGATATTTCATTTTAGCTCTCCTTCCATATGTGAGCCAGCATATGGTGTGAGCATGCCTGTCTACCATGCAGCAGCAGATCAAGTTCAAGTTTATTGCAGGAAAACTCCGTTGAGCGAGCTCATTCACAAAGAGGTCCTGGGACACATATACAGACAAAACTATACAGTACAAATAGTAAGTAAACATAACAATAACTAAAGTGCAGTTTCAGTCCATATGGTGCATAATACTCAAGTTGGGATAAAACAGTGTGGAAATATGAAGCATGAATCTGAGTAGAAGCGTTAGCTTAGAGCTATGTACCAGGCCCCCAGAGCACGAGTCTTGGTTAATGGGATACCTACTGAACCATTTGTCTTGGAGAGAGGTACTCGTCAGGGGTGCCCGCTATCACCCCTGCTGTTCGCTCTGGCATTGGAACCCTTGGCTGCGGCAATAAGGCAGTGTCATGGGATTTGGGGTATTACAGGGGAAGGGAAGGTTGTGCATAAGGTCACCCTATATGCAGATGATATGCTCCTGTTTATCAGGGACCCCCAGAGGTCTATGCCATTACTATTAGAATTGATAGAGAATTTTGCTACTTTCTCTGGATACAGAATTAATCTAAGTAAATCTGAAATTTTTTTTTTCCTTATTTGGAGGAAGCAGATAAGCAATAGGGAATCCAGAGTTGGGAGACATATATCACGTATTTGGGTATTAAGGTGGGGAGGACAATTGGGTAACTTTATGGGTTGAATTACACACCACTTATTAAAATAATAGAGGCGGATTTGAGGAGGTGGTTGCAGCTACCCATATCTTGGTTGGGGCAAATTAATCTGTTGAAAATGAATATCCTACCTAAGATTTTGTACCCCATGCAGATGATCCCTATGTGCCTTGTAAGAGAGGACAGCGTTAAGGTAGAAAAGTTAGTTACCCAATTTATCTGGAGGGGGCAGCAGCTGAGAATCCGCCTGCAGAGACTTAAGGTGGAAACAACCAAAGGAGGCCTTAATTTTCCAGACTTAACAAATTACTATTTGGCTATCCAACAACGTTATATTGCTGACTGGGTATACCACCCTGCAGTGGCAAGCTGGGTTGCATTGGAGCAATGGGAATGCCCGGGGCGTTTGTCTGCTTATCTACATAGTAAAGGCTTACAGTCCTATGCTGCCTGAGGGGGTTGTAACCCTCTAGTAAAAACAGTGCTAGAAGCATGGAACCTTCTCAAGAAATCTAGGGGGATTACCAAAGGGGAAACATTATTATTGCCAGTAGATGGTAACCCTTTCTTTCTACCAGGTTTAGAGAATGGAGGATTTAGGGAATGGGAGAGAAGGGGAGCTAAGTGTGTGGGTAATTTGGTCTGTAATGATATATTGAGCATGCTGGGGGAATTACTCAGGAATTGGGCCTCCAAGGGCAACAAACATTTCGATACTTGCAACTTTGGGCATTCTTGTTGAAAATGGAGAGGGGAGGGGGAGAATTACATGGATGAGGACCAGTAGAGATGTTAATGCATAGGGTGCAATGCGATCCTAAGGAATTTATTGGGAAGGCGGTAAAGTTGGGGAGGGAAGATTACCCAGACTATACACAGAAGGTTAAGCAGCTATGGGAGAGGGATCTGGGAAGTCAAATCTCAGAGGATAACTGGCGGCAAGTGCTGTTAGGCCATATGGGCCTCCCAATAGGCAATAAGTTTAAGGAGGCTTTTTATAGATTTCTGCACAGAGTATAGTACCCACCAGTTGCAGTACACAGGGCACACCCCTCCTTCTCCCCTCTCTGTGGCAGATGTGGAAGGGAAAGAGGGACATATATACATTCCTTTTGGAATTGCAGCATTTTGAGGGCCTTCTGGTGCAAAATCTATGAAGAAATAACACAGATGGTGGGTACCCCATTCAGATGGACCCCATTACAGGGTTGTTTGGAATGTCCCCGGGAGAGACGGGGGGGAGTGGGAACCAATGCCACGATGGATTAGAGTATTGATGGTAATGGCCAGACACTGCATTCAGAACACTTGGGTTAGTCATGTGGCCCCCACTACTCAGCAATGGCGCCAATTGGTGATACAGAATTTGGTGCTGGAAAGATTGTCAATGATGCTCAGCAATAGGGATGACGCCTTTTATAGGGAATGGGCCCCTTTCCTAGCATCACTAAGTAATGAGGAGGAGACCACTCTGCGCTGTGGCCTGGAGTAAAGAGGGATACGGAGAAGGTTATGGACTCCTCCATGCCTTATTGCTCCACTAAAAGGATATGTTGGTTAAGGAAGCTGTACAAACAATCACAATAAGAGGAATTAATTGAGAAGGGAGAAATAATGATCGATTTCTGAATGTAATGATAATGAATTATGAGATGCATCTGTTTGTATGTTTTTGTGTGATGTCTCTGTTGTATTTGTTGCTGTATCTTTTAAAATTAATAAAAAAATATACAAAAAAAAAGAAGCATTAGCAGTAGAAAGGGAAGAGACTATAGGAATGAAAAGTTAAAGTAAGAAAGAGGTATTGAAAGAAGGGGGAAAGGGGAAGCAAAGAGAGGGCTAGGGGGCTGGGGTGCTAGAGAGGAATGTGGGGGCAAATGAAAATAGGTGAGGAAAAAGAAAGATATAGGGTCCACCAACAGATGCAGGGAGATTACAGTAGGGGAGAAAAGGAAGAGGGCTAGAGAGAGTAGGGGGGAATAGGATATAGGGGAAGAGGAAAAGGGGCAGTGAAGAGATGTGAAAACAGCTGAAGGGATCATTTTGATAGGCTGCCATAGGCAAGAAGAGGTAGAAGTCTAGTGCTAGAGCTAGACAAGTTTCGTGAGGACTAAAACTGATTCCAGTAAGATAGGGAAGTGGGGTGGGGAATAAAGATGGTGTCAGAGTTTAAAAACAGCTGCAAACATCTTTTATTTTATCAGCAGCTAGCCTTTTAAAGAAGTTGACGGAGACAACATTATATAGTTTCAGCGAAGATTGAAGCTGATTCCAGGTGATTGGGAGGGCAATTGAAATGGCGCATTTGTCAAAGGAAGTGCGGGTCCTGAGCACATCGAGGAAGATAAAATCTGATTTTCTAAATGAGTAAGCACTGCGGGAGATGTGGATAAGAGATGTTAGGTAGCTCGGGAGTTTATTCTGGAGAAGCTTTAGAGTCCAGGTACCAGCATGGAACATACGTCTAGTAGTAAGTGACGTCCAGACAGCCTCTGTGTACAGATCGCAATGATGAGTTCGGTACGGGGAGTTTCTAAAGAAACGCAGAGCACAGTGATAGAGGATATCCAATTTGTTTAGATTAGTAATTGCAGAAGAGAAGTAGATTATGTCCCCGTAATCTAGTAGGGAGAGGAATGTGGCCTGGACAAGCCTGATTCTGGTCTCTAATGGAAAGAGAGATCTTTTGCGGAAGAAGAAACCTAGCCTTGTTTTTAGTCTTCCAGACAGGTCATCAAGGTGATCTTTAAAGGAGAGCTTGTTGCCTGGTCAAATGCCAAGGTATTTAAATTTGGAGGTGACTTCCAATGGTTCGCCTAAGGAGGTAATAAAATCTTTGGGTGGGGCGATGGGGACGGAGGATAAGATATTAGGAGAGAAGATCATGGCCTTGGTTTTCTTGCTGTTTAGGAGAAGCTTGGCATTAATAAGATTAGATTCAAGCTGGGCAAAGTCAGCTTGGAGTACATCCCTAACTTCAGATAGTGTTGAGCCAGATGTGTAAAGAACTATATCGTCTGCAAAGAAGTGCAGGTTTGACTTGGATCAGAGCAAGCGGACCAAAACTCAGTGTCATAGTGGACCCCCTTCCTTCTTTGCTGTGACTCATCTATTCATTTCTCAAGAAGACTACTGCAGTAGCAAACTTCAAATTTTCTTATGTATTCACTTTTCCCCTTGTCTTGCTATATTTCCCACCTACAGGAAGGCCACCTGTGCAGGGTTCTTCTCTATCCTTTTTTTTCTCTCTTGTTCCCAGGAAGGATTCGTGTTCCAGTACACCTCCCCATTGCCTAAGTATTTAATTGGTTATTATAATACGCAGACTGCTTTCATATACTGCCCTTTTGTCAAAGAAAGTGTTTGCAAATGCCTGTATGAGTCTACATTATTGCGGAACTCACAGCTCGCAGCTTTAGTGTCATTGGAATGTACATGCAGTTTGCGAGTTTCAGATGACTGACTGCTTTCTGCCCCAGGGATAAAGAAAGGCTTTACCGGTCAGTAAAGAGTACTTAAAAAGAAATAAAATGGTGCTCAAAAGAATGAATGTAAAATGTCCCGTGAAGAGTTGGATTAGACCGAGCACGCTTGAAGGAAGCTGGTTCTGTGCATTATGCATTCTCCGGCTAATTCGCATTTAATAATATTTTGCAAACAAATTAAAGGGAAGCAGGAGAATTAAGTGTCTGCCCCTCTCTGTTTGTTAACTTGAAGGACTTTATGTGGTTAGCTGTAGCAATTTGAAAGCTCTTAGCCGCATGCTACGAGGAGATAAAGCAGCGTTTCGAGATGCGACTTGCGGTATAAAGAGCTACATCTCCCACCTCTCTATCCCTCGCTCCCTGCATCAGTCCAGTAATAGGATGTAGTTATGTAAAAAACAGTACTTTACCAGCATTTTTGGTAGCTTTTCTAGGCTTTAGAGTATTTTAATTTCTTTTGAAAGGTAAAACAAATGTTTCTGTGTAGGACTTTAGAACATAATACAAAATATTAGCAATGCTAAAATGTTATGCATTTTAAAGGGACACACTCCTTTTATGCCTTCACTGCTCATTCACTTACCAAGACTTGTGGAGTAGCATCACAAGGTCCTACCTCAGTGCTGTTCTGTTGCTATTAAAGAACCGGCCGGCTATATTTCTCTATACTTATACATGGACAGCCTGAGGGAGGAGCCTGTGTGAGCTACATCCTATGAATTTACTTTGCCCTTTTATTATTTTAAGCTATGAAACCTTTTATAGCAAAATAATAACCCAATGCATTGGACAGCAATTGTTTGGAGAAATAAAACTGTGTTGTTTAGAGTTTTTGTTTGAAAAAAAAAGGGTGAGGAACCTAACGTAGTCACCTAATGGTTTCCAGCTATAAAATACTGTTTGAAGGTGGGAAGAGCAGATGAATTGGAGGTTCAGAGCAATGCTGAACCTATGAGGTCTGCAGCACCAGCCAGACCTTGAGGAGACAGGTGGGATATCTACCCATCCTGTATTATTATTGCTTATTTCAGAAGCTGAACAGTAATTGAAACTGTGATGTTGCTTTGAGCTATATATTCCTGGAATGCTTATGTTTATTTTGATTTTTTTGGTTTATTTTATTGAGTATGAATCCACTTATTAAGTAATAATAAATAATTTGACCCACTATCTTGGGTCCTGTGGAACCTTAAACTTGTGTCTGTGTCCTTCTTTTCCCACACCTCTTACACTGGTCTCAGAAGTGCGATTGGTTGAGATACTAGGCCTCAGCAGTGTTTCAACTAGGATATCTGTTAATGTCCAGGAGGACAGCAGATGCAAATGGAGCAAGCGGACAAAACAACTGGAGTTCTTACTCGGAGAATGGCAGAGAAGTTTGGAGTAACCCCTACACCTGGTCTGGGGGATGTTCATCACAAGGAGCCAGCAGCTAAGAGGGAGACTATGGAGGGACCAGAGAAGGAACCTGAGGAGGAAGAGGTACTAAAGAAGGAAATTGCAGAGGTCTCCCCGAGGACATACAAGGTTTATTACGATGGTTATGTTTAAAACAGTTGGACGTGGACAGAAAGAATGAGTCAAGATGGGCAGATACACTAAGGGCAATTCATGCTGTGGGCTCCCGGAACCATCCTCCTGCTACCAACCCAAAGGACATACAATTGACTAAACTGAGTGAATTGGATGATATTGAGGCATACTTAACCACCTATGAATGAGTAGCACAGGCTTGTGGGTGGCCCAGGGCCCAGTGGGTTATCAGACTGGTACCATACCTCACTGGGAAGGCGCAGCTGGCCTATAGTCATATGGACAGCCAACAGGCAGAGAACTGTGATCTGGTGTGGCAGGAAATTCTGCACCGATATGGTATCAACCCTGAAACATACAGGCAAAGATTTCGGACATATAGATTCCATGCCCATGACACTCTGCGTGAAACCTATGTGAGACTAAAGGACTTATGCCATAAATGGCTACAACCGAAAACAAAAACACCGGAGCAGATGTTAGAGATGGTCATAATGGAACAATTTGTACGAGTGCTACTTTCTGATGTACAGATGTGGGTAAAGGAGAACCGACCGGAGACATCCGAGAAAGCCATTAGTCTTGCTGAGGACTATCTTGCTGCTCGTCTGAATCGTCACAGAGGAGTTGTTGCCCCTTCCCCCTTGGTACGACCCATTTCATCTTCTGCTCCTTCTTCTGGTGGGACTTCTTCTGTTGGAACTGTGGGGAACAGGGAAGCTAGACCAAGAAGTCCCTTCAATCCAGACATCACTTGCCACGAATGTCAGACTAAGGGCCATATAGCAAGATATTGTCCTAAAAAGAAAATTATACATACTAACTTAGCCTTAGCCAACTGGGGAAAATTCATGGTGCCAGTCACTATTGGAAAAAGACTGTTTCTGGACTTATTGACTCTGGGAGCAGGCAAACGTTGATAAGGGCTGATCTGGTACCACAGCAACCTAACAAAGGCACTAGTACTGATGTGGTATGTATTCATGGGAACATACATCACTACCCCATTTCCACCACAAACATGCAAATCAATAAAACTGTACTTCAGGTGACAGTTGGTCTAGTTGCAAATCTTCCAGTGCCAGTGATAATAGGACATGACCACCCTGATTTTTCTTCATTGGTTTCTTTGGGGGATGATGTCTGTGCAGTTACTACCAGGGTTAAGGTAAGACAGGAGGAACAATGGGCACAGATATTTCCCTTTGACGAGGACATCTATGGGCCTCCTGGGAAGACACGTAAAACAAGAAGAAGAAAATTTATGTACAAACTGATATGGACTCAAAATAATAGCAATATGGACAGTGATGTGATGTTAAAAGGGATAAATCATAGTGACTTTGAGAAAGAGCAAAATGCTGATTTAACCCTGAAATCTTTTTTCCAGATGGTAGGGAAACATAAAAAGATGGGGCCCAAATACATATTAAAGAATGGTCTTTTGTATAGAGTGTGTATAAAGCCAACTACAGAAGAAGTGATTGAACAACTACTTATTCCTATGAAATATAGGGCTGAGCTGTTCCGACCTTCCCATGATATACCCCTGGCTGGACACTTAGGGAGAGACTGAACACTCAGTAGGTTACTCCGAAGGTTTTACTGGGGTGGTATGCAAGAGCAAGTCACAGAATACTGCAGGAGTTGTACCAAATGTTAAAATGTAGCAACTATTAAACGAAAGGATAAGGTGCATTTAGAACCCCTACCTCTAATAGACACACGAAGGATCGCCATGGATATTTTTGGACCATTGCAGAAAAGTGCAAAAGGCAATAGGTTTATTTTAGTACTATGTGATTACTGTACTAAATATCCGGAAGCCATCCCTTTAAGAACTGTTACAGCTGAGAAAATAGCTGATGAATTAGTTAAGTTCTTTAGTAAGGTAGGAATACCAAAAGAAATATTAATGGATAGAGGCAGTAATTTTTGTTCCAAGCTTTTGAGCCAGCTCTATAAAACCTTGAGAGTAGACACCATATTCACCTCCCCTTATCATCCACAAACTGATGGATTAGTTGAAGGATTTAATCAAACATTAAAGAAAATGTTAAGAAAGTTTGTGGAGAATGAGGGCAAGAATTGGGATTTGTATCTACCCCCTGTTAATGTTTGCCTATAGGGAAGTGCCTCAGTCATCGACGGGAGTCTCCCCTTTTGAAATGTCCTTTGGGAAAAATCCTAGAGGTCCATTGGACATCATGAAAGAAAGTTGGGAGGATGGGACAAAGGTACCTTAACATATATGGCGACAATTAGGCAAAAGTTACTGAAGTATGTCCAAATGGCACATCAGCAAAATACTGAACAGCAGGCAGTCCAAAAGAAAAATTATGATAAAGGGGTAGGTAACAAAAGCTTTCAAGCTGGGGACCAAGTGTTGTTATTGTTACCTTCATCAGACAACAAACTGATGATGAAATGGCAAGGGCCCTATACCATTCTTCGTCAAACTGGTCCAGTAAATTATGAAATAGATCTGCCTGATAGACATTGAAAGAAAGGGATCTATCATGTAAATCTATTAAAACAATGGCATGACAGACCAAAACAAGACCTATATGTTTAGCCAGAGGAGATGCAGAGTGAGCTGGATGCTGCATATAAGAGGTTAGAGAAACAGGGAGGGTTACAAGATTTGCATATAAATCCTGCTTTAACTACCAAAGAAAAACAGCAATTGGACACCTTGTTAAAACATTATCAAAATAGTCTCACAACTGTACCAGGTAAGATTGAAGGTATCATGCACCACATTGAAGTGACACAGAAACAACCCATCTGGCAGAAACCTTATAGGTTGCCTGAAAAGGTCCGGGATGACGTTATAGCAGAAATAAAGAAAATGGAAACATTGGAGGTGATAGAACCATCCAGTAGTGAGTGGGCATTTCCAATAGTAGTCGTACCAAAAAGGAAGGAGGTATTAGACTCTGTCTCGATTTCAGACGTCTTAATGCCATTTCAAAATTCGATGCCAAGGATAGATGATATTATAGATAGACATGGTAATGCCCGTTATATTACCACTTTTGATCTCACGAAAGGCTATTGGCAGATCCCTCTGGATGATTCTTCTAAAGAGAAAACAGCGTTTAGCACCCCAGTGGGTCTTTTTCAGTTTAAGACAATGCTCTTCGATTTGCATAGTGCCCCCGCCACTTTCCAGTGGTTCATGGACCTAACACTATGACAGCACACATCATATTGTGCTGCTTACCTAGATGACATCATAGTGTTTAGCCCTACTTGGTAAACACACTTAGAACATTTGACTGAGGTCCTACTAACCCTCACACAAGCTGGTCTCACGATCAATCCAGCAAAATGTGCTGTTGCCATGCAAGAGACCAAGTATTTGGGATTTATAATTGGCAATGGACATGTTAAACCTGAAATAGGCAAAGTAGATGCTGTAGCTAAATGTCCACATCCCACAACAAAAAAACATGTTAGGTCATTCTTTGGGTTAGCAGGATACTATCGCAGATTTGTTCCTAATTTTGCTACCAAAGCTTCACTCCTAATGAAACTCACTAAAAAAAATAATCCAACCAAGATCAAATGGACACCAGCATGTGAGAATGCCTTTTGCACTATTAAAGCTTGTTTATGTTCATCACCTGTATTATGGAGCCCAGACTTTACGTT
The DNA here is from genome assembly GCA_016271365.2 of Neoceratodus forsteri. Classification (NCBI taxonomy): domain Eukaryota; kingdom Metazoa; phylum Chordata; order Ceratodontiformes; family Ceratodontidae; genus Neoceratodus; species Neoceratodus forsteri. The sequence goes on from CM028135.1 coordinate 815,652,537, forward strand.
ACCTTTTTTAGTGCAAACAAATGCCTGGGACACAGGCATTGGGGCAATTTTATCACAGATTGTTAAGAGGAAGAACATCCTGTCATTTATATTAGCAGAAAACTACATGTACGTGAGACACGATACTTGACAATAGAAAAGGAGTATCTGGCAATTAAATGGGCTATCAAAGCACTTAAATTCTATCTGTGGGGTACAGAATTTGAAGTATTTACAGACCACAACCCCTTATGTTGGCTAGATGTCATGAAAGACAAAAATCCTCAAATTATGTGTTATTTGGCTTTAGAGCCATACAAATTTACTGTTGTACATAGATCTGGTGTCAGCAATAAAAATGCTGATTTTATGTCTCGATTTGGGGCTGAATCAAACATAGGTACAGTCAGACCTCAGGATGAAGCTGAAGAAAGCAGAGAAACACTTGCAGGTGATTCTCTATTCATTAGAGAAGATACAGTATATGAAGGGACCCTGAGGTGGAGCTTTGGGAGAGGGCGGGCTAAAGCTCCATCTCTCCGCTGGAAAGGGGGAGAGATCTGACATAGTGCCAATCATAATTTGAAAAACAGTGAAAGTAAGATAAGAAAGACAAGAAAACCATGGAATTTCTAGTTTTCTTTTGGGCATGGAGGAGTTTGTCATAGTGGACCCCTTCATTCTCTGCTGGGACTCATCTATTCATTTCTCAAGAAGATTACTGCAGTAGCAAACTTCAAATGTTCTTATATATTCACTTTCCCCCTTTTTTTGCTATATTTCCCCCTACAGGAAGGCCACCTGTGCAGGGTTCTTCTCTATCCTTCTTTTTTTTCTTCTCTCTCTTTCTTCCCAGCAAGGATTTGTGTTCCAGTACACCTCCCCATTACCTAAGTATTTAATTGGTTATTATAATACATGGACTGCTTTTATATACTACCCTTTTGTTGGAGAAAGTGTTTACAAATGCCTGTGTGAATCTACATTATTGAGCAACTCACAGCTCGCAGCTTTAGTGTTATTGGAATGTACATGCAGTTTGCGAGTTTCAGATGACCGACTGCTAACTGTCCTAGGGATAAAGAAAGGCTTTACTGGTCAATAAAGAGTACTTAAAAAGAAATAAAATGGTGCTCAAAAGTAAGAATGCAAAATATTGTCCCCATGAAGAGTCGGATTAGACCGGAGTACACTGTGCGAGCTGTCTGTGTGTTATACACCTCCAGCCAATCCACACTAATAATATTTTGCAAACAAATTAAAGGAAGCAGGAGACTTAAGTGTCTGCCTCTCTGTTTGTTAACTTGAAGGACTTTATGTGGATAGCTGAGGTTAGCGGCAGCAATTTGAAAGCTCTTAGCCGCACGCTATGAGGAGATAGAGTGGCGTTTCGAGACACGACTTGCGGTATAAAGAGCTGCATCTCCTGCCTCTCTATCCCTCGCTCCCTTCGTCAGTCCACTAATAGGATGCAGCTATGTAAAAAACAGTACTTTACCAGCATTTTTGGTAGCTTTTCGAGGTTTTAGGATATTTTAATTTCTCTTGAAAGGTAAAACAAATGTTTCTGTATAGGACTTTAGAACATAATACAAAATATTAGCAATGCCAAAATGTCATGCATTTTAAAAGGACAAACTGCTTTTATGCCTTCACTGCTCATTCACCTACCAAGGCTTGTGGAGTAGCATCACAAGGTCCTACCTCAGTGCTGTTCTGTTGCTATTAAAGAACCGGCCAGCCATATTTCTCTATACTTATACACGGACAGCCTGAGGGAGGAGCCTGTGTGAGCTACATCCTATGAATTTACTTTGCCCTTTTATTATTTTAAGCTATGAAACCTTTTATAGCAAAATAATAACCCAATGCATTGGATAGTAATTGTTTGGAGAAATAAAACTGTGTTGTTTAGAGTTTTTGTTTGAAAAAAAAAAAGGGTGAGGAGCCTAACGTAGTCACCTAATGGTTTCCAGCTATTAGAGACTATTTCAAGATGGGAAGAGCAGATGAGTTGGAGGTTCAGAGCAATGCTGAACCTATGGGGTCTGCAGCACCAGCCAGACCTTGATGAGACAGGTGGGATATCTACCCATCCTGTATTATTATTGCTTATTTCAGAAGCTGAACAGTAATTGAAACTGTGATGTCACTTTGAGCTATATATTCCTGGAATGCTTATTTTGATGTTTTTTGTTTATTTTATTGAGTATAAATCTGCTTATTAAGTAATAATAAATCATTTGACCCACTATCTTGGGTCCTGTGGAACCTTAAACTTGTGTCTGTGTCCTTCCTTTCCCACACCTCTTACACTCAGTATATCAGTAACAATGCTCAATACTTACATGGCCACTTCCTCATCTGAGCAGGCGGACACGGGTACAGGTCTCAACACCGTGTCCCCCTGCAGCCGCTAGTGCAGTGGCTGTAGGGTAAGATGCATATAGAGTGCATAGTACATGGGCACGAAGCCCAAACATTACATCTAAACATTAAAGCAGCATTGTCCCTACTTACCAAATTGCCCAGGCACTGCAAAATGAGACACTGCCAGATGTGATTTACTCTCTCTCATGTGTGGGTCCCCTCCCCAGCTGGCTACCCATGACAAAGGGACCACACGCTATCACACACACCATTTTGGATCACTCAGCATGCCCAAGCACCATGTAACCAGCCAGTGCCTTGGGTTACCAGAATCCCATCAGTTGTAGATCAGGCAGGTAGCCTGGGCAGATCCAGAGGGTTTAAAACTCTCTGAAAAACATTACATCATCACCTGCTCAGCTCTGCTGAGGTAGGGGATGATGTGATGGAATTTAGAACTCTCACAGCAGCATAAGCCTCAGTGCTCTGCTGTTGCTTGACTTTTGTGAGTCAATCTGTAGTTGGAGTCTAGAGAGTGAAGTTGAAGGTTCTACAGGCAAGTGATGCTTTGCCAAGGCCACTTGTCAGAGGGAAGGACCCTCAGTTTGTTATTTTCTCACCCTAGTACAGTAACCAATGGGCAGTTTCATGATACATGGTGGCTACCAGATCCTGTGAAGCCCTGAGGGGGTTGAAGATTTTTCACAGAAGGAGAAATGGGACTGAAGGTTCAGTGAGTAGTTTGGGGAAACATCCAGAAGACTGTGAGAACTAACAGAACTGCCCAGGAATGTAGAGACTGTGTGTTTACAAACCAAAAGCAATGGATTTTGTGTGAGAACTGTGGACTTTCAAGTGTTTTTACAAATGCCTTGGGGGGCACATCATGCTGTAAATACAAGGTTCATTTGTTGTTCAGCTATGGGTTGGCTGGTGTCTTGCTAGGAGTCCATCAAGGTTAAAAAGCAGGCTCTCAGAACCCATGCACAAAGAATGTGCTGTAAGGATTCCCCTTGTGGCACCTGTGTGGCTGGAGAATCCATTTTTTCCTCAAATGTAATGGAAGAGAGAATCTAGCTTTGGCCAGAGTGAGCTGACCCCTTACTCCATGTTTCAAGGGGACCTAACTGGTTACAAGGAAGGGTCTAAGGTGTTAACTTAGTTCACCTAGTGGTGCTCGAATTTAGTGCTGTGGAATCAACCACTATAAATGCACTGGCAAAGTCCAGAGATCCTTAATCAAAGGGATGAATGTCCATGGGAAGTGTTCTTTTAAGAAGTATCAGTACTGCCAGAAAGAGCTGTGAAATGTTTTTGCCTGCCACAAGTGTTTCATCTGTGTCACACAGCTACAAACCCTGGGGCACCACTGTATTTCTGTTAACACTCTGTCAGGAATAAAAGCCATACAGCAAAATCTCAAATTTCTAGTTGCGGACATTCCATCTCTGAGTACCTGTGTGAGGTTTTTGGGGCCCCACAGATAGGAGTCACAACATAGCCTGGAACCTCTCCCCCAGACCTGGGTAGAAATAGAAATTTTGTTTTATGCCCATCTCCCTGACCTCTGAGATGCCCATACCAGGTGTTGCCCTAATGCCAGGGGTGATACCTTTTCTGCCAACTGTGGTTGTTGCCTTGTCTGAGTAACCAAAAAGGGGGGTCCAGGTTACAACTATATAGCACAGTAGATGTCCTCCTTCTTCCCCAGCTGAAACTTCCTGGTGCATGCATGCACATCACATGCTTGCATCCTTACAGTCGAAGGTCACTTCCAGCCGCCATGTTAGGAAGGGTTTCACACAGCCACACACTTCGATCAGTGCTGTAATGAGCAGCCGAACAGGATACTTAAACACTTCCCACAACAACCCATACCTGGGAAGGATTAGGATTACAAGTTACCTCCTCTTTTTCCCAATGGGAGACACACCAATCTGCTGCTTTCCCTATTACTCATTTAACTCCCCATGCAAGCAGCCATTTTGTGTACAGACGCAGCAGCTATCTTAGAAGGATCTGTCCCCATGTAAATGTGCAGGACGGGACTCAGCCTTACCATATAAGAATATCATGTATACATAAGCATTTGTATATTCATTACAATACATATTAACTTTACAACATCACTAATTCCCCGTGCACTTCTCTCTGCTCTCCCTTCACAGATTATAATGGCCAAGGGAAGAAACTGCAGAGCCAGCAGCGTGCTTCTGTTACAAGGCAAACAGGGCCCCTGTGCCAGGTGTGCGACCTTGAAGGCTCTGCATGATCCTCACTAGAACTGACCAGTGAGGAGAAACATATGGAAGTGGCAGAACCAGAGCTAGAAAATGATACAGCGACCCTCCTGGCCCAAATGATAAAAGACCAGAGGAAGTTTATGCTGGAAGTCATGCAGCACATGGAAGATATGGCAAAGGACATACAGACACCAATTAACCCAGCACCAGCAAATCTGATAACCCCCACTATCACCCCCCCCCAAACCAACTGAATACTGACGACCTGGACAAGGGCGATAGAGAATCAGATGTGGAAGAAACCATCAATGAGGACACAGTAGAGAAGGACCCACAATCCATGACAGCAAAGCTATGTTCATATGACTGCACACCACCACTGGTCAAGGTCACCAAGACCAGCATCAGTTTCAAAATTCCTCCCCCTCTCAGTGGGAGTAAGCTGATACCTATACTCCAGCCAGCACCGAAGTCAAACAATCACTTCGCTGTCTGAGAGGTGATAGAGGAAGTAATCACTGGCATCCCTGGAGGTAAAAATGAACTTTTCATCTCACTCCAAGGGGGAGCTCTTGCAGGTAATACCATTAGGACTAAGCCACCAGGCGTTAGGACCCCACGGAAAACTTCTAGCTAGCAGTCTATGGTGGGGGACCACCCCTGACATCGGATCTGCCCCAATGTGAGATGTGGTATAAAGGGGGCAATCTCCTGGCACTACCTCAAATTCTTTTCCCCGCCGTCGACATACTAACATCGCCTCCATGGATGCCATCCTCGCAGTTGACCACCATTTTGCACCTTGCGCAGTTTATTGTTCTTTCTTTTTTTCAACCGGTTTTCCTCAGACACGTGCATGTCTTCATTGACCTCTCAGTGGTGGAAGTCGAAGTGCACGTGTGCTAAGTAGATTCCGACGAGGGATGGCCACTCTGCCTGCCTGCTCTTCCTAGGCCCCAACCACCGGCCTAACAACTGCCCTCACTGCCAAAAATTTTACAGTAAAACCCGCATCTGCCGCCTCAAGACACTCAAGGCCTACCTGCTGGAGCAACAAGTGGCCGCCATACAGAGTACCCAGTTGGGACAAAGTTCATTCTCCTTAGCCAGGGAGTCTCCCTCCAAGGAGAAAAGATTTGGAGGGGAAACACCATCATAGAGATAAGGAGAGAGGCAGGTCGGAGTCTCGCCCAAAGTCACCTCACAGGACTTCTGCTTCCTCCACCTCCAGCAGGAGGTCGGAGTCAGTTCCCACAGGTACCACAGCCGTTTCTGGGGTTACATTGAAGAAGACTACCACCTCATCACACTCTAAAGGTAGGGAGTCTTCATCCCAGGGGCATTTGTCCACCCAAGTCCCCTTAGCGCACCGACCCCACAAGACTTCACATGGGTCGATGCAGGAGGGACAGGCATCTGTTTTGGGCAAACCTTCTGAACCCGCCACCCATAAGCATTCTGGATCATCCAACAGGCACAAGGGGTTGGACGACTCCATTGGACACCAGAAGGTCATCAGGTACCAGATGCCTCCTCCACCCGAGGAAAGGGTGATGTCAACCTCTGAAGGTAGACAGACTACCGGTCACTCTGACTCCATGTTGGAAATGCACCAGTTGCCACCAGCCAAAGAGCGACACCAGGGCCTGAGGATACTCAAATGCCTCCTCCTAAGGAGCCGGATGCCAGACCGCAAGGGGGCTTGGCGCCCCCTGACTAGACCCTGTCAGGCCTGATGCCAGAGACACCAGCCAACTAGGTGCCCCAGGACTAGACGTCGGTACCTGAAGAGCCACAGGGTCCGATGCCTGGTCCTTCTAATGTACCAAATCTGATGCCTCCACCTCCAGTCGTCCCACTGGCAGAAGTGGTGGTGCTTTTCAATGCATGGTGGAACACCATTAAAGGGGACTTAACCCCAAAGCCCAGGGATCCATCCCCAGTCCGGCCACCACTCAGGGAACAGTCACCCAGGCAACCTTTCCTGTCAAGAAAGCATCCACCGCCCATTGATGATGACAGCCAGCTGCTAGGTTCAGGTGGCAAGAAGAGGCACCCGTCGTCCATCCCATCTACCAACGGACACCCACCCTCTTCCTCAGGAGAGGATGCTGGAGACTTCTCCTCAGTGTGCTCTTCCAAGGACGAGCTACCCATACCTTCTCCAGATCCAAGAAGAAACTCGCCAAGGTTACCTCCGGATGACCTATCCTTCTTGGACAATTTGAGGCATATCCAAGCCCTGTATCAGTGGGATACAGAGGAGCTGGATCCTGAACGATGCTGTCTGGCAAAATTCCTGGGGGCTAGTGACCCAAAACCCTTAGTCATCCCCCACTGGTGGAACCCTCCCAAAATGTCACGAAATTGACCTGGAAGCATCTGGCCACCACAACGGCAGTACCAAGAAAAGCACACAGGCTCTATAAAACACCCAAAGGTGAGCCTTTCTTAAGCGAGCAACCAAAAGCTGACTCTATGGTGCTCACGGCTGCACATGACAGAGTGCAACAACCAAGGCAGATGAGTGCCCAGCCCCCAGATCCAGAGTCTAAAAGCTGGACCAGATGGGCCACAAGGTCTACTCATCAGCTACCTGCATGGTCAGGTTGCTGAATTTCCTGGCCCACATAGTTACATACCAAAAGTCACTGTGGGCAAAAGCTATGGATTTGGTGGCTAAAGCTCAACCAGACTCAGAGGGCAAGGCAGAGCTCCTAGCTGTCATTCAGTCTGGCATTGATATAAACAAACAACAGGTATCTGCATGAGGAGGCATGCCTGGCTGAGGGTTTCTGGTTTCCACCAGGATCTGCAAGATGCCATCTTGGATGCTCCCTTTCAGGGACCTGTCCTTTTTGGTCAGGAAATGGAAAAACTCATAACAGGACTACAAGATTTGGGCAAGGCGGTGTCTAACGTCCATCGCATGTACAGGTCAGAACCGCAGGCAACCCGGCACCATCCCTTTCAGAAGAACCAGGGACAGCAGGGAAGATGCCAGCTGCAGCACAAGGGAGGCTTTAAAAGAAGAGGCCCGCCTGTTCCTTCAGGCACCCAGGGCCTCAAAAATCCCAAGGCACCTGGACCTCCCCTACCCACCCCCTCTGCAATGGCATGACTCCCTACCGACCCCTCCTCCTCTGAAGGAAGTGCAGGGGGAGGCAGTAGGAGGGAGATTCTCCCTTTACCAATTCGGATGGTCCAACATCACGTCAGACCAATGGGTCCTCCAGATAGACAAGAGGGGATACTCTCTGGAATTTACCTAGATTCCACCGGACAATCCACCTGTCCCCTCCCACTGCTCCCCCTCCCATGCGGCTCTCCTGCGGGCAGAGATACAGGCCTTGCTAGAAAAAAGAGCTGTTCAGAAGGTCCCCTATACCCAAAGAGGCTAAGGGTATTACTCCCACTTCTTCCTAGTCCCGAAGACGGGAGTCCTCTATCCCATTCTGGATCTGAGCTAGCTGAACACCTTCATTGAATACAAAAGGTCCAGAATGGTGATCTTAGTGAGCCTGTTGCCCATGCTCCATCATGGAGACTGGCTTTACTCCTTGGATATGCAGGATGCTTATATGCACATAAAGATCTTGCCATCCCACAGGAAGTACCTTCGCTTCACCTTCCCAGGAGGGCACTACCAGTTAAGGGTGCTTCCATTTGGTCTATCATCAGCACCAAGGGTTTTCACCAAGTGCCTAGCAGTAGTGGCCACAGCCCTCAGGAGAGGGAGTCACTTTGTCTACCCTTACCTGGATGATTGGCTTCTCACAGCTTCGTCAAAAGACCAATTACACCAGATGATGGAGGAGACTTTCAGTCTATTCAAGACCTTGAACATCTCTCTAAATCTGCCCAAGTCACACCCGTGGCCTGCTCAAAGGCTACAATGCATAGGAGCAGTCCTGGACACCATCCAAGGGAAAGCCTTTCTTCCCACAGACCAGGCAGCCAAGCAAAAGGAGGTCGCTCACAGGGCGATGGACTCGGACCAGGTCCCAATGAGGGTGATTCTGCAGCATCTAGGTCACATGACCGCAGCCATAGCCACAGTTCCCCTTGCACATTTGAATATGAGGATCCTGCAGTGGCACCTCAGAGTACAGTGGTAGCAAGGCACGAACGAGCTCGAAGAGCCCATCCGAGTCTCCAATGCGGTCCGTCAGTCCCTAGTTTGGTGGGTCACCCCAGCCCATTGGGACAAGGGAGTTCCCTTCCAGCGGCCCACCCACAACAAATCCTGACTACGGATGCTTCTGGACTGGGATGGGGAGCACATCTTGCTTCTCACCAGATGAGGGACTCCTGGAATGCCATGGAACGGTCTTTCCACATAAACATTCTGGAGATGAGAGCCGTACTGTATGCCCTACATACTTTCCAAGGGATACTCCTTCCTGGGCCCCTTCTGGTCCAGTCGGACAATACCCCAGTAGTCTTTCATCTCAAAAAGCAAGGGGGCGTGCACTCGTACCCTATATGCAGAGAGGCAATAAGAGTATGAACCTGGGCAGTGGATCACAGTCTGGATCTCACAACAGTCCACGCTCCAGGGATCCACAACGTACTCGCAGACAGCCTAAGTCGCTCTCGGTCTCAGAGCCACAAATGGGAACTACAGCAAGAAGTTGCAGACAACCTCTTCAAAAGGTGGGGTCGACCAGAGCTGGACCTCTTTGCATACCTACACAGTGCCAAACTGCCCAATTTCTGCTCACAAGATCCAGGACCTGGTGATTTTTGGTGAGATGTATTGTCCCTCTCTTGGACAAGGAGATTCCTGTATGCCTTCCCTGTTCTTCAGAAGATCATGCTCAAGTTGCAGGCAGAAGAGGCCCAAACAATCCTAATCGCACCCTTCTGGCCTTGGCAGATTTGGTTCCCACTGTTACAACAGCTGGCACTGGAACCACCAGTTCTGTTGCCCCCATCCACTCACTTGCTGTCCCTGGAGTAAGGGACACTGGTCCATCTGGCCCTCCGGTCCCTGAATTTGCATGCATAGCTCCTACGAACTTAGCTAGGGATAGATTTGGAGTATCCCTGAGAAGTGGCAGAGGTGCTCGTGGCAGCAAAAAAGCCCTCTACCAGGGCAACATATGCCATGAAGTGGAAGCGCTTTTGTTTGTGGGAATTCCCCTGTTCTCTGGATCCCCTCACTTGTTTGGTGAAATCTGTGCTGGAGTATCTTCTCTCCCTATCGGACCTGGGCCTTAGCTACTCGTCTATTAAGGTGCATCGCTGTGCGCTGTCAGCGTATCATGCACCACTGAATGGGAAGACTCTGGCACAGTTGGACCTATGCAAGACCTTTTTAAGGGGCATCTTGCATATCAGATCTCCCAGGAGAGACCCCATGCCGCCTTGGGACCTCCTGTTTGTTTCAGAGAAGCTTACCTTGCCCCGCTTTGAACCAGCCGCAAGTTGCGAGCTATGTCTTCTCTCTTGGAAGGCATTATTTTTAGTTGCTATTACTTCAGCTTGGAGGATTTCTGAGCTGCAGGCTCTGATGTGTAAAGAGCCTTATCTTATTTTTCACAGATACAGAGTAGCCCTGCATACAAACCCTAAGTTTCTTCTGAAGGTAGTGTCTGAGTTCACGTTGAACCAAGACATACAACTACCAGTGTACTATCCAGAGTACTCAAAACAGAGGGGAGGCCTTATTACATACTCTGGATGTACATAGTATTCTTTGTTACTACCTTGCCCAGACCAGTTCCTCCAGAAAGACATACCAGTTGTTTGTCTCGTTTGCCCAAAGGAAGGTTGGGGCACCAGTAATGAAACAGATGCTGACTAAGTGGCTCATGAATTGTGTCACATTCTGTTATCAGCAGTACAACAAACCCTTGCTGGGACCAGTTAAGAGTCACTCCACCAGAGGGATAACGACATCCTTTGCTTCACTCAGGGTCAGTCTCCTGCCATAGACTGCTAGCTAGAAATTTTCCATGTGCTCCTAACACCTGACGGCGTAGTCCTAATGGTATTACCTGCTGCAAGAGCTCCTCTCGAAGATCTGCTATTATGGTTAGTTCTTACGTAACTGTACTTTACTGGGTGACTTCAGTCTTGATTGGTTGGGGAAAAACTCGAGCTAGTTTGATGCCGAGCTAGGGAAGCTCAGCCTATCACAGCTGGTCTCCTACCCAACAAGGATTTCGCCGTTAAGCAATCACCAGTCTCTATTAAACTGGATCATTACAAACAGGACTGAGCATGTGCTGGCTTTAGGAGCTCTGCTGGACTTGGTCAGTGACCACTTGCCAGTTTTCTGTGTCTGAAGGGCACGTATGACTAAGACCCCACCCAAGGAAATTCTCTTTAGAGACTTCTCCAACCTTAACACTGGTGCATTATTCACATATCTCTACAATATGAATTGGTCCCCTCTATACCGGACATCAGACATCGAAAAAGCTTTTAATTTCTTCTTAACCACTTTACAGGCTCTACAAGATAAACATGTCCCCTCAAGAAATGAACAGTTAGAGGTACAGTGACCAGATGAATGCACAGCAACCTTTTAGCTTCCATTAGAAGGAGGGATAAATCCTGGGCCAAGGCCAGACATTCTAAGTCTCCAGCGGACTGGGTGGAATACAGAGGACAGAAAAGAATGCAAACAAGCCATATGAACTGCAAAAAGCACCTATTGCAGACAGCTTCTCCAAGCATCTGTAAGTGACTCTCAGGGTTTATGGAGCCACATTAAATCTTTCATGGGGCAGGGTAAAAACACATCAGTATTAGACATGATACTGGATGGGGTCAACTGTAACAACACTAGCATGATTACAAATGCCCTTAACTCCCATTTCTCGGATGTCTCAGAGTATATTCAGCAGATGGGACAGTCACCTGCTACTAAAGCTAGCACTGAAGAAACAGCCTCCCTTCCTTTCAATCTCAGGACTGTCTCCAAAACTGAGGTTCTTCGTCTACAAAAAAACATCCCAGCTTGTAGATCAGCAGGGTCGGATGGACTGCTACCCAGCTTTATAAAAACTGTGGCCCCTCAGCTAGCTGCTATGGTCACCAGGCTTTTCAGTCTGTCCCTGGCTACAGGGTCTGTCCCTACACTCTGGAAGATTGCTAGGGTGGTACCTATCCACAAAAAGGGTGACACCAAGAACATGAAGAATTATTGCTCCATTGCCGTTCTATCAGTTCTGAATATGTTACTTCAGAGAGTCATAGCCACCCAAGTAACTAAATAGCTTCAGCATAGTTTCAGGAAGGCACATAGCACATCCACTGCCCTCATCCAGTTTTCTAATGATGTAAAGATGGCCATGGATAAGGACATGCTAACAGTGGCAGTTTTCATCGACCTCACGAAGGCGTTTGACCTTGTGGATCACCGCGTTGTTAACTAAACTTACTACACTGGGTTTATCATCTTCTACTACCTCCTGGTTTGCAGGCTACTTGTCTGGTCAACAAAAATTCATTCAAGTGGATAAAATCAAATCAGAACTCTCCCCCACTAGCGTTGCCATCCCTCAGGGATCCATACTAGGTCTCTTACTATTCTAGCAATCAAAAAAAGCCTCACAATCCTCCCAAATACGAATTTAAAAAATAGAGTTCCAGACTAAGCAGTGTGCAAAGAAAGCATATCAAATTTATTACAGCTTGAAAAATACACACTGTTAACAAAATATAATTAAATAAGTACTTCCCCTAAACAAAAAGCCCAGTGGTGTTTCACTCCCTGTACTGGAGCTTTATCAATGGCTAATGCTTTCTTTGCACACTGCTTAGTCTGGAACTCTATTTGTTTAATCCACATTTGGGAGGGTTGCAAAACTTTTTGTAATTGATAGTTGTACTGTATTTTAGCCTAATGCAACCACAGCCAGTGGGCAACCTCTTTTCCTGATTTGAACCCTTTCTATTCTCCCTGTTTATCAACAAGTTGCCCACAGTGGCTGGCCCATGCTCAGTCTTACTCTACACGGGCAGCATGGTGCTGTACAACAGTGCCACAGACATGTCCATCATTAATTTGAACCTAACTGAGATTTATGATTGCACACAATCTTGGCTTGGCAAAACAGACTCCTTTTGAACTCTTAGAAGACACTTGCCACGCAATTTGGCTCTGTGCCTAGAATCAAAGCCTGTTCTTCCACTCTTACCATTCCCAGTCCACATGATACACCACTCGATGTTGTAGGGTCCTTTAAGTACATTGGAATTACCCTTGACCCTGCTCTGGAATTCAGCCTCCATCTGTCAGATATCTGCAAGTCTGTAAATACTAAGCTGGGTCTCGTCTATAAAATTAGACATACCCTCACTACAGCTGCTAGATTGGCTATTGCACAGGGTGTCCTGTGGCCAAGCCTTACCTATGGTCTTATTACCTACCTGGAAGCCAACAAGAGGAACTTAAACAAATGGAACATGTGCTATAACAATATTTGCCACTTTGCCCTCTCTGTGTCCCAGCATACCCATCACTGCATTCTATACTCTAGACTTGGGTGGCTGTCCCTGTCTTCCTATCGACTTTACACTACTGGCTGTACAATTGATAGTATTATAAGAACTGTCACACCATCTACGCTAGCCAAGATGTTAAGATGCTCCCCAAAGGCATACCCCTTGAGGTCTGCAGATAGGTTACTCCTTGATGTCCCTAAATGCGACAAAGATGGGTGAGCAAGCATTCTCTGTATGTGCGCCCAAACTCTGGAACTCCCCCCCAGTGACTTTAAATCATGCACAGTCTCACCAGGTCTTTAAGAGCGACCTTCGAAAACTCCTCATTAGCACTGATAAATGCTTGTGTAACTTGACCCTGCATACTACTACTTAACCTGACCTTACCTTCTCTCCATAAGTGTACTTGCACTTAACTTAATTTGTCTCTGACCTGTTCATTATGGTACAATGTTCTAGGGTACCTAATTATTATATTTGACCATTGCTGATGCTTTGTTGATTGTATCACCTGTTGTTGATGCTGATGTTGTCTGTAACTTTCCCGGGTCATGACTGAAAATAGGCAATGCTCTTATCTAGTGCATCTACCTGGTAAACAAAAATTAACTAAATAAATAAATAGATCCAGCAAGAATACCAGTGAGAAGGTCCTGGGCAAGATGTATCCATGCAGGATGACAAACTTAAACTCTGTGCAATACCCCGGCAGTAGACCCAGAGATAGCCTTACTAAGTAAAAAGACAGTACTATCCACTGAAAGATCTGCTGTGCTGAAATACCCCACAGACTGCAAGCTAGACAATATGTTAAAGAAGATCTTTAACTGGCAGGGCCGGCCACCAGACCAGCCACCACTGCAATCTATGCCACAAGGGCTCAAATGACGTGGCTTGGAAGACCTGGCGAAGACCGTTGAACCGAGCTCTTCCCAAGAACACATAACAAATCAGTCAATACAAACAGTAAAGTACTTAGCTGGTATGGCAGTGGATGCCCTAAAAACTAATGCAAGGACAGCTGCACTGGCCAGCAAAGCCCACAGAACCCTGTGGCTCAAACTATGGGAAGTGGACACAGAATCTAAGTCATTCCTACTAAAATTACCAATAAAGGACTCAAAACTATTTGGAGAGGGCTTTGAGCCAGTTTTTAAAGTAAAAGAATGGGGTTGTGGTCTGGGAAAGGACAAGCCACAACAAAGTGCCTACTTCCCATCCTCACAGAATTGGGAATTTAGCTGGAACACAGTAAATTTTTGGTACCATAGACAAAACTACAACACATACAAAGGCACCAACTTCAAGCCACACACGGGGCTGTAATAACAAATTCAGAGGCAAGACAACCTCCAACCGGGGCCACCATAACTCTTTTAGAGGATGCTGTAACAACTCATAATGACTACAATCAAAGCTTAAAAGGGAAGATTCTGCCAGGAGGGAGACATCTTCAGCAATTTGCACAACAATGGATGCAGGCAACTCAAGGACAAATGTATAATGGAAGCGATGCCTCAGGGCTATGCAATTGAGTTCAAGGAAAACCACGACAAAACAGACTCATCATATCTCCAGTATCAAAGAAGAAGGCCACACCAGTACAAATACAGGATGCCTTAAAACAGCTAATAACAAAGAAGGTAATAGCAGAAGTGCCAGAGTCACGACAAGGAAAAGGAGTCTATCTGACATTCTTTATGGTCTCCAAACAGATGGGAGACATATGTTCTGTCTCAGACTTGAAATGCATAAACAAGTTCATAACACCAAAGAAATTTAAGATGGAAACCATCAGGACAACAACAAAAGCAATCCATCAGGGAGACATCTTTTCATCAGTAGACATGAAGAATGCATTCCTTCACATCCCAATATGCTATCCATAATTCAAGTGTCTTAGATTCACAATAATGGGACTACACTTTCAATACCAGGCACTACCATTCAGTCTAGCCTCAGTCCAAAGAGTATTTACCAAAGTGTCGGTGGTAGTAGAAGCCGAGTTAAGAGAGAAATAAATTCACATAGTAACATAATTAGACAACTAGTTCATAGGAACAAAGTCAATACAGCAAGCAGAAAGGGAGACCAACATAGTCATGCAGAATGCAGATACTACAATGGCACAGATGGGTTGTGAACACAACAAAAAGCTTGCTCACTCCCAGTCAACAAATGGAACACCTGGGAGTTTACTGACACAGTCAGTGACCTGGTCAAACCCTCAACAAAAAAACATTGTAAGAACACAAACCCATCAGCTACTAAAAACAAGCAATCCCACACTGTCCCAGATCTTACAACTCCTGGGGTTTCTGGTGACTTGCATAGACCTGGTACCGTGGGCCAAATGAAGAATAAGGCCATTGCAACACCCAGCCATAGAAAAGGCAACTGAAACTGACAACAGTGCATTGGCATCAATTTAAATCCCCTGAACAGTAAGGCAATCAATACACTGGTGGACCATCAAGAGTAAGCTTTCAGTAGGGGTACCACTGGAACAGTAGTTTGAGGACACAGTAGACACCAATGTAAGTCAACTGGGATGGGATGCATCAGCATGCAACAAAACAGTACAAGGCAAATGGTCTGCATAGCAGAGCAAACTCTCCATCAATGTACTAGAAACGAAAGCCATCTACAATGCTCTGTCACACTTCCAACACCTACTACAAACAAAATCGGCTTATCCGATGGGACAACATGTTCACAGTTGCATACATAGCCAAACAAGTGAGTACAAGGAGCCAGAGAATCCAGCGGGAAGCATTACAATTACTCAACTTGGCTCAGATAAACCTTCAACATATCTCAGCCATCCACTTAGCCAGGAAGTTGAACATTATGGCAGACTGGCTCAGCTGCCAACAGATTCACCTAGGAGAGTGGCACCTACACCCCCACATATTCCACATGCTGTGCAGGAGATGGGGCCCTGATCGAGGTAGTAGTAGTAGTAATGATTTTATTCATAAATGAACAGGGAAATAACCCATTGAGTATATAAATATGCTCATTTACTAGAGTCTCCATATAAGAAAAAAAACAATTGTTCCAGTTACATACAAAAGTGTAAGTTAATAACATAAGTAAATACACTAATTACATAAAACACTCATAATACACATAAATTCCTATGGTAGATCTAATGGCCTCTACACTGAACAAACAAATGTTAGTATTCTTCTTGTGATTCAAAGACAAAGACTCATGTGGGATAGACGCCCTCTTCCTACCATGGACATTTCACAGAGTGTATGCATTCCCACTTATTCCTCTGATCCTCAAAATGTTATGCAAATCAGATGGACAGGGTCCACGGTTGTACTGATAACTGCATACTGACCAAGACACCCTGGTTTGCCACAGTAGTATTGATAGCCACAGACCACTGGATACCACACAACCTACAGGACCTGCTAACACAGGGTCTGGTCCATCACCGAAACACACACAGCCTCAAACTGACAGCCTGGTTTCTGAAAGGAAGAGACTGCTGAGAAAAGGATACCATCAGGCAGTCATCAACACAGTACTACAATCTAGGAGATCTTCAATGACAAGAACATACATGGATCACTGGAGAATCTTCATGAGATGATATGTAGCTAACAACATAACAACACATCAGGCATCAGTACTGCAGATTCCTACTGTTCCTCCAACATGACCTTGTCAAACTTCAGTGATAGAGGCAGCCAGAGGAAGGAGCAGTAACACCCTACCAGCAGTGCACCCAGATGTGATTAGATTCCTTAAAACAGCAAACATTATCAGACCAAAGCCCATACAGATCATAGCTCCATGGAACCCAAACCTTGTGTTAAATGCAATGACAAAAGCACCATTTGCACAGATGAATAAAATAGAAATATAGTGGGGATCACTAAAAATGGTCTTTCTAGTAGCTAGCTGCTCAGCAAGAAGGATCAGCGAAGTTAATATCCTATCCCATAAGCAGCCCTTCCTGATGTTCTTTCCAGAGTGTCTCTATGAACAGTACCATCATTCATTCCCAAGGTAGCCACACAGTTCCACCTAAACCAAAGCATCAAACTGTGGTCATTTGACTCAAGATTGCTCACATTGGAGGAGTCACATCTATCAGCTCTGGACATTATCACAGTAATAAGGATATACCTACAAAGAACAAAAGACATTAACAAATTAGAGGGGCCCTTCATCCTCACCGAGGGCCCCAAGATGAGGATGGTGGCATCGAAGTCCACCATAACAGCATGGATTAAGAGAGCAATCACTGAGGTGTATGATGCCCAGAACTGCCCAACACCTAAAGATGTTAAAGGCCACTCCACAGGAGCAATTACAATGTCATGTGCAAAAGTAACCCTGGCATTTGTGGAGGACATATTTATTTATTTTATTTAAAATTTGATAATCAGGAAAGGCACACTGAGCTGAAGCTCATTTCCAGGTGCTACCCAGGGGAATGAATGGGTAGGAAAATAACAAAAGTACAAGCAGTTCAACACAAATATGAATACAGCCAACATAAATTGGATGCAAAACCATATTACAGAAACACAAAGTTACAAATGTGGCAAAACCTAAACAGAGAACTGAGTGAACACAAATAAAGTAACACCAATTAGTGTAGGAGACAAGTACTAGTAATATAAGAGGTGGTAAGTGCATATGGAGTATAAAGTCAGGGAAAGCAGTCAAAGGGAGGGAAGGGCTGGAATAGTAGTAGCTAGGAGGAAAGGCAGGGTAGGGGAGAGGAACAAGCAGTCAGAGCGAGGCAGAAGATGTAGAGAGGACTTGAGGGAGGTAAGCGTGGGAGAGTGACACACTTCACAGGGAAGCTGATGGAGGCAATAGGAAAAGCAGATGTTCCAGCTCTTGAGTGAGGGAGGGGGAAGGAGAAAGAATGCATATCCCTGGATCAAATGGAGTAGGTAGAAAGTCGAGCAGGTGATAAGCCAGAGGAGAGGTAGGCGGGGAGGGTCCCAAACCAGTATTTGGCAGTTAGGGAGATGCTGTGGACCAAGAGCCTGTGGGATAGTGGTGCAATGGAGGGAGAGGAGTAGAGGAGACAGTGGTGAGTGAGGGGAGGAGGTAGCGAAGTGACAAAGAATTTAGAAGAGTGTCTAGTTTAGAGATGAAGTCACTGGGGCAGAGGTGTTAACAATATCAGCATAATCAAAGATGGGAAAGATTGTTTTAATGACAAGGTCATGGCAAGTAGCTAATGAGAAGCAATCTATGCAGCTGCAACATGGTCCACCACACACCTTCATCAAACATTACAGACTAGACATGAATGCCAAATTCTGAACAGGATTTGGCAGAGCAGTTCTACAAATAGCCATGAACTCAAGACTCCTCAAATGGTCACTCTCTACCCCCCAGTAAAATATTTCAGGGCACTGCATGTGAAGAACCATGATGTAATGGCTGTAGGAGTGCTGTAGAGAATGCATTCCACAAATGGAGGGCTTTGCCGGTGTTTCAATGTTGTGGAATAACTCAACC
Organism: Neoceratodus forsteri; assembly: GCA_016271365.2. Lineage (NCBI taxonomy): Eukaryota > Metazoa > Chordata > Ceratodontiformes > Ceratodontidae > Neoceratodus > Neoceratodus forsteri. The sequence continues at coordinate 815,671,091 of CM028135.1, forward strand.
CACCAGTGCTACTTAAGCATGCCTCCCACACTCCCAAATGCTTTGTTCATTTCATCTTGATCGACTGAGCTGCTGTGTGGTTTTTGTGGAGTGCTTCCTGCCTTTTCTTTGCATTTCTGCTTCTTTTTCCCCTTGCCTGTTCTGTTTCCTCTCATTTTGCATCTGCTCCCTTGTCTTCCTTGTTTGTTTGCCCCCTCCCTCTCATTGTCTGCAGCTGTTAGTGGCTCCCCCACCTCCCATTTTGTGCTCTTGTTCTCTGTCCCACCTGTGCTGCTCCTTCTTCCCTGCCTCCCCATTTGTGGTTGCTTTTCCCTGTTCCTTTTCTTTTGCCATCTGTGTCTTTTTATCGTCCTATCCCCCACCTTGAGCTCATTCTCTCATACTTCGTTCTTTGCTGTTGTCCTTTGTTTTGGGCTGTTTTCTTCTGCTCTCTCCCTGCTCACTCCATTTCTCCGTCTTTCTGGGTTGGTGCACAGTGATGTCACCGCCCAGCTTTCCACTGTCCCCTCCACTGACTCTATCCTTCCATCTGAGTGCTCTGCCTTTCCCCTGCTTCACGCTCTTTGCCAGCAATAACCTACAGTGCTCTTTAGTCCGCGCTTCAGATGGAAGAAAACTTGCTTCCAGCGATACAACTTACAAGCTTTTTACTGTAAACAAGCCATGCAGTGACTAGGATTTCGTACTGTTTTCTATGTGGTTTGGTGAATCTCTGCTTAATGAAACCATGGGGATTTAAAGGGAATACAGGACCTAAGTCAAAATCTTCAGAGCAACACTTCCAGATCACTTCCTTGAGAGGATTTGCATACTGCCAGACCTAAGTGGGGGTTCTCCTCTACTGCAACAGCTTGCCATACTTAGACCCTTGTAGAGATTTCTCTCTTGCATATATTTGTACTCTTACTTGTTCATTTCTCCTTCATCTGCATACCAAAGTACTACATCTTCCCCTGAACTCAAGGATATTTATTCTACCAGTATTTATCACCTCTGGACCTATGTGGAGGTCTAGCATAGTTATCTGTTTTCATTCCTAGTGACCTACATGAAGGTCCAGTATCTCAAATATTTCCTCATGTCCCACCTGCATAGAAATCATGCATAACCAAATCCATCCCGTAACCTTCATGAATGTCCACCTTCTGCTGACCTATGTGGAGGTCTCACATCACTATTGATCCATCTCTTAGTGATCCACGTGCAGGTCCCAAGTAATGCAATCTATTTCAGTACCTTTAGACCTATGTGGTAGTCTCGCTCACACGATACCTATCTTGAGTCCTACATGAAGGTCCATCACCTGCTAGCCTACATGGAGGTCGTCTTCACATACGCTTCATCTGTTGGACCTACGTTGGAGTCTCGTCTCCCATTACCTTCATGACGTTTTCTCACACTGCTGCCATTTAGAAAGTGTAACCCAGAAGGTACTACTATACTATCTAGTAATACCATACTATGGCTGCTGCTACTTCAGAAAACTCATTGCCAGACCTGGAAGAAGGTACATCAGAAGCCCCTCGCACTCTACTTGAAATTACAGTGCATCGAAAATGATCCTCCAACTCACACTACTCTTTAAAAGACTAGACCATCCCTCATCTCATAACTGAACGTAAGAAACTAGGTGTTACATATTCAGCTTCAGCTAAAAAGCCAGAACTGTTTAAATTATTTGTATCAGCTAAGTCACGACAAGACAGCTATACTACTCCCTTACAGCCACCTCCTCATTAAGCACCAGATGCCTTATCTAAAATTCACAACTTTATAACTCCACTGGCTGCTTCGATATCAAGTGTTCAAACTCACCTCACATCTCTCGAAGCCCACTTGCCTGTGCAAGCTCCACTTGCTACAGCATTAACAGAGGTTCTAACTCACCTCACCTCTCTTGAAGCTTGTCTTCCTTCACAATCTAAAACACCTTTGCATTCAGATTCAAACACCTCCTAGCTCTTCCCATCATGATGTGGTCTTGCCTCCCATTCCTTCATCCTCCAGCGCTCTATTCACTTCTGCTTTGACTTCTCAACACGATTCCAGTACTTTGCAAGCTGGCACTCCTTTGCCTATGATACTTCCTATACATCTTGTTCCAGGTCATCCCCAAAAAGATATTATCGAAGGGAAAGATGTTAACTTAATCTCCCTCCTCATTTCTTCTCACGATTCCCTCAAGAACACATGTCTTATGGTGATATTTCAGTATTGCTACAATCTAAGGACCCTAGGCTTACAAAGAAATTAACCATTCCAGAATGTGTCATCACCTTCAGCCTCTATAGAGACATCATTTGCTCCAGATTCCCTTCCAGGCATCAGGAACTGGACTCTAATTTGTACCTCTTAATGGATTTGGGAATCTGATATGGTGGCACTTATTTCTAAGACTACCATCTTTCTTTTTCTTCCAAGGCAGCAGCTGCTCTGGCCCATTTTAATACGAAGCTCAACTGGGCTATATTTGATAACGAGCTATTTTGCCATCATTTTGCAGGTCAACAAGCCCTTTTCTGAGTTCCTGCATACTACGCCCTCTAAATCACCATTGGAATATCTTTTAGGGGCTGACACTAACTGAATTAAAATGGGCCATAACCTACCATTGTGGTCTCTAGCCCTAATCAGTGCTCTCACCACCATAGCATAGTGTTGGATAGTAGAGACCCCCCTAGACCATAAGGCAATGGGCTAATAATCTACTAAGTTGCCTAAAAATAGAGAAGGCCCAAAGCACTGTTACAGGAAATAGCAATTTGACAGAATTTGGTATAAGTTGGAGCAAGCTCTTGAATCAGACATTTTTTTGTAGGTGAGATGAATATGGTCCACTTGGACTGAGGTTTGACTTCTCTGAGAGTCCCAGTTACAGTGGACATCTGTAACAACCCCAGGTGCTTGCACCTAGATAATGGGAATCCCTCTACTCCCATCTGCAAGTGAGCTCCACGAACTGAGTAACAACAGAGTATCCTAGCATGTTACATACCTCATGATGTAGCACTGCTTAATGATGTAAACAAAAACAAGACCTACCATAGTTCAGCATCCATATCTGTTTAGAGCAAATGTTGCAATGCCCTTTAGTGTTTTTGATTAATATACTGTTTGATGATCTTTCAATAAAAATGTTTTACAAAAAAAACCCACCAAAACAAGACCTTTCCTGACAGCTATGCAGCTCATTTTCCCATTTTGCTTCTCCTTGTTGTCAGTCTCTCAACTGTCTAATCTTCCTCAAAATGACTCATCTGGGGACCCAGTTTCTGTCTACTCAACCTTTACATGCACAATTACTAATCCTGGCATTCTTCCCTGTACCAGTCACGACAGACGTGGTCATCCCGTAAACCCACATGGGAAACAAAGCTTTCTGCAACAACTTCAGTACTACTGGCTGTGCAGTCCATGGTTGTCATTACCTTCATATTTGCAGTTTTTGTAGTGAAGTCCACTCCAAAACCATCTGCCCTCAACTAAAACAATGACAATTCTGTTTCTCTTCTGAAGTGGATTATTCCATCCTTCCATCTTCTACAGACGCTCATCCAAATCCAGAAGATGTTCATATCAATACCTCAGAATCTAACTACCATTGCTCTCAATTCTATTTCATCATGTGGCTCACCATTTCAGACCTACGTGGAGGTCTCAAACCAACTAGACCCACATGGAAGTCTCGATCTGTTGCCGATACATTCCCTGACTCCTCTCCTCAAATATCCCGATTCTGTTCCGGCCAACTAGCATAGAGGTCCTGAAATACACTCCCATTCAAGGAAATCTCAAAACAAAAGCAACTTCAGCAAGGCCACTACAACATCTACCTGCAGAACTCCAAAGGACTGAAATATCAGTAATGTCAATCCCATGCATTTCAGTTCAGTCTCTCCCACCCAAGTCATCCATCCAATCACTGAGTACACTTTGGTCTAGCACTCAGATTATCTCCTCATAGTATGCCCAGAGGAAGAGTAGTCTGCTAGCCATGGTTCCTAAAAGGTTCCCCCCATCTCCCCTGCTACTCTATCTCCCTGTACTCCTCTCACCCAACATTCCCACCCTTCCTCAGCACTTACTCCCACTGTGATGTGACTCTATTGTTCATGATCCCTCTCTCACACACCCTCTCCCTGCCCATGGCTTGAAGCACCCTTCCTGACTCCTTCTACTCTACCTATACATGCCCCTCCCACCTTTTTCTCTCACCCTACCCTCTGTTCTAGTTATGTCTTCTAATTACGCAGCTTAGCAATGCTCCCTATCTCACTATATACTTGCCTTTGCCCTCTCCCTCCCTTCCCCTTATCCCATTCTCAATCTTCTGCCCACTGCCCAACTTCCAATACCACTGCTATGACCCTGTATGTTATTTGTCATGACAATTAGTACTCTTATCCTTGTATGTATTCTGAATTTTGACCTGTTTGACATATATGTATTTATGTACTGCCTACATGTATATTGTACCTTGTCACTCTTGACCTTATGACATTTGATTTAACCCTTTATGCATTTACCATGCACTGTATTTTTCACTGTATTATTCACTGTATCCTCTTTTGTACTGTTATACTATATTTCCACCTAGATGTCCACCCAGGACCAACTTGTAAATGATCTTGCTCAATGGTGTTTTTCTCTTGGTAAAATAAAGACTGATTTCCTCTCCTGCATGCTGCCATTCATAGTCTCAGTGAGTTGGAGGAGGTTCTCTCGCTACTTTCTTTTTTCCTTCATTTCTGCTTCACTCCCAGCTTCTCAACAAAGAGTGGGAATGTGTAAGGCCAAAACAGTTCATAATACATAAAGTTCACACAATCACAAGTTGTTCCCATGCAGTGGATTAGAGGGCTTTGTACATGGTTCAATGTGGGAGAATAACTCCACTCACCAGCACTACTTAAGCAAGCCTCCCACACTCCCAAGTGCTTAGTTTGTTTCAAGACCCCCCATCCTCCCCACCTCCTCCTTCTCCGGTGCTCTTCTCACACTTTATGCTGGGCTTTCATTCCTGCTCCGCTCCCAGCTTCTTGACTAATGGTGGGAACAAGTAAGGCCAAAACAATTCATAATACATAAAGTTCGCACAAGCACAAATTGTTCCCACACATTGAATGGATGTTTACTCACCTGGTGAAGATGACTGTGGGAGCATTCTCTACAGCACTTCTGTTAGACCAGCCTGCTCTGTTGTCCCAAATGAAGACACTCACTACTACCATGACAGATAAGGGAGAATGTATTATGTATTATGCACTAATATCACTAATGTACTGATGTGTTCTATATTAGAGCTTAGTCAGGAATCTCCTGTTCAACCTAATGCCTAATGAGTTAGCCAGAAATGTGTATTATTGTCCTAGAAGGATGTTTAATGATAGCTGTGAGATTAACAGCCTAACATAACATGATTACATAATTATATAATATTCTGTGGTCTGTAGCACCACCTATGTTCTGAAGTCAGTATGCTTAGCCTAGGAAATTAATGAGAAGAACCCTATTGTTCTAAGTTAGTTAGTCAGCAAATACCTATAACTGATACAAAAGGTAGCAGTCCCGGGTGTAGGTGCCCATGTTTTGACCAATGGTACACTGAGTACAGAGACACTCTGACATATGTAAGCTTGTTACTCCGGTAACCGGATGTCTATTATCTGCAGTATATAACCTTAGTACATGGCTAAGCCCCTTTGGGATCCTGGAGCACCCAGCTTCCACACCAGTGTATGACTATCTCTGTGTACCAATTGGTAAGATTTAGCTTCTGTTTTTATACTATTACTAAGATTTATCTTAGTACTTCTGTCTTTGTACTGTTACGAGGGAGGACTAAAACTAATTTTCTGCACATCTGTGTTAGTGGCATTTTACCTTCAAGCTTATCTCCTGCAAAAATCTTACAAGTGGTGACTGTGAGTTCAGGACCTGATTGTGACAAAACAATAACCACTTATTCAGAGGTGTGTGTGAATTTTGGGAACGGGAAGATAAAAGTGGCAAGGGAAGAAACATTTTTCTCAAACCAGAGAAGTGTTTACAGCTTGCTTCTTGCCTTAAGTGCTGCTTGGGCTTCAGGGTTACCAATTGTGAAGAGAAGCAGCTCACAGAAGTTTCCTGTGATAAGAAACTGGGCTGAATACCAAGCAGATTTAACCTGTCTTTAGCAAGTTTAGGACTTGCTTCTGCTGTCAATACTGAAGCCTTTGGTGAATGAGTGTTAAAACTCTTGTGCTCTACCATTCATTTATTTGCATGGAAAAACCCATAAGGCTTTGTCCTATGGGCTCTGTGACTCCAAACGTGTAACTGTCTAGCAGGGAGAGTACAGCATATTCTGGACACCACACTGGGCTTCTTGCCTTGTGCAGAAAGGGGGCAGGTCAGTCAAAAATGTTGATCAGTGCTGAATTAAAACTAGATATCACTAACTTTTTAACATCTCATGGGGGGTGGGCTGATTTTGCACAAAATGCAGCATCTGAAAATCATCCAGTACAATATATGTGTTCACTGCACTTGGAATCAAAACTAACGGTTAAGAAGTATAACCGTAAAGGTTTAATGGTTGCAGCCTTATGTGCTGCTCTCAAAGCAGTAGAAGCAAGGGCATCAGTTTTGGAAACAAAGCTGGAATCCATGCTATGAGATAAAGTCAAGCAACAGGAGGCCTGGGAGAAGGAGATGGAAAATCAAAGACATGTGACACAAACAGAATTGTGTAACACTCTGTCAGAAAAGGACAGGGAAGTTGTTAGATTGAGGGAGGAATGTGATAAAATGTATCATGACAAGAAGCAGGCATTGCAGATGAATGGTATATTGACTGATGCAAATGATGAATTAAAGTATGCAAATGATGATTTGCTGAGAGAAATGGATAAGTGTCAGATGCATTTGGAAAGGGAGCTTATTGAGAATCGTGACGTTACTGCTGCATATCGAGTTTTACAGAAACATCTTAGTACAGGACAGCATGTAGGTGTGAAAGAAAAACATGCAAAGTGCAGGTAGAGGTATGCACAGTTACATCAGCAGTTTGATATGCTGAAGGGGCATGCCAAGGCATTACCCTTTACTCCACCCATCAACCTGATGTCATTACCCAGTGATGACAAGAATGATGAGGATGACAATGACATCCAAGATGGCAGTCCATGGGACTCCAGAGGGCGGCAACCTAGCCCACCTCTGATAGCTGTCTTAAAACCATCTGACTGGTGTGAGGTGGAGTGCCTGATCAATGACGCAGTTAAGAAGGTCAGCATCCCAATGGTTTTGCAGGCCATGGCAGCCCTAGTCCACAATGAGGTAGGACAAAACAGCCCCATCCAGGGCGTGGCCAACATAACGGCTAACGCTGTGGTGGAAACCATCATGGCCCAACCAGAGAGAGCCCCCAACATCCTCCAGTCAGCCCAAGCCATTGCTAATATCGCAAATACAGTAGGCCGAATGGGAACTAGCAATAATCTGAGTGCTCATTTGGAAAAGGTAAAAAGCCAGTGTGAAATGTTTAGCCTGCTGGCTGAGCAGCAAGTTCAGGTTTTGAAATAGACTGTAAAGCCTACACTCTGGGCCAAATTGCCAAGCGCAGTACGCAGTTTCACCCAGGTGAGGTTTGATGACATCACAGCGGCCCTAATGCTCATGCACTACCCCAACCAAGTGGGCATGTCTATAGCCTACAAAGTCAAACAGTTCACGAAGGAAACCCCTGATCAGTATGACAGTTGGTTCTGGCTGTCCTATTGTACTGGAAAGGGAGCCGTGAATAGGCCTCAGACAGGGAATCACTAGAGTACAAAAACTTGTGTTTTGAAAAACATGTTACCGGCCATCTGGGACAAGATAGGGGCTTCTATCATCCTGAGAGCAGACCTTTTTACCAGAACTATGGAAAAAATGGAGCGTGCATACCAGCTGTACGTACGAGATCTGAACGCCGGACAGAAGTTCAAGCTGGCCGTGGTGCAGCCTAGTGCTGAGCCGGCTATGCAGTACATAATGGAAGGTAAACAAAAAGCCCAGACCCAGGCCTACCATCCCAAGAGACCAGGTAACTCAAAACAAAAGCGGGATAACTGGAACTCTTACTAGCAGGGCCAAAGCCTGAAATGACCAGGCCCTAGCTACAAGGAGTTGCAGCAGGAATGTAACCGGCCCCGAGAGTTTGAGACCAAAGTGAACTCCAAGGCCAATAGCCTCCTACAAAAGCTGATTGCAGCTCTTGGCCCTGCAAGTGTTCCATCTGCGCCTCTGTGCCAGGAAGATCTGGAAGAGGCCCAGAAGACTTGAGAGTCTCCCTACCGTGAATGTACCTAGATGCTCCAGGATGTACAGGCCTCACAGACCCTTGTCCCATCCAAGAAGGAGGATTCCGAATGATGGCGTCAGGCCCCGGTGCATATCATCACTACCCTGGTGATGGATGAAATCTGCCGATCATGTGTAGAAGTGTTGGTGAGGGGCCATCAACAGGAACTACTTCCAGACACGGGAGCCATTGTCTCTTGTGTTACATCAAGAGAACCCAAAGTCATCTCCATGGTCCACTGGAAGGGCAACTTCTGCCCAGACCTTTGAAGGGACCGTGGTTACCACCTACTGATCCAAACCCACACCAGTCATCATTGGTACCTTGGCGGTGGAACATCGTTTTGACCTCATAGTTTTACATCATCACCAAAATATCTTGGAAATTGATTTCCTGTCACAAAATGGATGCGTAGTTGATTTAGCCAACAGGCTATTATTCCAAATATGTGGACAACTCCGCATGGTACTCATCTCTGACTCTCATGTGGTGGAAGCTGTGGTCCTCAAGAACAAAGAGTATGACATCATCATCATCATCATCATACAACGTCATCACAAGCTGTTACCTCAGATCCAACCAATCCTGGAAAGGCACAAAGAGGTCTTTGCCAAAAACTAACATGACTGTGGAAGAATGGACACCCTCATCCAGATCACTGGGGAGGATCCACCCCACCAAATGCAATACCCATTCCCCACAGAAGCCTTACCCTCATTGAGGGCCACCACTGACTCACTTGTCCAGCAGGAAGTCATAAGGCCTTGTGTGTCAACAGTCAATTCACCCATCTGGCCTGTAAAGAAACCCAACAAAAGTTGGAGACTCACCATTGATTATCACAGACTCAATCAGGTGAACCCTGGCTGTGCCCCAACTGTGGCATCTGCCCCAATGTGCTCAAACTTCTCAAACCTGAATACCAGTGGTTCAGTACCTTGGACATCTCCAAAGGATTTTGGTCCCTACACTTGGCCCAAGAGAGCCAATACAGATTGCCTTCACCTTTGAAGGACTTCAGTACACTTGGAACTGCCTTCCTCAAATTCTATAATAGCTCCTCCCTGTTTCACATCTACATGAAGAATGCCATCAGTGGCTTCTCAACACCAGAGTGCCTTCTACAATACATGGATGATCTTCTCCCAGCCACAGTGGACTTGGAGCAGCACCCGGAACTCTTAGAAGACCTCCTGACCCAGCTACAGAAAGAAGGCCTCAAGTGAAATCCTTCAAAGATACAGTTGTGTCAACCAGAAGTCATATTTCTGGGCCTGAGCATAACTGGAAAAGGAAGAAGCCCTACTGCCAAGAAGATTCAGGGCCTACAGGATTTGCCATTACCCACCAGTATGGCAACCCTCAAACATTTACTGGGCATGGTCAGCTACTCCAGGGACTTCATTTGCAATTTTGCACAAAAGGCCACTCCTCTGTATGAACTCCTGAAAAAGGATGTCCCATGGCAATGGGGCTATGAACACACCCATGCTGTCACTTCTCTAAAGAGGGCCTTGGCCTCTGCTCCAGCATTGATCAATCCAAACTCAGAACTTCCATTTAATTTGGAAACTGCGACATCTGGAGTAGGTATGTCAGCAGTTCTTGCTCAAAAGGCCAATGGTACCCTGTGGCCTGTTGCTTATGCTTCCCAAATGCACTCCATGGTTGAGCTGAAGTATTCCCTGTGTGAAAGGAACCTGCTGGCAACCTTTTGGGCTGTCAAACACTTTGTTTACATAATAGGGTTTTGCCCAATTATGTTGCACACCAATCACACCCCTACCAACTTCCTATTGAATGATAGGATCAAAGGTGACAGTGTGTCAAACACCAGACTCGCACATTGCTCTCTATTACTTCAAGATAGAGACATCACCATACTTCCTATGAAAATGCCATCCATCTTGGCACACAGTCTCCTGTACCAAGGAGAACCACATGATTATGGCCTAGAGCTACCAATTCTACCTGAACCAGGCCCATTTTTCTAAGCAACAGAAAACACATTAAATGACACTACCGTGCGTCGTGTCTGCACAGATGGTTCTTCCTCATATGATGGGGTTCAAACTTCAGGATTTGGGGTCTTGGTCCTGGTCCCCACAGTTGACACCTCTGAAGTGTCAATCAAGTGGAGTGTCAAGTCACCACAGTATGCAGAACTTGCAGCTGTTGCCTGTGCATTAGAGATCATAGATGGGAAAGGAAATGAGGATACCATCATCTTTTCTGACTCATCTTTGGTGTGCAACTCTCTGACAGAATTCCTTCCCTTTTGGAAAGCCTATGATTTTACCTTCTCTGAAGGTACCCCAGTCAAGTACAAAGACTTGTTCATGTACATTGTCAACAATGTATATTCAAACTGTATATTCACAAAGTGAAGGCCCACTCCAAAGTTGAGCCCTTCCACCACTACAAAGACAGAGCTGACTCTTTAGCCACAGAGGTAGCTCAGGAGGGGCTTTATGGCAAATACCTCCCCCCACTGCAACATCCATGGTAGATGTAAACAAGAAAACCAAAGAAGTCCTCTGGATTTGATTGAGCTACAGCTAGCTGACCCAGAGATAAACAAGCATTTGTCAATGCCGAATGTTGTCTTGCTGGCATTGGCATTGGTATTGGTAGTGCAGGAGTTAGAGAGATGCATAATAGTAATGGCAGTGAAGTATGGAACTGACACCAACCCTACACCACACTGCAGAGACTGACAGGCATTGAGGTGTGCCTTTGGGTCGTTGGCCATAACGCTTATGCCATTTCACCTCACCCTACCCTGCAGACCCCATGTCGCATTGTGCCTTGGGGTCATCGGGCCTTACGCTCACTCCATTCCATAAGGAAATACTTTGAAATGGGCATAGTATAGGAGAATGGGGTGAACTTCGGAGCCGAAGAGTCTAAGACACACCTTGATGCCTGTCACTGGCTGTAGGGTGGGGGTGGGGATGGAATGGCATGAGCAGTACAGCCAGCAATCCAAAGTCACACCCCTGACACCTGTCAGTCTCTACAGGGTGAGACGTTATGGTTAGAAACCCTAATGCTCCAGGCATTTGTTGGTATTTGCACTCCAAATTTTCAACATGGGCTTTTTGTTACCCCACCTCATGAAAGCATTTGGGACCTCTACTCATGAACAGTGGCACTGTGATTTTGTTAATCTGTCCCAAACGTTGATTTCCCACATTTCAGGCAGGATGCTAAAAAAATGACAGTTGCACCATTCATAAGGACGTGTGAAGAAATGGCAATGTTGAAAATCTGGAGTGAAAATATAAAAAATTCTCGAAGTTACAAGCGTTCATGAAAACTGCGCGATGCACGCTCATAACACAGTCATTTTGTGGAATTTGTTCACCAAATTTTTAACATAGGCATTTTGGGACTTCTGTTCATGAACAGTGTCACTGTGATTTTCTTAATATGTCCCGAACATTGAGTTCCCACAGCGACCACGCCATTGTACACCAGATATGCGAAAACACATTTCAGGCAGGATGTGAAAAATGACAGCTGTACTGTTCATAAGGAGGTATGAAAGAATGGCAATGTTGAAAATCTGGAGTGAAATTATTACAAATTGTTGAAGTTACAAGTGTGCGTGGAAACTGCGCAATGCACGCTTGTAATACAGTCATTTTGTAGAATGTTTTCACCAAATTTTCAACATAGGCATTTTGGGACCTCTGCTCATGAACAATGTCACTGTGATTTTCTTAATTTGTCCCGAACATGAACAGCGACCGTACCATTGTGCACCAGATGTGCGAAAACACATTTCAGGCAGGATGTGAAAAATGACAGCTGTACTGTTCATAAGGAGGTGTGAAAAAATGACAATACTGAAAATCTGGAGTGAAAATATAAAAACTTCTCAAAATTACAAGCGTGGGTGGAAACTGCGCAATGCACACTCGTAACACAGTCATACTTTGGAATTGTTTCACCAAATTTGCAAAAGAGGCTTTTTGGGAGCCCACCTCATGAATAGTGACATTGTCATTTTGTTACTTGGTTCTGAAAGGTAATTCCACGCAGTGACCACAAAATCACCTTCTGGGACCGAATAATGAAATGACAAAGTTCATGAGGTGGGGTCCCAAGAACCCCATGTTGAAAATCTGGAGCCAAAAGTTGCAAAAATAGTCGAGATATCCAACTAAGTTGAAACCTCCCCATTTATGCTATTATACAGCTAACCGGTATTTCTTCAGTTCACGGTCATCTTTGAAGGGTGCAGATGTGTTCCTGCTCCACTGAAGAGCATTGTGCCGGGCTCCAGAGGTAAGTATGGGGTGAGGGGGGTGTGGGGAGGTGGGGTGCGCACAGGGTGGGTGCAGGTTGGGGGAGGAGACCCGACAGCGAAGGACCATTTTCTTTGTTTCAGGAAATCAAAATAAAATTAATGAACACCGCGGACCGTTTTCTTTTTTCACAGATGTAAGAAAAATGTTGGGCACACTTAGGTGGGCTCCCAGTGTGCCCCTTGACTTTGGGTGGTGATGTTAGCCACACTGGGGTGCGCTCCCAGTGTGGCACACAATGAGGGTGGGGTGGGGGCAGGAAAATGCTGATGGTGATCGGCTTGGTAACATAGAGAGACACACTGGGGTGGGCTCCCAGTATGCCCCAAGACTTTGGGGGGTGATGTTGGCCACACTGGGGTGGGATCCCAGTGTGGCACACAATGGGGGTGGGGTGGGGCAGAAACATGTGGCGATCGGCTTTTGAACACGGAGGCACACTGGGGTGGTTCCCAGTGTGCCACACAATCTTGGTAGGGGGTTAAACATACCAACAGGGGTATTGGGCACCCCTGAAGTCAACTTTCTGGGGACTGTGAGAGTCAAAAAGAGAGAAAACTCTTGGCTACACCTCCAAAAAGGCACAATAAAAATGCCATGAGCTAGCATACTATGATAGCAATAATTTAGTGTATATAAAAGCTGAAGTAGTACCCCCCACCGAGGATGCCATCTGTGGGAGGTGCTACTTCAGCTTTTATATACAATAAATTATTGCAATCATAGTACATTAGCTCATGGCATTTTTATTGTGCCTTTTTGGAGGTGTAGCAGAGAGTTTTCTCTCTTTTTGACTTTCACTATTGGATACTTGTGTTTCGATGCCTCCACTTTTCACCCTGTAGCCTTGTTTCTCTCCTGGGGACTGTGAGAGGCGGATGGTGGCAGCTGCTGCCATGTTTATTGCAATGTTTCAGCAGGCAAGGCATGCCCTGCAATAACGGGGCACTCCCTCATTGCAGTGGTGAAAGTCTTTCAAGTTGGTGGCAGGCTTCTGAATTGCTGTCATAGACAGTGTGCTCATTCATTGGTGCCAAAGAGACCAGCCCAAAAAAGAAGTGGCACCACTGGCCACAAAACACGGCCGCACCTCCACAACCTGCTACTTCAGCAAGCCATCACAAAATGCTACTTGCACTGTGTGCACAAGACAACATAAAAAGAGGTATATTAATAACTCTCCAGAGACATAGAAAACGAAATGTCTACAAATAATTCATTCAAAAGACATACAGACAAACTCTATCTGTCCCATGATCACAAATTGATTTTCTGTCACTCACGTGACTGGAAATTCTGGGCAATTCCCAAATCACTTCTTCTGAAGTCATCCATCAGGTTCATGACACCCGTACAGGTGGACACGACAGGCCAAAGAGTGAAAACCATGGGCTGGTGGCCTGGTATAACCGCGATGTCCAGCATAATGTGGACAACTGTCTCACCTGTGCACAGAATAACCCAACTCCAGGCAAGAAAAATGCCAAACTTTTGCCTCAGAGACATTTTGGCCCTTGGAATGACATCCAGATTGATGTCATTGGACCATTGCCTCGTAACCCTAGAAACAATAACTTTGCACTCATGATTACTAACCTATTTTCCGAAAGAGTTAAAGCCTTCACATGCAAGGCCCAAACTGCAAAAGCCACTGCCAAAATCTTGGTAGAACAAGTATTTACCAGATGAGGCCTACCTCTCAAGGTAGATTCAGATGAAGGAACAACTTTCACAGGTGAACTTATGCAGGAAACTATGAAGTTATTGTGAGTTAGTCAAACATGTCACATACTGTAGCTTACCATCCTCAGTTATCAGGACAAGTAGAAAGAGCAATAAAGGCAAATTACATAAAGGCAATGTTATGTAAATTTGCTACTGATACTGGAAAAACTCTGGATACTTTGTTGCCCTTACTCCTAATGGCAATTAGAGCTACCCCTTCAGCATCTATGCAATGTACACCTTTTGAGGTAATGACTGGTAGACAAATGAGATTACCCGAACATTTGATGATTAGCCTCAATGCCCCTACTGCAGGCAGAGTGTCAGCAGACACCTTTGTAACTCAACTGAGAGACAACCTAGCAAAAAACCATTTGTTCGCTGCAAATAATTTGAGTCAAGCCCAATTGCAATCCAAAAGTACTTTGATACAACAGCCAAAGAAGTCGACTGGCAAGTCGGTGACAGAGTCACGATTCTCAAATTTGCATCTCCAGCACATGCATTTGTGTACAAATGATCAGGCCCATTTGACATCATCAACAAACTCAGCTCAGCTGTGTACCAAGTACATCTCGCTGATGGCAGAAGAAGGTCACTAGACAAATGGTACCATGCAACCAGCTGAAGCTGTACAAAGGAGCCTAAATCCTCCAATCTACTGCAGTGTGGTTGTTCCTTCCTCCACCCCCAGGGGAAAGGAAACCTTTGTAAGCTTAACTGATTCCTTTTGTTTTCTGTTCTCAGCTGCTGTAAAAGTCAAGTAATTTGAAGATTGATGATTAATACCAGATGACCACTGATGAATGCCGGAGAGAAGCTGATGTGAAGACACTCCTTCATCCGCCCCCGGAGGAAGGAGCACCATTTATTAACAATACCTTTTGTTTCTATTTCTTTCCTTTTCTTAGCTCCTGTAAACCCAAACACTGAAGAGTTTGGTATTCCAAGATGGGACCCTCCAGATGTCACCTACTTTTGATCCTGATGTTCTTAGATCTCTAGCCTAGAGATCTGGCATTGATCCAGTGGACCCCTCACCAGAAGCTTCTGCAGAGGTAGGTCTTCCATTAGATACTCCAGCATATGAAGGCATACCAGACCCACCTCCGTGCTTTTCTTCATGCCATGAACCCCAATGACACCACATATGCCCCTTTACCTGGATTGACCCCTCCCCCCCGGTGTTGGAATTAGCATTGATTTACTTTCTACACATGTTACTGTTCAAGCATGACAGGATGCCTACTTAAGTACATTTACAACTGCACCACATGTGTCTACTTCTTGATGGACAGCAATTATCAGTTGCCAGCCTTACAAAAGGAACTTTTAAAGGCCAGTCCAATACCCGTATTTGCCCTAATGGAACTTTGTGCATCGGCCAAGTTACGCTGCAACAAACAAGACTTCACAATCTCACAGCAAAGCAAACTCCAGTCTACAATGTACCTGCACTGTAGGGCACTAGGTATTGTGTGGAGAGATAAGAGGAGGGCATGGGGGTGTGAACAGTGGAGGATGAATGAGGGGGGCCACTGCATTGGGGTAGTGAGATCCGGAAGACGCCCGGGGTGAAATGGAACGCGGTCCGCTATGTCTGGTTTCCATACCCAAGGGCACTACAAATGGTGGTAGGCAGATAGTCCAGGCGGCTCGAGAGGTTCATCCAACTCGGGTGGTGTTATGTAATGCTAGGTCCATTAAAAATAAGACTGCAATTATTGCAGATCTTGTTAGATTGGTGGACCTGGCTTGCATCACCAAGACCTGGCTGGATGAGAACTCCAGCCCCGTTTTGGAGGCTGCAACCAGTTGGTTGAAGTTGAACTCTGATAAGACTGAGGTACTGGTTGTGGATTCGGGTCGCCGGACAGGAGGGTCGGGTGTGGGTTCGCCCTCTGGACTTTTTCTGGGGGGCATGCCACTCCTGGTGTCTGAATGGATGCTAAACCTGGGGGTAATTTTTGATGAAGGGCTGACCCTGCATTCGCAGGTGTTGGCTGTCATCAAATCCTCATTTTACCATCTGAGGACTATCTCCAGGATTAAGCACCTTGTTCCATCTGGTGACCTTCCTACCCTGATCCATGCCTTTGTGACTTCTGGGTACTTGGTGATACACTGCCCGAGATTGGATCGCAAGGGGGGGGGTAGTGTTCTGTTTCAAGACCGAACTTAACCTCATGAATGTACCAGTTGGGGAGACTGAGTCATCTGAGTGTACCGTAGTAGCAGGTGTAGGCTGTAGGATCATCCTCGTCTACAGTCCACCAGGAGACTTCGTCATTGACATGGCATTTGAGTCACCCAGACTGATGGTCCTGGGTGACTTCAATACCTGGGTTTGACAACGAACTCTCACAATATGGTCAACACTTCTTCCAGTTGATAACATCTCTGGGCCTTACACAGGTAGTTACCACTGCTACTTATAGTCATGGTCACTCTCTTGACTTAGTCTTCCTTCTGGGGATTGAGGCCTCTAACTTGGGGGTGGAACCGTTTGGATGGTCTGATCACTACACCGTGGGGTTTAGTTTTAGCACCCCCCTATGTAGACCTACCCCCGTGGAGATGACTCGGTACTGCCCTTTGCGAGATATAAATTCTCAAGGCCTAATGGAGGTGCTAGATCTTTCATCCCTCTCAGAGGCAAACAGTGACCCAGAGGCCCTCATGAGGGCTTATAATTCGGCCATTGTGGTGGCCCTGGAGGTCATTGCTCCTGTCCATGTTTGTCCTCTCTCCCTTCACCCTTGATCCCCATGGTTTGATGGGACTTTGAGGGAGATGTGGCGACTAGGACGAAGGTTAGAGCATTGCTGGCGGAAATCCACCTTTGATGCTGACCACCTTAGATTGATGGACCATTATCAAGTCTATCAATCTGTAATCACCCGTAAGAAGGCAGGGTTTCTGTCCGGGGAGATTGCAGCTGCTCAAAACCGACCTGCTCAGCTGTTCTGAACTGTGGACAGGCTGTGCAACCCAGCCTGTCTAGAAGTCTGGAAAGCTTTTTCACAAGAAGAGTGCGATAAGCTTGCACGATTTTTTGCGACTAAAGTGGCTGACATCAGGGTGGCGTTCTAACCAGCACACTCTATGGATGTTGCTGTGGATCAACACGGGGTCACTAATCCTCGGCTTTCTTGGAGTACCTTTGTCAACCGGTTTTCATGGATGTCATGCGGATTGTCTAGAGTGTACGCTCTACATGCTGTAGTTTGGATCTGAGACCTACCTCCTGGATTGTGGGTTGCATTGATTCCATCGGTCCGGTCCTAGCTCAGATAGTCTGGTGCTCCTTACAGACAGGTGAGTGTCCAAGCTCACTGAAAGAGGTGGTGGTGACACCGCTCTTGAAGAAAGCTTCTTTGGACCCAGACTGCCTTGAAAACTACAGGCCAATCTCTAACCTTCCCTTCTTAGGAAAGGTGATTGAGAAAGTAGTGGCCACTAAGCTGGAGAACCATTTGACCATCCATGACATCTATGAACCCCTCCAGTCCAGATTGCGAAAGAGGCATAGTACTGAGACAGTGCTGGTTCGGGTGCTCAATGATCTCCTGATGGCTAAAGATCAGAAGAGCCATTCCATTCTGGTCCTCCTGGATCTCTCAGCAGTGTTCAACACTGTGGATGATGGGGTTCTGCTTGATCATCTGAGGTTCATTTGGTACAGTCCTTGGGTGGTTTACATCATTCCTCACAGGAAGATCTCAGAGAGTGGTGTCCAGGGTTTATTCCTCGGACCCAGTCTCTCTATCATATGGGGTCCCTCAGGGCTCAGTGCTGTCCCCCATGTTGTTCACAGTGTATATGCTGCCCCTTGGAGACACTGTAAGAAGGTACAGTCTGAGGTTTCACTGCTATGCTGATGATACCAAGCTCTACCTTTCTTTCGCACCCGACCAGGATGGAGCTGTCTCGGTTTTTAATAGCTGCTTCACTGAAATCTAGGAGTGGATGGATGACAGATGGTTGAAGTTGAACTCTGATAAGACTGAGGTATTGGTTGTGGCTCGCCAGACAGGAGGGTTGGGTGTGGGTTCGCCCTCTGGACTTTTTCTGGGGGGCATGCCACTCCTGATCTCTGAATGGATGCGAAACCTGGGGGTAATTTTTGATGAAGGGCTGACCCTGCATTCGAAGGTGTTGGCTGTCATCAAATCCTCGTTTTACCATCTGAGGAATATCTCCAGGATTAAGCACCTTGTTCCATCCGGTGACCTTCCTACCCTGATCCATGCCTTTGTGACCTCGTGTTTGGACTACTGCAGCTCCCTATACCTAGGGCTACCAGGGGTGGAAATCTGCTGCCTACAGCTGGTGCAGAACTCGGCAGCCTGGCTTTTGATGAGATCATGTCGGTCCTGTCATATTTAGTTGGTGCTGCGTGGACTGCACTGGCTGCCAGTTCAGTGGCAGATTACCTTTAAAGTCGATCTTCTGACTTTTAAAGCTCTACACAGACTGGGCCCAGACCATCTGAAAAAGCTTCTGATCCCTTACTGTCCTGGGAGATTGCTCCCCTCAGCTAATGAAGGGTTGCTAGAAATTCCAAGGGTGTGTTTGAAATCTTCTGGGGTGACAGTATTTGGGTGACCAAAGTAATAGACCAGGGAGGGGCTGTGGATATGACCTACCTAGACTTTAGCAAGGCATTTGACACAGTCCTGCACAAAAGATTGATAGTCAAGTTAGCCAGCCTGGGAGTGGGTCCTAGGGTGGTAGCCTGGGTAGCAAACTGGCTGTACAACAGGACACAGAAGGTAATAGTGAATGGAACACATTTCAAAGAAAGGGCGGTCACTAGTGGAGTACCTTAGGGCTCAGTACTAGGTCCAGTCCTCTTTAACATCTTTACAGATGACATTGCAGAGGGTCTGGAGGGAAAGGTATGCCTCTTTGCAGATGACACAAAGATCTGTAACAGAGTTGATACACAAGGTAGGGTAGAAAGGATGAGAAGGGACTTGGCAAGGTTGGAGGAATGGTCAGACATATGGTAACTTAGATTCAACGCAAAGAAGTGCAAAGTAATGCACCTGGGAAACAAAAACCCAGGAGAAGAGTACACAATAGCAGGGGAGGTACTAACAACAACAAAAATAGAAAGGGACCTGGGGGTAGTCATATCAGATGATCTAAAGGTGGGTAAGCAATGTGAGAAGTCAGTAAGGAGAGCCAGGGGGATACTGGGATGCATAGGGAGGGGCATCACAAGTAGAAAAAGGGAAGTGGTTATCCCTCTGTACAGACAGTTGGTGAGACCCCATCTGGAGTACTGCATGCAGTTTTGGAGACCTCATCTACACAAGGACATAGACAGGATGGAAGCAGTCCAGAGGAGGGCAACACAATGGTGCAGGGTCTGCATCAGAAACCATATGAAGAGAGACTGAGAGAGCTTAATATGTATACCCTTGATGAAAGGAGGGACGGGAGGACATGATAGAAATGTTCAAGTACCTGAAGGGAATCAACAAAGTCCAGGAGGGTCGCATCTTTCAGAAAAAGAGATGTGTAAGAACAAGGGGGCACAATTTAAGGATAGAGTGGGGTTGGCTCAGGGGTAATGTGAGGACATTTTTTTTCACGGAGAGAGTGGTGGATGCATGGAACCGCCTTCCTGGAGAGGCTGTGGGGTCTAAAACAGTGGAGGAATTCAAACATGCATGGGACAGACGTAAGGCAATTATAGTGGGGGGTGGCAGGAAGTAGGCTGTTGGTTAACTAAAATCTGCAGCTTATCCAGTAGGTAGGGAAATGGGCAGACTGGGTGGGCCAAGTGGTCCTTATCTGCTGTCAAGGTCTATGTTTCTATGTTTCATTTATGTATGCCGCCCCTACCCTTTGGAATTCTCTACCCCCTCGGTTACATGAGTGCACGACTGTGGAGGGGTTTTAAGCAAGCACTAAAAACTTTTCTGTGGTACCAAGCTTTTGGTGATTAATTAATGAATGATATCAATTTGATTATATTGTTTGCTGCTGAGATGTTTGTTTGTTGATACTGTGATTTTAATATTGTTAAGGCACCTTGGTTTTTGAAAGGCACCATACAAATCAAGTTTATTGTTATTATTATCATTATTATAATAATAAAGACTTTTGCACACATTTTCATAATATAACTGTATGAAAGATATGTTATAATCTCACAATCGCCCTTTTTCTCACAGTGACTTCAGTTAATAAAAACTCTCCTCTTCAATGTCCCACCTTGCAGCCTGGCCCAGAGAGTGGCCTGGCAGCAACATCGATACCTAGAACTTTAATTAACAATATGCAGTACATGCACGTGCCAGTGGTACTGAACCTCACCCACTGGAATATGATGGAGTTCGGACAACGTGGTTCTACTAACGTATCTAATTTTCATTCTATAATGTTGTTAGATTTAATGGCAGCCTATCAAGTTAGGGCACAAAACCCTGTAGCAGGGCACCACACAACGGAACACCAGGAAGTGTTCTGGCCTCAATGCCATAAGCGGTTGTTGAGTACAGTGACTGGAATTGCTTGCACTGTTACTGGTTTATTTGGCTCAGGAATGTCAATTCAGAACCGTGCTGATTTGGCCAAAATTCAGAGACATAACAATCTCTTCAATTCTAAATTAGCAGATAACGTGATCACACTAATGCTACATGGTACAGATGGTCTCTCACAAGAAGAAAGATTTACAGTTTACAATATGCATGATAGAGCATGTTTATTTGATAAAACTCATAATAAAATGGACCAGTTGATTGCTTTGAATAATAAAGAACTGCATGAGCAGCACACAGGCAGGGAGATAATATGTTCAGCCTATGGTAATTTTGCACTTAACACTATCATTAATCTCTTCCTGATCTGGAATCAGGGCAGATCCCAGATTTGATCCAAGATAAGCCTATGGCTAAATGGTATTGCCCCCACTGCACTTCCCAATCTTGCACTGTGAAGTGTATGGACAAGACTATATAATTTTCCCTGGCCACTGCGTGAAATGTGGGTTACGTTACACCCCACCAAAATCAAGAATCTTGCTACACCGCAAACCATTGTAGCATTAAGGACACAGTATATGTCACCTTCATAGTTTCTCTTCCAGTTTTCAACAAGGATTCTTCAGTCTTTGACAAGCTTGCCATTATCCACTTTGTGGGCCATCTTGAGGGCAGCATCTACAGAGAACAGATCAAATTGCATCCACTGCTGGTGTTTCATCCTCGACTTCTGGGTTGCTCCGCATACAGACTACTGTGCTAAAAGAGGATATCACTACCTTTGCAGGTGTGATGTATTTGTTGTAACCACGCCAGTTTGTGGTTACTCTTCTGATACAATGGACTGATCACTAGAGTTGACTAATGACCTAAATGACACTTCAAATGACTTTGCAAAGTCTTCTTCAGGTACAGAGACTTTCTCTGAGTCAAGTGCAACCCAGTTCCAATGCCTCCAGCACTGCTTCCAGAGATACCTCTTCAGATGACATCCACACCAGTCGTATCATAAACACTCCCATCACCTGCCCTGTCCAGCTCACAAAGTGGAGCCTTCCTCAAGTTCAAGTGACCTACAACTCTAATGGACAATACTGTGTTGTTGCCAATCATCTAACTTTCTCCTGTGGAACATTATCTTGTGACATACCTTTCCTGAACTTCTGCTTCATGCCTCAGGAATTCTCTATTACAGGCCACATGGTCATCACACCAGTTCTCACACTGGAATGTGATTATATCGATAATGACCCTGACTATCTGTATGCTATAGCCCAGTATTTACCTGTGTTTAACATGCATATTGATCCACTCACCTGGAACCTCAAATCTCTACTAGAGAGAAAGGCTACACATTTAGTTCACATAAGTAACTATGTTAGAAAAGTAGGCAATTCATTAAATGCTCTTTTCCATGATGGTGACCTCAGCACCACATTGACAAATAGTTAGTTAGACTTGACATTCAAAGATTTTGTTCTATTCAAGTTTTTCTTATTATTTTCCTTGTTCTTACCTTGATCTGTTTACGTAAAATCTTGACACAGCATTGTAATTAATTGAAGTTTCTGTATAAATCACACTCAGTAATAAAATAACTTACCTATCACACTAGTTAGTATTGCCTTTTGTATCCAGGCAACAAAGTGGAGAATATGTTAGGCCAGCCTTCTCTGCCGTCCCATATGAGGACACTCACTACTACCATGAAAGACAAGGGAGAATGTATTATCATGTATTATGCACTAATGATCACTAATGTACTGATATGTTGTTCTATGTTAGGGCTTAGTCAGGAATCTCCTGTTCAGCCTAATGCCTAACGAGTTAGCCAGAAATGTCTATTATTGTCCTAGAAGGACATCTAACGATAGCTGTAAGATTAGTAGACTAACATATCATGATTATATAATTATATAATATTCTGTGGTCTGTAGCGCCGCCTATGTTCCGAAGTCAGTATGCTTAGCCTAGCAAAATTTATGAGAAGAACCCTATTGTTCTTCTAAGTTAGTTACTCAGCAAACATCTATAACTGATATAAAAGGTAGCACTTCTAGGTGTAGACACCCATGTTTTGACCAATTGTACACTGAGTACAGACACACTGATGTCTGTAAGCTTGTTACTCCAGTAACCAGATATCTCTTATCTGCAGTATATAACCTTAGTACACGTCCAAGCCCCTTTGGAATCCTCGAAGTACCCAGCTTCCACACTGGTGTATGACTGTCTCTGTGTACCAATTGGTAAGATTTATCTTAGTGCTTCTGCCTTTGTGCTGCTACGAGGGAGAAATAAAACTAATTTTCTGCACATCTTTGTTAGTGGTGTTTTAACTTCAGGCTTATCTTCTGCAAAAATCTTGCACTTCCAATACCTCCTTGATGAGACTGAACTATTGCAGAACCAAGAAGAACAAGGCTATTTACATTCTTATTTACATCAACACTTTCTTTTCTCTTTGAAGGAAAATTATCTAGCATCTATATTCAGGGAATACAGAATCTCGATAATGATACACAGTATTTACCCTTATTATTTCTTATTGTTTATTGAAACCAAGTAGCACATATTGGTTAGCTAGTCATATGATTACTTGGCAAATAACACAATTTAGTTACAGCTGTGAAAGGCATCAAACTGAAGACACCTGAGAAGAATAGGGGCTAAGGGGCTAACTCAAAAGTTCATCACATGTACCTTGCCAGACTATGAGGTGAACATGGTAAACCCATGATGTAATGACTGTGGAAGTGCCATAGAGAATGCTCCTGAAATCACCTTTACCAAATGAGTTAACTTTCATTCCAAGTTAGATAGCCAGTCTTTTGTGCACCACTACGAGGGGAAGCAGCACTCTATAGAGCTCTCTGAAGATCTTGGAGAAATGTTGTCATTTTTATTTTATTTTTTTTTATATACTAGTGTGACCCCAGGCAGGTTGGGGCTACCTGGTGACAGGCATTACACCAAAATTATAAAAAAGGTGTCTGTTAAGCTTTAGCTTTCAGATCGGCTAACCTACAAATTTCTCTTTCTGGTCTTGAACAGCCTGAATGAAGACGACTTGCCACTGGTATGGTGTAAATTTTTGCCCAATATTAATTGCCTGGGTCACAGGCCTGTTGGTATCTTTAGAAAAGCAAGATGAAGATTCACATCCAGGTGCTTAAGAGGAAACCGGTACAAGGAGCAGGTTTGTCAAACCTCAAAACTACACACCAGTCCAAGTAGCCCTCCACTCAGAAAAATACCGCTGCAACGGCTTAGATGTAAAAATGAAAAAACTTTATTTATTACAAAAATACACTGAAACATGGCAGTGAAGCTAAAAAGACTGTAATCACCAGTCACCCCAGTGCTTCAACAATTAGTCTTCGTCAGGGGGGCCTGTTGATTAAGACTGACTGTTGAAGCACTGGGTGACTGGTGATTACAGCCTTTTTAGCTTCACCAGCATGTTTCAATGTATTTTTGTAATTAAGTTTTTTCGCTTTTGCATCTAAGCCATTGCAGTGGCATTTTTCTGAGTGGGGGCTACTTGCACTGCTGTTGGTGTATTTAGCCTGGTGTCACAGGTGAGAGAATTTTTTATGGATTAATTTGGCAGATTCCTCCTTGCTGCATCATTCTCTAGCACATTTGGACACCATTAGACCAATGTGTTAGTGGAACTGTAAGTTTGTGCTCTGAGGTTTGTTATTTTCTCTGTTTCTGGCTGTTTTTATTGTGCTGGTATTTGCTTGTTTATGCTCTGGGGACTGCAGTGCCATTTTTGGCGAGGTCAGGATGGCAGTGCCGTTTATTGCGCCTTTTAGTAGGACCCGAGCATTGGTGGTGTTAGTTGCTGATGTAGAGCCAGCCCTTCTGAGCTGTGCCATCTTTTCATACACTGAGGCACTGGAAGAGCCTGCAGGAGTGTGCAGATCATTGTGCATGTTTCAGGCTCTCTATGTGATGTCAGCAAGCTGCATGCATGCACACTTTCCAGTAGTGCTGCAAGCACTTCACTATGGGCACAGCAGTGCTGTTTGCCTAGGAGCACTATTAAGCATTTTTTTAATATCAGGAACCGGACATTTTGGTGTGAGAGAATGACCTAACCCCAATTAAGGGGCTATTTATGCTGCAGTTCTGGGCAGACAAAGTAGCGGGTCTTTGCTTCACACCAACCACCACTTTTTAACTTGGACAGACTTGGAGTACTATTTAAAGACACAGTACTTTTATTTCATAGAAAAAAGGCACAAGGACAGTGTTCCTCAGGCTTGGGGTATCATTTTAAAGCACAGTGGTCTCTATATTCAAAAGGATAGCACAGCACTAACTGAGAATAGTGCAATCCTGTGGGGCAGGTGCCACATTCAAAAGCTTCCAAAGCAAGGTACTAATCTAACAGTGCTATTGACTGGAGTATAATCCTGTGCCCATGCAAATGAGGGATCCCCTTTGCATAAGAGGCACATCAGTATATACAGTGGTTTTAACAATGCTAAACAGCCTCTGTAACAGCATAGTTCCACACTGTCAAAACCCTACTCTTATACCTGAACACAGTGGTAGGGGCCCTTCCCCACTGACCAAGTGCCGAGTAGTAGACTGATAGCAGGAGCTGTCAGTTCCAAGCACCTTCACCCCACTACCACCACCAGTTGCCACTCCTGGCAACTTGGAAAAGAATTCTTCCATTGATGGACAGTGTACCCCCACCCCAACTGTTGCTCTTGGTGACCTGTAAATAGTAGAAGTCCCACATAGGTGGACTCAAGGCCTCCCTCCCATTCCACCTGCTCAGGACAATCCACCACACATGGTCACATTTTGCACCCACTCACCGATGCCACCCACTAATTCAGCATCAGTGACAGTGCCCAGCACAGCCCTCCATTCACCTCCTTGGCCAGCCACCACCTGAATGTCAGGAAGTGTGTGTGTGCAATTATTGTAGAAATTAGAGAAAGTCTATCAAACAGGCGGTAAGCAGAAGGCCATGCTGTTTGCCATTACTATGCCAACTAGACTGGTGGCATTGGTGAGTAAGGGCAAGAGGGGGCTGTGAGGAGGAGGGTCCTGAGTGGGTGGGACAGAAGAGGGATCAGTTAGTCATTTGGGGGGTATGCTGTCCATCAATGAATGACTTCAACAGTTTATAGGTTGCCAGGAGCAGTGACTGGGTGGGGTTACACTGCCCACCAATGAGGAACTTCTATTATTTACAGGTTACCAGGGGCAGCGATTAGTAGGTGGGATGGGTGGTACTCTGTCCACCAGTGAGTGACTTTCACTATTTGCAGGTCACTAGGAGTGGCAGTTGGGGAGGGTGGCTGTACAACTCTGCACTGGCATTGTGAAGCATGTTAATAAGCCCATAATGGGCTATTCTACTGCTGTAGAAATTACAGACAGTCATTCAAACAGCTACTGACCAAGGAGGTGAGTGGAAGGGGTGTTCTGTTCATCATTACTGATGCCAGCTCAGTTATTGGCATTAGTGAGTAGGAGTAAGAGGGGTGTATGGGGCAGAGGGTCCTGAGTGGGTGGGACAGAAGGGGGTTCATTTAGTCATTTGGGTGTGGGGGCACACTGCCCATCAATGAGGGACTTCTACAATTTATAGGTCACCAAGAGAAGTGTTAAGGGGGTTACACTGTCTACTGATGAGGAACTTGTGTTATTAACAAGTTACCAGGAGAAGTAATTGAGTGGGGGCACACTGTCCCCCAATAAGCAACTTTTACTATTTACAGGTTGCTAGGAGTGGCAGTCGGGGGGGGGGGAAGCTGCGCAACTCTGCACAGGCACTGTGTGGCATATTAATGAGCCAATAATGGGCATGCAGATGACCCCTAACGCCTTGCATGCCCTATGGGCTCAGCATGTCACAGCTGAATATGTCTCGCAGGAGCACTGGCACTGTCCAGTTTGGGATGCACTATCTTCATTCAGCTCCTGCAGCCTATGTTTAGTAGGAGGCTGTCAGCGCAGTGCCTAGTCACTAGACAGCATGCTCCAGACTCTGTCTGAATATTGCCCCTGAGCCTGCTGTGCACTATCTCCTACACAGTGCTACTGGTCTTAAATATGGGGCCCAATATCTTTACATTCTCACAAATTGCGCTGGAATTGACTTTTTCAGGGATACTATGCAGGCATGCTTGTGCCTGTACATTAGGGTTGAGTTAGAACTTTAATGTTAAACCTTGATTTTTTCACATTAATAACTCAGCCCCCTTTCAACCAGTTTGCACAACATTTGGTAGGCATGAAGTCTGGGCCAGGGTCTCAGGATCCTGAACATTTTGTGTCAGTTTGTTTGGAGGCAGCCAAGTTACTAAGGTGCAAAACTGCTGAAATACACACACACACCCCCTTTTATTCTCACCAGTAATTAAAAACGTTATTTTTTTTACCTATAGAAACATAGAATTTTATGGCAGATAAGGAGGTTTGATAGAGTCTGGCCTTAGGTACATGCTTTCACAGCAGGTTTGACGTTTTTATCTTATATGGTTTTTAAAATATAAGTTAAAAACTGTGCCATTTCCTCAGCATGCTCTGTTCAAAAAATTAATGTTCTAAGGATATTTTTTTTTTGCATTAGCAGTTAGAGTGAAAGTGATTTTCCTCAAACTGTTTTTATCAGCTCACTGACGAAAGCAGTATGAAGGAATGAAAAGTGATTTCTTTTAAAGTGATTTCCTTCACACTGGTTTTGGGCGTTGGCAGCAGACAGGGACCCCCAGCACCCAGGCAGAGGAGAAAATGTTTGATTTGGGTCTGGGAGCCTTGAAACAGGGCAGGTTGTTAGTTAATGCCAAGTTTTTACACATGCAGTATCCATTTCAGCCCCATCACCCTCCCCACCCTACTCTGACAGCACCCAGGGTCACCATGTGTGAAGGAATAATATGTTATCAGCTCCCACACTGCAGTGATTCTTAGCCTTCTAGATTTACCAACTGGCCAGAATGGCAGTTTCTCGCTCCAGTAGTACTTTGTGTGGCAGCATGCAAAACACTCCTGGGACAAGAAACTAGAATCCAGGCCCGGCGATTAAATGAGAAAGATGAGGATCGCTGCACAGCATGGGAACTTCTAAAAATACTAACACATAAATAAGGTGACTCTGGGAGTGGTGGGGAGACTTTTGGGACTAAGCCGGGTTGGGGTGGGATTTACCTGTTTTACTTTTTAAGGTAAAGCAATAGAAGGCAAACTGATAGGCAGGAGCTCTTCCAAACAGCTTTTCAAAAAAAAAATTAAGTTCCATGGAATTCTGAAAAGCATTCTGCTGAATTTAATATAAACTGTGGAATAGTTTTCCATAGTTTATTTCATCCATGGAACAATTTTTCTCAGTTTACACTGAAGAGTCAATGTAAATTGCAGATTTGTGAGTATTTTTCACAGCTTATATTGACTCTTTTTTTTTGATGTATTATTTCTTCCAAGCTCCCAGCCTCTGCCTTCAGTTGTCCCCCAGCACAGCCTCCCCCAAAGGTTAGACCCCCTCCCTTGTGCACCTCAAGACTTACCCTTTGTGGTAGGGTGGTGGGGAGCGACTCAACCCACCCCAAACAGATCCATGCCAGGAAGGTGCCTTCTCGGAGGTGGCGCGCTCCGGGGACCACATCATCCAGCTGGAGCTTTTTTCCACTTTTCTCCCTTGTGAGGAAGCAGGGCATGCAATGACACCCGCGGTGAGAAGCATGCTGGTGATGAAGTGTCTGCCTGTCTTCCTCCCTTCAGTTGTAGCATCAGCGCACTGGCCCCCAGCAGCCGCTAGGGGCCAGTGGAGTGCCGACAGCTAGTGTCCCCCCCCGATGTACAGGCAACAGCAGAAGACAAAACCAGACTGTTAGGAGAACATGGTTTGGGGTATTCCAGTCAGGTGTGGGGCAGTTTTCAGTACTTTCAAAACTGGCAACCAGAGATATTGGAGCGTACTCTGGATTCAGGTTCAATCACAACAGAGTTGCCTTTGCTTGTAGACATAATGGAGGTGCAGCCAGGAGAGGTGGAGCTTCACAATGAAGATATATGGGCCCATCTCTGCCCCAGTCACTCAGGGGACAAGTGCAAAACTTTTTCCGGGGATGTGCCCAAACCACGGCAGATGCTTGAGCTCTGGAGATCTTGGCTCTTGGTTATGCCACAGAGTTCTTTACCATGCCCTCAAGTGACCATATCTTTCAGTCACCAGTATCTCCAAACCCAGTACAGAAACTGGGGGAATCAGACCATGCACCACCTAATCCAGATAGCAGTAATCACCCAAGTCCCACACAATGAGAAGTGACAAAGATTCTGCTCCACCTACTTTGTACTAGTCCCCAAGAAGTTGGGTAATATCATCAATTCTGGACTTAATTAAAGAAGTTTGTGAGACACAAAATATTCAAAATGGGGAACGTACAATCGACATTATCAGAACAGTACAACCGTGGGACTACCTAGCAACTTATCAACTTGATGGACACTTATTTCCATATTTCTATACCCAGGTCTCACAAGACATTATTTATTGAGCTTTTATTGACCAGGTAAGCACACTAGACACATATATGCCTATTTTCAGGTACAACCCAGGAGGTTACAGATATATACAGACAGCGCAAACACATAACATTGAGGAGGCAGCAACATAATAGAAAAAGGCAACAATGGATAAGTAATACAACAGGTTTAAACAGTTTAAACATTAGTTATAATTTTACACAAGCATAGGCCTAGAGAAAGCCATACTGAGTGATAAAGTATACCACTCATTAGGGGCAGGATACCTGAAATTAAGTGCAGTTACAGGCAGAGTTAGATTTTGAGTAATCCCATAGGGAATTTCTAAAACTGCGAGGAACAACACTACAAATACCGATTGCTCTACAATGGCCCCAGGGTGTTTTTGAAGATGCTCATAGAGCTGGTGACACCTCTGAGACATGAAGGTCATCATGTATACCCTTACCTGACTATCTAATCAGAGCCCCCACCATGCAAGTGACAGTGTGGTCAGTGGCCAGAACTCTGGAAGTCCTGGAGATGCAAGACTGGATAGTTAACAGGGAGGAAAGTCCTCTGATACCATCTCAGAGACTAGAATACCTGGGTGTGGTCTTTCAAATGGACATACAGAAGGTCTTTCTCACTGAAGACAGGAAGGAGACTCTGATCAGAGAGGTTCAACTGTTTATGCTTCATACAGCTGTGTTTGCTCACAAGCTTCTCCAGGTTTGGGTCTGATTATGGCAGTAGTAAAGTTAGCTCCATCTGAGACAGCTTCATAACAGTTTGCTTTCTGTATGGTCTCTAGTGTCGGAAAGTTAACAGGTTCTCATTTGGTTACCAAGATCATACCAACAATCCCTGTCATGGTGTGAGGATCTTGAGAATATCCACCAAGGAAGCTCTTTAGCCTACCCACAGAAGATGATCCTCACCACAGATGGCAGCCTGTTCGGCTGGGAAGTGGTCCTTTACCAGATCCCTGTACAGGTCTGATGCCCACAGGAGCAGAAACTACAGATAAATGTTCCAGAAATCCAGGCAGTGATTCTAGCACCAATGCACTTCTGGGACTAAGTTTGGTATCAGGTGGTAAAAATGCACTTGGACAGTGTAGTGACCATGGTATACATAATCAAGGAGGTGCAACATGCTCAGAGATGAGAACGGAGGCTCCAGTGGATGGAAAAAAAATTCTGCTAATGCTAACAGATATTCACCTTGCAGGTGAACTAAATGTACAATTGGATTGTCTAAGCCTTGAGAGAGTTCACCCAGAAGAGTGGACTCTAAACACAAAGGTTTTCTATCTACTGTGCAGAAAGATTCAGACTACCCCAGACGGACCTGTTTATGTCAAAGAAGAATGCAAGGTCCCATGATACTTCAGCCAGTTTTGGTGCCTGTCTACCTGTTCTCCCACTTCCACTGTGTCAAGAGTACAGTGATCAAGAAGTGTCCTACAGATAACCCCAGAGTTGCCAAAAAGACCATGGTTCTAGGATAAACCTGGCAGTTCTGATGCCATTCTATCTCTCTTGTCAGAGTGATCTGCTAGGACAGAATCTAATTCTGCACCCAGATCCAGAAGTGATGCAATTGGCAGCCTGGCTCTTGAGAAGAAAAGGCTCCTAAAGCAAGGTTTCTAAGCAAAAATGGTGGATACCATAATGTCTTTGAAGAAGGTTTCCACTTCAGTAGATTATGACAGGATGTGGAATATTTTTTCAGAATGGACCAGTTTGCGGGACTAAGCCCACAAGGGAAACCGTTCAACAAATCTTACATTTCTTGTAATCTAGAGTAGACAATGTTCAAAGGTATTTAACTGGAATGGAGCATTGGGTGAGTGGAGAGGTAGTTAGCTGTAGGGATTGTGGTGTATTCGTCTTCAAGGTTAGCCTTAGAGAAGGGGACACTACCTTATTTGCAAGATCTTCAGGAAGCTTGGCTGGCAGCAGCTAGAGAGAAAATATTCCAGCTGCAGCTCCAACTCAGCTTGTGCCCTCTGACAGCACCTGCACTTCCTTACAGTTCCAGTGGCCCAGGAGGGTGATAGGTAGGGGGAGGAGATCAGGTGGCAGGGATGGTCATACAACTGTCAACTCTTTCTATGATATACTAATGGCAAACCACTTTGCCTCCATGGAACAGGCACAGGTGCTTGACTAGGGCAGGGGTGACCATGGGTCATTTGGTGGTGACAGGAAGGTAAACTTGGTGACACTGGTGGGACACTGGGGGCAGAAGTTAACAAGGAAAATTCTAGCGATGGGAGACTCTATTGTTAGAGGGGTGGAGAGGGTGGTAGGTAAGGGGGATAAGGGGAAAGGGGTCAGATGTTTGCCTGGAGAATCAGCCATCAGAGATTGTGAAAGGATAATGGATAAGGGGCAGCAGGGAGTGTTGGTACACCTTGGTACCACTGACATGGCCAGTCAGCTTGAGAAGACAGTAAAGATGGACTTCCAGAAACTGTAGAACAGATTGAAGAAGCATTCATCTTCCTTATCCTACTCTGGGGTCCTTCCTGTCTGGGGTGGGGAGAACTCAAAGAATGGAGTAAGGGAAGCAGCAGTCAAGAAGTTCAGCGGGTGGCTGGAAGGGTGGTGTCCGGACCAGGGGCACCACTTTATAGGGAATGTAGGGGCTTCTGGGACAGAAGGCTTTCAAAGGTGATGGCCTTCACCTGACAAGAGAGGGGACTAGTGTATTAGGGCAGAAGTCTGACATCTACATTGACAAATGGTTAAACTAGGTGTGGTGGAGGATGGGACTGGGGATCCCACTGTGCAAACAGGAACAGTGGGGAACCTAAACAGGACTGCTCCAGGGATGGGTTAAGGTGTTCATGGAGTAACTGATGTGAGGAAAGAGTCCAGGGGACAGGACAGGGTAGACACGATAGAAATGAAAGGAAGGGGCAACACAAGACACCAAGATTATTAGAGAAGTGTGATGAGCAGGGGCACAGGAAAAGTTCAGAAAAATATTGTGAAAATTGCAGAGGAATTTGTAGGAAATTGAGGAATGCGGGGGTTCTGCAGTGCTATCGATATGCTACTGTTTACAAGAAATAATAACAAATAATGAAAGGCTTTACATCCTATTAACATAGTCATCTAATTACAGTAAATGCAAACCAAAAAGAATCAAAACAAAAAAAGTGGTCCATAATACCTATTTCCACATTATAAACACAATATACACAATACAATATACATAGGATGTTCTGTGGTGCTCTTGTTATGCTGATTTGTAAGAAAGGAAAGGTTGAACATGATATCAGTAAAATCAACTATTTACAATAAATGCAAATAAAAATGCATTCCATAGTACATATTTCTACATAAGCACAATATACACAGTACAATGACCTGCTTCCGCTCCACACAGCCTCAGGATCATGAAC
The DNA here is from genome assembly GCA_016271365.2 of Neoceratodus forsteri. Classification (NCBI taxonomy): domain Eukaryota; kingdom Metazoa; phylum Chordata; order Ceratodontiformes; family Ceratodontidae; genus Neoceratodus; species Neoceratodus forsteri. The sequence continues at coordinate 815,703,872 of CM028135.1, forward strand.
TGAAATTGTGGACAAGATTAAATACCTGGGAGTCTACTTAGATCAAGAAATGTCCTACAATCTGCATATTGACTATGTAGCTAAAACCACTCACCAGAAGCCTGGCCTTCTTTACGGACTTGGAAACCCCCTAACAAGCGATGCACGACTTGCTATAGCCAAAAGCACGCTACTTCCCACCCTCCTCTGTGGTGCTCCCCTCCTACATTTCCTTAAGATGAGTAAACACTGTAAGCTGTCTGTCCTCTATAATAGGACTGCACGCTTTGCTACCTGCTCCCCACCCAGGAGGCATCATTGTGAGGTTCTTGCAGACCTCAACTGGCCCTCAACAGGGCATAAACTCTCCTATCCCTTACTATGTCTGCCCTACAAATTCACCAATGTTGGCACCCCCCCAACTTAACTGGCCTCCTGAACCTAAAAGCTCCCCAATGGACACTGCGGTCATCTGGCAGCTGCCTCCTCAATATCCCTCATGTACGTGCAAATCTAGGCAAGCGATCCTTTGGGTACTTGGCACCCTACCTCTGGTGCTCACTCCCAGAGTAACTGACCAGAAGTTCCACCCTGGAAGGGTTCAAATCTGGCTTAAAAACATACATGCTGGAGCAGTGTGTCTGTGGCTACTACCGTTAACTCCCCTTCCTAGCCCTGAATGCTGTTCTCCTGTACACTATTATAGGTCTAATAGGTCCTGTACACTATAGTAGGTCTTTGACACATGGAACTCATTCCTCCTAGCACAAGGCATGGGTATAAATCCCCCAATAACCCACACCCTGTCATGCCTTATTGCTTAACTATTCTCCCCTTGTACTGCTGCCAGTATCCCTATGGTACTTCACTTACCATTGTTTGTTTGCCATAAGTAAGCATTTGCCTGTTTGTTGTCTACTGGTGCTTGTAAAGTATATTCAAATTGTATATTATATCCACTGCTTGTATCTATGTACCACCACCTTGTGGCCCAGGTCATGAATGAAAATGGTCCTCTGGATCAGCGCACTTACCTGGTTAACAAAAACATAAATAAATAAAGGTAATTATTGCAAAACTGAAAGTGGACAAGGCAATAGGGCTGGACAGGATACATCCAAGTGTTTTGAGGACGCTTAGGGAGTTGCTGGCAGCACCACCACTTACAGTCCTGTTAAGTTTTTTAACCATACTCAAAGTCTCTGAAGATGATTAGAAGTACTTCCGTAGGCCTGGAAGAGGGCAGATACTAGTCCCACTTCCCCCTTCACAAAAGTGGGAGCAGTAGGGAGGAGAGTGGCAAGTACTGGTCACTTGCCAGTCGGTGGGTCAGTCTTACTTTAGTGACCAGGGAAATATATCAGGTTGCCATGGTGGAACTGGTGGATGCGGCTAACTACATTTCAGTAAGTAAGGCCATCAATGCTGTGTCACGTAGGAAACAGGTACACAGTTAACAAGCCTGTGAGAGTGGGCTGTAATGTGGTAAAATGGGTAGGAAATTGGTTGAGGGATGGGCAACGTTGACAGAGGGTGGTGAACAGTACTACATGGATTTCACTATGAGGAGGGGAGAGTGACTAGTGGTGTGCCACAGGGATCTGTTCTGTGACCAGTCCTCTTTAAATGTCTTTAGTAGTGACATTGCAGAGAGGGATCAGAAGGTAAGGCATGCCTTCAGATGAGACAAAGATGTGCAACAAGTGAAACCCTGTAAAAGTGAATTCTGCCCTCAAATTTCAAATTCCAATCAAAATACGAGTTTTGTATAAAGTTAGTAAGCATTTGGAACATGTGTTGAATAAGTTACATGCTCTGTTCCAATTAACAACACTCCTGGTGATAGTCACAGTTCTGTCTTAATGACTATCCCTTTGGGTTTGAAGTTTGGGAACCAAGACTCTGTGGTTTGCCTTTTAGTTTTTCAGACTTGTTAAATAATAATACCTGGACCCATCAGTTGTTGCAGACACTGTCTGGTTCCCAGTCCCTCTGGCTAGTTGCTGTTTCACAACGCCATGAAAGGAATGTGTGTGTTTCAAGGGAAAACTCAGGAAGCTTAATGACTTGAAGTTTCTATGGCTCAATGGGTTAACAGCATGCCACAGAATGGCAAGGTTCCTGGGTTCGAGTCCCGGTAGGAGTCACACTTTTCCTTTCATTTCTACAATTGGATCTTCTAAGCTAAAGTACTCTTCTTACTAGAAATGAACACATGGGCACATGACACCACAGACTTCTTGTTCCATTCTTCCTAATAGGTGTCTGTGGTCAGTGTGATGTCATGTGCCCTCAAATTTTCAAGTTTTTTAAATTATACCTGGTTGTTCTGCATGATTCCCAGTTGAATGCTAGAGGTTGTGATAGTCTAGCCAGTAAAAGTCCTAATAAAACATAAAGGAAAAAAACTGCAGGAAAAAGCTGGCCTAGCCAACAATGTACAGTACACAGTACACTGTGCACTAAACACATCACATTTGGGTTCCAAAAAAACCTCCACCACGCAGTCTATAAATCATGCAGGCATTGGTGATAATCAGATAGTATCTGCAGTAAAGTTTACAGAGCACCTTTCATGACATCTTTAGAAATTTTCCGCATAAACAGTATATGTTTCTTAACTGCTATGGTGTCATTGGGAGCCAAAATGAGCATTTTCAAATTGTTGAAGTTAAAGATGGAAGTGATTGTAATTTTGCTCCGTGGAACTGAGCCGCAGTCCGCAGATTCCAGAACCCTTCCACTTCATTGTGTGCAGTGCCACCCCGTGCTACCACGGTTTGTGTCGTTTTTATATGTAAAGCACGGGGGCATGCACCATAGACTACCTTAAAGACTGACATTTATGTCTTTTTTTAAATATTTCAGAGTTCCGAGTCGGCTACATCAAGGTCACCGTTCTACTAACAAGAGCCATATTAGTTGAATGGTGGGCTTGTTCTATCCAAATCAGTGCCCTGAAGTGAGGGACTCCGGCCAAAAGTGCTACTTTGCATAATTAGAATAAGCATACCCCCAATAAATCAGATACCAAAAATTAGGCTTCTGTGTGACTTCATTTTAAAGTTATGAGCTATTTTGTAACCCCGATTTCACTACCTGTTCAAAAAAGTCAGTTTCAGTGAAGAGCTGCTGCTAACGTCATCTCCAGAACTCACAGTCTATTTATTTATTTATTTAAGAGTTTTACCAGGAAAGCATACTGAGCAGGGTACCACTTGATTCCAGATGTGCCCTGGGGGTGTGGGGGAGAGGGAGAAATACATATTTTGTTACATTCATATGACCAGCGTTGAGAACAGCATTCTTATATACAGAGTAGTCAACAGCAGAAGTGAAAAAATATACAGGCGAATAGCCAGCAATACATACATTTCTGCAGAGTAACAACAGTATTCATTTATACAGAGTAGTCAACAGCAGGAGTAAATATACAGATGAGGTGGACAGCAGTCGACATGCCTGCTTGGGCTTCAGCAGTGCAAACTGCATGGGCAAATGGTGGCGAAGTGTGTCTTGAGTAGTGCGTTGAGGTGAGGTGTGCTGGTGGAGTGCCTAATATCAACTGGTATGGAATTCCATAAGTTTGGCATCCGGTAGCTGAAAGCAGCCTGGCCAGATGCAGTGGACATGTGGGGGATGTGAAGAAGCCTGGAATCAATGTTCCTGAGTAAGTAAGCTGGCGGGGGTAGTACTGCTGTGGCATCCGCAAGGTAGGAGGGGAGTGACTGGGACCAGAATTTTGCAGTAGTTCTAACACAGTGTATCAATCTCCGATTGTGGAGAGATGGGAGGTCTAAGGAGCGGTAGAGGTTACAGTGATGGGTAATGGGAGGGCAATCCAGGGAGAAACAGCAGAAAGAGTGGAAGAGAGGATCTAGTCTGGCCAGGGAGGACTTAGGGGCTACACAGTAGACTACATCCCCGTAGTCCAGTATTGGGAGGATAATCTTTTGAACGATTGCCAGTTGCGTAGGCAAGGGGATGCAACTTTTATTACGGTATAACACACCCAACACGGGGTGCAGCTTCTTATGTATAGCATCAATTTTGCGCAATGAAGTCAAGATGCTGGTCTAACCAGACCCCAAGGTATCTGAAGGAAGTACAAACCTCCAGGGGGGAGCCATCTAGTGTGTGGAAAGTGGCAGTGGTGGGGAGGCAAGAAAGTTTTGCTCTAGTGCCGAATGTTAGGGAGACCATTTTCTTGAGGTTTAGGAATAGCTGATGAGAACGAAACCAGAGTTGGACATTGTCGAAATCCTGCTGTAGACAGGCAGCTACTGCGGAGGGTGATGGCCCAGAGGCATACAGAACTGTGTCGTCTGCATACATGTGAAAGGACGTATGAGGGCAGGCCGCACGGAGATCATTGAGGAAGATGGAAAACAACAAAGGACCTAGGACAGAGCTTTGGAGGACCCTGGTGGTAACAGGGAGTGAGGTGAAAATGTCAGAGCCAATAAGGACTGACTGGGACCTGTCCTCCAAGTATGACTGGAACCAGCTTGTGGCAGCCCCAGTCAATCCAGCTTGGGCAAGGTTGGACAGTAAAAGGGCGTGAGAGACCATGTCAAAGGCCTTAGCCAGGTCAATGAAGATAGCTGCAGTGATTTCCCCTTGATCCATTCCCGAGAAGATGGTGTCAGTGAGTCAGAGGAGAGAGGTGATGGTGGAGTGAATTTTCCTAAAACCAGCCTGGTATGGAGTGAAGAAAGAGGTGGAGTCAAGAAAATAGGAGAGCTGGGAGAGTACAAGGTGCTCCTGAATTTTGGCTAGGATGGGGAGCAACGAGATAGGTCGGTAGTTGCCCGGGGAAGAAGGATAGCCACCTTTGAGCATGGGGATGACTGTGGCATGCTTCCAGTTAGATGGGATAGAACCAGGTCTGAATGACAGGTTAAACAGAGTGGCCAGAGGACTGGCTATGGCTGGGGCAGATAGAAGGAGCATTTTGGAGTCTAGTCCCGAGGGGCATTTACCTTTGGAGGGATTAAGTGACCAAAGTGTTTTTAATACCTCTGTTGGAGTAACAAGGTGAAAGTAGAAGTTGGAGGGTGGGGAGAAGGCAGGGGTGTCTGGGGGAGGGTGCCTGGGGTGAGAGGATAAGAGAGAGAGGACATACAGCTTGTGAAAAAGGAGTTTAGCTCTATGGCTACAGCTCTTGGTGCAGTGATAGTGATACCTGCTATATTGAGGGTTAGTGTAGGGGGTTGGGCCAGAGGGGAGAAGAAGGATTTAATGGACTTCCAGAATTGGGCTGGTTGTATAAAGTTATTGTCGAAGGCACACTTTAAATAATTAGATTTGGCCTGCCGGATAAGTCTCGTGCAGGCATTCTGTAGTAAGCGGTAGTGTTGCAGAGCCATTTGAGAACCTGTTACCTTATAAGTTTCCAGGCTCAGTCCCTGACTAGAAGTTGATCTAGAAGGTTGGCGGTCACCCAGGGTAGGTGAGCTCCCCTTACTCTGGATCTTCTGAGTGGCACATGGGAGTCCCAGATAGCGAGGAATCTGGATGTGAAGAAATCAAGGGCCTCATCCATGGAGGGAGCCCAAGGGATGTAGGACCAATCAATGTTAGACAGGTCATTTAGGAGCATGGTCTGGTCCAGGGATTTGTAAGATCTAGTATTCAGTGTACAGGGTGGCGGGGCCTTAGGTCTGAATATTTTCCGCACCACGTAAATCATGAGATCACTGAGAGAATCCGGCAGTAGGCCTACATCAATAATACGATGGGGGTGGGAGGTTAGGGCCCAGTCCAATAGAGCATGTTTCTTGGATTTGTGGTTTAGGCGAGTGGGTTCAGTTATTTGTTGGGACAAGTTTAGTGCATTTACTTGGCTACATAATTTACAGCGTGCACTGGCTAGCCAGTTCAGGTAGAAATCCTCAAGGATATGTAGCTCGCCCCCAGCCACGAGGGACCTCAGGGTGCCCAAGTGGTCTAGGATGGCAGGTAGCAGTGTGTCCGGAGAGCAGTAAGACCCTGCTATGTACATGGGAATTGAGTGAGGGAGAGAGATTTTGATTAGTAGGGAGTCTATTGACAACGTAGGTATGGAAGGCCTGATAATGGTGAACTGGAGCTTGGAGGAGATGAACATGGCAGTACCACCACCCTTCTTTTTACCCTGACGGTCCTGCCTAATGAGGGAGTAGCCAGGTATTGAGAACTCAGCATTGAGGTTGTGGGGCTTCAGCCAGGTTTCTGTAATGATTAAGATATCAGGGCATAGGGATAGGACGCATGCTTGTAGGGCCGTGAGTTTGCTCAAAATGCTGCATATATATAGGTGTGCTATTTTGAAACCTCTTGTTAGGCGGATTGCCAGAGGGGAGAGGTGTCCATTTATTGGAGGGGGGGTTGGACCAGGGTTTCGTTCCATGTCTCTGGCTATGAGGAGTAGGAGAGACAAGCATCGTTTTACTAGGCGCATGGCCCTTTGTGGCTTGAAGCCGCTAGGGAGATGGTGAGGAGTACTCGAGGTTGGCATTGGGTCTAGTGTGGAAGAGACATTTAAGGCTGACAACCCAGCATGGAAGGAGGGAGGGAGGATGGCAGCTCCCAGTACCCAGTTCTGTCAGTAATATAGAGGGTGGTGTGCAAGGGCAGAGGAAGAGTGGGGAGGTTGCTTGGCAATCTCAGTGATGAGAGCTAGTGTGTTTTGCTGATTAGGGTAGGAGGAGGGTTGGAGGGATGACACGGTTATGAGCAGAGAGACTATAGCTAGGTACAGTGGCAGCATTTTAAAGTGAGTTGGGCAGCAGCTGCTCAAGGGCAGCCACTAGTGTTGGAAATGTATAAGAAGCAAAGGGGAAAGTGGGCTGATTGGTTCAGGCAGTCACGAAGGACAGCCTATAAAGGTAAGAGCTCACCAAGGGTGGTGGTGGTGGATTCTAGACTTCCCTGTCAGCAAGCTTATAAGGCATGTTTCTCCAAAGTTTAAAAATCATGTGCAATAGTTTTCACAAGTAAAAGAGGCAGCAACATTCAAAAAACATTTCTATGAAAACTATGTGTGTTTCAGGTTTTGGAACAAAGTTGACAAAGTCATATTTTTAATACCTTTTTGATGTGGTCCATTTCTCCAGGGTTGCTGAATGCTAAGTCAGCATGCCTCCAGGCTGCTGCTACCATTTGGGGTGCTACTCTAATGTGTTTGTTAGGAAGTTGTATTGCTACTAGTATTGCATAATGTTGGTAACTTCACTACTGTTTGTCAGTGTCTGCTTTATAATAGTTTCAAAGAGCACCTTTCCCAATCCTTCTGACTTTCATGCATAAATTACCCCTTCTTGCATTGATTCTGGAATTGTATTTTATTACTGTTCTCTGCAGTTAGTTTTTGCATTCTGCAAAATGAATGAAATGCAATTCCAGAATCGGTGCAAGAAGGGGTAATATATGCATGAAAGTCAAAAGGACTGGGAAAGGTGCTCTAAATCTCAACCTCTCTATCTCTCAACAAAATATTGATTTGTTTTATAAGATGTCTTTTCCTAGCAGTTGAAACTCAGCCTCCTGTTCTTGTAAGTTTCTTGTCCAGTCTTTCACAAAATGGGGTTATTTTTGAATGAAAGTCAAAAGAACTGGGAAAGATGCTGACAGCAACTCTATCTTCTCTCAATCCCGATGCTTTGTTACCAATGCAGAAGAAAGTTAATTTTACAAAAAAAAACATATTGACAAGGCATTTGGATTTTGGCATAGTGTATTGCTAGCAGGGTGTATTGGGGAAGGGGGAACATTGTATGTGCATTGAGTACTGGTAGTTTTCTCTTGCAAAATTGCTATGACTTCACTGTAGTACACAGTGTGAGTCACTCCTCTGCCCTACAGTGATGCCATTGGGAGCCAGCAGTCCAGCAGCTGAATAGCAAGGGCGAGTGCAGCAGGGCTAAAGCAGGGCTCAAAAACAAATCCAAATTATGGAAGGCAGAGTAAACCTTGGCCAAAAATAACAAATGCACACACACTTTCAGGTCCAGTACTGCATATGATGACCGCAAGATGTAACTTTTTGGACCATCATGAAAGGTGCTCTTTAACAGGGGCCTAATATGTGTTATTTCCTGCTAGTGGTGGAAGTGTTAGCCCTTATAGAATTATCATTTTAATGTGGAATACAACATAGATGAGTCTGAATGTAGGTTAAGTAACAGCCTGTCAGGGAAAAAACACTAGGGGACAGATATTCAAAACGTTGCACTTGGCGCAAATTGATTGTACCACGATTGTGCCACATTTGCATTGGAGTGCTATATTCAAAAGTCCAAACAGCACTGGTGGAACATGATGGCACCAACGCTATGAGATAATATATGCGCAGTGCAAAGTGAGGGGCGGGAACATGCATACAGGTGCAATGGCATATTCAGAAGTATAGCACTGCGCAATGTGCGTTAGCGCAACATGTATTATGGTGCAAATTACCACTCATGAAAAGGTGGTCTTAATGCCAGGCAAACCCAGAATGGGGGATGTGGACACAGCAGCAACAGGGAACAAGGCTGCATGCATCCAATGAGGAGGCAGTGTAGGCGGATGACCACACTGGGCCACTCTATATGCACAGGTACACAAACTGTGGAATGCAGTGCCCTAACAGTGCTGTAAAACGAACGATCATGTAAATGTTACAACTGAGCTAGAACACCACTTGCAGCAAAAAAATATTTATATGGTATTTTAATGTATTGTAATGTGTACCTAATGTGATATTTGAGTATTGTGTGTTGTTGTGCATTGCAAGTCTTTATTGTACACTGTTGCATCTCAGCCACATAGTTACTGTTTCTGGGTCATTCCTGACACTGAACCTTAGCCCAGAGTGCTTACCTTGGGAGGCAGTATAGCGCAGTGGGTTAAGGCTCTGAGCTGCAGATCTGGAGACCTGGGTTTGAATCCTACAGCCACCTAGGTGCATACTGTGTGATCCTGAGCAAGTCACTTAACTTCATTGTGCTCCCAGGTTGCATCTGGAAACAAACTTCAGCTTAGTGTGCTACTCCTGGTTAAACAATGTTCCCTTTCCCTTACCTGGTGAACAAGGTGATAAAAAACAATGAACAAAACACATACATGGCAGAGACATGCTGCACACAGATGGCACCGCCCATGTCACCATCATCTGGCACCAGTCCTAACCCTGTCAGACATTAGTGGGTGCCTCAGTGCCCAGTTTACACCATGGCAGTGTGTCTATGCAGCACACACCTCCAGTTCCCCCACTGGGGTACACCAACACAGTCCAGCAGACACATGCTGCACTGGGCAAATGAAGGGTGTTGAGGGGAGGGTGTACAGGTGGCCAGGTTCCACCACATAGTAGGTACTGCCACACAGCTGGGGCCATCCACACGGTGCACATGTTCCACTGATGGGACTGCTCCTGACAGCAGTGTGCCAGTATGATGGTATGTGTGCCCCCCCGGAGCACATACCCTACACCTGTCCGGGATCGCCACATACATGGACAGCCATGTGTATGGTAGTGTAGGGATCCCATGCCACTGGTGCAGCACATGAGGGTCACAGGACAGTATGACTGTGGTGTCCACTGTCAGACCACACCTTCCAGCTGTGCTTGTTACTGTGTGAATAGCACCAGTCACTGTTGCCTGACACACCATAGGCATTGCTGTGTACCTCACAGTATTGCCTACTATGGTACTGTATCTTCTGATAAACATTGTGGAAGGAACAATGATTTGACTCTGGCATGCAGCACAACCACCTGTTCCTGTAGTGCTACTCCCCTGGGCCACATTAGTCTTTGCATCTGTGTCCAAACCAAGACTGCAGCTAATGTTCTGTGAGCTGTGAGCATACAATGAATGTGCCAACTGACCTGTAATACCAGTCAGACCTACAGGTGGAGCTGTGAGCACAGAAAGAAACGTGACTACCAACCTGTAATTCCATTCAGACCTACAGGTGGAGCTGTGTGCACCATGTTATAGCACCGGCCAATCCACATGCAACGCAGGCTATAATGAGATGCTAATATGGCTGTTTGCCTATGGATTGTCTAAGTAGGCTCATTTGCACTGCAGTTTTGAATATAGCATACTATAGCACCAGGAAAACGGGATTGTGTCAGGCAACCATGTCAGCACCGTGCAAATGTGTTATCGCCACACAATACTGTAATGTTCCATTACATGGTTTTGCAGTATTTGGTCTGCACTGTTGTTTGCTGTTGTTGTGCTCCACTGCTTTGCTAGCACACACATTGCCCACATTGTTCAGCCTTCCTTCACTCCACCTCTGTGTGCACTGGGCCCCTGTTGCAGTTTGCACTGCTCTCAGTTGCTATATTCAGTGCTGTCTTATTTGCTGGGCTATTGTTGCACTGCACTCTCAGCCCTGTTTGCAGCCTTCATTTACATGCTAAATTCAACTCATTTAGCCCCAGAGCTATTCCTTTGAATATGGCGAGCAAATGATTCGGGGCTAATTTCGCCCACTGTGCAGTGCTAATTTAGCCCCGGGGCAAAGTTTTGAATATCTGGCCCTAGGTTGGCTGGGTTGGCTACTGCATAGAAACCCATAGTAAGGTTTCAAAATAGTATTACCTCTCCCATCCCCATTTACAGGGAGGTAGAATAATTGTTTTAAAGTTCCATCCTCAGAAATTACCTCAGTTGAATGACAGGTGTGAATGATCATAGCCTTCCACCACATCAGAAAACTATTCAGTCTGTAAACCTCACCAGTGAAAACAGGAAATTTTGCCCACATGCATTTCCAGTATAAAAAAATAAACTGAAACTAAACCTCACTGCAGTGTGCTGTAATTCATCATTCAGCAACCCTGGAGAAAAGGACCACAACATAAAGGCACCAAAATAAATAAATAAATAAAAATAGATCGTTGTCAACTTTTTCTTTTACAAAACCTGAAACACAGTTTTCATAGCAATTTTTGTGAATGTTGCTGCCTTGCACATGGACTCCAATTTTTGAAAAAACAGGTTCTGTAAGCTTGCTGACAAGGAAGACTAGACTCTGAGTTCTGGAGATGACATCAGCAGCAATTCTTCACTGAAACTGGCTTTTTTGAACAGGCAGTGAATTTAGGGTTGTAAAATGACTTGTATCTTTTAAACAAAGTAACTTAGAGATCTCATTTTTGGCACAAGGCTGATTGGGGTTGTGCTGATCCAAATTCTGAAATTTATTGATGCCAGACATTTTGACTGTAGTCCCTCTCTAAAAAACAGACATAAAAATTAGCTAAAATAGTAATATATGGAACACTGCCTTCCCCACACTCTCTGTGTAAAACATCAACGGTGTTATTGTGGGGTGGTGATGAACACAAGGAATTGAAAGTGATCTGCAGATTGCCACACCAAGGTGTCAAAATTCGAACCCTTCCATCATTAAATGTAGCCATTTTAAAATGCTCCTTTTGGGTCCCAGTAACATCAGAGCAGGTAAAGGAACATACACAATTTTTGTCCAGAGCACCATGAAAGGACTCTTTAAATACAATGTTCTTCTCAGGCACATGACATGAGCAAAATAAAAGGCAGTGCTAAGTCATGCTTTTCGTGAGGCTGTAACACCATGGTCACTGTTTTCAATATATTTCCCTTTACTCAGCTATGCAGTATTTTGAAACAGCCTAGTAGTATTACAAACGTGGTGTCGATGAGTGTCTTTTGAACACGGACAGCTTGTTCATAAACAGTGTATGGAACAAGGAAGAAGACAATTATATCTGCTTCATATTTAACAATGTATATATGAATTAAATGGCCTACTTCCCTGCCCCATTTTCCATTTATATTTCTCATTTCTTCTTGCAGCACGAAGGATGTCTTTTTGATCTTCGATAAATGTTTTAAATTCAATGCATGACAGTTTTACAATGTTCAAATGGACTTGAAGTTCTGACTTCACCAGAGCAACTTATAACCTGTTCCTTTTTTCCGACCATACATCTTCCATGTGACTAATGACACATTCTGCAAATGCATTGCTGAATGGAACTGAGAAAACCAAGGACACCACTTTAAGTAATTCAGTAGCTTGAGCTTCCTTGTGAAAAAAATATGCCCAATTTTTGTCTGGCAGCAGATCTTGAGGTATGCAGGTTACCGCATCTTTTAGCAGAGCAAAATCCTTATACAAGTTGTCTTCATTGATGCTCAGTTGTAATTTTCCCACCAGAGCTTCCATGTCACTCCACTGTAGTGCATCACTTCCGTTATCCAGACACAAACAACTGACCCAAGACAACATTGGATCATCAAAATCATAATTGGTGTCCAAATAATGAATGGCTTTTCCCAAAACAGTTGTCAACAAGGTTTTGGAACTGCGCTTGCTCACTAGCAGGTCTTGCTAATGCCTGTCTAGCTTTGCTATCATATAACTTGTCTGCACAGCATGATTCCAGTTGACTTCTGAGACGGTTCATAACCAAATGTATGTCCAGTATGGTAGCACTCTCACTTTCTAACTTTCGAATTGCAGCATCAAATTCCTGCATTAAGTTGTGCAAGAAGAATAAGAATCATTCAGAAAGAGTAACGCTGGCTTCTCCACCATCTCAATCTTCCCCAGCTCTGTACATAAACTTCCAGATAATACGAGGACAGTCATGCTGTCCAAGTGACAAAAAGTATGATTTCAGTGCAGGCCAACACTCCAAGATATGCTGGATAGCAGGCAGCAGGGAAAGCCAGTGTGTAGGTACATGCCTCAGTATCTCTTTATACTCTATTGGAGTGAACTCAAAGAACTCCTTCAGGGTTTCAGCTTTTTTGGCTGAACACAAAAACTCACTGTACACTTTCAGTACAAAGCATTCAATGTCATATCCTGCTGCACTGAGAACTCTATTAGATGTTTTTAGTACATTGTGAATTAGGTGACACTTACAGTTACCCTTTAACATGTGCTTGTTATGCAGGTTTAGCTTCTGGAAAACTGAACTGTGATGCTCAAAATTAACTGATGCACTGTCAGCACCATAGGCATGAATCTGATTGAGTGGCAGGCGATTTGTTTCTGTTATTTGTACAATCTGTTCAGAAATAGCTTGGCTTGATTCTTCAGCGTCTTCATAGAATTCCAACAATCCATAGCTTACGGTGGCCAGAATTTGAAGCATCAGAACATACAGCAAAGTAGAAGGAATTTTGCAAGTCTCTCGCTAAATGTTCTTGACTAACAAGCACTAAAACATTTTGTATTAGTGCCTCACTTTTAGTTCTGCCACATGACATTTTCATAGTGATCTTCGAGTCATTAAAAATTCTTGCACTAACCTTATTTCCACAGTCAGTAGAAAGCCATATGTGCCCATGGCAGACTCTGTGGAACACAGATGTAGTTCTGCTACAGCAACGTTGTCATCTTCTGAAGAATCTCTTCTTATCATAAAAGCTGTGACAGACTGATTTTTGTGTTTACAGTAAACATTCTTCTGATGCTTTTGAGTCTTTTCATGATTAAGTGCCAATGTTCGTTCATGTTTTACCAAAATTTTGGCATGGCATAAGATGCAATTAGCAGAGTATGGATCTCCTTCAGCAGACCGCAACCAGTCTGCAAATGTTTCTGCTTGTTCCCATTCACGACTATAAGAGGTGGAACACTTACACTTTTTTGTTCGCTGGCTGGGACACAGATGAACTAGTCATCTCATCATCCATTTCTCCACCCATGATGACTTTATTACTGTCCTGGTTAATGAGTACTTTTTGAATAGCACCGTCAGTTGCTATCACTTGTACTATATAAATGTGTGCCTCTGCCACACTGCCACTGCCACCTTTAATTTCGTGGCTGCACTGCCACTGCCTGCTTCTCACACTTGTAATGAAATGTTCACCACAACCAGTATTCTGCCTCTCTTTGGATACGAACTGTAAGGCACACCACAGAGTCCTGGATCCTAACTTTCGTTGAGTGCGCAACTGCCACTCTGAATCTTACAAATAATATACCTATGTAGGAAATAGCAAATTAAATTCACTGGGTTCAAATGAATAAATGAACTGGCCAACAACTTTTTTTTCCTGATTTTTTTTATCTTCTGTGGATGGCAGCAGATGAAAAAACCTTTAACAGCAGAAGAGACAGTAGATGTCCACATCTCTTCATCACTCATTTACTGCTGCCTCGGCTTAGTGCAAGTGCCTTTCTGACTCTTATTCATATTCAAAACTTTAGCAACCTGTGTCATATTTGCTTAATTGGCTTTGCTGTTGGATGAAAAAACTGTAACAACTGCTGGACAGATGGTTAAACCAGAAAATGTCCACCGTGGAACTGACTGACCACCACCATTTGTTGCTGCTGACTGGACTGCAAGACTGCAAGTGCTCCTCAGCTCTTATTGGCAAATGAAGTAATAACTGCTACACATCATCAAACGTTCAGTCGTGCAATGCTGAACTGAACTAACTGCACAGATGACTGACTAGCTGAGGTTAGGAATATTTTTCTTGATTTTTCCTGAGGTATTGTTACTTAGGTTAAAAACCATAGGACAGGAGACAGTAAATGAAAATTAGAAAATGTCCAGATCTCACCCATTTGCTGCATGACAGTGGCTGCTTCATCTTGTTTGTTGTCTGCTCCTCTTCTTAACTTAACAACACCCACCTTAATCCAAGGAGGACCCAATATTTCCATATACCACTCGATGTTATCTTCTGACCTGTCTATCTGCAGGCTTGGAGCCAGGCTTCACTTGGGAGGATGCTTGCTTAGTTGCTTGCTTGCTTGCAGAGCCTTACTGTAGAAAAACTGGTCTTTCTCTCTATGGCACACAGCCAGTCACACTCGTGTTTCTTGGTGCTGGGAGGAGGAAAGAAAAGATAATTTTAAACCCCATTGCTCACTGTTTTTAAGGCATGCCCCATGATGCTACTGCAATGCAGTACAGTAGGATTAATAGGAGCTTGATAAGTAACACTGAAACAGTTTGCCTGAATAAAGGCAGGTCTCCCAGTTGGCACTCTGGGAAGAGAAATTTGATTCTATAATTCATTTTCTCTTCCCAGAATGCCAGCTGGGTGACCTGGCTTTTGCTCAGGCAAACTGTTTAAGTGTTACTTATCAAGTACCTGTTAATCCTAGATGGCTGATTCAGTTAAATGTCCCCATCAGCCCAGCCATACACCCTGCCTCGTCACTAACCTCCCATGGGCTCACCAAGCCAGAGGTACACTCTGACTTGCCCCCACAGTGTGGGGCCGTCGGGACAGGGTCACTGTACCAGTGGTTGCCCGTTAATGTCTCCTTTTGCCTTACCATGGGCAGCAGTGTGGGATCTGCCTCGCAAGGTGATCAGCATCCTGCTTGGCCTGATTTTCCTCCATAGACACCCAGGGAGGCAAGATGTGCAGTGAAGTCAAGGGCATTTATGTTTACATCTGTCCCGCCTCAGGCTCCAAAGAGTATGTAGGTGCCAAAGGCTGGTTTTGCCATGGCCTCCGCCAGAGGTCAATCAAGCCCCAAGCACATAAACCCCCCCCCTCCCATGGAGATGGAGAGCAGTCTCTTGGGTGCTCGAACCCTCACTCTCTGGACAGCCTTCCAACTCTTGGGTCCGTACCTGGACCTGGGATGTCAGCATCACGGACTGAAGCATATGGCATGGTGAGATGTTGGACTCAGCAGTGTACGTGGCATAGCGAGGTGCCAGCACTGTGTCATGTGCACTGCAGACTCCGCACTGTGCCATGGGGTTTGTCGGCACTGTACTGTACCTTATGCACTGCATCACTGTGCTGTGCCATGTACAGTGCCATCACAGTGCTATGACAGCTACTGAACCATTTCACATCTATGGCTGTCACTAAACCATTCCATGTGTTTAGCTGTCACTGCGTGGTGCCACTTGTACTGCAACACTGCATTGTGCCATGTGTACCACTGTTACTGTGATCAGCCATGTGCACTGCTACCGCTGCTGCGCCACATGCACTGTTGTAATTACACTGTGTTATATGCACTGCCATTGGTTTCCCCCTCTCCCTGGCTTCCCCCCCTCCTCGGTGGCCATCTGTCCACTTGCTCCCTCCCCCTCTCTCCCTACAGCCCCTCCCTCATCGACCCACTTTTTCTTTACACACATATCCCCTGCTGCTGCCTTAAAAGCCCTTTTGTCCATAGACCCTGCCAAAGGCTCCTTGCCAGATGGCCTGGACCCCAAACTCCTCTCTCTGTCTGCTCCTGCTATTGCCTACCCTCTCTCCCTCTTATTAAACATCTCCTTTGCCTCATCCTCTGTCCCAGAAGCTTGGAAACATGCTACAGTTCTACCTCTCCCTACGGGAGGTGATCCCTCCTCCCCTAACAACTACCGCCCTATCTCTCTCCCCCTTCCCACCCTGGCTAAACTCCAGGAACATATAATACTTGAGCAACTCTCCTCCCATCTTACTGACTCCACCTTTCTCACTCCTTTCCAAGCCAGTTTTAGAAAGCACCACTCCACCGCCACATCCTTGCTACGGCTGACTGACGCTATCGCTACAGGCATGGACGATGGCCTCATAACCTCCGCTATCTTTACAGACCTAGCCAAGGCCTTTGATACGGTCTCACACCCTTTACTCCTATCCTGTCTCAGATCAGCTGGTCTTTCCCCAAAAGCCACAGACTGGTTTAAGTCTTATCTGTCAGGCAGATTCCAATCTGTCCATATGGATGATGCCATCTCCCCACCGATTTCCATTACTACGGGAGTCCCACAGGGCTCTGTACTCAGGCCCCTCCTTTTTTCAATCTTCCTTAATGGTCTCCCTCTGGCTTGCACAACAACAAACATACACATGTATGCAGATGACACGGTACTGTATACAACTAGCAAATCAGTACCTGATGTCACCGCTAGGCTTCAAATGGACTTCAACAATATACAATACTAGTTTAAAAAGCACCACCTCATCCTAAATGCAAAGAAAACAGTCTCTATGACTTTCGGAACTCGGCAGAGGCTAGTCAGGCTCTTCTCCTTACCCACTTTCCACACCTTAGATGGGACTGTACTAGAAGACACCTCCTCCTTCTGATACCTTGGAGTTTGGCTGGACAGAAACCTAAATTTCTCGGTACACATCGATGCCATTCAGAAGAAACTCCGGCCTAAGCTAGGAGCCCTATAGCGAAACAGTAAATGCATCACCCTTCCAGCAAGACGCAAATTGGTACATAAAATGATTATGCCAATTTTTGATTCTGTGACTTGGTATATGGAGCTGCCCCCCAAATCCTCCTTATCTAGGCTGGACCCTCTTTTTAACTCCTTCTGTTGGTTTGCCTTAGATGCTCCTGCCCAGACCCACCACTGCGTAGTCTACCACTCTCTGAACTTTCCCTCCCTTGCTGACAGGAGAACCATGCATGCAGCAAAATTCACCTCAAAATTTTGGCTAGGATCGCTCCCTGCCTACCTCTCTACATCCCTAGTTCCCCCACTCCCCTCCAAATACACCATCAGATCTAATGACCTATGTTCCCTGAATATACCCTATAGAAGTACTATGTCAGGCCAAATGGCTTTCTCACATCAACTACGTAAACTTTGGAATCAACTACCGTCCCAAATCCGACACTCTTCCTCAGCCAGTTCTCTCTCCACATCCTTAACAAACTATCTAGTGACAAACTGCAATTGCACC
Source organism: Neoceratodus forsteri (assembly GCA_016271365.2). Lineage (NCBI taxonomy): Eukaryota > Metazoa > Chordata > Ceratodontiformes > Ceratodontidae > Neoceratodus > Neoceratodus forsteri. Next base: position 815,721,508 of record CM028135.1, read on the forward strand.
TAGTCCCCCTGAACTGGTATCTGCTAAGGGTCTATCTCTCCCCCACCCTCCACAAGAACCAACTAACTGTCTCCCTTTTCTAAAACCTCCTGCATCCTAACCCTCTACTCCACCCTTCTTGCTGATTTGTAAATATTCCACAGCTTGTGATCTCATTTTAAATTGATTATGTACAGTGAAGCTGTATTTTTTTCTTTTCTTTTCCTATGTGCTGTCTGCTGATGTACTATGTAAATGCTCCCTCTCCCCCTTCCCCAGGACACACCGTGAGATGAGCATCTTGTTGCTCAGTGTAATTCTCCTGGTAAAACTTTTCAATAAATAAATAAATAAAATTGCTGGCATCCAGTGTCATAGGAAAGCCAGTCTCAACCATATGGCCACTCCCTGTGCTTTGCAGTTAAAGCAGACCCCATCTCAGATTCAGCACTGCAGCTTGAGAGGGGCCCTGTCTGACTCAGACAGGACCCCTTCCATGCTGCAGTGGTTAGCTGGCATTCTCCCTTAGACATGTGCATCTCTGCTTGCAACATCAATACTGACTGCCCAAACATTCCTCCAACACATGCCCCCTGTGTCCTCCTGGCCATTAATAACTAAACTATGCTATGCATACCACTGTTTTCACTGGTACTGGGCGTGGCACTGGCAGCGTGCTGCACTACGTTTTTTAACTAGTAGTTTTAACACTTTCTGCCAGTCCCTCCCTTCCCTTCCCTTCCCATTTCCCGATACCCAGTTCCACTCCATCCCCATTTTGCCAACATGATAATTTATTCCTTTCGACTGTCAATGGAACAAAGAAAGTTCCCACTATTCCCTTCTTCCCTGCCGCGTCCCTTCCCAAGTCACACCTTACTGCAGACAGTCCAGTGCTTTCCCCAAGCCCCAACTGACCTAAGTGTTAACATAATAAAACACATTAACCCCCCCCATGACTGACTGTCAAATGTTGACTGCAACTTATTAAAGTGAGCAGCAGCACAATATGTATGTGCAGTTGTTCATGCAATCACACTGACAGTCTGGGTCTGACTGGATGGAATCTGTGGCGAATTAATTAATTTGTCCCCCAATAAAACAAATTAACCCCCCCAATGACTGACGGTTGAATGTGTAACCCCCCTGTTACCTGGGGTTACTGGAATCCCAGTAAGACCTAGTGGTAGGCAGGGAAGGCAGCTTGTGAAACTCCAGTTAAATGAATTTCACACTGTCTCACCCTGTTCTCAGTCTTAGCTGAGACTGAGGGATGACATCACCATAGAACTTTCGCAGCTGCATGAGCCACATTGGAATCTGCAGTTGGGAGTTAGGTTAGAATGTTGGGAGTTTTGAAGGAGTTGTGTGTGAGCAGTCTTGAAGAGAGGAGCACAGCAGTCTGTGCACAGGCTCTTGGAGCCTAAAGCTCCGATATAGACCTACTGTAAGGGAGAGGTGTGTGTTTCTGCCAAAAGAGGAACACAGTAAGCTGTTCGTGAAATGGTGGAGACCGCTGTTACTGGTCCCTGTGCCCCATCCCTGAGGGGATGGGGTGAAAAGGATTGCCTGGCATTCCAGGGGCAACCCTCCTGGTTCCGGCTAGGGAATAAGCTGCCTTATTCCAAGTTGTGCTATGGCACCAGAATCTGTGCGAAAGAAATTCCTGTGAAGAATCACCTGTGGGGCACCTGCAACCAAAGGGTGAGTTCATTCTTACATAGGGCCATTGTTTCACCTGAACTGTTGTAAACTGTGGATTGAACTGCTTTATCAGTGGGAGGCCTAGAGGAATAGACTAGGCCAAGTAGAAGTATGTTCAAGTCCAGCACAAAAAGTAAAGTAAAGTGGGGATTGGACTGCTTTATCAGTGGTAGGCCTAGAGGAATGGGCTAAGTCAAGTAAAAGTATGTTCAAGTCCAGCACAAGGGGGAAAGCCAAGACATGTAGAGGAAATGTGCCAAGCATTTACCCTTTAATCTACACTGCCAAGCTTTTCAGAAAGAGATGTTTAAACGTGTTCGAGTCTAGCTCAATGGGAAAGCCAAGACATGTAGAGGAAATGTGCCAAGCATTTACCCTTTAATCTACATTGCCAAGCTTTTCAGAAAGAGATGTGTAATGTCCAGAGAAATGGCCGGGTATGAATTGTGGAAGTGAGAGGTGGGAGACCCTCCCATCAGTAGTAACCAAATTCACCTCTACGGATTTGCTCTGTGGCCCTTTTACTTTCCCTCAGGCACTTGGCCAATGCTGAGGAAAGTACCCAGACGTGGGATTAAAAGAAAGTTTCCCTTATGGAGTCGAAGGCTCTAAGGCGGTTTAGGGAGCCACCAGAAAATGTGTCCATGTCAAATGGAAGGTGTTTGAGTGGCTGGCAGGGGAGCCAAGCCAGGGAAATCCCCAAATAGTGTACAAGTCAGGCTGTGTACCCAAAGCAGCGTGCAAGTCCGGGCTGTGTGCCTGGTGGGTTCAGAGCCTGAGGGCTGAAGTGTTGAGGAAGTGTTCTGATTCTTTTTAATCTGCATTACCAGAGGTGTAGCCCCATGGGGGTCCGTCTATGCTTTGTTTTGTTCTGCTTGGATGTGAATAAAGCCACACTTTAGAATCCCATTCCTGGTACTGGACATTACAGTTATTGCTTCCTGTGTTCGGATTTACTTGGGTGCCCCTGTGCAGAGTAGCCAAACCTAGCCCTTGTGCCGAGTAACCTATTCCTCCCCGAACCCAGTCCCCACCTGGTACTGCTGTCAGCTTCAACAGCAAACCACCTGTCATTTACAAAAAGGCAGGGGTAAGGGGTTACAATTGTAACTAATTAAAGCAAGCAGCCAGCACAATATGTATGTGAATTGTGCAACTGAGTTGTGCATACAAATCACACAGCCAGTCTGGGTCTGACTGGATGGAATCTGTGGTGGTGGTGGATTAATTAATTTGTCCCCCCTAATAACACAAATGACCCCTTCCCCACCCCCCATGACTGACTGTCTTGATGACTGTAACTAATTAAAGAAAGCAGTACAATATGTATGTGCATTGTGCAGTTGTGCATACAAATCACAATCTGTGGTAGCAGGCAGTGGTGGATTAATTAATTTGTCCCCCTCTCTAGTCCCCCCCATCTTCATCACATTTTCAAATCCTCTGTTGACTCTTTCTTTCCCAAATAATTCCAATTTCTTCCAATACCACAGACACACACACACACACACCTCCCCCCTCGGTCCTCATCATGATTATCGTCATAAACTTTCCAATTCCATTTCTCTTTTTACCTCCCAATTCCCAATTTCCTCATCACCAGGAGAATGATTCAAAGAAAGAATACTTTCTATAAGTTGATTCTTTTTTCTTTTTCCTTGCCTAAAAAGGAAAAGGAACCGGAGGCTCCTGCTATCACCTAGCTTAAGCTACAAGCTACGACACCCTATGCTACCTCTGGACTGTACCTGGTGGCTGGCTGCTGAGATTCAGGGAGTGCCAAGTCTGAGACTCTATGAGCATTCTGCATTCCAGCAAAGTTATTTTCTTCTCGGCCAAGGCTTCAGTCGAAGACAGTTTGGGCAAAGGGTGCTGTAGCTAGCCTAAGCCGCTAACTGAGTGAGCGGAGGAGCTGGAGGTCGAGGAGGAGCCTGTCCAGCACAGACACAGGCAGGCACACAGATGCTGTACCAGTTGAGTGGGCCGGGGTGGCAGAAAGAAATTTCGTCAGGGACCCTGGAGGATTGACTGACTCCCTCTCTCTTCAGTCATCACACACAGGCTGTAGCACACTCAAAGTCTCACAGTCGCAGACGTACTGGTACTTCAAGGAGAAGGAGTGGAGGGGAGCAGTCTCTTTGAAGGAGCCTAGGTAGTAGGAGTGTGTTGAGGACGGAGAGGAGATGGGGAGGTCAGCCACTCAGATAGTGTCAATCACACTCATGGTTGCCTGATGATTGGAGTGTAGCCCCTCCTCCCCACCCCCTATTGCCTAGAGACAAAATACATAGTCTGAGTGACTGCCAGTAGTTCGGGGCCACACAGACAACATTTTGGGCATGAACTGCCATAAAAAAGGAGAAACTCTGTAGAAAAGTCATTGTTTACGCGAAATTACATGAAACAATGACTTTTCTAATGGTAAACCGGGACATTTGCAGTGCTAACATCTAAAACTGGGACTTTGAATGTCTAAAGTCAGATTTTTAAATTTCCAGGGACAGGGCTCTCAAAAATGGGAAAATCCTGGCAAAACTGGGATGGGTGGCAACCCCACCTCTAAGCACCTGGAAAGCATTGCCACTGTCATAGGCCTGTTTCCACTTTCCCTGCTATAGCACAAAAATCCAGAAATAACCATACTTTCTGTAAATGCCCAAAGATAGTGTGTCCATGAGACTTACAATCTGACTGCAACTCCTCAATGAGTTTGACAAGCTCAGGAAATTGTTCAGTCACAAATGTTGTTTGTGTCAACAACTTTGTTGGCTTTTAAGGATGTACTTTAGATGTTTTTGTGTTGCAGCATCAGATGCAGTGCTTATCTAAAGAAATTCTGTAATCACAGACAAGTAGTCCACCAGATATTTCACTGCACTGATCCAAGAATGCCACTGGGTCCGCACTTCATAGATTGGCATCTTTGGTACAATACCCTCCTTCACCTCCTTAAATTCTAAAAACTGATGTTAGTGCACTGGGCTTTGACAGAAGAATTTTTTTTTACAAGAGCAACTACAAGGTTTAAATCTTGTAAGGTGTCACCAATATCTCCAATACAAGACTATGTAGATGGGCCACACAGGTCACATGCACAGACTTTTGCAACTGGTTACTTAGAAAAGTGCCAAAAAGCCTTCTGCATATAGCTGCCACACTCATTAACAACAGTGAGAATGCTGTCAAATTCCTACCTATTTCTGTTTAATACCTGTAGAAGAGATTGGGCAACTATTATGTTGTTGACATACTGTAGGAATTCCAAACCAAGTAAGACAGACTGCTCCTGTACATTTCTTAACAGCTGTGCCAAAACAGATAAAACTCTGCATCCACAAGGGTCAGTAGTTTTGTCCAGAAAGATGAAGACTTGATCATCCTTGAGCTGAGTCTTCAGCAAGGCTTCATGTTTTGGGCATAGTTCTTGTAGGTGGGTACTTCTCAGATGTCCAACTCCAGGAAGACTCCCAACCTGCTTTGTCTACTTGCACAGAAACTCCTAGAAAGCTGAAGCCATTTCCAAAGGGATGTCTGCTCACACCAAACCCCAAAGAATGTCCATCACAAATTCCTTCTGATCCAGGGATGAAGAGATTGCTTTAGCAAAGCATGTCATCAGTGCTTGCTGTTGCTTGGCACCTAGAGAATGATTATGGTACCGATTTAAATGTTTAACTATCAGACAACCCTGCCCCATCAGTCAGCACCAGATATCCTGGGCTTGGGGTGTGAACTCGGGTCATCTGGATGGCAAATAGTAGTTCTCTACTGTTGCACTACCAAGGCAGCAGGAGGGATCAGTTCCAGCTGGGCCAAGTGTATGAAATGGAATTCATGTGCAATTCAGTGACTGCCAGAACCAGGGGCAAGGCAACAAGATTGATGCGATGCTGCTCCGCTCTCTGTAGCTCCATTTTGTTGCTGGCTTTTTGATTGTTAAAAACTTCTATGTAAGTTCTGATGAACGAAACTCAGATTATTTTAACCCAAAGCTGCTTGGATCTGTGCTCTTTGTATAGTTTAAAATGCTTCAAATAGGTTTTTTGCCTTTGAACGGTTGTGCCAGCCGACCGTTGTATTTTTGGCATCCTGGATACCTGCTGAACTGGAGAGAGCAAGAGAGGAGTCAAACTCCCTTTTAAAATTATGGTATTGTCATTTTTTTAAGAGCCTTAAGAGCTTGAAAGACCTGCTGTGAGACACGGATGGTAGATGTAACTTATGTCAGCTTGGCTCCTCACTACAGAAATAAAACTTTTTATTATAAAGTCAAACACTCTGGAGCGGAGTTCAGTCTCAAACCAGTGCCGTAGTTATGCTTTGGCTTTGCAAGGTTGCAGATGGAATTCAACATCTTTATTGATTTATAAAATAACAGGAAGACTCAGATATACAGCATGAGGCTAACATGTCATCAAAACCACTTTGAGACAGAATATGCCTATACATTCATAACAGAGAACAAGAAAAACCCATCTTCCTCCCCACCTCCCTACCTTCCCCTCCTCCCCAGCCCTGGAGTGAGCCAGCTCAAAAAGCCAGAAAGTAGAGAGACCAAGGAGCAAAATGTACTCTAGGAATGACATAAATCCCAAAGTAAATAAGACAAACTGAACACAGTCAGAGGTCAGCATTATGTGAACCTTGATTCAAATACAAAGCATATAGTTTACCCCATTTCTGGTTGAAGGCTGCCATGTGATTCCAGGAGCTTGCTATTAACCTTTCAGTTTTAAAGCAAAGGGACATTTCTTTTAACCATTCGGGATATGAAATGACTAGTTGATCCAACCAGTGTTTGAGAACCAGCCTTTTGACTGCTATAGAAATTAAGGCCATATGAAACCTACGCTCCCAGACTCCAATGTTGGAGAACATCCCTAGTACACATATTTCTATGGTAAACAGCTCCCCCAATCCTAGGAGGGGGTCTAACTTGGTTTGGATTGTACTCCATAGAGATGCCACCTTGTCACAATGCCAAAAAATGTGTATCAGGTTCCCTTCAACTGCTCCACACCGTGTACAAGTAGTTGATGACAGTCTACCAAATTGGGCCAACTTAGCTGGTGTATATTACAGATTGTTTAGGATATGGAATTGAATTAGCCTGTGCCTGTCTTGAGTGAGATATCTGTGTGTGTCAACCCAAATCTGGTTCCAGGGCAGAAGGGAATCTGTCAGGAGGGAAGCCCAAATCTTAGAACCAATAAGAGCGCTAGGGTATTTAATGCCCAGTAGGAAGGAGTAGATCCTGGAAATTCCATGTGGTTTATTTACGCACTCCTGTATCTGTTCTAGAAAGGGCCTTGTTTGGGACAATGTGAGAGCAGTCCCAAATATATTAACCAAGAGGTGTCTCAATTGAAAGACCTTAAATATGTGTTTCTGGGGGATATTCAGTTTGGTTAAAATGTCGGTAGAGGAAAGAAGCGAACCCTGGGAGTATAGGTTTTCCACTGACAAATCCTACAGTTGTGGAAGCCAGTCAGGGGTCAGTGGCAAACCACCTACTTTAATGTTAGGGTTTAAGATGAGGGGTTGTGCCTTATCACTTTTATGTGATATATTAAAGAAACTCCAGCACTGGGATAAGACTTTAATGGAAATCCCTACAGCCGAACCTTGTATAGCCTCTGGTAGTGTGGAAAAGGTGTAGTAAAAGATTCTGGGTGGACGGAGATTATACATGTCCAGCAGGTTGACCTGCAACTGTAACCAAATGGGAAGGTATGTGTCGGGCCGGATTTCTAGCCATCGTCCTATCTTGAATAGATGACTAGCCCAGTAGTATTACATAAAATTAGGGAGGCGAAGACCCCCTTTCTCCTTGGGTAAATTAAGCTTTAAGAAGGCCCATCTAGGATGTTTGCCCCGCTAGATAAAATTGGAGAGAGCAGAGTGAATCTGTTGAAAATAGGACCTTGGGAGCCAGATATTTAGTAAATTTAAAGGTAGAAAATACGGGGCAAAACATTCATTTTAATAATACTGATGCGGCTCCATAGGGATATCAGCAGGTTGCCCCATCTGTGGAGATCTTTCTGAATTCTCATTACCAAATCATCCAAATTAAGTTTTTTGACAACCTCTGGGACTCAAGCGAGATGGATGCCTAGATATTTGAGTGAGACTGGAGACCATTTCATACCAAACTGGATGAAGTTAGCTTGGGGCGTGGAAGAATTTAACGGGAATATGACTGATTTAGATAAATTTAATCTATAGTTGGCTACTTGACCAAACTGATCAATAATTTGTAAGGCATGTATTAAAGAGGATTCTGGATTAGTAAAATGCAGAAGAATATCATCTGCATGTACTGAGAGAGTCAGAGGTTTCTGGCATATAAAACAATCTGCGACTTGGGGAGAGCTCTTGATACTCAGTATCAAGGATTCCAAATACAGGTTAAACAAATAGGGAGACAGGGGGCAACCTTGTCGAGTGCTGGTGTACAAGGGAAACCGAGATAAGAAAACCCCATTACAGTAGATTTTAGCAGTGGGTAACTTGTATACCATCTTAATCCACTGAGTGAAAGTTTCCGGAAAGCCCATTCTCCTAAGGGTAGACCACAGAAAGTCCCAGTTTACTCTGTCGAAAGCTTTTTCTGCATCTAATGCGATTAGTGCCATGGGAACCTGGGAGTCCTGGGCAGCCTGAAAGATATGTGAGAGGGTTCTCAAATGGTCGGCAGCAGATCTGCCTTGAACAAACCCCACTTGTTCGGGGCTCAGTAATTGATGCCAAATCTGCTTAAGTCTGAGAGACAGAATTTTGGTTAAAATTTTAATGTCGTAATTTAGTATCGAAATCGGGCGGTAGCTGGCCGGCTCTGTCTGGGGTTTATCTGGTTTCGAGATTAGTACTATCGTGGCCTCTAACAAAGTAGGGTCAAGGGAATCTGAAGTGAACATGTATTCGTATAATTTCAGGAGAAGGGGAGATATCTCCTTGCAGAAGACTTTATAAAAATTGGAGGAAAAACTGTCGGAACCTGGGGATTTATCCAGAGTTAGCCCATTTATTGCCTCCTCCACTTTAGCCAGGGTAGTGGGAGAGGCCAGCATCTCGCACTGGTGGGTCTGTAAGGAGGGGAGACTTACGCCATCCAGGAAGCATTCAATATTGGGGTTGGACGGCTGGGAGGTACCCCTACCATATACATCCCTATAGAGCGATTCGAAAATGCGAGAAATATCCCGTGGGAAGGTTTTAATAGAACCATCGGGGAACTCAGCGCAGGAATTAGTCTTGAATTTTCTGTCTCCTGTAATCTAAGAGCTAGCATTCTGCCTGGCTTCTCACCTTGATCAAAGTAACAAGATTTAGTTTTAAGGATGTCATACTCCGTCTTTTCCCATAGTAGGTCTTCGGACTCATTCCTGATCCTCCATAGGGTTTCCAACTCAGCTGGTGAAGCTGAGAGGGACAGATTGTTTTCAGGGATCCTTATCTGATTTGACAACAAAATAATTTTGGCCTCTTGCAGATAAATATCTGTGGATCCCGACAAATGTGTAATGCATGCCTGAGCCGAGGAAAGAAGGAGACACCCAAATGGAGATTGATTATATGCGCATAGAAGCTTTTGCCAAAGGTATGCTGATGTTGCCTAGGGCCCAGTAGTTTCAATTCATTCTACTGAATTGAAAATAATTGCGCTTAGAGGAGCATTTTCTCTTTTCTTCTCTTTCAGACTGCCACAGAAGAAAGGGAGTGGAAAGATGGAGACAAGGAATTTGGAACCACTGCAAGTGAAGAGACGATAAAGTTTGCAGATTCATTGTAACTAAGATGGAATGCTGACATTTGGAGGGAAACTACCCCTGCCACAAAAAAAAAAAAAAAAAAAACCTTAAGCAAACCATCTGAGAAACTGGGACTGGTTCCTTTGGAGATCAGATTCCAGGACCCCGGTTAACAGATGGGACCTAAGTTTGCATTTTTTTCATTACTCTTCCTGGGCAATATTTTACCAAAATTAGCACTAAGGAGACAGAACTCCTATTAGAATTTGTACCCTTGATCTGTTCTTGTGTCTCTGACCAATGCAGACTTTACTTTTAATAATTTTCTTATTGAATGACATAAGTCTCATGCAGGAAATGGATTTAAATATCAACCTAAAATGGCAAGCTAAAAGAATGATTTGTGTTTAAAAGGGAAGACTTCTGCAAGAAATAATGTTAAGCTTGGTTATTTTATAAGATTTTAGTATATGTTCCTAATTGGTATCTATAAAGAACTAGGGGGCATGGAATGTTTTGAGCGTAAAATACTAAGAATGACACCAACTAATTTGAATTGTTGTCTTAAATTGCTGTCCTAACTTGCAGTTTAACTCATCTACTGTTTACCTCATATTTGTTCCTTTGGAATTGTATTCGTATGTACTACTAATGCTTCTTTAATTTTTACTGTGGTTTAATTAAGTTATTAATGATAGGGCTCAGTATTAAGATTTTGTATCTGAAAGTGGAGAGAAACGTGAGAGCATTTTGGAGGTGGCATAATCTTTAAAGATTCATACCTGTCTATAGTAGCGTCCGGCATATAATTCCCTTCATACCAGGGGACAGTAAGGGCATGGAACTGCATATACAGTAGGATGTTCCTTGCTAGTACCCCAACAGTATGGGTTTCCTGGCAGCTTGAAATATCCTAATTTGGATCTGGTGAGTAGGCCTACCTTAATAGTGCTATAACACTGTACCTTCAAGACTAAGATTTCTTATCTGTAGAGGGCCCTAAGCATGTTATCTCAATTGTATGCCTGGTCAAGCCTAGAGAATTTAATTTGCTATGTATATTATTTAAAGGGAATGCTGTGAACCAGATGGACCCAGTAGAAGGCCTTGGAAGTTAGCTGATACATTTTCCACCTTGCTTCCAGGGGTAACTTCTCTAAATCTCTACTGTGGCCTGATCGAGCCTGTAATGGTAGGGCTTAGCTTTAAGGTCTTGGACTCGACAGTGGAGTGAATGTGGGAGCTTTCTGGGGTAGGCTCAGTTTCTATTAGACCCATTGCTGGTTACAGATAGCAGCCGACATACAAATCCCATTATACTGAGGTACAGTAGGGGTATGGAACTGCATGTGCAGTAGAATACTCCTTGGTAGTACCCCATTTGGATTGCAGTTTAAGATTTCCTAACTTGAGTCTGGTGAATGGACATCCCTAAATAATGCTGTGACACAGTATCTTCAAGAGTAGGTTCCTACCTGTAGTCAGGCCTAAACATAATGTCTAAATTCATGCCTGTTTGAGGATGGGAGATAATTTCTCTTGAGGGATGCTGGAGGATGGTATGGTCAGCTGCTCCATGAGGGCTGAAATGGGTTCCGCTGGTTGGCAATCAGTTGGTAATCAGCTCCCAAGCTAAAAGTGATATTAAACAAATGCTTTGGGGCAGTTATACCACTTTAATGTGCCCCTAGAACAGTCCTGATGTGTTTCTCTAGGGTAAGTGTACTAAATTAACTTCTAATTAGCACATTTTTTTGTTTTGTCCATTATTTCTGCTGAGACTAGGACATTTTGTTCTTTCATTTTTTCTCAGATGCATAGGATCAATGCTGTAAATAAGAGGTAACCTGTTCTAATAGGCAGCTGGAAAACAGATGGACAATTCCTTTTAATGACAACTGATTTATTGTATGAGTATGAGATTTTAACATGTATTTTGTATGTTAAATTGTTTGTATTTTAGTATATTGTAATGGCTTCCTGACGAACAATAAACCACATTGACTGACTATCAGTGACTGTTAACTATCAATTATATGTAAATTCAAAAACTTTAAGCAAACTATTGTACCTTTATGTTTTCTTTTATTTGCTTCTTTTTGATCCAGATGTTTCTGTGACTTCAGGTGAACATTGATGGTGTGCTTCTGAACAAAATCCAGTGTGTGGCAGGAAACTCAGGAGAACAGTTTCCCCCCATCCACATAAAGATCTGCCAGGCAAATATTCACTCAGTCTATGACCCAAACAGTACTGGAAAGGTGACGATTCTTGGCTTTGTCATGGGTAATGTATGGATGCTTTGAAGGTGGCATGGACATGTTTAAATTGCTGCCTAAAATGAGCACAATGCAATAGAATTCCAAATCATCCAAAAGTTTTAATAATAAAAAAACAAAGATTTACAATCTGACCAGACCATTTTTTTAACCCACCATGGTACTGGTAGAGTAAGGGGTAGACCAGGCCAACTGTTTCTATGCCAATCAGTTCAGCCCACCCCAACATCTCTAACAGCCACAGCAGAGCAATATACAGCAGCCCCAGCCAGGAAACAACTCAGCACCTTGCAGTGCAGGGTACTCTCTGGCATCCTGGCTGGTGCCGCTGTGCATTCAGCCTCACTTACTGGAGTTGCCTAGTTCTGGCACTGAACTTGAGCATGGCTTCAGTTTGAATCCATGGCACAAAAGACTCCAGAATATAATCTTCCACACTCCACTTTCTAATCCTGGTTTCTCCCCAACCCCAAAAGACACAGCTGTGAACACGTTTTTTGGTTTTGTGTCTTCCCTACTAAACAGCGAGAGTGAACTTGCCGATAAGTAAACATGTTGAAAAAATTGTTTTTTGCCAGCTGGCTTGACCACCCCTTTCTCTTCCATCACCAGAGGCCAGAACAATTTTTGCCAACATGTGTGCCAGTCTGCTACACCCATCCCTTCACCCTCCATCAGCGACAAACCACAGGAGTGAGATACAGACCTAGCTGAGTGGTATACATGTTAAAGAAAATTGTTCTTTGCTAGTTGGCTCAGCCACCTTCCTCCTCTGTCACCAGAGGCCAGAACACTATTTTTCAACATGTGTGCCAGTCTGCTAGACCCGTCCCTCCACCCTCAATCAACAACAAATTACAGGAGCGAGAGACAGACCTAGCTGACAAGCATACATGATGAAAAAAATTGTTCTGTGCCAACTGGCTTGGCCATCCCTCCCTCTTCCATCACCAGAGACCAGGACAATTTTTTCAACGTGTGTGTCAGTCTGCTACATCCATCCCTCCACCCTCCATCAGTGACAAACCACAGAAGTAAGAGACAGACTTAGCTGACTGGTATGCATGGTGAAAAAAAAATGTTTTGTACCAGTCAGCTCAGATACCCCTTCCTCCTCCTCCTTCACCAGAGGCCAGAACAATTTTTTCAACATGTGTGCCAGTCTGCTAGACCCATCCCTCCACCCTCCATCAATTACAAACCACAGGAGTGAGTGAAAGACCTAGCCAACAGGTATACATGTTGAAAAAAATGTTCTGTGTCAGCTGGCTTGGCCACCCCTCCCTCTTCCATCACCAGAGGCCAGAACAATTTTTTCAACATGTGTGCCAGTCTGCCAGACTTGTCCTTCTACCCTCCATCAACAACTAACCACAGGAGTGAGAGACAGTACTAGCTGACAGGTATACATGTAGAAAAAAATTGTTCTGTTCCAGCTGGTTCGGCCACCTTTCACTCTTCCATCAGTAGAGGCCAGAACAATTTTTCAACATGTGTGTCAATCTTCTAGACCCTTTCCTCCACCCTCCATCAATGACAAACCACAGGAGCGAGAGACAGTCTTCTAGACCCGTCTGTCCACCCTTCATCAATGACAAACCACAGGAGCAAGAGACAGATCTAAATGACAGGTATACATGTTGAAAAAAAAATTCTTCTGTGCCATTTGGCACAGTCACCCCTCCCTCCATCTTCACCAGAGGTCAGAACAATTTTTTTCAACATCAGTGCCAGTCTATGCCTTCCCTCAACACCACACCAATGTTATGCACTATCTAAATGCCAGCTAGTCCCCTTCCTTCTACTCTGAAATATTTTTAATACACAATGCCAGCCCCTCATCAACATGCCAGTGCCCTCCCTCCAACCCTCACTTATATATATTTTATATAAACACACCATGCCAACAACTGCCCTCCCTCTGCCCCTCACCAATATCTTGCCTTCTCTCTGTCCCTCACATACACATTTTTTAATACTGTTTGTGCTGTCTACCATCACTCTTTGCTCCCTCCTCACTCCCTTGCTGCTTCCTTGCTCATCTGTCACAGAGACTTACCAGACTCAGACAGCAGACACTCAGAAAACCAAGGAATCCTCGAGGCAGTCCTGCAGTAATTTGGGAGGGCAGGTACAGTCCTCTAGAAGAATCTCTCAGGCTCTGTCAGAATTCAGACCCAAAAGCACCAGTGAGAGCAGCTGAAGCTACCACAGCTGCAAAAAAGCTGAACATGAAAGTAGATTTTACAGTTTGGCTTGGCGACTCCATGGCTTAGCTGTTCAACGGTCAGATATTGGCAGTCTGCATCAGGTGCTAAATGTGAGCAGCTAAAGCTACTGCAGAAAGCCACAAGCCAGCCAAAATCTACAAAAGTTAAACTGAAGTGAATTATAGCTTGATTTGTTGGCTGTGTGGCTCAGCTCTTTGGGGGGTCCCAGGTCATGAAGAGAAGAATTAAACAAAGACTCGCAGGTCATCTCAATCAGCAGATGCCAGATTCGTGAGTCCTCCCCTCACAAACCACAGCCTTCATATGTGGCTTAAGTGGATCTGAGGGGGGTCAGAACTCCCTAAAATGGTGCCAAGTTTGAAACTGTTTTTTTTTTCTTCCAGTTGGCTATAGATACATTCCTCCACTGTTCATATGTCACACACTGACATTGTGGGGAGGAACATATGGTGTTCAGGCATTTCTGGTTGCCAAAAGTCATGCAGGGTAAACACACTGAAAACACACTTACAAGCTTAACAAAACAAGCTTTGTTTGGCATAAACTTTATGTGAGACAGGGAGGGAAGACCAATATCATGGAGGGGTTGTGGAGGAAGGCACAAAATCACAGAAATAGTATGAAAATTCCATCCCCTATTTTCCAGTGCCCCAGTGATGGGAAAGGAAAAGTGAGAACTAATGGAGGTGTGGGCACATGTTGGAGGGTAGTATGCCTCAATGTCAAGAGTCTGGGTAATAAGATTAGTTTGCTCCATGCATTGGTGGCAGACTTTGGCCTGGATCTAGTGGCTGTTACAGAAACTTAGGTCAATGTGAACAACAACTGCAACATAGTGATCACAGGCTACACCTTATACAGGCAGGATAAAGGGATGGATAGATGTGGAGAGGTGGCTATCTACATGAAAGAAGGGATCAAGGCAGTAGAGGATGCTACCATGGGGGGGGGGAAGAGATGGTAGACTCACTGTGGGATCAGCTCACAGAGTTGTCAGGTAGCAGGAAATGGATAAGGGTGGAATAAAGACCAGCAGGGCAAGGAAAAGAGAGAGAGAGAGATAAGAAACTGGGTGCTGCAGTACAGAGGGAGCAGCAAAGGGGGAGATTGTAATGGTAGGAGCGCTCATCCTGCCAGATATTGACTGGGACATCCCAGTGGCCAGGAGCACCAGACACCAGGCCTTACTTGATATCTTGCAGGACTGAGGAGCCTTTATAAGGTACAAATAAAAGCAGGGGGATAAGGAATGGGATGAGTACCAGCAGAAAATTAAAGAGGTTAAGAAGACAGTCAGGATCACAAAGGCAGACACAGAGCTGTGTATTGCAGAGTTGGTCAAGCGATGGGAAAAACAGTTCTGTAGATATATAAGGGGAAAAAAGAAAGATGGAAGGGGGAATGGTCAGGTTAATTTATTTATCTATTTTTAAATTGGTAACTGGGAGAGGGACACTGAACCAAGGCTCATTTCCAGGTGTGACCCAAGGGAGAGGGAACAGGAAATACAACAATAAAAGCATACACAGTATTAATGGGTTTTACAAAGTAAAGTACAAACAGAGTACAATTAAATTACAAATGCACATAAAAAATAAACAGAGTTAAACAACAGTACAATGCATGGCTTCGATGTGCAAATAAAGAGACAAAAGCTCATGGAATGAATGGCAGTGTAGATGTTGATAAGGAAAAAGCTTGATACAGGCTATAGTAGAAAAGAAAAAAGAGAGAGAGAGTACACCTCTTCCCCTAAGGTGCTGCTGCTGTACAGGACAACTGACTGAACTGAAGAAAAACAGTGCACACAACAGCGGTCAGAGACAAATACAAAATTAAAATAGAAGTGTGAAACAATAAAACATCCTGAATTGGGATATAAAATTTACTGCTGGGCATTGGAAATTAATAGTTTATAGGCCAGTAGATATCATTTTAGATTTGGCCGCAATGTTTTATATTTGAATGCTTTTGGGACGATCAGACTTTTTTAGTGAGATGCCTTAATAATGAATAGGACAGCTTTTGCACTGCTGCCATTTGGGCATGACTAAGATATATTTCTGGAAATCCAATGGAATCAGACAGTTATTGCAACACTGTTTGGTCTTCACATTTTTATCACCTTAAGTTTGTTTGTGGTTCGTTATATTAGTACTCTTCACAACATTTATAGATAATGATGCTCACTTGGTTTTGATTAATTATGTGGGGTACTGAAGAATTGGTGTTGAGAAGCAGCACCCCCCAAGGAAGTCACTTTGAGTGGTGGTACATAGGGGCTCTTCCTTTTATGCACCCATAATGCATTTATGTATTTGTCTCTGGCCACTGTTGTGTGCACTGTTCTTCTTCAGTTTGATCAGTTGTCCTGTACAGTGGCACCTTAGACAGGTGTGCTTTCCCTCTTATTTACTTTTAGGTTTCAGTATTTTGGAGAAGCACCTGATTACCACAGCATCATGAACTTAGCTGTATCAGCTGGTACCTTACAAACTGATAATTACCAGTAGACGTTATATGGATCAAACAGATGATTTGGATACCGAGGACATTGTAAGTTCAGAGAATACTGATGAACTAGGTGTCTGTTCTTTCAGGAATGCAGAGTAGTGCTAGACATTGGAACATTAAGGGATGTCTATTTGAAATAAGGGATGAGAATGACACTTTCTCCTCTCAAATACCTGGTTTGTTTAAGAACATTCCCTGGTGTTTCAGCAACACCATGTCAAAGTCATAAATATTTGCCCAGTACATGATGGTCATCTAAACATTTAAAATCCACAACAAAAACCATGGCGTGCCATGCTTCTTGTTAAGTTACATTGGTGAGACAATCTCTCCTTATGGAAAAAATCCGGAAGGGGGCAGATTGTTTTAAGTGATTATAGCATCAATATTTTAGATGTCAACATGAGTGTGAAAAAAATGTGAAACGAGGACACATCATTTGTCATGATGCTTGCTTTATTTTTCCACAAATGCCAAAAGAAAGAGTAAATTACCAATATTATGACACCCTCTTGAACTGATATTCACCAACAAAGGGGGAAATATTTGTACGTTTTTACGTAAAACCTATTCAGACCCATGTAATTTTCATAAAATGTTTTTTGACAGATGTACAATGTGGTTATGAATATAGAAACAGAAAGAAATATAGGAGTTGCAATGATTCTTTTGGTTATATCTGCTTTCAAAGTTGCAGTTTCAGAGACGGTTGGCTCAGGGCAAAAATAATTGAAACATCCCAATAAAAAATAAAACTTGCATGAATGTTATTCAAACAATTCAAAAGTACATGCAAAATGGCAAGGACTTTAACATAAAATAAACAGTGTAACCAAAGACAGACATATGTAGGTAAAGCATCTTGAAGGATACCAACTGCTGCAATTGTGGGAGATAATTTTCTTGCTGCCATTCTGCATATCTTCTTAGCTGGGCATGACATAACAGGATAAATCGTTATTCTAATAATGTTTTCATATATTTAAGAATTTAGTGTGCAAATAATGATAGCACTGCAAAATGAATATATCCAAAGTTTTTTATAGTAGATAGAATAGCAAAGAGTTACAGGTATTAGAGCAACAAACCCTAGCACCTCAACTTCTTCAAGTTCTTAAAGACTTTGAAGTTGAGACGCTTAGGAGGTTTGTTGCTCCTACCAGGAAGTACCTGCCTGTAAATTCTTTTGCTGTGATTTTTGAGCACTCGCTTAAGTAAAAAAAATTTGCATATATTCATTTTGCAGTGTTTCTCATTATTTGCACACTACACTCATTGTGGTTTTCGGTTCATGTGGAGGTTTTCCGCCTTATACATAGTGCTACAACAGCCTAGAACTGCATCGTGGTAAATTGCTTTGGTCTTTATTCAAGAATGTACTTGTGCCAGAAAATGACCTTGAAAACCTTTTCAAGAGCATCACAAAAATGGGAATTTGAAACAACAGGGAACGTCTTCAGAGGCTGGAGAATCTTTTAATACGGAGATAAATAGTTGGTTCGATGAACTTACATTGAAACAATATGCAGAGGAAGGACGAGTCATGAGAGGATAATATGTTTTCAAGGCACCATCCTCTGGTACCCTAGATTTTGATTTAAAATACAGGTGGGAGAAATCCCTAAAAAATTACTCAAAGAGCTGGTCAATATCTTAACTGAAAAGGACAGTTGTAATTATAAGTCAGTTAAGTCAGACATTACAGCCACTCAGAAGGCTTTAAAAAAGGTTTTTGCTAAACCCAAATTTAAAATTCTGGATGACAACTTATGTAAAAAAAATCTACAAGGTTGAAAGTGAAGTGGAAGACCATAAAAAGAACAAGTTTGGCTGTGATAAGCGGATTCCGAGGGTGAAAGTGTCTGGGACTGGAACTGCAGATACTGATCCTAGAACAGAGGGCATTCCTGTAAGAGATACAGTAGAAATCAATCTGGCAACCAAAGTGAGTCTTTAGGGAGTAACACAAAAAATAAAACAGGTTGCTGTTTAAGATGACAGGAAACAGTGGGTTCTGAGAGTCACAACACCAACATAAGCAGCAGCAAACCAAAAAAAAGAAGGAAAGAAAAAGGCACATGAAGAAGGGTAACAAACACAAATGGGGAGTACATGGAATTGAGGACCTCAGCTCAGAGCTGAACACAGAGCAATAGGTATTTAACGGCCTGGATATTCAAACTGCGACCAGACAGGTCACAAGTGTTTGCATCACACAACCGAGATGCGCCTGAGCACAAAATTGCCATATTCAGAAGATGCACAGAAGAGATGTTCCAGCGCATCCCCAGCTGAATATAGCAAAGATTCGCTAGTGCACAACCAGACATGCACCTGTGCATCCAGCAATGTGCTGGAGCAACTGGGCAAGAATGAAGATAGTAAAAGGAGCAACCTGGCCTGGGAAACAGAAGCAACAGGGAAGGCTGTGCAATACCACGAGTGAGGTATAACAGCCACAGTAGGGAGGGAAGCAACCCAAGACCAAAAGTGTGGATGAAGGCACTGCCAAAGTGCACAATGGACACAGATCCAGACCCCATGGGCATGGTATGAAGCACCACACAGACACCACCAACCCAAGGGGCAAAGGGGCACACTGTACATGGCAAAGAGGAGGGCAGGGACAGAGCACCCCAGCAGCAGAAGCCCAATGGACAGTATGGACCAGCCATGCACCATGATGACTGTGCAGTGGACCCAAGCAGGGCAGTCACAGTAGCCACAGCACCAGCACAGTGGACCAGAGGCAGACTGGGACACAGGCAGGTGGCAGTATGCTGCACATGTGCCACATGCCCACAGGGACACAGGACAGCAAACAGCACAGCACAGCACAGCAGCAGGGGGACCATGAGATCAACAGAGGGGTGCACAGCACCAGAACTGGGGCCATGTGCAAGGGACAATGTGAGCAGCACCGAGGGACACCCAGAGGTTTATTCTCAACTGTATTGTAACAAATGTTTTACTCCTGTTGTAATTCTTTGTACCCGGGTTGCACCTGGAAATGAGCCTTGGCTCAGTGTGCCTTTCCCGTCACCAATTTTAAATAAATAAATAAAGAGGTGGTCCAGGTGACAGCATGACAAACAGAGTGTGGTACAACAAGATGGAGATGGTGTCCATCCGTGCCAAGGCACAGACAAAAATAGGCAGTGGTATGGAAGGGGCTGTTGGGCAACCATGCACAACAACAGGTGACAAGAACAGCTATACTGTGAAGAACACACACACGTGGAAGAATATTTAATAACAAACAACAATGAAAATCCAACATACAAAAACAAGAACAACAACCAGAACAAGATAAGAAAATATATATAAAAAGCAAAGGAAACCTGTACATGTATCTGTTAGAAAACTATTAAACACCAAAAAATGCGAGTCTGTGGGGAAGGGTGGAAGGAGGAACAGGGAACAAAAGGGGCAGAACTATGTACAAAGGGCAATGGGCTGTGTTGACGGTGGCAATGGGGCTATACACAGGGGGGAAACAGTCCTCATGGCCTAACAGCCCCGCCCATGCACCACCTGCTGCTCGATGACCCTGCACAGCTGCTGGACCTCCTCGATGAGGCGCCTTGTCTCTCTAATATACAACCGAGGCACTCTCAGCTGGGCCCCCTGCCTCTGATAGATGGTCACTATGAGGTGTAGCAGGTGAACCATCCCTCCGCCCACCAAGACTCCAGGCCTCCGTCCGCCATGTGATTCTCTATGATGCCCTATGTTGGGGAGACAGAGAACACATACTCAGTTCCACAGCCAACACAGGCATATCCCCCCCTAATGGGCTGGGTGTGCATGCCTGATGCTGGCCGGACCCATGCAGAGGACTGACAACACACCATGTACAGCACGCACTGGCTGCATGCCAGGACACAGAGCCACACAATGAATGGGATGTGGCACAGTGAACAGGCAGAGGAAGTCACCAAGGGACCTGTGTCCATGCCCCCCACAGTGTGGGACCCTGTCCCTCATGTGCACCACTCACGCAGGGCCTATTGTGACCCCTTGTGAGCACCAGTGGGGTGCCAGGAATAGACACGGCAACTGGGGAGCAGGGCACAGGTGCCATGGACACAACGGAACTACCACACGCTATCGACACAAAGAGCCATGTGTATGTTACCGTCACCACACAGACATACACAGGTTGCAGGCAGTGGCCCACTGCAGGCAATGCAATAACCCCCCTAACTCCCCCCAAAACCTCATGTACACACAATGCAGCACATGTCTCGCACTTACCTGCCACACGTCCCTGTGCACGTGCTGGTGTACCTGCACCCACCACCTGGGTGTGCCTTTCAGCCCCTCCTCAGGTTTGCTGCTGCTCCATCTGACCTGCATGGGAAACACAATGGAAGAGCGCCATGAGCACCATGCATGTACAAAAACCACCCCCAACCCCCCCAAATGATGACACAATGCAACACAGTGCAGCATGCAGTGTGCCCATCTGAGAGGCACACTACAATGTGGAGTCACAGTGACATGGCATCAGCATAGTAGAACACCGGTCCACGCAGGTGGAACAATGGGCAAGGCAAGACAAGGCAAATTTTATTTAAAAGACACCCAATCCCAGGGGGCGTGGTTTCGGAGCCGAGAAAGATGGACGCCTAGACTGTAAGCTCCATTCCCCAGCAAGCGAAAGTCACCACCATCCGTCATGATTCAGGGGTTCCTGAGTTCCCGAGGAATACCTGTTGTCACCCCGATCCTGAGAGCAGTGAAATTTCACGACCAATCTGCCGGCAATAGCCTAGTTGTGCTGGTTGCAGTGCGGCTCATTCCGAAGTGAGGGATAGGGAAGTAGGCTGTGCCCTGGTGCTCAGAACAATCATATCCATGCTTTAACATTATGGCTATCCAATAGCCACATACAGAGGGCAAGGCACAGTTGGGGAGAGTGGGCCTGGAACAGCATATAGTGATTACACTACTGGAACCACTTATTCATAAAGGCATGGATCCACTACTAAATCGGACATTGCCTCAAAGCCCGAATACTGAGGAAAATGTCGCACAACCAGTGGATGTAGGGGCCTCTCTCTCCAGCATATTACTTCCATGCTGGAAACCCTCCTCACCAGGGTTGACTCAATAACTACCACTCTAACTGGCACAGTCATGGAAGTTAAGGGGCTCAACGATAAAATGAACGTAGTGGAGCAGCAACTGGAGGATTTTGAATTAAACAGCTCCAGTCTTTGGCAAAAGCTAAGAGAGCATGATTTGAGACTGGCTACTCTATGGAGGACAGCAGAAGACCAGGAGAACAGAGGGAGACGAAATAATATAAGAATCATTGGATTTCCAGAAGGGGTCAAGGGAAAAAACACTGACAGGTTCCTAAATGAAGAAATCCCCAGGATCTTAGGGGACAGATGGACTGGACCAGTGGAAGTAGAGTGAGCGAACCGCGTCCCAAGTAAGGCCAGGCATCATCGGGGACCCCCTCGACCTATTATACCTTACACCCTGAGGTACTCTGTTAAAGAAAGAATTCTCAATGCAGCCAGAGATAGAGGGGAATTGATGTGGTGAGGGGCTCGTATTTCCTTTTTCAGGGATTTTTCGGCAGAGGTGGCTGCTCGGAGAAAAGCATTCTTACCTCCCAAAAAACTGCTATCCGAACAAGTATTCCAATATGGGTACAGGAACCTGGCTTGTCTTTATGTGTCCAGGGAAGGAAGAGACATTGCTGCAGAAACCCCTCGGGAAATTAAGCACTGGGTACACAGATACTGGCCTAAGTTGAACGTCCAGACTACAACTCCCAAGAGGTTATAGGCGCTGGGCCCTCGACATGAACCTGGGGCTCAGCGGAACAAAAGTACAAGGGAAGTGCCAGGGGAGGAGAAGAGAGTGGACTGGACAGTGTTGCTGCCATATGCTTCCTCCAGGTCTTCCCCACCACCCCGCAACATGACAGGTGGGACTGCTGTTTGTAGAGCTCCTCAAAATGGAGTTGAACCCACAACCCTGATAGCACTACCCCAAAGAGGCACAATTCAACCTAATAGAGTGTGGTAGTGATCCCTCAGCGGATGAGACTCCCCCACTAATGATCCCGGGGCGCACCACTGGCCAAGTACATCAGAGAGGATATCCATAGCTCCAGTGGCTTGAGTGAAATCCCAGATGAAATGATCATCGAAGTGACTGCGGATGTTTCATGGGCTGAGACCGAACTGGATACTGAAAATAAGCAAAATTTGCTGGACTATCCTGTGAGACCTGGACTTCTGACCTATGCGGCTGTGACATCCACGGATGTCCACCCATTGAGCCAAAGGGAAGAAAACATTGTTAATGACTGAGGCTTTATTCAAATACGGTCATAGTATAGAGTAGCCAGAAGGGGAAGGAAGGAAACATATTCAATTCAGTGCTTTAGAGTAACTGGTAATTGCTATTTTTCTTTTAAACTTAGATTCGGGCTTTTAGTGACACTATACTTTCTTGTTGTCTTTACTTATAATTGTTTTTGGGCTGTTGAGAATTTAAAACTTAGTGGTGGTGTAATTCTGTGCTGTCTTTAATTGCTGCAAATTTTATCTTGGCTTGTCTGACTGCCCTGTAGTTGGGTGAAGGGTGTTAATTGTTTGGCCTCTGACCTCAGCTAGGTGATAACTGGAGGTGGGGCTTAGTCAGAGTTAAAGTAGCAAGCAGATTTTTATTTTCCCAGAAGAAGCCAGAAGGGAAGGAAGGAAACATATTCAATTCAGTGCTTTAGAGTAACTGGTAATTGCTATTTTTCTTTTAAACTTAGATTGTGGGCTTTTAGTGACACTATACTTTCTTTGTTGTCTTTACTTATAATTGTTGTTGGGCTGTTGAGAATTTAAAACATAGTGGTGGTGTAATTTTGTGCTGTCTTTAATTGCTGCAATTTTCGCCCCCTCCCCCAACTCTTAATTATATGCCCTGTTAAATCTGATTGACAGGAGCTAAACACAGGGTATAGTAAGGGGGTGTGAAGTAGGAGGGGCATAAGGAGGAAGAAGCCCACCCTCAGCACGACAAGTGTTTTGACTCATTTATTTATTTATTGGTTTCTTTTTCTTTAAAAAAAAAAAAATTATCTGAGGATCAGTGGCAGGATTTTTAGTACAGTAAATTAATAAAAAGGGAACTAGGAGAGCTTCAGTAGCAGACAAGTAGTGGAATTGCAGTATAATGTGGGGAGTGGTGCAATGCAGTGGCTGTGGGGCAGCCATATCAGGTAGACCTTCTGGACACTGAGGTGCTGCCCTATCTGCATGCATCTCTCTGGACTGCAGGATGAGGTAGCCAGACTCAGAGCGGAAGTAAACTGGGTCAGGGAGTACCATCACCCTTATCCAGGGATCACCCAGTCCAATGCAACTGCCTCAAAGGATGCCGAGAACGAGGAGCACTTGGATGACAGTGGGCTCAGGGAGGGTTAGAGCAGTCAGGCAGAGGCACATCCCAGATCCTATTCCACTCAAGAACTCATATGCCACACTGGCAAATGAGGACAACCAAATAGAGGTACCCAAAGAAGTGGAAGGAAAGGATGTGGAGGTTAGCCAAGGAGGTGACCTCAGCGGGGAAAGCAGTGGACCCCAGAGGAGGAGGAAGCAATCCGGTGGGGACTCCATCATAAGGGATCCAGCTAGGAAAACAGGAGGGGAGGACAGGGAGGAGGTGCCTACCAGGTGCCAAGGCATGGAGAGATGGAAGGAAGATCCTGGGGCTCACTGGGAAGGCAAGATGGGAGGGTGAGCTGGATGTCATTATCCACCTAGGTACTAATGACCTGGCAAATGGGGAGCCAAAGGAAGTTCAGGAAGAGTTTAGGAAACTGGGAGTGGTCTCAAGCAAGTAGCTACTTTGTCACTTTCTCAGAAATACTACCTGGAGAGGCAAGGAGAGCATAGGAGTGCATGCACCAGGAACTTTAACTCATGGTTGAAGAACTGGTGCTGTGAGGAAGGGTTTGATTCATTGGTGACTGGGACCCACCTGGAGGGATGGAGGTTTGTTCAAGCCTGACGGCCTGCATCCATCCTGGAAGGGAATCCAAGCACTCAATGATAAGTTTAAATGCTACATTGACAAGCATTTAAACTAGCAAAGGGGGGTGGCAGGCCAGCAAGGAGGGTACCTACTTGCTCACCCCCCACAGCTAGCAGTGGAACCAGTGAACCAGAGGAGTGGCTATCTCTGCAAAGCAGTGTGCAGAAGATGGAGATTAGTGCCCAAGAGGTGGATAAGCAGAAAAGGGGCAAAATTCAGCAGAAGGGCAGACAGCAAGGAGAACCAGGGATAAATGACAACCAAGGAAGGGGCTGGAGTAGAACAGTGAAACAGTCTAGGGAGGTCAAATCATGGAAAGCCATGTGTGCAAATGCCAGGAGCCTTAGCAACAAGATGGAAGATCTGGAGGCTGTCATGGTACAGTCAGACTGGACATTGTGGCCATCACTGAAACCTGGTGTAATGATAACCACGACTGGGAGATGGCCATACCTGGCTACAACTATATTCAGAAGAGACAGAGCAGACAGGAAGGGAGGAGGAGTGGCACTGTATGTGAAAAATGACATAAGGGCCACAGAGATCCAGGAGGAACAAAATGGGAGAGATACTGTGGGTTAAGCTGGAAAGGAAAATGGGGACAGCCATTCGCACAGGTGTGGTCTATAGACCACCAGCCCAGGAGGAAGAAACAGATAGAGTTGATGCTAGCCATCCAAAGGATGGCAGACAAGGGTGAGGTAGTACTGGTTGGAGACTTCAATATTCCAGACGTGGACTGGAGCATCCCAGCAGCAGCATCAACTAGGAGCAGATTTATCCTGGACTCCCTTCAGGGTGCCTTCCTCAAGCAACTGGTCATGGAACCAACTCGGCAGAAGGCAATACTGGACCTTGTGCTCACAAACAGGGACAGTGTGATGGGGGTAACAGTGGGGGAGCACCTGGGAAACAGTGACCACCAGTAATTGTGGTTTGAAATCACAGAAAGAGCAGAACCAAACCACACAAAAACACGTATCCTGGATTTTAGGGGGCAGACTTTGGGAAAATGGGGAGATACTTGAAAGAGGCATTAAGGGGAATGGGACAGGAATCAGGGTTGAGGAACAGTGGGCAGTATTTAAAATGGGGATTACAAGAACAACAGAATTATGCATTAAGCAGGTTAGCAAGAGGAAAAGGAAGAGAGACCATTATGGTTTTCCAAAGAGATAGCAAAGAAAGTGAAAGCCAAAAAGATTGCATTCAGGCAATACAAAAAGACACAGGCAGAAGGGATAGGAGAAGTACCAGGAGAAGCAAAGGTGCAGGAGGTCAGCAAGGGAAGCCAAAGCTCAGACAGAAGAACACATTGCAAAATCAGTGGGTAGAGGGGAAAACCTTTACAGGTACATAAGTGAAAAAGAAAGACAAAGGGAGGGATAGTGAGACTGAAGGGGAGGATGGGGGCTGGTGGAGGATGACAACAATAAAGCTGACATATTGAACAGGTATTTCTGCTCAGTCTTTACTGAAGAGGAGGAGGGTAATGGGTCTGAAGGGAGTACAAGGGGTGAGAATGGTGCAGAAATGGACACAAGTCCCTTTACATGACGAAAGGGTCCTGAAGGAACTGGAAGTAATAAGAG
Organism: Neoceratodus forsteri; assembly: GCA_016271365.2. Lineage (NCBI taxonomy): Eukaryota > Metazoa > Chordata > Ceratodontiformes > Ceratodontidae > Neoceratodus > Neoceratodus forsteri. Next base: position 815,747,619 of record CM028135.1, read on the forward strand.
TTGATAAAGCAATGGGGCCAGATGGGGTGCACCCCAGGGTCCTTAAAGAACTAAGAGAGGTGGTGGCTGAACCTCTGGCTTTCCTGTTTAGCTGATCACTGGAAACAGGGGAGGTACCCAAAGACTGGAGGACAGCAGATGTAGTCCCCTTATACAAAAGTGGGAACAAAGAGGAAGCAGGGAACTACAGACCAGTCAGCCTCACCTCGGTAGTGGGGAAGATCATGGAAGCACTATTGAAGGAGAATTGGTGGAACATCTGGTTGTCAATGGACTACAGGACCCAAGGCAGCATGGTTTCACCAGGGGAAGTCATGTCAGACCAACCTCGTTGAATTTTTGACTGGGTGACTAGGAGGTGGATCAGGGGAGGGCAGTGGACATGGCCTATCTGGACTTCAGCAAGGCCTTTGACACTGTGCCACATAGAAGACTATTACACAAACTGGGGAATATGGGTGTGGGCAGGACAGTAGTGTGGTGGGTAGGTAACTGGCTGGGTGGCAGGACACAGAGGGTGGTGGTAAATGGCTGTCACTCCACAGAGGGAAGAGTGACCAGTGGGGCACCACAGGGATCAGTGCTGGGACCAGTCCTATTCAACATCTTCATCAGTGACATTCTGGGACCTAGAAGGCAGAATTTCACTGTTCGCTGATGACACAAAGTTCTGTAACAGAGTAGACACGCCAGAGGGTGTAGACAGAATGAGAAGCGACCTGCAGAAACTTGAAGAATGGTCAGGGGTTTGGCAGTTGAAATTCAATGCAAAGAAGTGCAAGATAATGCATATGGGGCACAAAACCCTGGCACAATATATCAGTTGGGGGTGAGAATATAGCATGCACAAGCAGGAAGGGATCTTGGGGTTGTCATCTCCTGATGACCTCAAAGTAGGAAACAGTGTGACAAGGCAGCAGGTAAAGCAAATAGGATGCTGGGATGTATAGGCAGGCATCACCAGCAGGAAAAGGGAGGTCATAATTCCGCATACAAGACACTAGTGAGGCTCCACCTGGAGTACAGTGTACAGTTCTGGAGACCATACCTACGTAAGGACATAGACAGGGTAGAGAAGGTTCAGAGGAGGGCAACAAAGATGGTGCATGGATTGCATCACAAGTCCTATGAAGACAGGTTGAAGGAACTGAACATGTACTCCTGGAGGAGAGGAGGGAGAGGGGATATGATAGAGACATACAAGTATCTTACAGGGAGGAACAGGGTGCAGGAAAACACTATTTTTAAACAAAAGATGTTCCAGGACTAGAGGCATGGGATGAAGTTGGAGGAAGGACGATTCAGAGGAAACATGAGAAAGAATTTCTTCACAGAGCGGGTGGTGGACAAGTGGAATACCCTGCCAGAGGAAGTGGTGGGGGCTGAAACAATCACGGGATTTAAGAATGCATGGGATAGACATAAAGGAATTCTGGAGGTCAGGGGTAAGGGGCAACAGACTTCTAGGAAAACAAACTGAACTTACAAGCTTAAATGGGCAGACTGGGTGGGCCATAGGCCCTTATCTGCCAACACTGTCTATGTATCTATGTATGTAGTACAAAGGCTATATGTTAAATGTTTTTGCTTGTTAGAATGGTAAACTTATACAGCCCCAATGCCCACTTTTGTGCCTGGTGTTAGAGCCAGGTTACTATAGGCTTAAGCTGACAAGCCGATGCTCTCCCCCCCCCCCTTTTTTTATTGGGCAGTTGGCCAGTTTGGCTAAATATGCTGAATATGGCCTGTGGTGCAAGCTTTGCAGTATTCATAGGCTGAGCGCTGGAGGATGAGGAATGCTCTAGTGACAGGCTCAGCTAGCTGTCCTTGGGGTCTGGGTGGAGTTAAGGACTGTATAGATGCTGCTCTTATGGGGCACTCCCTTTGCCCTTTCCTATTTTTGTTCTTTGGTTTCTTTCCCTTCTCATTGCTCACCCCCTTACCCCCGTCCCTTTAATCATTGCTAATTTAGTTACCCCAATGACTTTTCTAAGTCATGTCTTGCTGGGGATGGAGAAGACAGTTTCTGGTTGTTTTCTCTCTCTCTCTACCCCCTCTTTTAGTGACAGGTCAGTGCGGCTGATTGCCTATCAAAGGGATTGGCATTGCACACGTATACTTTTTCACTGTTAGATTAGCGTGTTATTCAATACAAAGTGTTTTGGATTGCTGTAAAAGTTATTTACTTCTTTAATGGGTAATTCTTTGGTGTATATCTATTTTTGGGGAGACAACAAACCTTTGGCTGGCCAGTCAATAGTGTTAACATAATTGTTTGTGCTTTCATACCAGGCTCTTACTGGGAGCTGCACAGTTGGACAGATCGTTTTCCTCTAAATCTTTCCTGTCAACTTCTCATTTCTACCTCAGTGAACTTTCTGCTGTTCTTCTTTACCTTATCTGGACTTTGATGGTGAGTACTGGCTTCTTTTCTAAATCCGAGAATATGACTTGGAACACAAAGGAGGGTATTAACCTAGTATCTTGGAATGTAAAAGGGTTAAATCACCCAGTCAAAAGAACTATGGTCCTTAGACACCTACATTCCTTGCAGGAGGGCATTGCTTTAGTACAAGAGACTCACCTCACTGCAAGAAATGTACAGTGGTTTAAGAAAGCATGGGTCAGTACTGTTTTAGTGAGCTCAGCGCCTAACAAGTCTAAAGGGGTGGCAATACTAGTCAAAAAAATCATGCTCATGGGTACAGGAGCAAGTCGCTACAGACAATCAGGGTGGCTAGACTGTTGACATACTGGGGTTGATTGTTGATGACCCCTTGTCCAGCAATCTCATGCAGGAGGACCATACCCTGCTAGCACTGGCCACGGAGGAGAAGGAGGAGGAGGATATCTTTGATGATGACAGGACCCTCATTGAGGAATACGCAGGTGGCACCAACCCTAACACTGGTCCGGTACACACACACACAGGCAGCGACAGGCAGTGCTGGTGGTCCGATGCCTGCACAGGTGCCCCCCCAGTGCTCCCCCGCTGACAGAGGCTACAGCAGCTGGTGGTGGATTGGGACAGAGTGCTGCTGTGGGGCCTGGGACTGCCAGCACAGTCCAGCAGGGTGCTGCAGTGCTGCAACACCAGCGGGGGACACTGTCCAGCCCACCCCAGGGCCTGCCATGCAAGAGCGCATCCATTCCCTGAACAACGGCCACCTGTGCAGCGTTCCTGGAAAGAGGACATGGCACAGCAGGCCGGGACCCTTCCTGCCTGTCGGCGCCAGCCCCATTCACACTATCCACTGACAGGCACAAGGAGTACACTCGTCTCCTGTGGGAAACAGTAGCAGGCCAAGTGATACTCAGGAAGGAGCTCCATGGACTGCTTGTACAGATTGGGCACCTGGCAGAGCAGGAGGCCATGGGACGTGCCCAACTGATTGGCGAAATACGCCATCTGCAGGAGACTATGACTGCATTGCTAGCACAGATTGCAGAGAACATTGTGGTGGGCTTTGCTTCCCTGGTGTCCCATGGTCACAGTGTGTCCCACCGTACAACGCGCAGTGACACAAGCACCCCAGGGGATGGTGTTGGGTGACCCCATATGGGCTGATGCTGTCCCCGGCCACTGCCATCCCAGATGCCTCCAGAGTCAGTCTGTTTTCTGAGAGGGACATGCTCATGAGTGCCCAGTCACATTCTCAGGAGTTTACCCCTGCTGGGAAGGTGTTGTCACCCCCTGTGACTAGTGACCCACCTGTGACGGCCTTCCAGTCAGGGCGTGGCTACCCATGTGACCGTGACGGCCATACTGGCTCACGGTGAGTCCTGCTGGGTGCAGTTGGCAGGGCCATGTACCCTGCTGCTGTTGTTGCCCATGCACCAGGTTGGCTGTGGCCAGGACCGTATGCTATGGCACACGCGTGCCCTGGTGGTCACCTGCCTGTGCTGACTGTGTGTTGTATGAGCCATGTGTGGGAGCAGGGGAGTTGTCCTGTGTGGCAGGGGCATGATGATTGCACAAATGTTCCCACCATGCTTGTTTGCTGGCACATACCGTCTGATCCATGCCAGTCTCCACATTACTGTGATGCCTCTTCCTGTCCATGGTGGCATTATTGTGAGTGCTTGTGAATGGTAGTGTGCGCTGTTGTGTACTCTATGGCTGTTGTGCAGTGTCTGCCTATGTGTGTGTGTGTGTGTGTGTGCGTGTGTGCATGTATGTCCTCCAAACGCACAATTCCTGTCTTGGTGCGTGTATGTGTGTCTGTGTGTGTGATGCTAGTGCCTATTCTGTTCCTCCAGAGTTACTCCCCTGTGGTTTCCAAAGTGCTCCTCCACAATGGTGTCCCAGTGCCTACTGGCTCAGGCTGCCAGCCTCAGGTCCCTCCTCTCCATGGGTCGTTGCCCACCCCCTTCCTAGGGGTTCCTCCTCATCTGAACTGTCACCCTCCTCCACCTGGACAGATATTCCATGGTCGATGGCCATGTTGTATAGCATGCAACAGGCCATGAATATGCCACAGGCTTTTTCAGAGCTGTATTGTAGGGCACCACCAGATCTGTCTAGGCAATGGAATCGCATTTTTAGCATGTCAAACACATGCTCTATTATGTTACGTGTTGTGATGCATGCCTCATTATATCTCTCCTCTGCCCCACTGCTGGGCTGCCGTATGGTGGTGAGCAGCCACAGCTGGAGGGGGTATGCACTGTCACCTGGGGGCAGACACATGCGTTAGTTGCACTCAGGTGTGCACATAGCCTGTTACAACCACTCCCCCCTTGCCTGTCTCTGCTGCCACTACCTGTCCACCCTGTTGCCATTCCAGACACCCCACGTCATGGGGAGAGGGCCCCTAGTGACCATATGAAACCAAGCCAATTATTTAATCTACCTAGCTTTAATAACACAGGCTGGAAAGGTGTACTAATCAATGCTAGAAGTCTAACCAATAAATTTGAAGAATTCAAATATCTTCTTGAAACAAACAACATTCAAAACTGCGTTGGTCACTGAAACTTGGTAGGAAGAAAATGATCCTTGGGATAAAGTCATCCAGGGATATAATGTATACTCTAAAAGTAGGGTCTATAGGAAAGGTGGAGGTATGGCCATCTATCTACAAAATAATATAAGTGAAGAAATCCCAGTAGATTATCCTAACCTGGAATCATTGTGGATCAAACTTTCTCCCCAGATTGGTCCCCCCTTTATTTTAGGTTTGGTATATAGACCCCTCCTCCATATCTCCTGAAAATGACAATGCACTATTAAATTATATAGGGAACTTGGATCCATCTAATAACCTTATGACATTTGATGACTTCAATTTACCAAATATCGATTAGCCTACGGCCATAACAGCAAGCAAAACCAAAGGCCGTTATGTGGACTTGTTTCAGGAATTGGGTTTAGAACAAAAAGTACAATACCCTACAAAAATGACAAAATATTAGACATCATATTAAACAATACTGAGCATTGTATTTCTAATATTAATATAGGTGGGTCCCTGGGCAATAGTGATCACAACATTGCTTACTTTCAGGTCACTGGGAATCTAAAACAAATAGCCACTGGGTTAACCGAAACCTTTAATTTTCACAAAGCTGATTTTGAAACTATAAAAACTAGCCTCAATCACTGGGATTGGCCCAAAGATTCCATTAACCAGTCAGATGAGGGTAAATGGGGGCTAATGATTGGGACACTTAAATACCTCATTAAAAACAATATCCCCAAAACAAAAAAATATAAAAATAGTCATAGAATAACCCCTCTATGGTTTAATTCCTCAATCAAATGTATGATTAACAAAAACAAAAAGACTTTTCCAGAAAATAAGAAAAGGGTTTACGCACCTTGTTCCTAAATACAGGATAACAATTAAAAACATTAAAACTATGATTAAGTCTGCAAAATCCAAGTATGAATTGTACTTGGCTGACAGAGTTCAAGATAATAAAAAAGCATTCTTTGCTCATGTCAATAGAACTAGGGGGAAGGTAAACACTATAGGACCTTTCTTAAGCAGGGATGGGACATTGGCTACAAACCAAGAAGCCACCAATATCCAGAACCAATACTTCTGTACTGTGTTCAATAAAAGCAATGATAGGGTAGAGAATACAGTTGATCTATCTTCTGTAGGGGAACTTATTATATTACCCAATGTAGTCCTGGACAAGTTAAGTAAATTGGAAAAAAATAAATCACCAGGCCCTGACGAAATCCACCCTAGGGTATTAAAAGAGCTTGCCAAAAATGTCTATCTTCCCCTTACTAATATTCTGCAACATTCACTTAATACTGAGGAAGTCCCTCAAGATTGGCGTGTAACTATGGTGGCACCCATCCATAAAAAAGGACCTAAAACTAATCCAGAGAATTACAGGCCTATTAGTTTAACTTCTCTAATGGGCAAAATACTCGAAAGCATCATCAAAGAATACATACAGGAGTATCTTAATAAATATGGGTTAGTAGACCCACTCCAGCATGGGTTTACCAAAACTAGATCCTGTCAAACTAATTTATTAACTTTTTATGAGTTAGTAACTAAAGAAATTGATCAGGGTAAATCTGTTGACCTTGTCTTCTTGGATTTTGCCAAAGCATTCGATAAATTGCCACATTATGAACTTATCAATACCTTGAGAGTGTTTAATCTAAACACATACATAGTCAACTGGGTAACAAATTTGTTAAAAGGAAGAATGCAGAGGGTCACTATAAATGGAGAGTATTCTAATTGGGCTGCTGTCACCAGTGGTGTCCCTCAGGGGTCTGTGTTGGGACCATGTCTCTTCAATATTTATGTCTCTACCCTAACCATCAGTGACCCCAATATATACTAAAATTCGCAGACAACTGTCGAGTAGGTGCTGTATTAAACAACTCAGAAAGTAGTACAGCTCTTCAGCTAGCCTTGGATAAAATCTTGACTTGGTCCAGTATTAACAAATTAATGTTAAACCCCACAAAATGCAAAGTTATGCACCTGGGCATGCATAACAAACATCAAAAATATAAATTTGGGAATGTAGTCCTATTGGAAACGGATCAGGAAAGAGATTTGGGTATAATTGTTAACACCGACTTAAAATTCAGAACCTACTGCAAGACACAAATTAACAGAGCTAATCAAAATCTTAATTGTATACTTAGGCATATTTCTAGTCGTAGGATTGAAGTACTACTCCCTTTATATATTGCCCTGGTGAGACCACATCTCGAATATTGTGCTCAGGTCTGGTCTCCATATTATAGGGAGGATATCTTAAAAATCGAGAGGGTACAACACAGATTTACTAAAGTCCTTATAGGAATGTCAAACAAGACGTACGAGACCAGACTGAAATTACCTAAGTTATACACACTCCAGTATAGAAGACTAAGGGGAGATATGTGCCTACTATTCAGAGCAATAAATGACCCCACCCTTATTAACGAACTAGGAATTACTCCTATTGATAAGAAAGCTACCACTAGAAGTCATGCTAAACAACTATATTTACCCAAATGGAAATTGTTACAGAGAAGACATTGGTTTAGCCATAGGGTCATTCCCATATACTAACATACTAAAATGCCAGCAGAATAGGCCTAACGGTCTTTCGAGTCTGCTCGATTGGTCAGTCCCCACCCTGAGTGCTGACCTTGCTGCCACCCTCGCCTTCTCTGGCTTCTCTCTTCCCAGTTCTGGATATTCTTGCTGCATTGGATTTTGCTTCCAGAACCCTTCCCCTGTACCTGTCCCAACCCCTCTTCAACCCCTCCACTGTCTCTGCCTCCACCAGCCCCCTAGGCAGTGTATTCCATGGCTCCACCACCTTCTCAGTGAAGTAGCACCTCCTCCTTTCTCCCTGAATCTTCCCCCTCCCAGCTTCCACCCATGCCTTCTAGTGGCCCCCTCCTCCTTCCTCCTTCCTTCTCCTCCTTCCTTCCTCCCCATTTACCCTCTTCATGTACCTGAAGACCTCTATCATGTCCCCTGGTCCTTCTTCTCTCTTCCAATGTATCGTATTTAGCTCTTTGAGCCTCTCCTCATAGGTCCTGTCCCCAAGCCCCAAATCATTTTGGTTGCCTCCTCTGGACCCTCTCCAGGAGTTAATGTCCCTCTTTAAGTGTGGCCTCCAAAACTGCACGCAGTACTCAAGGTGTGGCCTCACCAAGCAGTTATACAGAGGGAGTATCACTTCCCTCCTTCTGGAGGTGATCCCTAGCGATGCATCCTAGCATCCTGTTGGCCTTGGCTGCTGCCCTCTACAAGTCTCCGAGTTGTTCATCTTGACATCCACCACCACCCCCAGGTCCCTCTCAGCCATCGAGACTTGTAGCATTCCCCCCCCCCAGGGTGTACACTTGGCCTGGGTTTCTGGCCCCCAGGTGGAGTACCTTGATTTTCCTGCATTGAACCTCAGCTTCCACTTTCTAGACCATCTTTCCAGGGCCTCCAGGTCCCCTTGTAGGGCCACCCTTCCCTCCTCCCCATCCACGACCGCCCCCAGTTTTGAGTCATCCGCAAAGAGACTCATCTCACTCCTGATTACTGTCCTTATGTCAGAGACATAGGCATTGAACAGGAAGGGCCCAAGGACTGATCCCTGTGGGACCCCACTAATGACCCTCCTTGGGGATGAGACTATCCCGCCAACTACTACCCTCTGGGTCCGGTTCTGGAGCCAATTGCCTATCCATCTGATCATCTGGTTCCCCACCCCATTTCTCCCAGCTTATCCAACAAGCCCATGTGAGGAACAGAGTCAAATGCCTTGCTGAAGTCTAGAAAGAGGACGTCCACTGGTCTACCCAGGTCCAAGGCACTCGTCACCCAGTCATAGAACTCCACAAGGTTTGTCTGACATGATTTCCCCAGGACAAATCCATGCTGTCTATCATCCAGGCACCCTGACTTTTCCAGGTCCCCCCCTAGCCTCTCCTTGACAATGCCCTCCATCACCTTGCCCACCACCGATGTCAGACCGACAGGCCTGTAGTTCCCTGTCACTTCCCTTGATCCCCCCTTGTGGATAGGCACTATATGCACCACCGTCCAGTCCTGGGGTACCCACCCTGTCCTCAGAGAGATGGTGAAAAGCTCCACCAGGGGTTTCGCCAGGACATCCACAAGTTCCTTCAGCACTCTGGGATGTAATTTATCTGGCCCCGGTGCTTTCTCCATCTTAAGGGAGCTGAGGGCTTCCCTCACTCTCTCTGCTGTGATTTCCACTTCCAGTACCTCTTCTCCTGCTTAGCCTCCACCCCTCCTGCCAGTGATGCCTCCCCTCTCCCCAGACCCGCCGATCAGTAAGGGTCCCCCTCCCAGTATCTCTGTCTCTTCCCATGTATGATGCAGCACCTCCATTTTCCTTGGTGAAAACTGAGGTGAAGTACTCATTTAGTACCTCAGCCTGCTCCCCCGGGTCTTGTGCCCATCTCTCCCCTGATTTAATCCTGCTAATCTGCCCCTTCACCCTTTGTTTTTTCCCCAATGTATCTAAAGAACCCCTTGTTCCCTCTCCTAATTTCCCTGGCCAGGTTCTGCTCCTTCCTTGCCTTAGCCGCTCTCACTACCCTAGTGGCTCTTCTAGCCATCAGTTTACTCCCCTTGATCCCTTTCACTCCTTGAGCACTTGAATTGCCTATAGGCTGCCTTCTTTCCCCGCATCACCTCCTGGACCTCCCTGGTCCACCAGCAGGGTTTTCGGGCCCTAACGCATTTTCGTCTTACTCTTGCACAAGTGCTGGTAGCATCCTGCACCCCTCTCCTGATGATTTCCCACCTACTATCAGCGTCCATGTCTGACCCAATCCCATCCAAATGCTCCTTAAGGATCCTTCCCATTTCCTTAAAAACTGCCCTGAGTCAGTTACCTCCGTCTTTGTACAGCCTTCTAGCCCTCCTAGGTCCAGGCAGAACCAGACCGTGGCATGGTCACTCCCTGCCAACGGGTCCCTTACCTCCAGGCCCCTAATCTGGTCACTGTCTGCCAGGACCACGTCCAGTACCACGCCTCCTGGTCGGTTCCCCGCCTGCTGAGTTAGGCAGCGTCTTGAAAGACATCCAACAACCTCTGTTCCCTGGTCACAGAAGATGTCATAGTCTCCCAGTCTGTTCCTGGCATGTTTAAGTCCCCAACACCACCACTGTTCCTCTGCCCAGTCTGCAGTGTCTCCCAACATCTGCCACCAGACTCTCCTCCAGCTCCTCCGCCAGGGCAGGGGGTCTATACACCACTCCTATTTTTACTCTCTTGCCCCCCCCCTTGTTATCAAGGTGACCCAAATCGCTTCCATGGTTCCCTCCGCCTCCTCTACTCCCCCTATGCCAATGCAGTTTTTGACTGTCATTGCTACCCCTCCTCCCCATATGGAATCAGCTCCCAGTCGAAGTTGTTGATAGTCCTAACATGGATTCATTTAAAATAAATCTTGATTTGGCATTTGGAGACAAGATTAAATTTCAAAATTATTAATGTTTTGGCAAGCCTTAAGGACACAATGTCTACATAGCTTGATGTACCTATGAAACATGCGCAGGCCCTGTCCAGCCATTGCGTGGCCCTGCATGTGTCCTGCTTGCAGCCTGGCCAGGCACAGCCAGTCTGACCCCTCCACAGGCTTGTGGGCTTCTTCCCTGCTTGCAGGGACACCATGCCACTGTCCTGTTAAGGCATTGTGCTCGCTGTTCACCTGTTCATTGGTGTTGCCTGAGGGCATCTGTTGCTCCTCGTCATGCAGCTTGTGGCTGCTGTGCTGTACCCCTGCCATGCCTGCCCTGTGGCCCTCAACATCACTATCCTTGTGTCTGTGTGTACCTGTCCAGCAGGTCTTCTGGTTCATCAGTTCATCTTGGCTTTGGCCCATTCCACTGTCCTTGTCCCTCCCCCCCATGCACAACCAGCAGCTGTGTGCTGTGACATGATATTCATGGTGTAGTCATGGGCACCTGCACAACTCACCCAGTAGGTGCCCTTTGGGGATGTCCCCACCCTCGAATCTGTGGCACAGGACAGACTGGTGCCAGATAAAGGTGTTATGTGTACTCCCAGGGTGCGTGGTGCAGACATTGACTATGCACCCTGTGGCATTGCACACCACCTGGCAGTTGATGGAGTAGTACCCCTTCTTGTTCATATATGTGGCACCATCTGGGCCAGGTGGTGCGTGTATTGCCACATAAGTGCAGTCATTGGCCCCATCACACCTGGCATGCATGCCACCCTGTGGAATTCCTGCGTGTTTTCTGTACGCTCTGCCTTTGTGCTTGGAAACTTGATGAACCCTGAAGCATGTGGCATCAGAGCATTAAGGAACTGTTTGAGGAGGCAGGACATGGCAGACTGTGTGATACCAGTGGTGTCACCCACTGGTTCCTGAAAGGTGCTCGTGGTGAGCAGGCATATTGCTGCTGTCACCTGGGTCTCCAATGACACAGCATGACCCTTTCTGGTGGGTGTCTGCAGTTCATCATGGCACAGCTCACACAGCTGCCTCAGAATGGCCCTGTTGAGTTGGTACTGGCCCACTATCTCAGTGTCACTGTGGTGTTCAAAGGTAATATGGGCATGCTACCGTCTCTGTTGGGCATACCACCTATGGGCCCTTCCACGGCCACTTTGCTGTTCCACCCACCTCCTCACACCCCTCATTACCTCTACCATCAGGAAAGCAGTCCCATCCATGTTGCTCCTGAAAACTCTGCTGGCTACCTGTAGGTGGCTTGCAGTTAGGCCACTTCCTTTTATGCCTAACTTTGTGTGGCGTGTCTTGTGAGATGTGCTGTAGTTGTGCCGCACTTTTGGACTGAGCATAAGGATGCGCGGAACATTCATGGGAACACCCCCTCCAGATGCGCTGCATACATTATCTTTGCACTGTGGTGCATCCGGAATTGCACGGCACATCCCTCCCGTTTGAATATAGCCCTGGGGTGCATTTCTGGGGATGCACCCGCACAACTCCTTTGAATGTCTAGGCCAACATGTCTTCTATACAACTCATGTAAGCACAAATTTCCTTATTATTTAAAGGGCTTTTGTTTATATCCATGGTAGACTTGGATTACTTTAAGTTAGAAGTTGATATTCTTCATTTGATATGGAAGTTGGACTTGAAGGTCTTTTTTTAACTCATTACCTCCTACAAACATCTGTATTTGTCAGGTGGCAGTGTTCTCATTTGTCCCAGAATTGCAGAGTTCCAGTGTATCCCTGCAACGTCTGGAGTTGTCACTCATATATTCTAATATTACTTGCCAGCCAATCAATATAGGGCTTACTGAACCTCTGTGGGTGATACCCCACATTGTAAGCCTCTTTTGATTGGCTGGCAAGGTTAAGGGTCCCACTGGAAATTCCTTAGAAAACCTGGTTTGAAACTCAGCAGTTTCACTTTGCTTCTTTTCTTCAGTGGGACGAGCAGCTGAGCTGCTGGAGAACACTACTTTCGTTTGTTGTGCTTTGCCATCCACCAGATATAGCCCTATCAACTATTGTGTTGTGTACAGGAATTTGTTTTTTGTATATATTTTTGTGCCCTTTTACTGATTTTCCATGTTTTTCAGGTGTTTATATGAGCCGGTTCACTGAGAAGCCACAAAACCGGAAGTAGGGCTTCTCAGTGAATTCATCTCACAAACTCGGCTGCTCGGTCCTGTGTTTCCTTTTTATTTTATTTATGCCAGCCACTCTCTCCTATTTCTGGTGATGATTATCACTTTTTGGTAACAGGGACAAGACCAGTGAGTGATCCTGGAGCAAGTGCCTCGGCTTCAGTCTCATGGGCTGTCAAACTCACCTGGCTGTTTGTGTCTCCTGCATGGCTGTCTTCTGCAGCCTTCCGTCAAGGTAAATTCCTCAGTTTTGACCCTGTATTGCTGAATTGGGTCTTTTTTGGTGCTGCTGTGTGGGATCGTGGACCACGATCATGGAGCACTCGATATTGGGGGCAACGTTGTATGGGCTCCGACTTTGCATTCCAGGCCATGGATTCACATTAGGCAGGTAATGCTACGCATTTCTCTAGGGCAGTTGCTGTAGTTTTTTGTGGCAAATGAATTGCACCCCTATGCCCATGTTTCTCAGTTCTTTGCACAGAGTTCTGCCCAGTGGTCTGGCTGGCATTTTTCCCAGTAAGACACCTGTGAGGTAGTCAAGTGTTTACTATGAATTCCATGCAGCCAGGGACCATCTGTGGATCAGAGGGCTGTCTTAAGGTATGTTTCTGAAGGTTGCCTGGTGTCCGGTGGAGGGAGGGAATGATGGGGCCCATGGGTGGGGTGGGATGGTGGGGGTTGGGGAATGGTGGGGGTGCATGGGAAGTGTTATGGTGTTGGGTCTTGGGGGGGGTGGCCAACAGGCAACAGCAGATTTTGTTTGTGGCATGGTTCCTTGTGTTGCATGGGAGTGGGGATCCCTAACACAAGTGAATGCTGTATGTGTTGTGGGGTAGGGTGTGGCCCATGGACACAAAGGGATTTTCAGATTGTGCTGGAGCAGTACATGGTGTCCTGGTGCCCCCCATCCTCCAAGACCTGGCACCGTCACACAAAATGATTTCCATTGTGCCAAGGTCCTCACCCCCACTGTCTCACAGAAAGGATTCCCTGCTGTTGAGAGGTTCTCTGCCCTACCCCCGGGTGTTTGCTGCTGGGTATTTGAGGGTGTGGGGAACAGCTGGAGACCCAGGAATCCATTTTGTGTGATGGTGATGGCCATGGGGTTTGGGCGTAATGATGAATGGAGAGCGTACAAAATGGAACACCTTTTGGTGATGGTGTTGGGTCTCTGATGGACCACTGCACACCAGGGAATCCATTTTGTAGGATGCTGTTGGATGTTTCATGGTAGTGGTTGGTTGGTTGGATGGGGGCTGACACCATTTTATGTGACAGTGCTGGATGCTTGACGGGGGGGGCCCTGACATCAGGGAATCCATTTCCTGTGATGGTGCCATGTCTCAGAGGGCGGGTGGAGCCCACAGACAATGGGGAATGCTGTCTGTGGGATGCTGCTCCAGTTTTCTAACACCCAGCACCACCCAACAAACAGTGGTATCTTGTGTACTTATGCCAGCCCACCCTGTGAGACCTGGCACCGTCACACAAAATGGTTTCCATTGTGTTGAGGTCCTCAACCCCATCGTCTCACAAAAAAGACTCCCTGCTGTCCAAAGGTTCCTGGTCCATGCCCCCAACCTCGGAGACCTGGCACCTTCACACAAAATAGTTGCCATGGTGCCAAGGTCCTCAACCCCACCGTCAAACACCCCACACCATTACAAAACATATATTTCCTGGGTTCAGGGGCTTCCCCTCCTAACCTCATACACCCAGCACCGTCTCACAAACATGTTGTTTTGTAAGGGGGTGTGTACAGAAGATAATACCATCTTGGTATGGACTTGGGGTTTGGGGGGCTGATCGGGTGGTGAGGGGATACTGTAAAAACAGAATGCCTTTTTGTGATGTTGCCAGGCATTGGGTTGTGGGGCTGGGACCATTGGACACCAGACAATGCAGTTTCTGATAAGGTGCTGGGTACTGTAGGGTGTAGAGAGCACTGGCCACCAGGGAATCCATTCTGTGGGATGGTGTCATGTGTTTGACGGTGGGGGTCAGGTCCCTGACATAAGGGACTCCATTTTATGAGATGGTGATGGGCCTAGAAGAGTGTTGGGGAGTCCCCAGACAACAGGCAATGCTGTCTGTGAGATGGTGGCTGGTGATCCAATGCCCAGCACTATCCAACAGACAGCAGAACCTGCTGTCTGGGTGACCACCCACCTTCCAATACCTGACACCATCACACAAAATGGTTTCCATGCTGTCTGAGTCCTCCATCAAACCTTCAAACACCAGACACCATTACAAAAAAATTGATTCTCCGGAGTCTAGTGGTCCTCCCACCTACACCTGGGTGTTTCGGAGAGGGATATTGTAAAAAACATAATGCCTTTTTGTGTTGCTGGGCATTGGGGGTGGGGGCGGGACCACTGGACACCAGGGGAATGCTGTTTCTGACATGTTGCCGGATACTGTAGGGTGGGGAGAACATTGGCCACCAGGGAATCCATTTTGTGGGATGGTGTCATGTGTTTGACGGTGGGGGGCAGGTACCAGACACAAGGGACTCCATTTTGCGAGATGGTGATGGGTCTCTGAGGGTGATAGCGAGCCCCCAGCCAACAGGCAATGCTTTTTGTGGGATGGTGGCTGGTGATCCAATGCCCGGTACCATCCAACCAACAGCAGTACCTGCTGTCTGGGTGACCCCCACCCTCCCGAGACCTGACACCATCACACAAAATGGTTTCCATGCTGTCTGGGTCCTCCATTCCACCTTCAAACACCACACACCATTATACAAAATGGATTCACTAGAGTCTAGTGGTCCTCCCACCTACATGTGGGTGTTTGGTGGATGGCGTTTTGGTGATCTTGCTGTTTTGTTTTGGGGGTATGTGCAAAAGAGAATGGCATCTAGGGTTTAGGGGGCTGGATGAGGTTGTGAGGGGATATTGTAAAAAACAGAAATGTCTTTTTGTGATGCTACTGGGCATCAGGGGTTGGGGTGGGACCACGGGACCCCATGGAATCTATTTTGTGGGATGATGTTGTGTGTTTCACAGTGAGGGGCAGGTCCCTGATATAAGGGACTCCATTTTGTGAGATGGTGATGAGCCTAGGAGGGTGTTGGGAAGCCCCCAGACAACAGGCAATGCTGTTTGTGGGACTGTAGCTGGTGATGCAACGCCCGGCACCATCCAATGAACAGCAGTATCTACTGTCTGGGTGACCCCCTCACCCTCTGAGACCTGACACCATCACACAAAATGGTGTCCATGCTGTCTGGGTCCTCCATCCCACCTTCAAACACCAGACACCATTACAAAAAAATTTCCTGGAGTCTAGTGGTTCTCCCACCTACACCTGGGTGTTTCAGAAAGGGATACTGTAAAAAAATATAATGCCTTTTTGTATTGTTGCTGGGCATTGGGTGTTGGGGAAGGGACCACCACGCTAGGGGAATGCTGTTTTTGATATGTTGCTGGATACTTTTGGGGGGAGTGCAAAAGAGAATGTCATTTGGGGGGCTAGATGGGGTTGCGAGGGGATACTGTAAAAAGCAGGAATGCCTTTTTGTGATGCTGCTGGATACCGTAGGGTGGGGAGAACACTGGCCACCAGGGAATCCATTTTGTGGGATGATGTCATGTGTTTGACAGTGGGGGGCAGGTCTCTGACACAAAGGACTCCATTTTGCGAGATGGTGATGGGTCTCTGAGGGTGGTGGGGAGCCCCCAGATAACAGGCAATGCTGTTTGTGGGATGGTGGCTGGTGATCCAATGCCCAGCACCATCCAACCAACAGTAGTACCTGCTGTCTGGGTGACCCCCCCATCCTCTGAGACCTGACACCAACACATAAAATGGTTTTCATGCTGTCTGGGTCCACCATCCCCCTTTCAAACACCAAACATTATACAAAATGGATTCCCTGGAGTCTAGTGGTCCTCCCACCTACACCTGGGTGTTTGGGAAAGGGATATTGTAAAAAAACAGAAATCCTTTTTGTGATGCTGCAAGGCTTCAGGGGGTGGGATGGGACCACTGCACAACAGGGAACGATATGGTAAAGAACATAATGCCTTTTTGTGTTGTTGCTGGGCTTTGGGGTGTGGGGTGTAGGGCACTGGACACCAGGGAATGCTGTTTCAGATATGGTGCCAGGTACTGTAGGGTGTGTGGAAAACACTGGCAACAGGGAATCGATTTTGTGGGATGGCGTCATGTGTTTGACGGTCAGGGGTAGGTCCGTGACAACTAGGGATTCCATTTTGCGAGATGTGACAGGTCTCTGAGGGTGGGGGGAGCCCCCAAACAACAGGCAATGCTGTTTGTGGGATGGTGGCCGGTGATCCAATGTGTGGCACCATCCAACAAATGGCAATACCCGGTGTTTCGGTGACTCCCCATCCTCCGAGACTTGAGACCATCCCACAAAATGGTTTCCATTATGTCCGGGTCCTCCACCCCACCGCAAACATCAGACACCATTACACAAAATGGATTCCCTGGAGTCTAGTGATCCTCACATCTACACCTGGGTGTTTGGTGAATGGTGTTTTGCTGATTGTGCTGATTTTGGTGGGGTGGGGGAGCGTGCCAAAGAGAATTCCATTCCAAGGTGTTTTGTCTCAGAGTGTGGGGTGGGAGCTGGGAATGGTATTTTGGTATGGTTCTGAGTCTCCGATGGTGTAGGGGGAACCACTAAACATCAATCAATGCTGTTTGTGGGAATGATGCCGGGTTTTGGAGGGTGTGCAGGGTATGTTATAGCCCTAAACACCAGAAAATAATTTTTGTCTGGTGCTCATGGTTCTTGGATGGTGGGGTAAAGCCATTTGACACCAGGGGATTCTGTTTGTGTGGTGGGTGGGGAGAACCACTGGACCCTAGGGAATCCATTTTGTATTACAGCGCCAGCAGTCAGGAGTATGTGGACCAGCACTGGACGCCAGGGAAAGCGTTTTGCATGATGGTGCCATCTGATGGAGAGTGTAGGTCCCCCCCCCCAGATGCCAGGCAATGCATTTTGGTTGACGGTACAGTGTGTTCTGAAGGTGGGGGTGGGACCCTGGACACCAGGAAATGTTTTTGGCCTGATGGTGCCGGGTCTCACAGGGTGCTAGGAAACCCCCTGACAACAGTGAATGCTGTTTGTGGGATGGTGCCTGGTGTTCAAACACCCAGCACCATTCCACAAACTTGCTCACTGTTATCCGAAATGTCCACCACCTGAGACCCGCACCATGACATAAAAAAATTCCCAGAGTCCTCGGTTATGTGTTTTTCAGTATGTTTGTGATGTGTGGCAGGCTTATTTGTATGTCATAGGGATGGTGGGGATACTGTTTATATTGCTTGTTTACGTCAGTAGGCGATAACTGAAAGCAGAAGTTGAGCTGTCTTCTGCAGTGTGTTTCCCATTTTGTTTGTGATGGGTTGAAGGTGGGGGTCTTGATGAGTCGTGTCCACAGTGCAAAGACATGGTTGTATGTTTTTATTACAGACGAACGTGAGACCGCCCATAGAGCGTGAGACCACCCAGAGGGTGTGAGATGGCAAGACTGCTCTGAAAGCGTGAGACTGCCCCGAGAGCATGAGATTTTCTAGACACCATGGTAACGACCAAAGATCAACCTCGGAAATATGGAGATAATGATATGCTAGACCTGTTTGATAGTGTCAGTGACAACGAAGTGGATGAATTTCTTGGTTTTGACGATTTCGACATCGAGGTGGACTTGGTGCATATAAGACCTTTGACTGCGATGGACAGTGAATTCAGTGATGAAGATGATCTGCCCCAGGCTACGCTGTGGCAGAAGAGGCACTCCATGGAGAGTGAAGATGATGTACCACTGGCCAAGCTACAGCGGCAGAGGAACGACATGGACAGCGAAGATGAATTACCTTTGGCTAGACTGCAGTGTGTGAGTACCCAAATTGAAGTGGATGATGCCGAACAACATGAGCAATGTTTGACACATCTGGATGTGGTTCACACTGATGGTTGGACAAGTTGCTTGGGGCCGGTACATGTTGAGGATTTCAAGGAGCCAGTGGGTCCTTCCACAGTGATGAGTGCGGAGAAGAATCCAATGGATTTCATGAACCTTACATTTCCTCCAACACTCTACGAACTGATTGCCAAGGAGACAAACTGGTGCAGTGCCTGTAAGTAGGCAGAAGCAAACAAAGCTGACCACCGATGGACTCTGGAAACCGTGTGCAACATAAAAGCTTTCATTGGAATGCGGATGTACATGTCAGTTATTAAGGTGCAACACTACCGCATATACTTGGGGAAGCACCATCTCTACGGATGTTTACCGATCTCAAAGTTAATGACCCATAACCCTCTGGTTCCATCACACTCAGCCATGAACCTAGTTCTATCTTTCCCCATTTAACTAGTCACTAACCAGCTGCCATTCTGGCCCTCGGCACCTTGGCACCTCTTTTTCTACTCTCCTGCCACCTCTGAAGCAGGAGATATAGTCTTCGCTGTGGGTCCCTCTGTAAACTGGGACCCTCACCCAAGCATATAAACAGTTACTGAGGGCTGAAATGAAAATAATTGTACCCTTCCATGTAGGCAATAATACACATGATACCTCAACTCTGTGTACATGAAGGTTGTAAATACTGCATTAATGTTATGTAACACATGTAGGACCTCTGTGAACAACTGGAATGTATATATTGCATTTAACATGTTGCTGTACGATTGTTCGTTTTGTATCCTGATTCTCATTTTGTATTCTGCACCTTATTGTATGTATGTATATTTGTCCTTGACCACAGCAGGTCCACCTTGTAAATGAGCTTGCTCAATGGTGATCGCCTGGATAAATAAAGATTTGATTTGATTATGAGATAATGCGGTATCTGCATGCCAGTGACAGCATGCTAAATCCGCCAAGAGGATCAGAAGAGCACGACAAGCTACATCACGTTTCTCCAATTATTGACACAGTTCTCAATGCATTCAAGAAGGAGAACAACCTACATCAAGAAGTGACAGTTGATAAGGCAATGGTAGGCTTCAGCGGACAACTGTCATTCAAGCAATACATGCGAAGCAAGCCGCAATGGGATGGAATAAAGGTATGAGTGCTTGCAGATGCTCATAATGGTTATGTGTTGGACTTCCAAGTGTACATGTGAAAGGTTGCTGGTGCTGTGGAAGTGGGCCTTGGAGAAAGGGTTGTGTTTGACTTGACCAAGGATCTGCGTGGCAAAAGGCACCATGCATATTTTGACAAATACTTCAATTTGGTTCACCTGGCAAAAGAACTTTTGAAAGATGGCTTGTACTTGTGTGGCACAATGTGCACCAACAGGGCTGGATGGCCTGCAGAACTTAACAAATTATCAATGCAGAAGAAAACTCGAGGTCATT
Organism: Neoceratodus forsteri; assembly: GCA_016271365.2. Taxonomy (NCBI): domain Eukaryota; kingdom Metazoa; phylum Chordata; order Ceratodontiformes; family Ceratodontidae; genus Neoceratodus; species Neoceratodus forsteri. The sequence goes on from CM028135.1 coordinate 815,767,551, forward strand.
ATGAACAGCGACAGAACAGTTCACTTGTCACCACAGCTTGGAAAGACAACAATCCCGTTTTCATATTCTCGACAAACCATGACCCAACCGAAATAGCAACATCTGTACCCAGGAGACAAAGAGATGGGATTCTTGCATCTATTGCATGTCCAGAAGTACTGCAGCAGTATAATATACATATAAATGGCATGGACATCGCTGACCAGCTTCGCGGTCAGTACCTCTGCACCACAAAATCAAAGAAGTGGTGGATATACCTTTTCTGACTTTTATGGGACATGGCATTGGCAAATGCTTTCACTCTGTTCCGACAGAGTGGAAATCATGTTCAGCAATCGAAGACTGGAAGGGTGAACAAGCACAGGCAGCTGAATTTCTGCATGCTTCTCTCTGAGCATCTGTTGGAAGGATATGCCCATAGGAGATGTAGTGCCTCACTTGCTGTAATCGAGCATGGTCTGACTTGTGTTGGACTACAGTACCCAGTGAAAAGGAAGAATGGAGGTGCAGAAATTGTGTGTTGGAAAAGAAACATGCTGAACCTTTGCATACATGCAGCATGTGCAAGGTACACCTCTATGTTCATTGTTTTCCGGAGTATCACCAGTACAGATAAAGAGGCTCACACTAGCAACACAAGAAACGACTTACCTCCAATAGTTCCTCTGCAGCTTCTCTGAGTGTACATAACGAGGGGCTGCAGGGCGAGGGAACAAACACACAAGTACCAGTCAGGAGACAATGGCTGGCAAGTATCACCAGTACAGATAAAGAGGCTCACACTAGCAACACAAGAAAAGACTTACTCTCAATAGTGCCTCTGCAACTTCTCTGAGTGTACATGATGAGGGGCTGCATGGCGAGGGAACAGACACACAAGTACCAGTCAGGAGACAATGGCTGGCAACAGGCAAAGCAGATCAAGAAACCAGAGTCTGCAAGTTCTAGAGACCAGTTTGCAAGCTTGAGAGTCTGTTGTTTTGCCGAGTATCACCACTACAGATAAACAGGCTCACACTGGTGACACAAGAAAAGACTTGCCCCCAATAGTTCCTCTGCAGCTTCTCTGAGTGTACATGATGAGGGGCTGCAGGGCAAGGTAAAAGACACACAAGTACCAGTCAGGAGACAATGGCTAGCAACAGGAGAAGGAGATCAAGAGACCAGAGTTTGCGAGTTCAAGAGACCAGAGTTTGCGAGTTCGAGAGACCAGAGTTTGCGACTTCGAGAGTCTGTTGTTTTGCAGAGTATCACCACTACAGATAAAGAGGATCACACTGGCAATACAAGAAAAGACTTACCCCCAATAGTTCCTCTGCAACTTCTCAGAGTGTACATGATGAGGGGCTGCAGGGTGAGGGAACAGATACACAAGTACCAGTAGGGAGACAATGGCACCAGGAGAAGGAGTTAGAGAGACCACAGTTTGCGAGTTCAAGAGACTAATTTGCAAGTTTGGGAGTCCATTCTGTGTGACGTTGACTGTTTGGGTGAAGCCAACTCCTGCACATGGGTGAAAAGAAGAACGGAAGACACCAAATAGACCATGTTCCAATGACATGCAAGATGGAGTATCACCTACAGCTAGAGTGGCTGCTGTGGATGGAGTGAAGAGATGTGCAGAGGCAATGGGAGATGCAATGTAGAGCAGGATGAGGAAGCAGCAGAGAAGAGGAGCAGTTGACTTGAAGAATGACACCATGGAGGCAGCAAGAAACTGTAGATAAAATGGTTTGGTGGCAGGGAGGTCGTTCCGTAACAATCAGGAGGTAAAAACACAGCATATGTAATCTAAAAGTTGTTGATACAGGCATTGTTACTGATTTGTGCAATGAAGCCTTTGCGGAGTGAGACAAAGAAAAAGTCAAAGAGACGCAGTGTCATGGGTGTGAAATGGATTTTTGTAAATTGTTGGTGAAACTTGGTTTGACCTGTTGGTGTTTCAGATGTAATGCAGTGGCATGCCAGTCACTGAATGTTTGCACCAAATGAAAATACAAAATACTGAGCTAAAAGAGGTCTGGTGAGTGAAAGTAAGAGAACAAGTGGCGGTAACGCTACTTAGGAGTTCCCGGGTGGTGAGAGAAAGATGTGGTGGTGAGATAAAGGTATGGTAGAACCTAACATTCAGAAAGGATTGTGAGCGTGGTTTCACACAGCAGAGGACAGTTGGTGTCAGGCTTATTTCACTCACCAGACCAAGGGGGCCAACTGAAAGAGCTAATGGAGGGCTGAAACTTGCATTACTTTGGGAGTCAGCTGTTACCTTTTATATCTGAGGTAGTTTCTTTTCCTTTTGGTCAGTTCGGAATTGCTGTCACCTGCCATTATGTGTGACAAGCATAGCAGATCTCTGCCTTATAGCAGACATATCTGTAATTGGCCACCCACTACATAATTTGTGAGCGTACTGACACAGTGGCACAGCCACTTGGTGGCTCCACGGGCAGTGTTTTGACTGAGCGATCACAACGATGATGTGGTGGTGTGGCACAGAGGTTGATGTGTCAACTGGCAGACTGAGAACCATTGTAACAAAATATTATCAAAGTATAGGACTGGAATGATCGAAAGGAATTGGAAAAAAACTTCAGAAATAAAAAGTGGTCCAGCCCGGTGGTACTGAGGGTTGAGGTGCTGGACGTTGGCAGGGGAGGGATGGAATGGAGCATCCGAAGAACTGTTCTCCTATCCTGGGGGAGGGATCCAGGGACCCACTGCTCTGTAGCAGTCCCTGGTGATGACCAGAGGCACTACTAGAGCGGTGTAGTAAGGGGGGGTGGAGTGCAGCAGACATCGGCACGCTGTGCCTAGACGTCATTGCATGCCAGCACTCCGCAAAAGGAGGAAAAATTGAAAATGGGGCTCCAGTTGGGCAGCATGAGCTTCCGACCCCTGCTGCCCGACTCGAATGGCGCCACTTCATCCAGATCCTGCTCCGGTAGGTTGAGCTGGGAAGCTCGTCACCACCCCGCCATGGGGGGTAATCCGTGGGGGAAATGAGGATGTCGGCCTGATGTCGGGTGTCAGGGCTAGGGGGTCGGTTGGGATGTCCACACACACCAGAGCCCGGGGGGGGGGGGAGAAAACATCTGTGAAAAAAAAAAGAAATAAAAAGTGGCAAGTGACTATTCTGGTGTGCCTGTTTTTGTCTCCAGTACATCTTTCAGTATAATTTACATGGAGTGGAGGTTTTTGCTCAGTATTTTTTATTTTCACTGGCCACCACATTGGCTGTTCTGTGTTTCACGCTGTTCATTGTGCATGACATTGACTGTTTGGTTGAAGCCAAGTCCTGCACGGGGGCAAAAGAAGAATGGAATACACCAAATAGACCACGTTACAATGACATGTAAGATGGACTATCACCTACGACTAGAGTGTCTGCCGTGGGTGGAGTGAAGAGATGCAGAGGTGGTGGGAAAGAAAAAATTACTCACCTTAGTAATGTTGTTTCTTCTAATGGAGTCTTGCTATATTATGACATATGCAGTATAACCCCAGGTTAGAACTGCTCTGGAGGTGAAAGAGTTAAATTTCCATGCAGGGCATGGAACCTTGAGCGTGAGCTCGGTTGAACACTCTGTCTGTTGTAGCTCAAACTTAAACTGTCAGATCTTTACGAGCAAAACTCTCTAAGGTTCTGTGTGGAAGCTGTAAACCTACACTAGCCCACTGGCTGCTAACTACAAAAACACATTTGTATTCTTGACCCCAAAATAAAGACTCAAGTCAGGGGAATCAAGAAAGAAAAATAAAACATAACACCTGAGCACCCTAAGAAAGGGTGAAAATAAAGTGGGCATCTATGAAGTGCCAACATTGCACTGCCCACCCACATCCCAAAAGTAGAGGTTCTGAGAGGGGCAGGCTGGGGGGGGAGGTCATAATATAGTAAGACTCATTAGAAGAAACAACATTACTAAGGTGAGTAATTTTTTCTTCAAACAACATGACGCCTTGCTATATTATGACATATGCAGATTACACAGCAGTACTCCATGGAGGAGGGACAGAACCTACTTAGGAAATAGGCTCTGAAGCACAGCTGAAGAATCGAGCATCACTCCTAGCCTGGATATCCAGGGAGTAATGCTTAGTAAAAGTGTGAACTGTTTTCCAGGTAGCTGCTTGACATATCTCTAGGATAGGGATGTCCCTGGCAGCAGCCAGAGACGCAGCTGTACCTCTGGTAGAGTGAGCCCTCAGGCCTGAGGGAGGAATCTTACCCAGTTTTTCATAGCAAAATTGGATACAAGAGACAATCCACCTGGCAATGGATCTTTTAGTGGCAGGTTTGCTTTTACCAACCTCACCATAAGTGAGGAACAATTAGAGGGATTCAAACCTATGACCCTTGGTACGTTCTATATAGTAACTAAGGGCTCTTTTGACATCTAAACTGTGCAATCTCCTCTCACCAGAGGAGGACTGGTCAGTGAAGTACACAGGAAGAGACACGGATTGATTAAGGTGGAAGTCTGAAACCACCTTAGGCAAAAACTTTCTGTTAGTCCTGAGGACCACTTTATCTCTGTGAAAGGAGATAAAATCAGGCTCCACTGACAACGCTTGTAGCTCACTTATGTGCCTGGCAGAAGAGATGGCTACCAGAAACACAGTTTTCCAAGTCAAGTACTTAAGCTCTGCTGAAGACAATGGCTCAAAAGGGGGGTTGCATAAGCTAGGCAATGCAAATATTAAGATCCCAAGCAGGGGCAGGGTCCCTGAACAGAGGGTTGGTGTGAAGCAACCCTTTAAAAAACTTGGAGAACACAGGGTGAGCTGAAAAAAGAAGAGGGCTTACCTGCTGATAAAAAGATAGACACAGCTGCCAAGTGCACTTTTAGGGTAGCTGATCTTAGCCCCAAAGAATTCAAATGCACTAAATAATCCAGAATCGTGGGCACGTCAGCCGATTCTGGGGAAATATGCTTACCAGCACACCATATGGAAAAGCTTTTCCATTTTGAATTATAAGTAGCCCTGGTGGAAGGCTTCCTAGAGGCCTTCAAAATTTCCAATACGCCTTGGGAAAGGTGTAGGTCAGCAAACTCTAACTCTTCAAGAGCCAAGCCTTGAGATTGAGAGATTTGAGGTTCGGATACCAAACTCTCCCCTGGGCACAGGTTAACAGGTTGTGATTCCTGGGAAGAAACAGGGGAAGGTGGACTGCTAAGGACATGAGGAGGGTACCAGGGCTGCCTGGCCCAATCTGGAGCAATCAGGATCATCCTGCAGGGTTGAGACCTGATTTTTACTAGCACCTTGAAAAGAAGAGGGAAGGGGGAAAGCATAGAGAAACTTCCCTTCCCAACTGAGTAGGAAGGCATCCAGAGGGACTGAGCCCAACACTGGGGGCCTGCAGCAAAAAAGGGGAAGTTGGTGATTGTCTGGGGCTGCAAAGAGATCTATCTGAGGGGTGCCCCATCTGGCAAATACTACCTCCAGTACTAGGGGATCCAGTGTCCATTCGTGATGGCCCTGGGAAATCCTGCTGAGAGCATCCGCTAGGACATTGTCCTTGCCTGGGAGGTGAACTGCCGTAAGGAAGGTGTTCAGAGAATAAGCCAGAGACCACAACTTCATTGCGTCGGTGCACAAGGCTGTAGACCGAGTGCCCCCTTGCTTGTTGATGTACCACATTGTAGTGGTATTGTCTGTTCTGACCTGAACAACCTTGTTCTGAACAGACGTGGAAAAAACCTGGAGTGCTAGAAAAACTGCTCTGAGTTCTAACAAATTGATGTGCAGCAGAGATTCCTGAGGGGACCACAACCCCTGGGTAGTAAGGTCGCCCATGTGAGCTCCCCACCCCAAGAGGGATGCATCTGTAGTAAGGGTCAATGAATGAGACTGGGGAATGAAGGGAACCCCCTGTCTCAAATTGCTCTGGTCCTGCCACCACTGGAGGACCTGGATCAGGGTTCGAGTCACTGGGATCAATTTGGTTAGAGGATCTATCCTTTGAGACCAAAAGGCTCTCAAATGGAACTGAATGTCCCTCATCTGAAACCTTGCTCCTTGCACTACTGCTGTAGAAGCAGTCATGTGGCCCAGGAGCTGTAGAAAATGCCTTGCTGGTTGAGAGACCTGCAGGGTGAAAGAAGAGGCCAGAGAGACCAAAGTCCTTGCTCTTTCCAGAGGGAGGAAGGCTCTGGCTTCTTTTGTGTTCAGTTCTGCGCCTATGAAGGTAAGAAGCTGGACAGGCTCCAGAACTGACTTTTTAAGATTGAGAAGGAAACCTAAAGATGTAAGAAGTTGCTGAGTTACTTGTAGGTGTAGTTTGACCTAGTCTGGGGACTGGCCTACAATAAGCCAGTTGTCCAGATAAGGAAATATGGCAATCTTTTGCCTTCTTAAGTGGGCAACTACTACTGCCAGGCATTTTGTGAACACCCTCGGGGCCGAGGTGAAGCCGAAGGGCATTGCTCTGAACTGGTAATGGCCCGAGGGCAGTTCGAATCGGAGGTACTTTCGATGGGAGCTTCTGATGAGAACATGGAAGTAGGCATCCTTGAGGTCCAGGAAGGCTAACCAGTCCCCTGGCCTTAGAGAGGGTAAAATAATTCCCAGAGTCACCATTTTGAACTTTGGTTTTAAAAGGTGTTTGTTTAGATACCTGAGATCCAGGATGGGCCGCCATTCTCCTGTCTTTTTTGGGGTAAGAAAGTACCTGGAGTACAACCCTTTGCCCTGGTGTGGGGTGGAACCCTTTCCACAGCTCTGAGAGCCAGGAGGAAGAAATTTCTGTTTCTAGGGCAAGTGCCTCTGATGGATTTGCAGGTGGAAGGACCTGGTTCTCATCTTCAGAAATTTTTGAAGCTGAGAACCAGTCCTCGGCTTACTACTTCCAGGACCCACTTGTCTGATGTTACAGACTTCCAGTCCTGGACAAAGTAAGCCAGCCTGCCCCTACCGTAGTGGAGAATCGCCCTGGCCACCCCATCAAGGAGCCTGTTTGCAGGGGCTTTGGGTTGAGGGAGAAGCAGGCTTACTAGACCCCTTATGCCTCTTCCTCTAAAGAACCCCTCTGGGCATAAGCAGAAGAGGAGGCCTGGGCTTGGTAAAAGGTCTCATGAAAAGGCCTGCCCCTGCCCTGACATGCTGCTTTGAGGAGTGGCTTGCCTTCTTTGGCATGTGCACCTATAGGTGGTCCTATACTCATCCATTTTTCATATAATTCTCTGTCTGCTCCCAAACAGAGAATTGCCCACAACAGGAAAAATCCATAGCCTTAGACTGGGTATCCTGTGACAGAGCAGTACATCTGAGCCAGGCCATTCTGCGAAGAGACACAGATGTAGCCATGACTCTTGATGAAACATCAATAGAGTCTACTGCAGCATGAAATTGCACCTTGGATGCCTCAATACCATCCGCAGCCACCTGCTCCAGCTCCCTGGCAAGCTAGTCAGGGGCCTGTTTTGCTAGTGCCAGCACAGTATCCCATCTGGATTTCTGGTACCTAGCTGCATAAGCCATATAATTCGCCTATCTGAGTCCTAAAGATGCTGCCATGTACTGTTTCTTTGCCATGGCATCCATTCTCCTGGAATCTTTTTCAGGAGGGTGACAGGCTAGAGGAATATTAGCCTTGTCACAGGCTGCAGCCTGCACTACCCCCACATAGCTGCATTGCTGAGAGAGGAACTTCGTATCAGAGCCTGATAATGTATACCTTTTGTCCATCCTTTTATCAACAGGAAGGATAGAGTGAGGAGTTTTTAGAATTTTCACTGTCTGTTTCCTAAAGGATTTGTGCAAGGGAATAGACAGTCTCCTAGACTCTGGAATATCCATCATTTCTACATAATCAGGCTCTTCTTGGTCATCAACAGCTTCCTCAACAGGGAGTTGGAGAGTTTCAGCAACTTTCTTATAGAACATAAAATGAGAAGGGGACTCAGATAGCCTGGGGAGAAACCTCGAAGGTCTGTCTGGAGAGATGTCCGGTTCAATGGGCACATCCAGACTTTCAAAATCACATTCACTCTCCTCACACCCCTCTTCCCCTTCCTCCGGTTCATAAAAATCCTCAAAATCATAATCTTGAACCGGTGGGACCGTCTGAACCGAGCGCTTCCCTGACAGTGTCGGTTCGGACGGAACCAGGGAAAGAGACTGGACAATTTGAATAGCTTTAGCTATTTCCTCAGCGGTTGGAGAAAAAACTTTGGCTCCACACTAGCTGACTTACTAGCCCTTTTAGTTGGAACCGACTCCTCAGAGCTGGCTCTTCATTTGCCCGAGGAAGTATCAACCTGGTCAGAGGGCACTCCCTCAGTTTCGGTTGGAACCGAACCGGGCTGGCCATCCGGGTCAGCGGACTTTTTGGCCTCCTTTCCTGAGCCTACCAACTCTCTTTCCACGGTGGCAGCAGGAAAATTCTACAAATCTGGCAGTCTGCATTGAGGTGGTCAAACCCAGACAATATACATAGGTGTGTGGGTCACCTTAGCAAAGGCTTCCCCACAGAGGCCACAGTGCTGAAACCCAGTGGGTCCGGTTTTTCCTTTGTGTTTCTCAGACATAGTGCCAGCCTAACCAAAACTTGCTCGTTAGTGGCAATCCGCCAAGCAAGACTCTCTTATCAGTTCCCAACTGTGTCACGGGTCGTGGAAAAACCGTAATAAAATCATTTTTTTTTAGAACCGATAAGAACCGGGAACCGCACTCTAAAGGGCTAGAAAGTTAATTTAAAACCCATCTGATCGGTTCAAACCGAACCGAAAAAGACGTCTACAAGTTCCACACAGAAGAAAATAAAATAAGCCTATCTATTACTTACAATACCACAGACAGAGCTTGAACCGACCGATTACGGTTAATTTCGGTAAAATAAACGAGAATTACACTTTTAACGACAAATGAACCGAGCAGCAGGAGAAATCTCCGGAGCGACTGTTCAGTGAGGCGGAGTAAAGAATCTGACAGTTTAAGTTTGAGCTACAACAGACAGAGTGTTCAACCGAGCTCGCACTCAAGGTTCCATGCCCTGCATGGAAAGTTAACTCTTTCACCTCCGGAGCAGTTCTAACCTGGGGTTATACTGCATATGTCATAATATAGCAAGACTTCATGTTGTTTGAATGCACAGTAGAGCAGGACAAGGAAACGGCAGAGGAGAGGAGCAGATGACTTGAAGAATGACGCCATGGCGGAAGTGAGAAACTGTAGATAAAATGGTTTGGTGGCAGGGAGGTGGTTCCACAACAGTCAGGAGGTGAAAACACAGCATATGTAATCTAAGAGTCCTTGACATAGGTATAGGTATTGTTACTGATTTGTGCAATAAAAACTTTGTGGAGTGAGACAAAGAAAAGCTCAGAGAGTCGCAGTGTCATGGGTGTGAAATGGATTTTCGTGCATTGTTGGTGAAACTCGGTTTGGCCTGTTGGTGTTTTAGACATAATGCAGTGACATGCTAGTCATTGAATGGGCTGCACCAAATGAAAATACAAAATACTGAGCTAAAAGGGGTCTGGTGAGTGAAAGTAAGGGAACAAGTGGCAGAAACATTACTTATGGTTCCTGGGTGGTGAGATAAAGGTATGGTAGAACCTAACATTCAGAAAGATCGCGAGCATGGTTTCACACAGCAGAAGACAGTTGGTGTCAGGCTTATTTTACTCACCAGACCAAGGGGGCCAACTGAAAGAGAGAATAAAGGGCTGCATCTTGCATTAATTTGGGAGTCAGCCATTACCTTTTATATCTGAGGTAGTTTCTTTCCCTTTGGTCAGTTCGGAATTGCTGTCTCCTGTCATTATGTGTGATGAGCATAACAGATCTCTGCCTGACAGTGGACACACCTGTAGCTGGCCACCCACTACATCATTTGTGAGCATACTGACACAGTGGAGCAGCCACTTGGTGGCTCCACAGGCAGCGTTTTTGACTGAATGATCACAACGATGATGTGGTGGCACAGAGTTTGATGTGTCAGCTGGCACACTGTGAACGGTTGTAACAAAATATTATCAAAGTATAGGACTGGAATGATCAAAAGGTATAGGAAAACTTCAGAAATAAAAAGTGGCAATTGGCTATTCCAGTGTGTCTGTTTTGGTCTCCGGTACCTCTTTCAGTACAGTTTATGTGGAGTGGAGGTTTTAGCTCAATATTTTTTATTTTCATTTGGCTGCCATATTGGTTGTTCTGTGTTTTGTACTGCCCTTCGCGCTGTCCATTGTGCATGACGTTGAATGTTTGGTTGAAGCCAAGTCCTGCATGGGGTCAAAAGAAGAACGGAAGACACCAAATAGACCATGTTCCCGAAGACATGCAAGATGGAGTATCACCTATGGCTACAGCGGCTGCCGTGGATGAAGTGGAGACACACACAGAGGAGGTGGTCCCGCAACTATCTGGAAGTGGTGATTGACGACAGGATCATGAAGGAACAGCAGAGGATTGCAGGAGATGAGAAATTTGCAATGGATGACTACAGGAGCACAACTGGATGTGACGGCAGTGACTACCAAAGACTTTGTGACAGCAACAAGATTACGAATGATGCACACCATTAGAAATATCTGACACAGACTACGAATGATACACACTGTTACAAATATCCAACACAGACAACAGACAAGAGGTTGGAACTATTTTTTTTTTCATCACAGGGAGCCACAGACAACAGAGGAGAGGTTGGAACAACACCAGGTAAGAATGTTGAAATCTCTTCAGTGCAGATCATCATTTGACACCATCATGGAACGCCATCTGAAAAGGTAAGAAAAATGTAATTGTGGAGATTGCAATAATTTTGTTGTTGACATTCTGTATCCTATATGCTACAACTTGTGGCCACCGTGCCGAATACCATGGGTGCTGCCGTGCACATGCTTGTATGTGTTGTGATGTTATGCCCACAAAGTGCGCAACAGTGCTCATTATTATTACATGCACGTGTTGTGAGAGAGAGTGTGCTGCCATGCACCTCATATTTGTGATGATGCTGTGTTGTTGAATGTCTTTGCATATGTGGATGGTGCATTATGTGTGTATGGTTGGCTAAAAATGATAGAAAGACATGATATAGATATAGATATATACATATTTATATATATATATATATATATATATATATGTTATAGTGACACGGTAGTGCCACTATAGAAAGGGTTGAGTACCCCATTTAAGGTTAAAGTGTGAAATTTTGCAGCTTAGTAACTTTGCCACCATATAACAGATTTGCTTGAAATTTGGCAGGCACGGAGCAGTACCATAGATCTCTGGATCTACCAGGTTTTGTAATGGTCTGATATACAGTTGTGGAGCTATAAAGCACAATAGAAAGTCACGTTTATGCTTTTTTGTGCATTTTTTTGCTCATGCCTACAGGTCGCACAGTATGCGTGACCTGTCCAAAACCTTCAGGGAACATGCAGTCAGGGTCCCCAATGTGCCTTTCGAAGATTTTGTGAAAAAATATTAAACGGTTCAACAGTTATTCAAAAAACAAAATGTCCCATTATAGTCAATGGGAAAAGTTAACAAAATATTCGACAGTGTCACAAATGCAGTTTTTAGTGTCGCAAATGACCCCTGTAGTGTCATGAGTCAGCCATTTACTTTTCAATTACTGGTCACAGAAATGCTTGGCATTCAAATTTGGGATCCTCTAGGGACACAATTCTTTTTGTGTTCACCTAGTCGAGCCCTGAGGATGCTAGTAATGTCTTTTTTGGGGGGTTAAACACGCCAGAAATATGTTTTTGAAATTTTTGTAAACTGTAGTGTCACAAAGTAGTGTCGCACCTGTGGCACTTTCATGATTGTTTTTGTGAAAGTGTCGTGATTTGCAAGACTACTTTGCGACACTATGCCCAAAATAACAGGAATTCTTTGCCACCATGCTGCAAAAGAATGGTTTGGTCTTTTGGGTTGAAATTTGGAGGGAAGAAAGCCAACATCCCACAGATGTGCCTTTTGGTGGTTTGGTGACAAAATATTACAGGGCTGCAAAGTTATGGTACTCTGAAATTGACGATTTTTCCCATGGACTAACATTACAGCGTCCACCACGCCTTTCCGGGCCCATATCTCAGAAGCGCTTTGAGATACAGACTTTTTGTTAGAAAAATGCTTAGCCCCCCACTAGAGGGCTAAGTACAAGTCTAGCCAGGAAAGACATAAATTATATGAAATTTTAATTTTTTTTCTACGTCGAACGGTTCCTGAGATATAAGCAATTTAGTATTCCAAGTGCTCATTTTCTGCTCCGAGGCCCATTATTATGCATACATTCTTTGTATTCACTGTGTTTCTCTATGCAGCTTTTGGGGGGAAAAAAGGGTGTGTGCTTTCATTATTGTTTCTGTTTGCTTTTAGTTTTGCGTCACCGTGTGCATTACCATTTGTGTTTGTATTTCCTTTGGCGTCATCATTGCTGTTACCGTTAGCATTTGCATTTCCAATTTCTTTACTGCGACCGTGCGCATTACGGTTTGCATTTCTGTATGCGCTGGCATTTGTGTTTCTGTTTTCATTAACATTTGCACTTGTGCTTCTATTACCATTTGCGTTATTGTTTATGTTTGTGTCACCATGTGCGTTAGCGTTTGCGCTTGCATTTGCGTTGCCGTTACTTCACTATTTACAGTGCACATTCTCAAAAAGAAAGGAAATTCATGGCAAAAAACTCAGTTTAATGCATCAGTTAGGGTTGTTCCACAGTGACAAAAGCGAGGAAATTTGATGTTGGGGTTCCCAACCCCCTTTCATCCCACCCCCACCAACAGGCATCAGGCTGTGCATTGGGGTCAAAGGTCCTAACTCTCACCCCATTCTCCTATTCTGCATCACCTCAGCTTGTTTACACATGGGATGGGGTGAGAGTTAGGACCTATGACCCCAAAGCACAGCCCGATGCCTGTTGGTGGGGGTGGGGTGGGGTGCAAGGGTGGTGGAAACCCTAACATTGAATTTCCTCACTTTTGTCACTGTGGAACAACCCTAACTGATGCATTAAACAGAGTTTTTTGCCATGAATAGATAGATAGATACATACATACATATTCTGTTGGCACCATGCATTTCTGCTTAAAGTTGAACCAGCATTATATTCTGTGGTGATTTGCATATGCAGCCCATGATGCTTTGCATTGTGGGGGCATGTGTGATTTTTGTATTTCTTTGAATTTTGGCTTGCTGGCCAAATGCCCTTTGGGGTAACCATTGCCTCAGTGCTTACGCACAGAGGTTCTTTGTCTTTTAAATAGTTTTTTGTTTTAATTGGGTTCACTACAACATTACCCAGATGGACCATCTTAGGGTAGCTGGTTCATTCCACTGTGGTGTTAAACAGATGAGGCATACTGATGAGTCCTGGTAGGACGAAACACGTGTCTATGTCTTCTGTTGGCACCCTTTGCAAACTGTGTGAGAGGTCTTTCGGCACCATGCATTTCTGCTTAAAGTTGAACCAGCATTATATTCTGAGGTGATCTGCATATGCAGCCCATGATGTTTTGCATTGTGGGGGCATGTGTGATTTTGTATTTCTTTGAATCTTGGCATCCCAGCCAAATGCCCTTTGGGGTAACCGTTGCCTCAGTGCTTTCCCGCCAAATGCCCTTTGGAGTAACCATTGCCTCAGAGCTTGTGCACAGAGATTCAATGTCTTTTAAATTGTTTTTTGTTTTAATTGGGTTCACTACAACATTACCCAGATAGACCATCTTAGGGTAGCTGGTTCATTTCACTGGGGTGTCGAACAGATGAGGCATACTGATGAGTCCTGGTAGGACGAAACATGTTGCGGAGCACAGGGGTTTGGCTTCATTGGGGACTGGGGTTCCACCTGGAGGGACACCAGCCTATACTGGCAGGATGGTCTGCATCTGTCCAGGAAGGGAACAAGTCTTTTGAGCAATCGGTTTAAATGCTTCATTGGCAAGCTTTTAAACTAGTCAAAGGGGGAGGCACTGACAAGCAGCAGAAAAATCCCAGCCTCTCCCTACAAAACAGGGTACTAAATGAGAAAAAGACCGAGGTAGAACGGTCAGTGGGGGATGCTGCAACAGAAGGTAAAGCCATCAAAAAATGGAGAGCAATGAGTACCAATGCCCGTAGTCTAGGTAACAAGCTTCCTAAATTAGTGGCCTTGATGGAGGAGGAACATCTGGATATTGTGGCAGTCACAGAAACATGGTACACACAAAACCATGACTGGGACATAAACATACCAGGATACACTATCTACAGGAGGGACAGGGAGGGTAAAAGAGGAGGAGGAGTAGTTCTTTACATAAAGGAAGGAATAAAAGCAACAGAACAAAAGGGTAAACAGGGAGGAGAAGAAGCACTGTGAGTAAATTTGGAGACAGGCAATGGTACCACAATCCGCACAGGGGTTGTATACAGACCCCCTTCTCAGGGGGAGGAAACGGACAAGGAAATGATAGAAAGTATACTTAGAATGGCAGAAAGAGGGGAGATATTGCTGATGGGTGATCTGAATATGCCAGATGTTAACTGGAGTGCAGTTGCAGCTACCACTTCGAAGAGTGCAGTTATTCTAGATGCCCTACAGGGGGCATGCCTTAGACAACTAGTACTGGAGCCCACTCGAGAGGGAGCAATATTAGACTTGATACTCTCAAATGGAGATGGAGAGAGGAACACAGATGTAGAAGTGGGTAGCCATCTGGGAACTAACGACCATAGAACAGTATGGTTCACAATAAACACAGCAATAGAGTCAAGCCATACAAAGACAAAAGTACTGGACTTTAGGAGGGCTGACTTTGCTAAATGGGTGAGTGCCAAGGAATGCACTAGCAAATGGGCAGGAAGGAGGGTGGAAGAACAATGGGGAATAATAAAACTGCCATCACAGAGGTAACGAGCCTTTGTGTGAAGCAAATAAGCAAAACAAGACGATGTAAGAAACCACTATGGTTCTCAAAGGAAGTGGCAGTGAAGGTTCAAGAGAAAAAAAGCATTCAGGAAGTACAAGGAATCGCATAGAAGGAGCAGGACAGAGAACTGTATCAGTTAAAGCAAAGGAGGCTGGGAAGGCAGTCAGAACAGCAAAGGCCCAAACTGAGGAAAGATAGCCAACTCAGTTAAGAAGGGGATAAAACCTTTTATAGGTACATCAGGGAGCAAGGAAGACCAAGGGAGGGATAGTGAGGCTTAATAAAGGGGAGGGAGGGTGGGCAGAGGAGACTATGAAACGCAGAGATACTAAACAAATATTTTGCTCAGTATTTACAAATAAAGAGGGAGGTACATAAAACAAACAGTAGTAACACTCTGGATACAGAAGTTGATATCAACCCATTTACAGAAGAAAGGGTTCTGAAAGAACTCTTAAAATTGAAGGTGGACAAAGCAATGGGGCCTGATGGGATTCATCCCAGAATTCTAAAAGAACTAAGGGTAGAACTAGTGACACCACTGACTACCCTTTTTAACAAATCATGGGAGGAAGGGGTGGTACCCAAGGATTGGAGGAGGGCAGATGTGATTCCCCTTCACAAAAGCGGGAGCAAGGCAGAAGCAGGAAACTACAGACCTGTTAGTTTAACCTCAGTGATAGGGAAAATGATGGAATCACTTCTAAAGGAAAGAATTGTCGAGTATCTAGAGGCCAGAGGGGCACAGGACCCTAGGCAGCATGGATTCACCGTGGAAGGTCATGCCAGACGAATCTGATAGATTTCTTTGACTGGGTGACCAAAGTAGTAGATCAGGGAGGGGCTGTGGACATGGCCTACCTAGACTTTAGCAAGGCATTTGACACAGTCCCACACAAAAGATTAATATACAAGTTAGCCAGCCTGGGAGTGGGTCCCAAGATGACAGCCTGGGTAAAGAATTGGCTGGAGAATAGGACACAGAGAGTAATAGTAAATGGAGTCCACTCAGAAGAAAGGAGGGTTACTAGTGGGGTACCGCAGGGTTCAGTATTAGGACCGGTCCTCTTCAATGTCTTTATAAGCGACATTGCAGAGGGACTGGAAGGAAAAGTATGTCTCTTTGCAGATGACACAAAGATCTGCAACAGAGTTGATGCACAGGATGGGGTGGAAAGGATGAGAAGGGACTTGGCAAGGTTAGAGGAATGGTCAAATGTATGGCAGCTTAGATTCAATGCTAAGAAGTGCAAGGTAATGCACCTGGGAAACAAAAACCCAGGGGAAGAGTACACAATGGGGGGTGAGATACTAACAATGACAAAAATGGAAAGGGACCTGGGGGTAGTCATATCAGATGACCTAAAGATGGGCAAGCAATGTGAGAGGGCAGCAAGGAGGGCTGGGGGGGATACTGGGATGCATAGGGAGAGGCATCACCAGTAGAAAACAGGAAGTTATTATCCCTCTGTACAGACAGCTGGTGAGACCCCATCTGGAGTACTGTGTGCAGTTCTGGAGACCCAGTCTCCGAAAGACATAGACAGAATGGAAGCTGTCCAGAGGAGGGCACTAAATGGTGCAGGGTCTGCACCGGAAGACATATGAAGAGAGACTTAAGGAGCTTAATATGTATAACCTCGAGGAAAGGAGGGAGAGGGGGACATGATAGAAACTTTCAAGTACCTCAAGGAATCAACAAAGTCCAAGAGGGTAGCTTCTTTCAAAAAGAGATGTAAGAACAAGAGGGCACAATTTGAAGATAGAGGAGGGCAGCTCAGAGGTAATTTAAGGAAGTATTTTTTCACAGAGAGGGTTGTGGATGCGGAATGGCCTTCCGGAGGAGGTTGTGGAGTCAAAATCAGTGGGCGGAATTCGCCATGCATGGGATAGTCATAAGGCAATTCTGGGGTAGGAAGAAGTAGGCTGCTGGTTAACTAGGATCTGCAGCTTATCCAGTAGGTAGGGAAATGGGCAGACTGGGTGGGCCAAGCGGTCCTTATCTGCCGTCAAATTCTATGTTTCTATGTCTACTGTTGGCACCCTTTGCAAACTGTGTGAGAGGCCTTTCGGCACCATGCATTTCTGCTTAAAGTTGAACCAGCATTATATTCTGCGGTGATTTGCATATGCAGCCCATGATGCTTTGCATTGTGGGGGCATGTGGGATTTTGTATTACATAGATATATACTGTATAACCCCTTTTTTTAGCTGTAAAAAAAATATTTGCTATATCCGCGGGACACGGATAATGCGTGGATATAGGTTTACAGCGGGAATTTATAAACTGCACAAATTCCTGGAACGCATGTGCGATTTAGTCTGTTATGCGTCTAACCTAATGAACGTGCGTGCCAAACTGAGCAATGTTTGTTACTTTGCCTGGTGGGGGGGGGGTGCTCAATATTGTTCATTCATGGGGTACATTTTGTGCTTTGTGCTTTCGTGCTTGTTACACGTAAAACTTAACTTTTATTTCTTCATTTAAAAGAGGGCATAGGAGTGCTTAGGAGTGTGTGCTTGGTATTACATCTGAGTTTTTTTTAGTGATTAAGACACTCAGCATGAGCTTCTGTTATCCCCGCCTGCTGGAAACCCTTGACTCTGTCATTGTCTCTTTCTCCAAGTGTGCTTATGCTGTCTACCAACCACTGAGCATTTCTCAATTTTAGAGTTTGCATTCGCAGGTCGACATTGATGTCCCCACAAGCATGATCATTCAGTAGCTGCTCTGACACAGTATCAGCATACCAAGTAGTGAAATGGTGTTTTAGCTGATCTTTAAAAATCTTATTAACAATTAAGTCCAGTGGTTGTAGTAAATCTGTACATGAGGCTGGCACAAAGATGGGTATGATGGCATTATGTTCAAGAGCTTGCAGAACATCTTCAGGCGTGTGCCCCCTGAACAGATCCATTACTAGCAAGGATCTTTGTTCAGCTGGAAGGTCCATCTGTTTCTTTATTTTTTCTACACAAGGGACCAAAACCTCTGGAATAAACTGCAGCATAGTACCATTACAAGCCCAGTGGTTCTCGGAGTGACTAATTAACCACCCCTTGGGGAATTGAAAGGCAGGATGGCAGTTGTTGTTTTTTTCCCTTATAGATGATCTGGTGGGGTAGGAGTTCCCCAATCATGGAAACAGCAAGGATGACAGATACCTGCCTCTTGTCCCCTAATCCTGAGACCTACACCTGCTTGGAGCCAGTAGCTGCCATAATCCACTGGCTGCATGGCATTAACTGCACTCCTGTTTCATCCATGTTAATCATCAAAGCTGGTGGGATAATTTCCTGGATACAAGCTGTAGCAATCCTTTCAAGAAATTTGGACTTCAGTTGTGGGAAGTCCAGTGGGGTTTTACGAGCTGCTTTTGTGGCCTTACATTTTGAAAACCCCATGCGGCTCAGTAATTTCCACTACCACTGCCTGCTAAAAGTTAACTGATCACCATTCTCTGCCAGAAGGTCAGGACTGTGTGCCTTTACCACACCAGAGGCAATTGCAGAAACAGCTCTTGCATTAACAACTGTCCCCTCTGACCGCAAACTCTTTATAATATTATGCAACTTCTGCTCCACATCATCAAGGAGCAAGGCCGGATGTCCACGTGGCTTAGTTAGTAACTTAGGAGTAAGTTTGCTAGTGTTAGAGGTTTTGGTCAGCTGCTCAAGGTAATCCTTTTTGAAACCACGTACAGTGCTCTCATTAATGGTTGCTGAGTACTTTTTGCTATAAAACCGCACGGCATTCATAACCCCACTCTCCACAGCATATTTCCCAATTTCGAACCATACCTTGGCTGTGTACTTAACGTACTCGGTCCTTCGCTTTTTTACAGGAGGATCTGAAAGTTCAGCTGCTACAGCCTCTTCAACTGTCAGAGGGACTTCTGCAGTTTGACTCAGACTGATGGCACAAAGCCGCTCCCTGGACAGGTCTCTCTTCACAGCTGACTTCTTGCTAAGCCATGACAACAGTGACATGTTTTTAAAAGTTCTTAAACTCATGCAGTGGTTCAGCTGTTAGGCTCTGCTAAGTAGGTACAACAAACAGCAATGAGCACCAGCATCTCTACTGCTTCTTTTTGTGATTTTGCAATTTTCACAGCTGACTTCCGGGTTGTTAAAATCACAGCTGAAGCGCTAATATAAGGTAACGCCAATTACTCTGCGGGTCTAGACCACGCGGAAATTTGGTTATGCTGACATTTTGTGTTATACAGTAGTATGTATATGTGTGTGTGTGTGTGTGTGTGTGTGTATGTATATATATATATATATTATTTTTTTTTATTGCAAAAAACTCCATTTAATACATCAGTTAGGGTTGTTCCACAGTGACAAAAGTGAAGAAATTTGGTGTTAGGGTTGAAAACCCCCTTGTACCCCCTCAGTCCGCCTAACCGCATCGAGGTGTGTGTTGAGGTCGTCGGCCCTCTCACCCCATCACATGTGTAAACAAGCTGAGGTATAGGAGAATAGGATGACAGTTAGGACCGATGATCCCAACGCACACCCCGATGCCGGTTGGGGGTGGCGGGCTGGGGGTGCAAGGGGGGCTTTCAACCCTTACACCAAATTTCCTCACTTTTGTCACTGTGAACAACCCTAACTGATGCATTAAATGGAGTTTTTTGTCATGAATTTCCCTTCTTTTTGAGAAGGAGGACTATAAATAGTGAATAGAATGCGGTGGTGGGAGGGTGGGCCATTTGGGCCCCACGCTCTCACCATGTGATGTCTTGTAACATAGTAACGGTAACTGCAATGCAAATGCAAGTGCTAACTGTTATGCACATGGTGACGCAAATGTAAATGGTAATGCAAACATTATTAGAACCGCAAGTGCAAGTGACACCAAAGCGAACAGTGAAGCAAACGGAGACGCAAGCACATACGGAAATGCAACTGGTAACACGCACGGTCATGGTACCGCTATTGTAAATGCAAATGTTAACTGTTACAGCAACAATAATGCCAAAGGGAACAGAAACAGAAAGACAAACGCAAGCGTATTCGGAAATGCAAAGCGTAACGTGCAAGGTCATGGTACCGCAATTGCAAACGTAAAAAGTAACAGTAACAGCAAAAATAATGCCAAAGGAAACAGAAACGGAAAGGCAAACACAAGCGCATATGGAAATGCAAAGCGTAATGCGCACGGTCATGGTACCGCAATTGCAAACGCAAATGGTAACAGTAACAGCAAAAATAATGCCAAAGGAAACAGAAAGGCAAACTTCAAGTGTGTATGGAAACGCAAACCATAATGTGCATGGTTACGGTACCACAATTAGAAATGCAAATGGTAACGGTAACAACTAAAATAACGCTGAAGGAAACAGAAACAGAAACGCGAATGCAAGCACGTACAGAAATGCAAACCATTACGCGCACGGTCACGGTACTGCAATTGTAAATGTAAATGGTAGTGGTAATAGCAACAATAATGCCAAAGGAAACAGAAACAGAAATGCAAGCGTGTACAGGAACGCAAACCATTATGTGCATGGTCACGGTACTGCAATTGGAAATGCAAATGGTAACGGTAACAGCAACGATAACGTCAAAGGAAACAGAAACGCAAACACAAGGGTGTATGGAAATGCAAACCGCAACGGTCACGGTACTGCAATTGTAAACGCTAATGGTAATGGTAACAGCAACAATAACGCCAAAGGAAACAGAAATGCAAATGCAAGTGCATGCGGAAATGCAAACCATAATGCGCACGGTGTCGGTACTGCAATTGGAAACGCCAATGGTAATGGTAACAACAACGATGATGCAAAACGAAAGACAAACGCAAATGCAAGAGCGGCCGAAAATGCAAATGGTAATGCGCAAGGTGACGCAAAGTGAAACACAAACAGAAACAGTAATGTAGACACAAATGGTAAGAGTAATGCAAACATAAGCGCAAACAGAAACGCAGAGGATAACGCACACGGTGGCGTACACAGGAACACTAACGCAAATGGGTACGGAAACGCAAGTGGAAACACTATGTGTAACAGTGACTGGAGCACACATCTTGGTTTTCCCCAACAGATGCATAGAGAAACACAGTGAGTACAAAGAATGTATGCATAATAATGGGGCTCGGAGCAGAAAATGAGGGGTTGGAATACTAAATTGCTTATATCTCAGGAACCGTATGATGTAGAAAAAAAATAAAATTTCGTATGAATTATGACTTTCCTGGCTAGTTTTATACTTAACCCCTAGTGGGGGCCTAAGCATTTTGCCGATGAAAAGTCTGTATCTCGCACCGTTTCTGAGATACGGGCCCGAAAGGCACGGCAGACGCAGCAATGTTAGTCTATGGGAAAAAGTGTCAACTTCGGAGCACTGTAACTTTCCATCCATGCAATAGTTTGTCACCAAACCACCAAAAGGCACATCTGTGGGATGTTGGCTTTATTTCCTTCAAATATCAGCCCAAAAGACCAAACCATTGTTTTGCAGTAGGGTGGCAGAGAATTCTTATTTTGGGCATAGTGTTGCAAAATAATGTCGCAAATCACAACACTTTTGCAAATGAAATCATGAAAGTGTCATGAGTGTGACAGTACTTTGCAACACTACTTTTTCCAAAAATTTAAAAAACAAATTTCTGGGATGTTTAACCTCCAAAGAAGACATGGCTAGCATCTTCAGGGTCCGACTAGGTGAACACAAAGAATTGTGAGAGGCATCACTAGTAGAAAACAGGAAGTTATTATTCCTCTGTACAGACAGCTGGTGAGACCCCATCTGGAGTACTGTGTGCAGTTCTGGAGACCCAATCTCTGCAACGACATAGACAGGATGGAAGCTGTCCAGAGGAGGGCAACTAAAATGGTGCAGGGTCTGCACCGGAAGACATATGAAGAGAGACGAAAGGAGCTTAATATGTATAGCCTCAAGAAAGGAGGGAGAGGGGGACATGATAGAAATGTTCAAGTACCTCAAGGAATCAACAAAGTCCACGAGGGTAGCATCTTTCAAAAAGAGGTGCAACAAGAGGGCACAATTTGAAGATGGGGGGCGGCTCAGAGGTAATTTAAAAGAAGTATTTTTCACAGAGAGGTTGTGGATGCATGGAACGGCCTTCCGGAGGAGGTTGTGGAGTCAAAATCAGTGGTGGAATTCAAGCATGCATGGGACAGTCATAAGGCCATTCTGGGGGGGGGTAGGAAGAAGTAGGCGGCTAGTTAACTAGGATCTGCAGCTTATCCAGTAGGTAGGGAAATGGGCAGACTGGGTGGGCCAAGCAGTCCTTATCTGCTGTCAAATTCTATGTTTCTATGTGTCCCTAGAGGGTCCCAAATTTAAATGCCAAGCACTTCTGTGACTGCTAACTGAAAAAAATGGCTGACTCATGACACTACAGGGATCATTTGTGACACTAAAAACTGCATTTGAGACACTGTTGAACTTTTTGTTAACTTTTCCCATTGACTTATAATGGGAACTTGTTTTTTGAATAACTTTTGAACCGTTCAATATTTTTTCACGAAATCTTCAAAAGACACATCAGGGACCCTGGCCACATGTTCCCTGAATTTTTTGGAATGGTCGCGCAAACCGTGCGACCTCTAGGTGCGAGCAAAGAATGCACAAAAAAACATAATTGCGCACACGGATGTCGCTTAATAACTCCACAGCTGTATATCCGACCGGTACAAAAGTTGCAAGATCCCAAGATTGATGGTTACGCCTCAGGCCTGACAAATTTCAGGTGAATCCGCTGAACGGTGGCAAAGTTATTATGGTGCAAAGTTTCACTATTTAACCTTAAAAGGGTTACTCATCCCTAACTGTGGTAGCACTACCGTGCTACCATAATATATATATATATTCATAGCAAAAAACTGTTTAATGCATCGTTAGGTATTGTTGCGAAGTAGCGTTGAGGATGATGTTAGGTTCACCATCTCTGCACTCCACCCCCACCCACAGGCACTGGGCTGGCATTGGGGTCGCCGGTCCTAACTCTCACCCCATCCCATGTGTAAACAAGCTGAGGTGGTGCAGTATAGGAGAATGGGGTGAGAGTTACTACCGATGATCCCAATGCACAGCCTGATGCCTGTTGGGGCGGGTGGGGTGGGTGCAAGAGGGTGAGAACCCTAACATCGAATTTCCTCGCTTTGTCGCTGTAGAACAACCCTAACTGATGCATTACACGGAGTTTTTTGCCATGAATTTCCCTTCTTTTTGAGAATGTGCACTATAAATAGTGAAGTAACAGCAACGCAAATGCAAGCGCAAACGCTAATGCACATGGTGACGCAAAGGTAAACGATAATGCAAACAGTAATAGAAACGCAAGCACAAGCCTAAGAATGTGGTCCTCGCAAGAAGGTCCTGCAGACATCCAATTGTGTTAGAGATTTATCTCCTATAGCAGCATGATATGCGGAGACCACACACATGAACCTTGACAGACGAGTAACTCAGGCCTAAATCTAGGAGGTGACGGAGAAACTCTAGCATGTGCCTCACCGGACAACCCAAAGGATCCAGGGCTCACGCCAAAGCCCATAGGCAGAAGCATTTCCATTTGAGAGCGTAGGTAGCCCTAGTGGAAGCCTTCCTCACCACTACAATAATCTCTGCCACCCTGCTTGACACTCCTAGCCTTTCTTCCGCTAGGACTGCAGGAGCCACATATGCAGGTGAAGAGAGTGAAGAGCCGGATGAACAAGAGTTCTCCGATCTTGAGCGAGCAAGTGGGTGGAGAGAGGCAACTGCACTGGGGGTTCCTGAGACAGTTACTGGAGCAGCGGGTACCAGATCTGTCGAGGCAACAGAGGCGCCATCAGATTCATTCTGGCTTCCTCTGACTGCAATTTGAGCAGTACTCGCTGCATGAGGGGAAAGAGGGGGGAAGGTGTACAGAAACTTCCCCATTCAAGAGAGGGACAATGCATCTCGCCAGAAAACACCAGGCCCTGGAACAAGCGAGCAAAAATTGCGTAGTTTGGTGTTGAATGGGAACGCAAAGAGGTCCAACTCTGGAAGGCCCCAACAGTCAAATAGGTCATCTGCAACCTTCTGGAGCAGCTCCCACTCATGGCTGAGACAAACGGAGCGACTGAGACTGTTGGCAAGAATGTTGTGGACCCCCGGGAGGTGAACCACCACGAGGTCCATGCCGTGTTCTACTACCCAGTCCCACACTCTCATGGCCTCTCTGCAAAGGGGGTAAGAATGCGTTCCCCCCTTGCCTGTTGATATAAATCATCACTGGTCTGTTGTCCAGCTGCACCAGAAGAGAACCCTGGGACACCTGACTCTCGAATGCTGACAGAGCATTCAGAACTGCTCTCATTTCCAGTACATTGATATGCAGAGAGCGTTCTGTGTTGGACCAAGTTCCTTGGGTCCTGTGAATCCACAGATGTACCCCCCACCCTGACAGGGAGGCATCCGATGTCAGGGTTTGGGATGGAAGTGGTCTGAGGAAAGGGACCCCCCCCCTTCCAGACTGTCCCGGCGAAGCCACCATTCGAGAGAATGGTGGGCCGCTTTTGAAAGCCGGATCCAAAGATCCAGGCTGTCCACAGCTTGGTCCCACTGCGCTTTGAGGTGCCAATGTAGCGTCCTCATATGAAGCCTGGCTAAAGGGACAGTGGCGATGGCTGCCACCATATGTCCCAACAGCTGCAGTACCACTCGTGCGGGAGAAGAGGGCCTTCCCCGAAAGGGTCTCACCAGGTCCTGGAGGCGTTCCATCCTGTCCGAGGGCAGGAAGGCATGCCTTATCCTTGAGTCCAGGATAGCTCCTATGAACTGCAGCTGTTGAGATGGTTTTGGCTGAGACTTTGGCCAGTTCACCATGATTCCCAGGGAAGAGAAAAGAGCCTGCATTAGACTGAGGGCGATTGCTAGCTGCCCCTCTGACTGGGCAGAGAGGAGCCAATCATTCAGGTAGGAGTAGACAGAGGCCTCTCCTGCAGAGGGCCACAGCTATGACTGCCAGGCACTTCGTAAAGACCCTGGGGGCCAATGAAAGGCCGAAAGGGAGGACCCTGAACTGGAAGTGCTCTTCTCTGAGACGGACGCGCAAGAACCTCCTGTGCTCTTTCCGGATTTTGATATGCATGTAAGCATCCTGCATGTCGAGAGAGCACAGCCAATCCCCTGATTGGAGCAGAGGAAAGAGTCCTGCCAATGTTAGCATACGGAACCTCTGATACTTGAACGAGAGGTTGAGCACACTGAGGTCCAGGATGGGACGAAGGTCTCCCGTCTTTTTTGGGACCAGGACCAAAAAAACGGGAGTAGAAGCCCTTGCCTATCTGGGTCGGTGGAACCTTTTGAGTAGTTCTCTTTTCCAGGAGCACAGAGACCTCTGCCTGAAGGAGGCTGAGGTGGTCTGGTGGACAACGGGACATAGGGGGTGGTGGGTTGTCTGAAGGTATAGAGATGAACTCGATGGCATACCCTAATTGAATGGTTTCCCAGCACCCACCGATCTGAGGTGATGCTGGACCACTGAAGCGGGTATAGTGCGAAATCCTCCTACCTGCTTGTTCCGCCTGTCCCCAATGGGAGGAGGGCTGCTGAGGGAGTCAGGAAGGAGGGATGGGAGGGGCCGGGGCCCTGGGTGCCTTGGATTGCTTTGGGCCCTGGGAACCTTGGGAGAGGGGGCTGACCTCGTCTACGAAATCCCTTCCCTTGGGGCTGCTTGCCGGACTGGCCTTGGCCTTGGTGAAAAGGACACCGGTGATTACCCTGTGGTTGGGACTTGTACATACGATGCACATCCGCTACCGCCTTGCCTGATTCTTGAAGATCCTTGACCATTTGCACCACCTCTGGACTGAAAAGCACCGGACCCTGAAACGATGAGTCCAGGATAGAGTCCAGAAGATCTTGCTGGATGTCTCCTCATACAAATGCCCGATGCTGCAGCCCTAGAAGCCATGTCCACCACATCATAGGAGCATCTGAGTGCATGCTTGTCAACGTCTAGACCGGACTGGGTGTAAGCCAGAATCTCCTGCTTGGATTCCGAGTCTGAGAGGGTCTCTGCTGGTAGGAAATCATGTGGGCCATGAAATTAAGGGATCTAATAGATCCAGTAGCGGAGGAGAATACTTTCCTTCCCCAGCCATCCAATTCTTTTGAGATGGGGTCAGAAGGTTGCGAGCTGAGGTGCTTGGGTTTGGTCTCTCTCCTGTGGGCAGCCGTAAGGACCAGGGAATTCACCTTGGGCTGCCCCGCCAGGAAGGGTTCTGACCTGGGAGGCCTATATTACCTATCTGCCTTCCTCGGAACTGCAGGAACAGAGGAAAGGGTCCTCCAGGTAAGACGAGTGACGTCCTGGAAGGGCTCAATAAATGGAGGAATGACCAGCGGCTTAGGCTCCTTCTCCTTCTCCCCTAGGAACTTAGCTAACTGCTGGTGCTATGGGTCAAGAGCCTCCGTTTCCCATTGGTAAATAGTCTTGATATGCCTCATTATATCAAGGAATGAAGGGACTTGGGGGGGGGGAGGGCATGGCGAGTCCCTGGGCTCTGGGGATGGTGGCAGAAAATCATCTCCTGAGTAATCAGAGTCCAAAACTGCATCATCAGCAAAAGAGGATGATTGGGGAGATGATGGAGACAGGGAAGAAGACCTTTTTCTGTGCTTCTTCTTAGGGGGTGGAGGAGGGTGATCCCCTGACTGATCTTTGTCTGGAGTGGGAGGAGGACCCATGGGTGGTGGTGTGGGGACCTTATCTGGTGGCCTATAAAGGAGGCCCCCTTTGACCGTATTCCACCAAGAGGTGAATAAATTCCCTATATCTGCCACTGGGATCACAGCCGGGGCTGGCACTGGGCCAGATGGCCCAGGTGCCTGACCGTCAGGGGCGGGCATCTGGGGATCGGTTGCCCCATCCAGAGTGTCTGGCATTGGGTCTGGAAGACCGGCATCTGAGGACCAGCGTCCGGTACCCGATGGCCAGCATCTGGCCGACGTCTGGAGGGACGTCAGCTGGTGTCTATCCTTAGGAGAGGGTGCAGGCGGCACGGTCGTGCGTCGACAGTAAATCCCGTATCTGGTGTTGGGGAACAAGTGGTCGGGGTAGGCGACTGGCTGGTAGGTCCGGCGTCAGGAGTAGGACGTACCTTCACTGATGGAGGGAGTCCGAAGCCTGCGTGCCCCCATGCCTACCAGAACTTTCTCTCCGTTGCTTTTTCGGAGGAACTAGGCTCTCCAGGTCCCAGGACAGGCCTTCCTGGGCTGACCCTGTAGATCTGTGAGCCAGGGAGGAGGATCGATGTCCCTTCGAGGCCGACTCCTTTTGGGCACCTTGAGAAGAGGTGTGAGTTGCCTTGGAAGAGCGGGAAGACTCAGCAGCCGCAGGAACCGAGCCTGACCTCTGCGAGGAAGACGATGATGGCGCCGGTTTGGCGGGCGAATGATGGTGGGATTTGGATCTGGCCCTATCCTTCTGCTTGTGATGCTTTTCACCCGAGGTCTTAGCTCTGGAGGGGGACACTCTGGCAGGAGAGGAGGAGCTGGCTCCAGAACCTCTCTGCATAGCTGCAAGCTGCTTCTTTATCGAGAAGGTTTTTAGGGCGTGAGCTCTCCTGGTGCGCGTCTTTTGATTGAAGCGTTGGCAGTGTCTGCAGGAATCCAGCTGGTGGTCTGGGCCTAGGCAGATGAGGCACGCCATGTGGCCATCTTTGGCCGGGATTTGCTTCCCGCAGCAACACTTAGACTTCTGTCACGGAGGAGAGGGTGACGACATAAATGAGGCGTTAGATTAGATAATTGAAAAATATAAACAAAGTGACTTATCTTAGCGTTTGATGCTGTCGGCTGTAAACGAGGCATCCATGGAGCCGAACTACATGGGTCGATGGCAGGAAAAGAACTGGGGTGGCACCAGGGGACTGCCCCCTTTATACCACGTCTGACGTCAGGCAGAGCTGACGTCAGGGGCGGTTCCCTGCCTCGTACTGCTAGCTACAAGTTTTCCGTGGGGTCCTGACGCCTAATGGCTTCAGTCCTAATGGTACTGCCTGCTGCAAGAGCTCCACTCTCGAAGACAGATCTATGGTACTGCTCCATACCTGCCAAATTTCAGGCAAATCTGTCATAAAGTGGCAAAGTTATTAAGCTGCAAAATTTCACACTTTAACCAGAAATAGGGTACTCAACCCTAACTATAGTGGCACGGTAATATATCAGAAAGATTGCTCTTTATTACCAAAGTACTTTGTTAAGGGGATATGTGATGGTTAGGTGCATGATGCAGAATATATGTATTTGAATGAGTGGCAAGTGAGCTTGGAGAATATCACAAGTGGCAGTGCGTAACACTGCCATGAGTGATGGTTCCCTGAGATCACTTGCCACGAGTTCAGACCTATTCTGTATCACACACCTGGCCATCACGTAGTCCTTTTATACAATAGGAATGATTCGTGCTGTTTTTTTGTTTGATGATGAAATCACAGTGTGATATCTGGAGTTTTCACACTGCAGTAAGAATACTTGTTTTTATCTACAGGGTTGTCTGCTTACTCCTACTATATAATAACCATTTTTAGTTTAGGAATACTGAACTTGGTGTTGATAAGTTGTTTTGCAAAAAACACACTTTTTTTCAGTATTTCGGCTAGTATAAAAAAAACAGTTACGAACATACGAATGTGCCAGCAGAAACAGACCACCCCAGTCTATCTAAGTCTGCTCCAGTGTGCAGCTAGCAGCCCTAGTTTGCAGCTGCCCTACCCCCCTTCCCTTTGTCATCCTACTGCCAACCCCCACCTCCCCCATCCTCACTCTCCTCTGTCCCATACCTTTTTGAAGCTGTTCACAGATTTACATTATACCACCCATTCTGGTAGGGCGTTCCATTTTGCTACCATCCTCTCTGTGAAATAGTGTCTCCTCATTTCCTTCCTAAATCTTCTCCCCTCTATTCTCAGCCCATGCTCCCCTGGTGACCTTCCCCTCCTTAACCTAAAGACCCCATCTGCCCCATCACTATTGATTCTCCTCAGATACTTGAATGTCTCCATCATGTACCCCCGTCTCTTCTGTCCTCCAGGGTGTACATATTCAGGTCTCCCAGCCTGCTGTCATTGTCTGTCCCCTCCATTCCACATATCATCTTTGTTGCCCTCCTCTGCACCTCCTCCAGTAGCCTGATATCATGCTTTAGGTATGGCCTCCAAAACTGCAGACAATACTCTAAGTGCAGCCTTACCAGCGACCTGTAGAAGGGCAAGATCACCTCTCTTTGCCTGGATGAAAACCCCCTCGCTACGCACCCCAGCATTTTGTTCACTTTTGCAGCTGCTCTCCTGCACTGGGCAGTGTTGTTCACGGTCCTTGTTATCACTACCCCTAGGTCCTTCTCCTCTTCAGTGATCCCCAGCTTAATCCCTCCCAGACAGTATTCTTTCCTTGGGTTCTTCACCCCAAAGTGCACAACCTTACACTTCTTTGCATTGAACCCCAGCTGCCACCTCTCTGACCACTCCTCTAGCTTGGTTAGGTCCCTCTGCAGCTGCTTCCATCCCTCCTCTCCATCCACCACTGCTCCGATTTTAGTGTCATTAGCGAACAGACTTATCTTGCTCACCACCCCGTGTGCAATGTCTGATATGAAAAGCCCAAACAATACTGGCCACAACACAGAGCCATGTGGCACCCCACTCATCACCGGCCTTGGAGTTGAGAGCTCCCCCCTCACCACCACCCATTGCAGTCTCCCACTCAGCCAGCTTGTAATCCGGTTTATCATTTTTGCCCCTACCCCTACATCAGTTAGCTTCCCCCAAGACACCCATGAGGCACAGAATCGAAGGCCTTGCTGAAGTCCAAGTAAAGAATATCCACTGCATGACCTTTATCCAGCTCACTTGTCACCCAGTCATAATATTGTTTGAGGTTGGTTTGACAAGACTTTCTTGAAACGAACCCATGCTGCCTCACATCCTGGAGGCCACTGTCCTCCAGGTACGACACCAGTCTTTCCTTTAGTATTGTTTCCATGAGTTTGCACACTATGGAGGCGAGACTTACCAGGTGATAATTACTGGGTTCATCCCTTGGTCCACTCTTGTGTAATGGTACTATATGTGCCATCCTGCAGTCCAGTGGCACACATCCCGACTCAAGTGAGGTGCTGTACAGATCCGCCAACACCTCCGCCATCTCACTCAGCACCCTGGGGTGGATACCATTCGGCCCTGGTGCCTTGTCTACCTTCAGTGTCCTCAGTCCCTCTAGGGCTCTACTTTCCTCAATTCATCCATCTGTGGCCTCCTCTCCCCCTGTCCCCACCCTCCCAGCCCATGGTGGTAGCGGCCTCCCTTTTCTTCTGTGAACACTGAGCAAAAGTATTCATTCAGTGCTTCTGCCTACTCCTTACCCTTTTCCGTCCACTCCCCATCCCTTTTTATCCTCACTATTGTCTCCTTGCACTTCCTTTTCTCCCTGATGTATCTGAAAAAGTCTTTCTCCACCTCCCATTAATTCCCTGCGCTAATCTCAGCTCCCTCTGGGCCTTGGCTTCTCTCACTTTTCTGGTCACCTCCCTGGACCATCTTGTATACTTCTCCCTATCCACTTCCTTCCTTCCCCATCCTCCTATACCTCTGGTGCGCCTCTCAATTTGCTCTCACCACCTCCACTACCTCTCTGTTCAACCAGCATGGTTTTCTTGCTCTGCTCCTCTTACTCTGTGTCTTGGTGCAGGCTTCTGTTGCCTCTGTAATCCCCTGTTTAATAATATCTAATTTCTGTTCCGCATCCATCTCCTGCCTTATGCTCTCTAGTTTCCCTTTCAGTACTTCCTGCTTCCTCCCAAAGTCTGCCCCCCTGAAGTTTACCACCTGAGTAACTGATTTCTCTGGCTCCCCACAAATTGTGACATTAAACCACACCATTTGGTGGTCGCTGTCGGCTATTGGGTCCTCCACCTTTATTTTCCTTACTGCCTCCCCATTCAACAACACCAGATCTAAAGTGTTCTTTAGCCTAGTAAGTACACTAACCAACTGTGTCAGAAGACCCTCCTGGATCGCATCCAGGAGAAATTGTTCCCTAGCACTGGAGGTGACCGGAATACTCCAGTCAACCCTCGGCAAGTTGAAATTCCCCACGATGACCACCTTCCCTTTTCTACATACCTTTCTGATTTGTCCTGCTAATTCCCTGTTAAGCTCCTCAGACTGGGATGGTGGCCTGTATATCATCCCTAACCTCAGTTTCCTACCCCTTGAGTCTAGGAGCTGCAGCCCGATTGCCTCTGTTCTCCTTTCTTCCCCCTCATCCCTTGTGCATTTGATTCCGTCCCTCACATAGACTGCCACCCAACCACCCCTCAATTCCTTACGGTCCTTCCTGTATACTTTGTATCCTGGGATTGCCAGATCCCAGTCCCAGTGCTCAGTTGCCCACGTTTCTGTGACAGTTGCTATATCAACCCTCCATACTGCTAAGAGTGCCTATAGCTCAGCTGATTTGTTGCCTAAGCTTCTTGTAGTCAGCGAGACCACCCTCCATCCTGCCCCCCTTTTCCATTCATTGGCCTCCATTTCCTTCCTTCTACTATTCCCTTTTTTGGCCACCCCGAATCCTTCCCTGCTAGCCTGGGGGGTAGGCTGTGACTCCACTCTATTGGATCCCTGCCTACCTGCTGTCCACTTGCCACCCCCCCCAATCTAGTTTAAATCCACCTTTGTCGCAATATACCTCATCAGTCTTTGCTTTAATACCTCCTTCCCCTCCCCAATCAGGTGCAGCCTATCCCTTGCAAACAGACTTATTATCCCAGGTACTGCCCCAGCCGCCCACAACCCCATACCCCTTAGTTTGACACCATTCTACCAACCATGTGTTCAACTCCCTAATCCTCTCCTTTCTCACTGTGCTTGCGCAGGGTACTGGGAGCACCTCGGAGAATGCCACAGACTCCCCAGTCTCTTTACACAACCTTCCCACTTCCTCAATCCTCTCCTTTGTTACCTCCACCATTTCCCCAGCTAGGTCATTTGTCCCCACATGTACCACAATGTGTGGTTTCCTCCTACCCCTCCTTATGCACTTTAGGATTGCCTGTCCTGCCTTTAATCCTGATATGGACTCCACCCATATCTGACTGTGCTTCTCCCCATTACTGCCCCATCTGATCCCCTTAAGTATGGAGTCCCCAACACCAGTACACCTCCCTCCTCTTTCCTTGTGCCTGTGGCCACCCTCCTCACCCAGGTTCTCATTTCTGGGGCCACTCAAGACAGTGCTTTTACAATGTGTCCCAGTGTCTTTCCCCCCTGCCCTTCTCAATTGAGACTCCTCCGCCTCCTCCTGTTTGACCGCCAACCTTCCGCTCCCTCCTCACCTCTCGAGTATTATCCCTCCCCTACCATGCCATGCTCAATCTCTCCACTAGTAATGCTCCTCTTTGCCTTCTCTTTGTGAGTACTATCCCTTGTGTAATCTCTTCCTGCATCCTCTTTCACATGTGTTGCTAGTACAGCAAACATGTTCCCTCCCCCTTTGCCCTACTGTGTGTCTCCTCCTCCCTCCTGACTACTACTTCTCCTCTTTGTCTAGGTCCTACTAGAGTCCACCCTTCATCAACTGGCTTCTTGTCTACTGTGCCCCCTTCCCCTGGCCTCTCCCTTGCCCCACTGTTCCTTCTTTGTGGTACCCCCACAATACTCTCAGATGTCAGCCCTCCTACTGACGCAATCCTCCCCTCCTCCCTCAACCTCCCCAGCTCCCTGCCTAGCCACAAACCTGTTCCTCAAGCCTTCCTTTCCCTGTGGCATATTGGGCACCCTCCCAGCCTCCACAGTATGTTCATCTGCATCGCTGCCCCACAACCATTGCACCCTACAATCCTACTCATGGTCCACACTACCTATTCAGCCTCTCCACACCAACTCTCCCTACAGCAAGTAGAATTAACTAATCCTAGCCCAGCCTCTAACAGAAATTGTTATCTTAAATGCCCTTGCATGCAGCATAAGACAGCCAACTACAGTACTAACTGGAAACCACAATCCTACTCATAAGAACTATAGATCTACTCATACGTTTTATATATGTATATGTCTTTAAGACTTAGCTCATATGGCTGTTCCTTGTTTCCTCCTTCCTGGCCTGTTCTGAGGACTCAGATCAGTTTGCAGCTCCCCAAGCCCTCTCTCACAGCCTTCAAACCCAACCCCAGTGGTATTTCAGTATTTAAAAAAGGCTGGTGGAACGGTGGGTAGAAGGGCTTTTACAGTCACTCCAGCCACAGAAACATTGAATTTAAATTCCACTTTAAGCTAAATTAAAAATAAAATAAAACATTATCAAAATTTACAAAAATCCTCTATACATTAACTCCCTCAACAGCAAGTAGAATTAACTAATCCTTCTTTCCTGTAGTTTAAAAAACAATAGCAAAACATACAGAAATCTTCTCCACAGCCAGCAAGCAGACTTAACCAATCATTCTCCCCTGCAGTTTGATGGCTCAGTCAGAATGTAAAGGCTATGTGGGTGGGCAAGTCTGGGCATGTCCTATGCAGTCACTCCAGCCACAGAACCTTTACAACCCAGGTTCTCATTTCTGGGGCCACTCAAGACAGTGCTTTTACAACATGTCCCAGTGTCTTCCTCTCTGTGTTCTCAATTGAGACTCCTCCGCCTCTTCCTGTTTGACTGCCAACCTTCCACTCCTTCCTCACCTAAGTATTATCCCCTCCTCCTGCCATGCCATGCCATGCCATGCCCAAGCTCTCCACTAGTAATGGCTCTTTACCTTCTCTTTGTGAGTACTATCCCTTGTGCAGTCTCCTCCTGTGTCCTCTTTCACATGTGTTGCTAGTACAGCAAACATGTTCCCTCCCCCCCTTTGCCTCACTGTGCATTTCCTCTTCCCTCCTGACTACTACTGCCTCCTCTTTTTCTAGGTCCTACCAGAGTCGATCCTTCATCAACTGGCTTCCTGTCTACTGTGCCCCTCCCGCTGACCTCTCCCTTGCCCCACTGTTCCTTCTCTGTGGTGCCCCCACAATACTCTCAGATGTCAGCACTCCTACCGACGCAATCCTCCCCTTCTCCCTCAACCTCCCCAGCTCCCTGCCAAGCCACTGAACCTCTTCCTCAAGCCTCCTTAGCCTGTGGCATATTGGGCACCCTCCCAGCCTCCACAGTATGTTCATCTGCATTGTTGCCCAACAACCATTGCACCCTACAATTCTACTCATGGTCCACACTACCTTTTCAGCCTCTCCACACCAACTTTCCCTACAGCAAGTAGAATTTACTAATTCTAGCCCAGCCTCTAACAGAAATTGTTATCTTAAATGCCCCTGCATGCAACATAAGACAGCCACCTAAAGTACTAACTGGAAACCACAATCCTACTCATAAAGACTATAGATCTACTCATACGTTTTATATATTTATATGTCTTTAAGACTTAGCTCATATGGCTGTTCCATGTTTCCTCCTTCCTGGCCTGTTCTGAGGACTCAGATCAGTTTGCAGCTCCCCAAGCCCCTCTCTCTCACAGCCTTCAAACCCAACCCCCAGTGGTATTTCAGTATTTAAAAAGGCTGGTGGAATGGGTGGGTAGAAGGGCTTTACAGTCACTCCAGCCACAGAAACATTGAATTTAAATTCCACTTTAAGCTAAATTAAAATAAATAAAACATTATCAAAATTTACAAAATCCTCTATACATTAACTCCTCAACAGCAAGTAGAATTAACTAATCCTTCTTTCCTGTAGTTTAAAAACAATAGCAAAACATACAGAAATCTTCTCCACAGCCAGCAAGCAGACTAACCAATCATTCTCCCCTGCAGTTTGATGGCTCAGTCAGAATGTAAAGGCTATGTGGGTGGGCAAGTCTGGGCATGTCCTATGCAGTCACTCCAGCCACAGAACCTTTACAACCCAGGTTCTCATTTCTGGGGCCACTCAAGACAGTGCTTTTACAACATGTCCCAGTGTCTTCCTCTCTGTGTTCTCAATTGAGACTCCTCCGCCTCCTCCTGTTTTACTGCCAACCTTCCGCTCCCTCCTCACCTCTCGAGTATTATCCCTCCCCTACCATGCCATGCTCAATCTCTCCACTAGTAATGCCCCTCTTTGCCTTCTCTTTGTGAGTACTATCCCTTGTGTAATCTCTTCCTGCATCCTCTTTCACATGTGTTGCTAGTAAAGCAAACATGTTCCCTCCCCCTTTGCCCTACTGTGTGTCTCCTCCTCCCTCCTGACTACTACTTCTCCTCTTTGTCTAGGTCCTACTAGAGTCCACCCTTCATCAACTGGCTTCTTGTCTACTGTGCCCCCTCCCCCTGGCCTCTCCCTTGCCCCACTGTTCCTTCTTTGTGGTACCCCCACAATACTCTCAGATGTCAGCCCTCCTACTGACGCAATCCTCCCCTCCTCCCTCAACCTCCCCAGCTCCCTGCCTAGCCACAAACCTGTTCCTCAAGCCTTCCTTTCCCTGTGGCATATTGGGCACCCTCCCAGCCTCCACAGTATGTTCATCTGCATCGCTGCCCCACAACCATTGCACCCTACAATCCTACTCATGGTCCACACTACCTATTCAGCCTCTCCACACCAACTCTCCCTACAGCAAGTAGAATTAACTAATCCTAGCCCAGTCTCTAACAGAAATTGTTATCTTAAATGCCCTTGCATGCAGCATAAGACAGCCAACTACAGTACTAACTGGAAACCACAATCCTACTCATAAGAACTATAGATCTACTCATACGTTTTATATATGTATATGTCTTTAAGACTTAGCTCATATGGCTGTTCCTTGTTTCCTCCTTCCTGGCCTGTTCTGAGGACTCAGATCAGTTTGCAGCTCCCCAAGCCCCTCTCTCTCACAGCCTTCAAACCCAACCCCCAGTGGTATTTCAGTATTTAAAAAAGGCTGGTGGAACGGGTGGGTAGAAGGGCTTTTACAGTCACTCCAGCCACAGAAACATTGAATTTAAATTCCACTTTAAGCTAAATTAAAAATAAAATAAAACATTATCAAAATTTACAAAAATCCTCTATACATTAACTCCCTCAACAGCAAGTAGAATTAACTAATCCTTCTTTCCTGTAGTTTAAAAAACAATAGCAAAACATACAGAAATCTTCTCCACAGCCAGCAAGCAGACTTAACCAATCATTCTCCCTGCAGTTTGATGGCTCAGTCAGAATGTAAAGGCTATGTGTGGGCAAGTCTGGGCATGTCCTATGCAGTCACTCCAGCCACAGAACCTTTACAACCCAGGTTCTCATTTCTGGGGCCACTCAAGACAGTGCTTTTACAACATGTCCCAGTGTCTTCCTCTCTGTGTTCTCAATTGAGACTCCTCCGCCTCCTGTTTGACTGCCAACCTTCCACTCCTTCCTCACCTAAGTATTATCCCTCCTCCTGCCATGCCATGCCATGCCCAAGCTCTCCACTAGTAATGGCTCTTTACCTTCTCTTTGTGAGTACTATCCCTTGTGCAGTCTCCTCCTCTGTCCTCTTTCACATGTGTTGCTAGTACAGCAAACATGTTCCCTCCCCCCCCTTTGCCTCACTGTGCATTTCCTCTTCCCTCCTGACTACTACTGCTCCTCTTTTTCTAGGTCCTACCAGAGTCGATCCTTCATCAACTGGCTTCCTGTCTACTGTGCCCCTCCCCCTGACCTCTCCCTTGCCCCACTGTTCCTTCTCTGTGGTGCCCCCACAATACTCTCAGATGTCAGCACTCCTACCGATGCAATCCTCCCCTTCTCCCTCAACCTCCCCAGCTCCCTGCCAAGCCACTGAACCTCTTCCTCAAGCCTCCTTAGCCTGTGGCATATTGGGCACCCTCCCAGCCTCCACAGTATGTTCATCTGCATTGCTGCCCTACAACCATTGCACCCTACAATTCTACTCATGGTCCACACTACCTTTTCAGCTTCTCCATGCCAACTCTCCCTACAGCAAGTAGAATTAACTAATTCTAGCCCAGCCTCTAACAGAAATTGTTATCTTAAATGCCCCTGCATGCAACATAAGACAGCCACCTAAAGTACTAACTGGAAACCACAATCCTACTCATAAAGACTATAGATCTACTCACACATTTTATATATGTATATGTCTTTAAGACTTAGCTCATATGGCTGTTCCTTGTTTCCTCCTTCCTGGCCTGTTCTGAGGACTTAAATCAGTTTGCAGCTCCCCAAGCTCCTCTCTCACAGCCTTCATCCCCAACCCCCAGTAGTATTTCAGTACTTAAGAAAGGCTGGTGGAACGGGTGGGTAGGAGGGCTTTTACAGTCACTCCAGCCACAGAAACACTGAATTTAAATTCCACTTTAAGCTAAATTAAAAATAAAATAAAACACTATCAAAATTTACAAAAATCCTCTATACATTAACTCCCTCAACAGCAAGTAGAATTATCTAATCCTTCTCTCCTGTAGTTTAAAAGACAATAGCAATTATTGATTACAATTGAATGCATGGCACCATTAGAAAGGTAATTTTGTGCTGAACAAGTTACCCACTAATACTTTGTGTCTATAACATATACTTTAGGAGCTATGCACATTTGTTTATGGTACGGTGCATATGGCAGACATTTGTCTATATCAAGAGTCACCTAAGCAACATGAATAAAATGCCCTTTTTTGCATTTCAGCAAGTATAAAAAAAAGTATAGATTAAAATTTATTGCATCGCACCTTTGAAAAGGTAATTCTGTGCTGAACAACTCTGCCACTGATATTTTGTGTGTATTGTGTATACTTTAAGAGTTATTCACATTTGTTTATGGCATGGTGTGTATGGTTGATATTTTGTCCATCAAGACTCACCTAAGCACTTTGAATAAAACATACATTTTGGGTAGCTCAGCTAGTATAAAACAAAAACCGAATTGATTACAATTGATTGCATAGCACCATTGGAAAGGTAATTTTATGCTGAAACTTTGCCACTGATATTTTATGTGTATCATTTATACTTTAGGAGTTATTCGCATTTGTTTATGGTATGGTGTGTATGTTTCAGATTCGTCCCTCAAACCTCACCAAAGCACCTTGACTAAAATGGGGAAAAATAATGTTTTATACTACAGAAATAGTTTTTTTTTACAAACATATTATTAAACTACATCTAATCTCTGGATGCTTAATTTGGTGTTGATATGTTACATATTTCCCAACATAACAAGGCGTATGTTGCCTTTTTTAGTGGAAAATATATTTTTTTTGCTGTTTCGACCAGCATAGAAAAAAAAAACTAAATTACTTGCATACCACCAATAGAAAGGTAATTTTGTGCTGAACAACTTTGCCACTTATACTTTGTGTGTAGCACTTATGGTTCTTGAGCTGTTAGCATTTGTTTGTGGCATGCTGATTATAGCTTGATTTTGCTTAGATAGGCACAGGATTCACTGTTAAAGGGACACTGTCAACCTGTTTTGCATCATATTATTTTTAGGCAAAAATCCACATTTTATGATTGCTTACCTTCTCTAAAATTCATTGATGTTGCTAGTTGTTTTATCTGCCTTCTTGCTTAGTAGAACTGAAATGCATGGTAACGTAGTTATACCCAGCCTTGTTTTGCTTCAAATCCTTGTGCTACTCTTCCTTCCTGAACATTAGAAACACCCTCAAACAGTGCAGCCACTTATGATACAAGTCTCCTCTACTCTCACTGCATAATGCGTGGCAATACTGTGTTCGGGGTGTCCCTAAGTCTAGGAAAGATGCAATGGGAGTTGGTCAAGAAATGTAAACAAACATGTTTGTAACACCAGTATGGTGGGTAGTCAGTTTTTCACTTTTTAAAAGAAAAAAGGAATCAGAATCAAACTACCAGCTGCATCAACAGTCTCTACAGAATATGACAATCATAAAATATGTTTTTAAACTAGGGACACTTTGAGGCCTAAGTCGAT
Organism: Neoceratodus forsteri; assembly: GCA_016271365.2. Taxonomy (NCBI): domain Eukaryota; kingdom Metazoa; phylum Chordata; order Ceratodontiformes; family Ceratodontidae; genus Neoceratodus; species Neoceratodus forsteri. The sequence continues at coordinate 815,806,333 of CM028135.1, forward strand.
TTGACAGTGTCTCTTTAACATTATACAGGAGAAAAGTAGTGCAACTTCAGAGAGCTCCTGTGGAAGCAATGCATTAAAGATTGAGACAAAAACTCTCATATTGATGTTATGTTTTTTTTTTCAGTACTGACTGTGAGAACCTTAATCCCAATACTGAAAATGTTACTACATATGTGGATCTATTGGGGGAGGAGTCCAGAAATTCTTGATGAGAATGCTGGGGAAAGGGAGGATACTGATTTCCTTATTGCAGTGGCTGAAATGTGGAAAATGTAGATTCAGGTGCCTTCATGATACCTGAGCTGCAATTGAAAGGTTCCACATCATAATGGCGAATACATAACAGTGCCGTACCTATGGGCAGGTGCACAATGCTGAAAACACAAACAGCAATCATGCACTATGCCGAATGCAAAATCAGCACCCATACTACAACACATGGTTCTATGTTCTATGTAATAATAATAATAAAATTTATTTGATTAAGCGCCTTTCAAATATTTCAAGGTGCTTTACAGTCTTCATACATTTATCATAATCAAGGACAACAATAACAATACAACAGATAAATAAATAAAATGATTTAAAATACAATAGGGAAGGCCTGAATCCATAAAAATGATTTTAAGGCCTTCTTAAACCCATCCACAGTTGTACTTTCTCGGAGCTGGCGGGGCAGAGAATTCCAAAGGGTGGGAGCCACAAAGCCAAATGCACGGGCTCCAGAGGACTTCAAATTCACCCTCGGAATCTCCAGCAACCCCTTGTCAGCCGAGTGGAGCTGTCTCAGAGAGGCATAAGGCACCAGAAGCTCTTTCAGGTAGTTGGGACCTAAGCCATGTAGGGCTTTGTAGGTCAAAAGACCCACTTTAAAGGTGATCTGCCACTGTATCGGCAGCCAGTGCAGAGTGCGCAGCACCAGGGTGATGTGAGATCTTCTAGACACCCCAGTCAACAGACGTACTGCAGCATTCTGCACTAGCTGCAAGCAGCGGATTTCGACCCCAGCAAGCCCTAGGTACAGGGAGTTGCAATAATCAAGACGTGATGTTACAAAGGCGTGGACCAAAACCGGCAAATCGCCAGGTGGAACCAGGTGCCTAATCCTGGAGATGTTTCTAAGATGGAAAAATGAAGTCTTGACTACTGCAGACACCTGATAAAGGAGGGTCAAACCAGTGTCAAGCTCCACACCCAGGTTACGCACCTGTTCAGAGGTGGTGATCTGGTCTACCCCAAGAACTAATCCAGAGGGGGACCCTATCCCCTGACCCTCAGCCCTGCGACCAGGGTCCACAACCATAACCTCGGTCTTTCCCGGGTTCAACTTTAATCCACTGATATTCATCCAGTCTTGGATATCAGCGAGGCAGTTATTCAACACCGAGATAGCACTAACCTGTAGGGTGCAAAAGACAGGTAGAGCTGGGTATCATCGGCATGACAATGAAACCTCAGCTCATACCATCTTACAATGTCCCCGAAGGGTAGCATATATACTGCGAACAACATGAGAGAGAGCACCGAACCCTGAGGTACCCCACAAGAAAGAGAGACAGCCCCGGATGAATGTAAACTGGAAACCACTCTCTGAGTTCTCCCCAGGAGGTAAGATGAAAACCATCTGAGGACAACACCTGAGAGCCCACAGATGGACCTTAGACGTTGAGCAAAACCCCATGGTCCACAGTATCAAAAGCTGATGATAGATCAAGGAGAACCAAGATAGAACGGTGTCTCCGATCTCTTGCCATCAGGAGATCATTGAGCACCCAAACCAGAGCAGTCTCGGTGCTATGCCTCTTACGAAAACCCGACTGGAGAGGCTCGTATAAACTATGGATGGTCAAATGGTTGTCAAGTCGAGCCGCCACAGCCTTTTCAATAACCTTCCCCAAAAAAGGGAGGTTAGAGATTGGATGGTAGTTGGCGAAATCATTCGGGTCTAAGGAAGCTTTCTTCAGGAGGGGAGTCACCACCCCTTCTTTCAGAGAGCTAGGGAAAACTCCCATTTCCAAAGAACACCGAATTATCTGAACAAGGACCGGGCCAATAAATTCACTACATCCTAAAATCAAGGAAGTAGGGCCCGGATCCAAACTACAACAAGTTGGGCGCATCTGAGACAATCCTCATAGTCTCCACGAGGTCAGGAAGATCAAAGGAGCTCCAGGAAACTCCGGGCTCTGGGACAACACCCCGATCAACTGCAACCACCATAGAGTGAGGCTGGGGACACTGCCTCCGAATGCCTTCCACCCTATTCGCAAAGAATTGAGCGATCTCTCACAGTCAACTCATGCTAGGGCTCGACAGAACTGCTGACAGGCTGGGTTGCACAGTCTGTCAACAGTTCTGAAGAGCTGAGCCGGTCGATTCTGAGTGACAGAGATTTCCCTGGACAGGAATTCTGCCTTCTTACAGGAAATTTCAGTTTGATAGAGTTTGTAATGCTCTAGCAAAATAAGATGGTTGGCATCCAAGGCAGTCTTCCTCCAGCGATGCTCCAACCTATGCCCTATGTAGGGGGTGCACCTTCTAAAAATAATTAACTCCAAGGGGGGGCCCTGACAGTGGGGCAAGGAGCTGACACACACCAAAACAATTACAACACCCAAAACATTCCCCACCCAAAAACAGTTGCGCACCAACCGAGGAAAAAACCCAGGTCCTTTCACATCAGAGGCATACACTGCCTCCACAAGCCCGCACAGCCAGCACGGCACTGCCTGCCCAACCTACCTCCTATATGTTGCTTCCCATGATGTCCCTCCTACCAGCGCTGTATTCTACAGTCGACATTTCAGCCCTTCTACCCTCATCATTTCCATAGTCGCTCTCCTTCCACAGTCGCTGTACAGACAGTCGCTCAAACTGAGTCACTCAATTTGAAGGTATCCATATCACTGAATACCCAATTGAAAGCTAGGATGGAATTTTGTCCAAATTCACATAGACATGGTACGGTGAAGATTTTTGAGACTTTGGTGCATCAAGATATTCAAGCTATGCAAATGGCTCCTGCACCATCATGGCATCACAACATGTCAGCCGAGGACTGGACGGCCTTGAAAGAGTTAAAACAGATGTCTAATATTGTTGTAAAACCAGCTGACAAGGGTGGTGCTGTGGTGGTGTAGGACCCAACTAAATATTTTTAAGAACTAGAAAGACAGTTTTCCAATATTAGCTGTTACTGGAAATTGACCTTAGACCCCATGGCTCTATTTAAAAATATTTTGTTTGATGTGATGGATGGGGCGTTGGAAGCAGGCTATATAAATATGCATAAAAGTGCATTTATAAAACAAAATCCCCCTATATGCCCAATGTTCTATACATTGCCAAAAGTACATAAGTCTGTGGTGGCTCCCCAGGAGACCCATTTTCTCTGGCATCAGGTCTCTTTTTTGTATTTTTTAACCAGGAGAGACATACTAAGTTGAACGCTTGTTTACAAGTGCAACCTGGGAGCACAAGGAAGTGACTTGCTCAGGGTCACACAGTATGCAAGTGGGGCAGTAGGACTCAAACCCAGGTCTGGAGGTTTGCAGTGCAGAGCCTTAAACCACTGCGCTATACTGCCTCCTCACAGAGGGTTCATCCAGATTTCCTGATAATTTTTAAAACAACTGGTCATTAAATAACCAACCTATATAAGGGATACAACTGATGTGATTCTGAAAATGGAAAGCTTAGAATGGAAAACTGAGTATTGTTGGACTACAATGGATATTACCTCACTGTATACCAATATTTCCCATGAGCTGGGCATAGATGCAGTTTGATGTTTTCTGGATACGGATTCAAATTTTACAAATGTTCCCAAGCAATTATCTTCGAACTGCTGGGGGGAGTATGTGCTATGGCACAATTATTTTACTTTGAATCAGAGTTTTTATTTGCAGCTCTGGTGCCCTCATGTGCCAACCTGTTTATATCCATCTGGGAATGCCTGTTGGTTTTTGCTGACTCCAACCCCACCTCAAACACATTTTACATATGTATAGTTTTATTGATGCTATATGTGTTCGGTGTGGGGGTTATGAGTTTGCAAACTATTCGCTGATTGGATAAATAACAACAATTTGAATTCACAATACACTAGTAGAGTGAATATAGAATCAACTAATTTTCAGGATATTACTTTTTTTTGTTGTTGATTTCTTTACTTTCATCCCTACCGGCCCCCTTCTACTGCCCCCCCCAGCCCCCTCACTGCAGCGTCTATCGGACTCACCTCTGCTTCCACGAAGTGCCGGCTGACCAGGTGTGGTGCCTGCAGGAGGTCGGCATCATCTCGCCAGTTGGGATTCCTTTTTCCTCTTTTTGCTTCCTGGCCCCGTGCACAGAAAGAAGGCATGCAATTATGCCAATGGCTGAATCACGCATGCTTCTGTGTGTGGCACGCCAGGCATCTGCCCCGCATCGACCCCACATTGTAGGTCCATTGCACCAGCCCCCGACTACCGCCAGGGGCCAGTCATGCAGTGGACTCCATCCCCACCCTTCCCCAGGTGAAGAGAGTGGTCCTCTGGATGCTCGATCCTCTCCCTCCCTCCCTGGCCTACCCCCGGTGGCCCACTTGCACCATGAACACGGGTTCTCGGCATGGTAGGAGGTAAGACACGGATGCCTCAGCCCTCCATGCCACTGGACCGGACATTCAGGCTATTACTTTTAAAATCATAGATAACAAAGTGACTGCAGTTCCATATTGAAAGTCTACAGCTTGAAATAGTGTCTTTGAGAGCTGACATCTCTCATCCTAGAACACTTGTGGACACTATTCCTTATGGTGTAAATTTTGCAAGTTCACTGAAATTGTACTAATGACCAAGTGTTTGAAGATTGGGCAAAGCAGATGAAAATCAGATTTAGACAGAGGGATTATGCCTGTGAGACTGTTGAACTGGCATATAATAAGGCTAAGAGTGCAAACTGAGCAAACCTGTTTGGGGAGATAGGTAAGAGAAAGAGGAAAGTTGAAAATTTGGATCCCATAATCACAGATGTTACCGATTACAACACCAGGGCTCTAGAAGTAAAAAAAAACACAGTGACAGAGAGAGAGATGGAGTGTCTTACAGGCAGATCAGGAATTTATTTATTTATTGAATCTCGGAATTAAGACCTTTGAGCCAGGGGATCTTTTACGAAGGCTCCACGTCAACAAGGAATTATACAGAGGAGGGAGTAACAGGCATGAGTACATTGGGTACAAATAAGCAGGCTTGGTGGGGTTACATAAACCCATAAGACATTTGAAAATAAACCTAGTACATATAATACATACTACTACTACTGATATTAAATGCTAGGGTTAGAAATACATAATAACACTGATATTAAGTGCTAGGGTTAAAAAGGTAACCAGAAGTTGGTGGAGGGCAGGTGTATAGGCAGCGAAAGACAGTTAGAAGTAAACTACAATAGTGATGAGTTATGATGCATAACAGGCCAATAGGTGAAAGAAGGAAAGAAAAGAGAGCAGTCGAGGAGGTTGACTTTAGACAGGGGATAATAGTGGTGATTTTCCAGGTTATAGTGTGTGAAACGTTGCAGATGACCGTAGACTCAGTGGTGACACAGAATAGCAGCCCAAGATGGTGTTGTCATTAAAATGGCAGGATAGGTATAAGTAGAGGGCCACCAGGGTTAAGTGAGGCAGTCATAGCTGCTGCGGTTGGCTAGGTGCAGTCAAAGACAGTTTTTGAAAGGACCAATTTTGGGAGCAGACTGAAGGGATGTGGGGAGGTTGTTAAACAAGCTAGGTGCTCTCTACATAAATGCTCTTTGTCCTTGAGATGTCTGACATAAAGATACCTGAAAGGTTAGGTTGTGCGCGCTTCTCGTGCAGCGCGTGTTAGTATAGGCCCTGTTGAGAAGCTGCTGGATAGGCAGGGTGGCTAACCCTAAAGAGATCTTTTTGGCAGTAAGAAAGGTGTGATAGGAGATTCTGCTCTGGAGGTTGAGCTAACTGGACTGTGCATATAGGTCATAGGTATGTGTGCCCCTACTAGCACCAGTAACTAACCTGCAGGCTTTAAGAGTAACCCCTAACCTTCTGAGGGCAGTGGTGGTGGTAGCACCATAAAATACAATGCCATAATCAATAATAGACAGTATGGAGCTAGTCACTGCGAGGCACAGAATTAAACAACTTATGTGGTCCAATGCCCAGAGTCACTTCTCAGAAAGGATTGAATTTGAGCGACCATCTGACCAGCAGTCATTTTTCAAAACAAGAAAGAATACATCAGGGTATAAGGGCTAGCCTCTACAAATGTAGAAGATGTAATATATGTGAATATGCAGTGACAAGCACTACATTTTCACACCCAAAAATTGGTATTGATTACAAACTTCAACAAATGTTGATTGCCAGATTATTTTTTGTGTGTGTATGTGCTGTTGCCCTTGTGAGCAAATCTAGCTTGGCTGTACAATGTGAGCTTTGAAGTGCAGGATAAAAGAGCATGTCATGCTATTATAAAGAAGAACATTACTAATGCCATAAGTGCACATTTCAAAGACGCACACCAAAGTAGGCTAGCAGGATTTCAGTTTAGAGCACTGGAGTATGTACATTCCCCAGAGACAGAGGGGGTGACAGGGTGCATCTTCTCTTGCAAAAGGAGACATACAGGATCTTTAGACTGCAGGCACTCATGGTCTTAATGATCAAACTAATTTCAAGTCTTACTTGTAGTTTCTCTTTCACCTACAGTATTTTTACAGTTGACTGACTTGTTTTATGTATTCTTGTCAAAAATATGTTCCTTGTATAGTACCCCAAACTTTTATATGCTGACACTTTTAAAAGATACTTTTTTTAGCAGTGTTGTGAGTATATTGTAACTATTGTATTGTACTAAATGTATGGTAGATTTGTGTAATCAGATTTTCCATTGTGAAGTAGTATTTCTTTCAAATGTAGTTCGGTTGCTTACATTATTTATGAAACTGTCAAAAATATTTTTATTAGACAATATTTGCTTCATTATTTTTGGTTTACGATCCCTTCCTCACATCTGAAATGGCAAAACGAGGGGTTCATGTGATGGCAGGCTAGAGTGTGGATGCTCCAGCTAGGTCCCTGTGGTGGTTGCTTATTTTTCTATTTGTGATCGGCACTTTAACTTAACCTTTCTTCTACTTGCTTGCCAATGTATTTGGAGGCTTTACCTGTTTCTGCTTGGCTTGAAACTGATCTCCAATGGCTATGGATTTTCATGATATGGGCACTGCTTTATCCCCAGTGGAACTCTGTGACCCAATCCCTGCTTCTCAAATGGCCTTAAGATGCATCATCACCAGGCTCTCCAGCATCTCAGACTGATTCTTCTGCCTCTGACACTTTTTTCAGGACTTAGCTACTATCAAAGAAGTTTTATTTGAATTGGCCGAGTTTAAGACTGTTGCCGACTCCTGAACTACTCAGCCAACAATAACAGACTTGAGGCCTCGAATTTCATCACTTGAAGACTGAGCTACAAAGATGGAGCCAGAGTTGGTAGTCATGAAGCGAAAGATTGTGCAGCTGGAGGAGAAGTTAGAAGATCAGGAGGCCTACCGTAGATGAAACAATTTAGTTATTTCAGGTCTCCCTGAACATGTTGAGGGAACGGATCCTATTCTGTTTGTGCACTGCCTACTTGAGAAGTTAGCTGGTCCTTCTCCATATGAAACTACCTATATGATCGAGCAAGCTCATTGTTCCCTAAAACCAATCCCTAATCCTGGTGAAAAGCCAAGGATTATGATATTTAGTTTTTAAACCATCATGATAAGACTCATATTCTCTCGAAAAATACAGGCGCAGAAACAGCTATGGTGGAGGGCTCCTGAATATTTATCTTCAGTGATTTAAGCCTGGGGATTCATTTTAAACAACAGACTTACAGAGAAATTAAAAGTAAGCTGTATGTGGCTGGCATTTGGTTCCACCTGCGTTATCCTGTTGTATTGCATGTTACCACATACAAACGTAGAAAAACAGTTCCACTCCGCATTCGATGCTCAAGCTGAGCTCCTGAAGTACTTCCCAAATCAGTTTTCTTGACCACATGCTCCAGCTTGCCAAGTTATCTCAGCTACATATGCTCCATTTCAGTCTGAAGCAGGATCTTTGTATTTGGTTCCTACGACCTGCCTTTTTACATCTACTACTAGTAAATTTGTTAACTTCTTCCTTTGTTTCATTTTCATTTCTGGGGCCGTATGACTTTTAGATTTGACACTCACAAAATTTGTGGACACGGAAGCTTTGCCACATTGGTTCTTATCTACTCTTTATGCAGCAGTGGGATGCTTTTGGGTGTTTTCTTTCTTTTTAGGTTGAACTTGCCAGACGACAAGGGACATAGAAACGCTCTGCAAAGAAGGCAGGCTGTTTTCTTTGAGTTCAGTTTTTCTTTGTATAAAACAAGTCAGTGTACACCCTCACTCCCCCCAAAACAGGGTAAATGTAGCAATAAACATATTTTTCAGTGTGGATTGGCAACTTACTAATTTGATTTCAAAAGGAGTGGGGTCTCTTGATATTCACCTCAGGGCCCTGCTGTGAAGTCGCCCAGCTACCATCGTCAAGGTAGACCAACATCACCTGGAACCCTACTCCAAACTGCATCTACCTCAAATGGCATCCTTTATATAGGGTCGCCAGCTAAACTTGGTTTAATTAAGGTGTGGTCTCCAGCCAATCTGCAGGTAACTGGTGGGGAGTTAGCTAAATGAGAGAGCCATACTTTCCCTTTACAAACCTTATCCAATGTTAGCTGCTCACCCTTGCTCATTCACAAACTATAAACGAGATTCTAAATGAGGGCAACTAAAACAAGTCAGTGCACACCTCACCCCCAAAAAACAGGGTAAATGTAACAATAAACATATTTTTTCAGCCTGGATTGGCAATTTACTAATTTGATTTCAAAAGGAGGGGGTCTCTTGGTATTCACCTCAGAGTCCAGCTGTGGAGTCACCTAGCTACCACCCGAGGTAGACTCCCCATCAGCTGGGTTCATTTCTCCAAACTGTATCTGCCTCAAATGGCTTCCCTTTTGTATAGGGTGCATCAGCCTGAAAATGGCTAAGTTAAGGTGTAGTCCCCAGCCAATGTGCAGGTAACTGGTGGGGAGCTAGCTAAATGAGAGAGCAATACTTCTCCTTTACAAACCTTATTCAATGTTAGCTGCTCACCTTGCTCATTCACAAACTATAAATGGATTCTAGATGAGGGTGCTACTGCATATGGCATTCATCAACAAAAACAGCAAGTCAGTGCACCCCCCAAAAAACAACAACAGGGTAAAGGTAATAATAGGTTCATATAGGATTAAGAGTTTGAGGGCAGGACCCTAATTGAACTCGCCACCACTAGTCCTAGTGGTAGAGGAGGAATTTTCTATTACCCATATAATGATCAAGTCTTGTTTTGAACTGCTCAATATTTTCACTTTTTACCACCAACTCGGATAAGGAGTTCCAGATCAGTGGAATCCTCTGTGTTATGTAATTATTTCTCTTTGTTGTACAATTAATATTTACTTGCAATTTTAGTTCATGAGACCAGGTGTGTTTGTTTGTTTCATTTAGAAACATAATGTGCATATTATGCCCATTAATAGATCCCATGAACTGAAAAAGAATATTTTAACGAAAAAAATCTTGAATCTAATAGGAATATTCAAGTTGCCCAGATAAAGTGACGTGAGGGTCACAAAATGTTTGCTGTTGTGGGCTTTCTGACCTCAATAAATTTAAGCACTAAACTATAACTCCGACGAGTCAGTCTTGTTATTTAATTTTTTTGTGATGTCTGTTGTTCAGTAGTGGAATATCTCTCCTGGAGACGCTTTCTTTTTTAGGACTAGAGGGCTAACCTTGCCAAAGCTGTTGTATTACGCAGATTCTATACTGGGACAGTACAATTTTTCATTAACTAGCCCTGTTTTGTTTTTTTTTATACACACACCCCCGCACCCACCCATCCACACGTAAAAAAGCTGAGTCAATTAATCATGTAACTGCAGTATACATATTTATTTTGATTTAGAACATGTGCTGTTTCACTTTAAATACATTGTTTCTTCTCAGAGGTACTGCCTGTCCACAGCAAGGGGAAGAAAGGAACCTCTGCACTAGGGACTTTGATGCTTGGCTAAAGAGTAGTGCAGAGAGAAGGGTTTTGGCTTTCACTGGGGACCCACCTGGAGGAACGTGGCCTGTATGAGGGTGACGGCTCACATCCGTCCAGGAAGGGGATGTGACTATGAACAGTTTAAATGCTTCATTGGCAAGCATTTAAACTAACTGGAGGAGGGAGGGGTGGCAGAAGGAAGCAGGAGAATCAAATTGCCCATCCTCACAGGATAGTGCAGTCAACATGGAGGACCATTAAGTTATGATATCGACAAAGGTAATTAAACTCATAAAGGGAGAACAGCAGAGGACAGGGGAAGGGGTTAAAAGAAGGAAGGACAAATGGAGGAGGCAAAAGGCAAAGGCGATGATAAAAGGAGAAATGGCAAAACATCAAGGCCATGGGAAGCATGAGCTGGAACAGGAGGAAAGTAGAGTGGAAGAATAGTGGGCAGTGTTCAAATCCAGGATAATGAAGGTGACACAATTATGTGTAAAACAGGTAACAAGGGAAAGAAGAGGAGACCATTATGATATTCCAAGGAGGAAAGTGAAAGCAAAAAAAAAAAAAATAATGAATTGCATTCAAACAGTACAAAAAGACAGAGGCAGAAGGGGACAGGAGAGGTACCAGGAGAAACAGTGGGAGTCAGGGAGATCAGCAACAGAAGCCAAAACACAGACAGAGGAACCCATTATGAAATCAGTGGCGAGAGGGGACAAAACCTTTTACAGGTACATCACAGAAAAATGGAAGGCAAAGGGAGTAACAGTAAGACTGAAAGGGGAGGATGGGGGTAGAGTGGAGGATGACAACCATAAAGCAGACATACTGAAGAGATACTTCTGCTCAGTCTTTACAGTCGAGGGGACAGGTAATGGGCCAGAAAGGAGTAGAAAGGGCACAGAAATGGATACAAGTCCTTTTCCACAGGAAAGGGTCCTTAGGGAACTAAAGGTCGATAAGGCTATGGGGCTGAATGGGATACACGTCAGGGTGCTGTGGGGACTAAGAGAGGTGGTGGCAGAACCTCTGGCAACCCTGTTCAGCTGGTCACTGAAAACAGGGGAGGTACCAAAAGACTGGAAGACAGCTAATGTAATCCCCCTATACAAACACAGAATATGAAGGCAGATAAGGACCGCAAGGCCCATCCAGTCTGCCCATTTCTTTTTCTACCTTATGAATGTGCTATAGGCCTTTGCTCTGTCAATGGCCTATCTATTCATACTCATCTGTATTGCTCCCTTGTGCTGATCCCATGCCTATTTGAAGCCCTGTACTGTATTCATATCCACCACTTCCTGAGGTAGGCCATTCCATGCATCCACCACCGCTTCTGTGAACTAGAACTTCCTCACATTACCCTTAATCGGCCTCTCTAATCTCATGCTGTGTCCTCTTGTCCTGCTGTTTTTCTTATATTGAAATGTTATACTCTTTCACCTTGTTAATCCTCTTAAGGTGTTTGAATGTTTCAATCATATACCTCTCTCCCTCCTTTGCTCTAGGGTATATATATTGAGTTCAGTTAATCTGTCCTCAGATGTTTTCTGATGCAGTCCCTGCACCATTTTGGTTGCCTCTCTGGACTGCCTCAATTTAATGTCCTTGTGAAGGTGTGGCCTCCAGTACTGCACACAGTACTCTAGATGGGAGCCTAACCAGTGTCTTGTAAAGAGGATTATTACCTCCTCTTCCGACTTGTGATACCCCTACTAATACACTCCAACATCCTCTAGCCTTATGTACTGCTTTAGAGGTCTGCTAGATGATTTCAGGTCATCGGTGATGACGACGCCCAAGCCTCTTTATTCCTTGTGACTGCCAGCAACTCCTCCCAGCCTATAGGTGGCTTTGGGTTTTCTTCCCTATGTGCATGGTCTTGTTAACCCCAGTTGCCACTCTTCCAACCATTTTGCTAGTTTATCCAGATCTCTTCTCATTCTGCCCACCCCACCTGGATCATCCACTCTGTTGCAGATTTTGGTGTCATCTGCAAACAGACAAACCTTACCCTCCAGTCCATCTGCAATGTCACTGATGAAGATATTGAAGAGGACTGGCCCCAGGACTGATCCCTGAGGTACCCCACTTGTGACTTACATCTCTTCTGACTGTATACCATTCACCACCACTCTGTTTTCTGCCCGTCAACCAGTTTGCCACCTAGTTGGCCAACTTTTGACCCACCGAGCCTACCCAGCTTATTTATCAGTCTTCTATGTGGAATAGTATTGAAAACTTTGCTAATATCAAGGTAGGCAGCATTAACTGCTCCCCCTTGGTCCACCACTCTGGTTACCCAGTCAAAGAAATCTATGAGATTAGTTTGACAGGACCTTCCTTTTGTAAACCCATGTTGTCTTGGATCCTGTGCTCCTATGGATTCCAGGTGTTGCACTACCCTTTCCTTAAGGTGAGTCTCCATAATCTTGACCACTACTGAGATAAGACTGACTGGGATGTAGTTTCCTGCCTCCTCCCTACCACTCTTGGGAAGCAGAACCACATGAGCCCTTCTCCAGTCTTCTGGGACCTCTCCTGTGCTCAGAGACTCACTAAACAGTTCTGATAATGGCTCTGCTAGTTCCACCCTTAGCTCCTTTAGTACCCTGGAATGTATGCCATTAGGTCCCATTGCCTTGTCCACCCTGAGCTTATCGAGCTCTTGTAGGACCCTTTCTGTTGTGAAGGGACTGGTGCACACCTCCCTCCCTGTGTCCATGGTGCAGAGCTGTGGCCCTGCCCTACCTTCTCTTTTTATTTATTTAGTTGTTTAACCAGGTATAGCACACTAAGCTGAAAGCTTTTTACAGGAGCGACCTGGGAGCACAAGGAGGTTAAGTGACTTGCTCAAGGTCACACAGTATGCAAGTGGAAGCTGTTGGATTCAAACCCAGGTCTGGTCTGCTGGATGTCACCAGATTTGCAGCTCAGAGCCTTAGACCACTGCACTATACTGCCTCCTATACAGTAAATACTGAGAAGTATCTATTTAGGATAGATGCTTTTACATAGTCCTCCTCGCACGCCCCCTTATCCCCTCTGATCTTAGCAATACCCCCCTGGACTTTATCCTTTCACTAATGTATCTGTAGAAAGTTTCAGCACCTTCTTTTACTGTTCGCGCTAGTGTTTCCTCAGTTTGGGCCTTTGCCTGCCTCACTACCTTCCCTGTCTCCCTTAGGGAAGTTTGGTATGCCTCCCTATCTTCATCCTGCTGCGTTCCCTTGTATTTCCTGAAGGCCAGCCTTTTGGCGCTGACCTTTTCTGCTACTGTGCTTGAGAACCAAAGTGGTTTACTTCTTCTTTTGCACTTCCTTTTGTCACTAACACAATGGGACGTTGCTTCAAGTATTGCATCTTTAATGCTTGCCCACTTTGCCTGTACCCCCTCACCTGTATTTATTTTTGCCAGGGCTAGCTTAATTCTGTTGGCCATCTTATCAAAGTCAGCTCCTCTGAAGTCCCATATTTTTGCCTTGGAATGGGATGATATTGTTCTAGTTGCCAAATTGAACCATACCATGTGATGATCACTGGCCCCCAGGTGACCTTCTGCCTGGAGATCTGTGATCCTTTCCCTGTTAGTCAGTACTAGATCTAGGATAGCCCTGTCTCTAGAGGGTTGTTGTACCAGTTGTTTGAGGCCCTCCCCCTGCAGGGAATCCACCATGTGTCTAGTTCTGGCAGATATCCCTGCTGGTATTGACCAATCTGTATCTGGCATGTTGAAGTCTCCCATTATCAGAACCTCCCCTTTAGCAGTTATGTTTTGTATATCTTCGAACTGTAACATGTCTATGTCCTCCCCCTGTTCCGGAGGTCTGTACACAACCCCAGTTTGCATGGCTGTCCCATTTCCTGTTTCCAGGGTGACCCACAGTTCTTCTGGCTCCTTATGTGCATTCTGAATTTCTGTAGCTCTGATATTTTCAGTCTCCCAAGTGTGGTTACTGGTAAACTACGTCTCGCTAATGGCTATGTCCAGTTTAGCCTCTGTCATTAATGCCTGCAGGTCTGGGATCTTGTTTCCCAGACTGCGAGTATTTGTGTACATGATTTTCCATTGGTCAGATTTCGGTGTGTTAGCTGTTGGGTGAGGTCCAGCTTTTCCCATGTGCATCATAAGTGGGAACAGAGAGGAAGCAGGAAACTACAGACCAATCGGTCTGACCTCAGTAGTGGAAAGATTATGGAAACACTACTGAAGGAAAGAATTGTGCAACACCTGGTTGCCAACGGTCAACAGGAGCCAAGGCAGCATGGTTTTACTGGAGGGAGGTCATGCCAGACTAACCTCATTGAGATCTTCAACTGGGTGACAAGGAAGGTGGATTTGGGGGGGGGGCAGTGGATGTGGCCTACCTGGACTTCAGCAAGGCCTTGGACACTGTGCTGCATAGAAGGCTTTTAAAACAAGCTGGGAACACAGGAGTGGGTAGAATGATGGTACAGTGGGTGGAGAACTGGCTGGATAGCAAAACACAGAGGGTGGTGGTAAATGTCTGTCACTCCGCAGAGGGAAAGGTGACCAGTGGGGTTCCACAGGGATCAGTGCTGGGACCAGTCCTCTTTAATATTTTATCAGTGACATTACAGAGGACCTAGAAGGGAGAATTTGCTTATTCGCTGATGACACATAGCTCTGCAACAGGGTGGACACACCAGAGGGTGTGGATAGAATGAGGAGAGATCTGCAGAAGCTTGAGGACTCGTCAAGGGAGAGGCAGTTGAGATTTAACACAAAAAAATGCAAGATAGTGCACATGGGACACAAAACCCAGGAACAACATCTCAGTTGGGGTACCAGAATGCTCCAAGCAGAAAAGGATCTAGGAGTTGACCTCAAGATAGGGAATCAGTGTGACAAGGCGGCAGGAAAAGCAAACAGGATGCTGGGATGCACAGGCAGGGGTATCACCAGGAGGAAAGGAGGTCATAATTCCTCTATACAGGATATTAGTGAGGCCACGCCTTGAGTACAGTGTCCAATTCTGGAAACCTTACCTGTAAGACATAGACAGGGTGGAGGCAGTTCAGAGGGCGGCAACCACGATGGTGCAAGGATTACATCACAAGCCCTATGAGGATAGGCTGAAATAAAGAATTAAATATGTACTCCCTGGAGGAGAGGGAGATATGATTGAGACATACAAGTACCTCACAGGGAGAAACAAGGTGTAGGAAAACACGATTAAAAAAATAAAAATGAGATGCTCCGGACTAGGGACATGGGATGAAACTGGAGGAAGAGAGGTTCAGAGGAACATGAGTAAGTACTTTTCACAGAGAGGGTGGTGGACAAATGGAACAGCCTGCCAGAAGACGTGGTGGGGGCAGAAACGATTACAGGATTTAAGAATGCATGGGATAGGCATAAGGGGATCCTAGCAGTCAGGGGAAGGGGCCAACCTAGTTCTATGGAAGCTTGAGAAGCACAGTTACGTTCATAAATGGGCAGACTGGGTGGGTCATGGGCCCTTATCTGCCATCAACATCTATGTATGTATACTAATGCCCGTAACCTAGAAAATAAAATCCCAAACCTGGTGGCCTTGATTACGGAGGCTGACCTGGATACTGAAGCTATTACCGAGACGAGGTATGCTGGAAACCATGACTGGTATGTAGTAATACCAGATTGTACTCTATTTAAGAGAGACAGGGAGGGTAAAAGGGAGGAAGGTGGCTCTTTATGTCAGTGAGGGTATTAGAGCAGCTCAGATACAAGGAATGTGGGGGGGGGAGGAAGTACTGTGGGTCATTCTCGAGACAGAATGGCACAGCTGTTCACATCGGTGTGAAACACAGACCTGCAGCACAGGGGGAGGAGGTGGACAGGGTTCTTGTGGAATCCATCCACTTGATGGCAGCTAAAGGAGGTGCTGCTCGTAGGTGATTTCAATCTGCCAGATGTGGATTGGAGCATCCCAGCTGCTGCCTCAGCCAGGAGTGGGGACATCCTGTACACCATGCAAGGTGCAGGCCTTAGGCAGCTAGTACTAGAACCCACCCGGGAGGGTACAATTTTGAACCTGGTACTCACCAATGGGGACAGAATTGCAGACATCAGGAAGGGCGGACACCTGGAGTCCAGTGATCATTGCATGGTGCAGTTCGGTCTTTCCTTTGAGACCAAAAGGCTCTCAAATGGAACTGAATGTCCCTCATCTGAAATCTTGCTCCCTGCACGACTGCTGTAGAAGCAGACATGTGCCCCAGGAGCTGTAGAAAATGCCTTGCTGGTCGAGACACCTGCAGGGTGAATGAGGAGGCCAGAGAGACCAGGGTCCTGCCCTGTCCAAAGGAAGGCTCTGGCTTTCTCTGTGTTCAGCTCTGCGCCTATGAAGGTGAGGAGCTGGACAGGCTCTAGAACTGACTTTGAAAGATTCAGAAGAAACCTGAGAAGTGAGCAGTTGCTGAGTCATCTGTAGGTGTAACTTGATTTGGTCTGGGGACTGCCCACTATGAGCCAGTCGTCCAGGTAAGGGAAGATGGCAATTCTTTGCCTTCTTAGAGAAGCAACTACTGCCAGGCATTTTGTGAATACCCTTGGAGCAGAGGTGAGGCCAAAGGGCATTGCTCTGAACTGGTAATGGCCTGAGGGCAGCTCGAACCTGAGGTTTCGATGGGAGCTTCTGATAAGAATATGGAAGTAGGCATCCTTGAGGTCCAGGGACGCTAGCCAGTCCCCTGGCCTTAGAGAGGGTAGAATAATTCCCAGAGTCACCATTTTTAATGTTGGTTTTAAAAGGTGCTTGTTTAAGTATCTGAGATCCAGGATGGGCTGCCATTCTCCTGTCTTTTTTGGGGTAAGGAAGTACCTGGAGTACAACCCTTTGCCCTGGTGTAGGGGTGGAACCCTTTCCACAGCTCTGAGAGCCAGGAGGGAAGAGACCTCTGCCTCTAGGGCAAGTGCCTCTGGTGGATTTGCAGGTGGAAAGGATCTGGTTCTCATCTTTGAAACTTTTGAAGCTGAGAACCAGTCCCTGGCTTACTACTTCCAGGACCCACTTGTCTGATGTCAGAGACTCCCAGTCCTGGACAAAGTAAGCCAGCCTGCCCCCACAGGTAGTTGAGAATCGGCCCTGGCAACCCCATCAGGGTGCCTGCTTGGCAGGGGCTTTGGGCTGAGGGGTGGAAACAGGCCTGTTGGCACCCTTCTGCCTCTCCCTCTAAAGAACCCCTCTGAGCATAAGCAGAAGAGGAGACCTGAGCTTGGTAAAAGGCCTCATGAAAAGGCCTGCCCTGGGAAGCTGCCTTTGAGGAGTGGCCTGCCTTTCCTTGGCCTGTGCAACTCTATAGGTGGTCCTATACTCATCCATTTTCTTCATGTAATTCTCTGTCTGCCCCCAAACAGGGAATAACCCACAACAGGAAAATCCATGGCCTTAGTCTGGGTATCCTGTGACAGGCTAGTACATCTGAGCCAAGCCATTCTGCGAAGTGCCACAGATGTAGCCATGACTCTTGATGACACATCATTTGAGTCCACTGCAGCATGGAATTGCACCTTGGATGCCTCAACACCATCAGCAGCCACCTGCTCCAGCTCCTTGGCAAGCTGGCCAGGGACCCGTTTTGCTAGAGCCATAACAGTATCCCATCTGGATTTCTGATATCTAGCAACATAAGCCATATAATTTGCCTGTCTGAGTCCCAAGGATGCTGCCATGTACTGTTTCTTTGCCATGGCATCAATCCTCCTGGAGTCCTTGTCCGGGGTGTGAAGCCAAGGGATATTTCCTTGTCACAGGCTGCAGCCTACACTCACCCAACATGGCTGCATTGTTGTGAAAGGAACTGCATCAGAGCCTGACAATGTGTACCTCTTGTCCATTCTCTTATCCACAGGAGGTATAGTGTGAGGAGTTTTAAAATTTTTAAAGTCTGTTTCCCAAAGATTTATGCAAGGAATAGACAGTCTCCTAGACTCTGGATATCCATCATTTCCACAGTCAGGCTCCTCTTGATCATCCACAGCTTCCTCCATAGGGAGCTGGAGGGTTTCAGCCACTTTTTTATAAAACATAAAATGAGAAGGGGACTCAGAAAGCCTAGGAGGAGACACTCCTGAAGGTCTGTCTGGGGAGATGTCCGGGTCAATGGGCACATCCAGACTTTCAAATCCATATTCACTCTCCTCATACTCCTCTTCCCCCTCCTCCGGTTCGTAATATTCCTCTAAATCATAATCTTGAACCGGTGGAACCGGCCGAACCGGGCGCTTACCTGATGGTGCCGGTTCGGTCGGAACCGGGGAAAGCGACTGGACAATTTGAATAGCTTTAGCTATATCTTCAGCGGTTGGGGAGGAAAGGTTTGGCTCCACACCAGCTGATTTCCTAGTCCTTTTGCTGTAACCGACCCCTCAAAGTCTGCTCTCCTTTGCCCGAGGAAGTCTCGCCTGGTCAGAGGGCACTCCTCTGGTCTGTTGAACGGAACTGGGCTGGCCATCCGGGCCAGCGGACTTTTGGCCTCCTTTCCTGAGCCTACCAACTCTCTTTCCAGTGTAGCTGCAGGAAAATTTTTACAAATCTGGCAGTCTGCATTGAGGTGGTCAAACCCCAGACAGTAAACACAGGTGGTGTGGGGTCAGCCTTGTCAAAGACTTCCCCACACACACTGCAGTGTTGAAACCCAGTGGGCCTGGTTTTTCTTTTGGGTTTCTCAGACATAGTGCCAGTCCTAACCAAACTTACCCATTTATGGCAATCCGCCAGACAAGACCCTCTTATCAGTTCCTAACCGTGTCACGGGTCATGGAAAAAACCGTAATAAAATCCGTTTTTTTTAGAACCGCTAAGAACCGGTAACCACACTCTAAATCACAGATTAAGATATTTTAAACAACCTGATCAGTTCAAACCGAACCGATAAACAGTTTACAAGTTCCACATAGAAGAGAATTAATGTAAACCTATCTAGTACTCACAAATACCACAGACAGAGCTTGAAGCGACCGGCTGTGGTTTAAATTCGGTCAAAAACTGAGAAAAACAATACTTTAATCAACAAAATGAACCTAGCGGAAGGAGAAATCTCCGGAGCGACTGTTAAGTGAGGCGGAGTAAAGAATCTTACGGTTTGAGTTTGAAGAACAACAGACAGAGTTTCAACCAGCTCGAGCTCAGCTGCCCATGCCTGGCATGGAAAGTTAACTCTTTTCACTCCGGAGCAGTTCGAAGGTTGGAACTCACTGCATATGTCATAATATAGCAAGACTACATGTTGTTTCAAGTGCCATACTTGGGGAGGTTACATCTACTTATTCTTTGCCCTATTATCAGTCTTTGTTAAATTTAGATGACCTCATTATCTACTACAAATCTTAGTCTTCAAATGCAATGTTTGCCACTCTTAGTGATTACATTAATTTAGTTCACAGTTGGTTAAACTCCTACTAAATAGCAAAAATTCTAAAACTATGCTGTTCCTGTCCAGGCTCAAGCTAGTGAATAAAGGCCCAGAGATTACAGATGATACCAGGGTCCTCTATGAACAATTCACAAATTTTTAATATTTAATGGTTCTCCTGGACTCGATCTGTCCTACTCAGAGCACATCAATACCTTTTGTAAAGCAACAAGCCAGAAGTTTGAGGGCTGTCTATAGGCTGAATTATTATTTGACTTCAAGTTCCTCTGGCTATTGCAAGGAGTACACTTTACCCTTTCCAGATTATGACTCTGTAGTTTTCTGTAGTGCCACTACATCAGATCTAAGAAAAGCAAGTATAACAGCATTAGTGATTTACTTTAGCTCCCAAATTTACAGACCGTTACAGTCACTTATATATTTGCCTTGGTCTGGCTGTACCTAATCATGTATAACATTTCCAGTGTTGTTTCATATGCAAACTTCTTAAAGATGCTGACTCTTTGCCCTTATCTGACATGTTAAAACTGTATTAAAGAACAGCCAATGGAATTTCAGATCATCTAATAAGATTTTTTATTATTCTGTACCCAGGTAAGACCCACTAGGCACAAGTGCCTGCTGTCGGGGTAACCTGAGAGCACTGGGGAGGTTAAGTGAGTATGCAAGCGGAGGTTGTGGGATTCAAACCCAGGTCGGTTGGATGTACCAAGTCATTCATACCTCATTACAATAACCTCTATGATATACTGCCAGACATTACTTTCTGAACCATACATTACGACAGTTATGGGGCAAAAAGCATTTTCCCACATGTACGCACATGTACGCATACATTTTGAAATTCTCTTTCAAGTTCCTTGTGCCATATTGATAGCCTTATCTCTTTTAAGAAGTGTTTAATGAAATATCTGAGCCAAAAATCTGTGTGTAATTGTTTTAATTGACATCTTGATAAATCCATGTATTTTTATGCTGCTTGTATACTTATGTAGTTTGCTTTGTTTTGAGCTTTATGTTTTCATTGTTGCTGTATTTATCTGTGTTTGCCTTATGGCTCTGGTCGTGTCTGAAAAGGGTCAACTTTAATCCAGATACTTACTTGGTTTCTGAATAAACCAAATCAAACCTTGAATGGCAGCCTGCCACTCGACTCAAGATATCAGCGTTGGCAAGAAGTTCTTGCACCTTAAGAATGGGTCACAGCTGCATCTATTTCTAGTATTCTAGGATCTCACTACCCTTATCCATGCATCATGTCTGGCATATGTTATTGTAATGCATTGATTGTAGGTCTTCCATTGAAGTGGCTTCACTGCCCGTAGCTTGTCCATAATGCAGCTACTCGGTTAGTGTTACACTGATGACGTTCAAAGCTTGCTAACTCTGTTCTTTGTGGGGTAAAGCTGCATATACTGCAGTAGCAATAGTTCTGCATTTATTGTCCAGGCTGGTGATATGCATTCTGTATACTGTGGCATTTTTCTATTTAGTGATTGATCTGTATTCTTTGCATTGTGAGTCACTCTTGTTACAGAACAGCTATGCAAATGACATTTTATTAATAATATTATCATTATTACTATCAAACATGAGACTGTCCCAGTCACTTCACAGAAGATACAACATATTCTTCAGCAGTGCAGAATCAAGCACCCTTTCAAGAACGAAAAACACAAACAAAATACTCCTAAGGGTCTGGCTGCTGACCACTGTTGCACTAAATCAATCCATTCATCCATGATGCTCTTTACAATTGCTAAAATTACAGGGAAGATGGTCCTTCCAGAGAGCTCCAAGAAGGGGGATCACCTATTCAGCAAGAAGAAGCAACTGAAATGTTCCTGACCACAGAAGTACTCCATAAAAAAGGTCTCCCCACAAAAGCAGGATGAGAGCCAGAAGTCAAATTATCTTTCTTATTCTTAATCTTCTTGTGGATATGCATTGGAGTTTACATTGTGCTTAGATTTTTAGGGGTAGGCCCAAGCATCCCCAGATTGCTGTCCTTGAACCCAGGCCTGAGAAATTATTACTGCTGGACCAAATGGCACTAGGAAGCCAAGAGCTGGGAACTGCTCAAATTCAACAAAAATTGAAAACAGATATAGTATGTGCTGAAGGGAAGATGAACAGAAAAAAAAAAACTGGAGAAATACTTCTATAGTAGGACAGAAAACTGGCCTAGCTATGGAAAGGATCAGTGGGTCTCTGCAAAAAGAATACTTGTGACTTGCTAGTGGTGATCAAGAAACTGGTCATTCTTCCAGAAACAATCGGGAAGGGAGTAGCATTAGAAAAGGGTAAAACAACAAACTTACTATCTACATACCCTTGATGCTGAAGTGAGGTAGAAACTAATTTTGCCTTTCTTACACTACAATCCTGGCTATGTTTTCGGGTAGGAGGCAAAACCTGGCACATTTTTCATCTCTTTTCTTTCTTAGAAGGGCTGAAACAGAGTTTGAACTTATCCAAAGGCTGAAGAAGAAAAGTGTCAGCAGAGCTACAAATAAATGGAGTAAGGCTCCCTCTAGTGTTCCAAGCATGTGAATGCAAAGAGTTTTCAGTCACTGGGAACAAACAACTATTAAGCCTCCAAAGGCTGGGATGTGAAATGCAATACAAGTCAAAGAATAAACTCTGGATCAATGGTACTAGAGATCTGTCTTCCAAAACACGTCCAAAGTTATGGTGCCCCCAAGGTGGGGGCTTAAAAGTAACACGACGCCACTACTGTGATGGTGAGACAGTGAATACAGCTAGGAGCAAAACAAAGACTGTTGTTCCAAAGGCATGACTAAAGTAGAAACACAAACCAGTTGTGATGCTAAACCAAAGAAAGAACTGTGGCTCTTTTCCTGTGGATCTACCTTTGGGCTTTGGCCCATGTTACGCAGTGGAAAGAAAAAAAGACTCCAGGTGATTCACAACATGCTAACATGTAGGAGGTCTACGTTCAATCCCAACTGGGAACTTCTTAAAGCCAGGTGACCAAGGTGCCTATCTTACTGCTGCCTGGATCATGGAGGTGGGAAGCTTGTAAACCATGTTGTAGTTTCACACTGTGGCATTGGCTTGTGGTGTCAGCAGCCCTGTTGCCACAAGAAGCATGCACATGAAGCATACGACTGAAATATGGGGGGTGAGATGCAGGAAATGTGCATTTGGAAATAGTTCCTCATGGCCATATCGAAATCCCAGAATAACAGGGAGAATACAAAACTGGAAAAGAATCCTACCAGGGCCTGAAATCCAGGCATCCTCCAGAACTGACGGACACACTGACTGATCCAACCAGATTTATGTGTCCTACCATCTACCAAGAGAGCAATGGGCCTGACTAGGAAGTACTTGGGAAATGAGGGATGCAGAAGACAGTGCCCTGTACAGTGACTAGAACCAAACAGAATTTTAAAAAACTAAAAAAAGGTGACTTAGGATGAAAAGTAGGGTCATATCAGTGCTGGTTTCAGCAAAAGCAAGGGAAACAAGCATTTGTCAATGCCGAATGTTGTCTTGCTGGCATTGGCATCAGTAGTGCAGGAGTTAGAAAAATGCATAATAGGAATGGCAGTGAAGTATGAATTGATGCCAACCCCACCCCCACCCTGCAGAGACTGACAGGCGCTGGGGTGTGCCTTTGGGTTGTCGGCCATAACGCTCACGCCATTTTACCTCACCCTACCCTGCAGACACTGACAAGTGTCGAGCTGTGCCTTGGGGTCTTCGGGCCTTTACGCTCACTCCATTCCATAAGGAAATATGCTGAGATCGGTGCAGGAGAATGGGGTGAACTTTGGGGCCGAAGACTCTAAGGCACACCTCGATGCTTGTCACTGGTTGCAGGGTGGGGGTGGAATGGCATGAGCATTACAGTCAACGATCCCAAGTAACAACCCAACGCCTGTCAGTCTCTACAGGGTGGGGTGTTACGGTTGGAAACCCTAACGCCCTGGGCGTTTGTTGGTATTTTTCACTCCAAATTTTCAACATGGCCTTTTTGTGAACCCACTCATGAACAGTGGCACTATCAGTTCATAGCCGAGAGGCGATTTTGGTACAGCTATAGCCATTTGGCACCACAGGTGCAAAAACACATTTCGGTAGGATGCGAAAAATGGCAAATGTCACTGTTCATAGAGGAGGAGTAACCGAAAAATGGCAATGTTGAAAATCTGAGTGCAAATATTAAAAATTGCCAGGTTATGAGCGTAGTGGAAACTGCGCAATGCACGCTCGTAACGCAGTAATTTTTTGGAATTTTTTCACCAAATTTGCAACATGGGCTTTCTGGGACCCCATCTCATGAACAGTGGCACTGTTGTTTCGTTAATCAGTCCCAAAAGGTGATTCCATGCACTGATCACAAAATCACTTTTCGGGACCGAGTAAAAGGATGACAGTGAATGTGTTCATGAGACTGGGTCCCAAGAACTCCATGTTGAAAATCTGGTACCAAAAATGGTTGCGATATCCACCTAAGTTGAAACCCACCCCATTGTCTGCCATTATAAAACTTATCGCATTTTGTTCAGTTCCTGGTTGACTTTCAAGAGTTCAGACGTGTTCCCATTCCACAGAAGATCGCAGCGCTGGCCCTCCAGAGGCATGGTGGTGGGGGTGCGGGAGATAGAGTGCAGAGGGTGGGTGCGGGTGGGGAGGGGTGTGGCGGACGACGAGGGACCGCTTTTATTTTAATAGGTAAAAAAAATGAAACTGAACTTTGGGAGATGGTTTTCTTTATTTACAGGTAAAATTATTTGGGCATCTGCAGTGGCCCAAGTGTGCCACAAGTTTGGGGTAACGATGATGGGGATTGGGTACCCCATCAGCAAAGAAAGTGTGTGTGGTAGGGACTGGGCACCCCTGTCAGCAAACAAACTGAACTGGGGGACATGCTGACATGGGGACTGGGCATCCCCAATATCAGCTCTGTGGGGATCGTGTGGCAGGCGGCAGGAACCGCCATATTTATTGGAATGTTTCACCAGGAAAGGCACATAACGGAGCCTTGTAATCTGACACACCAATGAGGAAACTGCACCTCAATGGAGTGGCAGATTTCTTTCAACTTCGTGGCTCTCTCAAACTGCTGTCAACGCCAGCATGCTCACTAATTGGTGGCTGAGGGATGCAGGCACTAAAGCATCACCTGCATTCGCCACAATACTGACACACCTCTGAATGTGCCACTACCGCAAGATGTTGCTTGCGCACACACAAGATAACATAAAAATGAGGGTCTGGACACAAGGGAGAGCTCTGATATAGTATGAAGCACACCACTGAAACATGAGAGGGCATGGAAGAAAAATGCATAGGGAAATAGTCCTTCATGGTCATTTCTAGATCCTAGTTACAGGGAGAATACAAAACAGGAAAAGGAACCAAGGCACCAACATTATTCAGGGACTGGGGGAGAAAGCCTATGAGGAAATACTAAGGTAACATGTAAACCCTGGAGACAAGGAGAGAGACAGAGGAGCACAACTGAAGTGTACAAATATCTCCATGGGATTAATAGAGTACAATGCAATGAATTGTTCACAGATAGCGCAAGCACTTATACATGGGCAAATCCGCTAAATCTTATCGGGGAGGTGTAAGCAAGGATATCCGCAAGCGCTTTTTCCACAGAAAGAGTGGTATATAAGTGGAATGGACTGCCAAAGGAGGTGGTCTGTACCAAAACAGTGAATGGACTTAAAAATGGTTGCACAATGCCTGAAAAGGGCAGGAGAAGGTGTAAATGGGGAGGGTGAAAAAGGAGGAAGATGATCATTAGGGCCATCACAAGAGCTTGGCCGACTTGATGGGTCAGTGGGCCTATTCCTGCCATTATAGTCTGTGTTTCTATGAGATAATGTACTTACCTGCAGCACCTCTTAAAGTCTGTTTCATGTTCCAGTCTCCAGTGCTTGTCATAGTGGATAAATACAGGTTACTCACCTGTAACAGGAGTTCTAGGAATGGTATATGTTGTTCATCCACACTTATTGGCAGGTTCCTTGCCGCTTTAAATCTTGCCGGAAGGTCTTCGTTAGCTCCTCCCACCCACCCGGTGGTAAAACCTCGGCTCCGCCCCATGACGCCAGATCTGGCCCGCTGGAAGCTC
This sequence comes from Neoceratodus forsteri, assembly GCA_016271365.2. Lineage (NCBI taxonomy): Eukaryota > Metazoa > Chordata > Ceratodontiformes > Ceratodontidae > Neoceratodus > Neoceratodus forsteri. The sequence goes on from CM028135.1 coordinate 815,831,979, forward strand.
AGGTTAAAGCGTCAAGCCGGGAGGTTTGAGATTGTAGGATGAACAATATACCATTCCTAGAACTCCTGTTACAGGTGAGTAACCTGTATTTCTAGGACAGGATATGTTGTTCATCCACACTCATTGGCAGACTCTAGCAGTTCTCCGGGAGGAGGAGGCATAGGCTACACCCCTACATACTTACTTGGGGAACAGAGATTGAGAATCGAGGCCCCAAAACCAGCATCCCGACGTGACTCAAGGTCGATGTGGTAATGGGTAATAAAGGAGTGTGCTGACTTCCAGGTAGCAGCCCTGCAGATTTCCTGGATAGGGACATCCCTGGAAGCAGCCACCGATGCAGCAGTATGGGGTAGAATGAGCTCTTATCCTCTGGGAGGCTCCATGCCCGCCAACTCATAGCAGAGATTTATGCAGGAGGTGACCCATCTGCCTATCGTCCGCTGGCTGCAGGTCTGCCAGGTGCGGCTTCAGCGTAGGTGACAACAGCTGGCGAACCTCTCCCTGATTTCAGCCGCAGGCGCTCCTTATAGTAAGCGAAGCGCTCTTCTAGGGTCCAGAGTATGGAGCCCATATTCGGCTCCGAGGTGTGATTGGGGTAGAACACCGCAGAGTCAACACCTGATTAAGGTGAAACTCCGACACCACCTTCGGAAGGAATTTCGGTGTGGGGGAGGACAACTTGTCCCTGTGGAAGACCAGGTAAGGAGACTCGATGCTAAGCGCCTGGAGTTCTCCCATCCTTCTGGCTGACGGATAGCCACCAAGAAGGCGGTCTTCCACGACAGGTGGGGGAGACCACACCTGTGCATTGGTTCGAATGGCTTGCCCATGAGCTTTGCCAGTACCAGCAGTAAATCCCACGGAGGTGGGGGTTCCCGCATTGGAGGGGAAATGTGATCAAGGCCTTTAAAGAAGCGCCCGACCACTTTTTCCTGCGCCACTGACTGCTGACCGGCCCGCGCCCGGTAAGCAGAGATGGCTGCCAGGTGCACCTTAAGGGTCGCCGACCTAAGCCCTTGACTAGAAAGGGACCATAAATAGTCCAAAATGCTTGCCACAGGACACGAGAAAGGGTCCAACCTTTTTCCCGACACCAAATGGAGAACCTCTTCCATTTGAAGGCATAGCATTTTCTGGTCGACTCTTATGGGACGCCTCAACGACGCTGAGGACCTCGCCGGAAAGACCCAAGGCCTGGAACTCTAGCCCTCAGGAACCAGGCCGTCAGGTGCAGGGATTGAAGGTCCGGATGGAACACCTTCCCTGATTGACTGAGAGCAGGTCTGGGCGAGCTGGAAGCTGCCGGAGTCCTGGAGCTGAGACTGAGGAGATCTGGGTACCAGAACTGGCGAGGCCAGTCTGGGGCTATCAGAATCACCCGCGCCTTGTCCCTCCTCGCCTAGCAGGACCCTGTGAATCAGGGGAACGGGGAAAGGCGAAAGAGGCCCGGGTCCACGGCCTCGAGAAGGCATCCTCGCAGCGAGCCCTGCTGAGGGGGCGGCATGAAACAGCTCAGCTTCGCCTCCCTGAGGCAAACAGATCCACCAGAGGTGTGCCCCAGCGGGAGAACAGGTCTTGTACTATCTCCGGCAGGAGAGACCACTCGTGCGATGCAGCCCCTATCCGCCTCAGGGCATCGGCCAGGGTGTTGGAGGCTCCTGCCACATGAATGGCCAGGAGATCCGCCTCCAGGCTTGGCACAAGTGACCAGATGCGGAGAGCTTCCTTGCAATAGCATGGAGCACGCCCCGCCTGGCGGTTTAGATAGTACATGGTCGTGGTGTTGTCCGCCTGACCCGGACCACTGACCCCGGAGAAAAGGAGCAAAGGCGGTGAGAGCTAGGCGGACTGCACGGAGCTCCAGCAGGTTGATATGGCATCGACTCCCGTGGGGACCAGAGGCCGTGGCACGGTATTCCCCAGATGGGCACCCCAACCCATCAAAGATGCGCCGGTCGTTAAGAGACCGCCGGCTCGGGCAGACAAACGGGATACCCTCCTGCAGATGGAAGGAACGGTCCACCACTGGAGAGCTGCCCACATCTCCTGGTCGCCCACACACGCTGGTCCAAAGGATCGCAGCGCTGAGACCACTGGCTGGCCAGTCCCCACTGGAGGGGACGATGTGCCAACGCGCTCAACGGACTCACGCTGGTACAGGCCGCCATGAGACCCAGCAGTCGAGGAAGTCCCGGTAAGCATTGCTCAACCAGAAATGATTGGGCAAAGGAGGTAAGAACCTCGCCCTGTCCGCCGGAGCACGTGTTTGGCTCAAGAGAGTCGAGCCTGCCCCATGAAAATTATCACCTGCTTCGCTAGGGCTTACGGCCCTTGTCCCTCTGCTGACGATACCGAGTCCAAGGTGGCATTGGACTTTTCGATCCTCTGAGGTGACCTTCCACCCAGGGTCAAGAGGTCAGTTCCCAGGAAAGGAACATCCGTGAGCTTGTGCTGGGTATCCGAGGTGAAAGTGGATATCCTCAGCCACGCCCGCCGGCGCATAGCCACTGCGGCCGCCACTGACCGGGCACAAGAATCTCCAATATCCAGCGCAGTCTGGAGCTGCTGCTTAGCTACTGCCCTGCCCTGGTCCCGCACCTGCTTAACTGTGGTCTGCAGGTCCGCAGGAAGATGAGGGACGACCTCATCCAGGGAGCCCAACAGGGCATGGGAAAAATGTGCCATCAAGACGGCCGAACTGGCCTGACGAAGGCCGAGGAGGAAGCAGCATACACTTTCGCCCAGTATAGTCCAGTTTCTTGACTTTGTCGGGCGGTTTGTCCACGCCCCTGGCATTTCGCTCGCCAGAAAACACTGTCCGTGACCAACCCTCAGCCAAGGGTGTTCGGAAAAGCCGGACAGAGAGCCTGTGGGAACCGGGATACTTTCTGGCCATCCTAGCCAAGGCGAGGAAAGGAAGCCGGACGCTGCCACAATTCCAGGGCCGGGCCAACAATGGCTTCAGCCACTGGAACGGCCTCTCAGAGAGAATCCCTCGTCCAGAATCTCAGTGAGGGATATCCAGCCCGCTTGGACACGGGTTCGAGCTTCATCCCAGTGGATTCTGAGATGAGCCTGAGTAGTCCAAGGAAGGACGGCGGGTTATCGCCCATCGACTGCCCTCAGAGGATTCCAAGTCTAGGCGCTGGAAACAGGGAGGAGTCGCCGTCCGACTCAGACGAAGTCGCTGAATAGCTGCCTAGAGCCCGCCGCCACCTCCACGCGCGAGGCTTATCGGGAGTGAGGGTGACCGACAGCCTATGGGGAAGGCCATGAGCCGCCGCGAACTTTTGTCGGGCCCCACTGTCGGTTGAGGCGGAGGCGGTTCCACCGGTATTGGTGGGGCAGCAGAGTAGACCAACAACCGCCTGAAACAGGCCTCGACCACAGCAGGGGTTGTTTCGCCGTCCCGTGACAACCATTTTATGGCCGGAGAAGAGGCCTGAGCCGACTTGTTCCCAGCCAAAATTAGTTGTTGCCACATAAGATCTCATATTTTCGCGCACTACGCTCAAGCCTCCTCATCCGAGGAGGAGGAAGATGAGAAGAGCGGTGACGCCGCTACTACGTGCCGAGACCGAGACCGCCTGTGTCGACGGGATCGGCTAGACCGCTGAAGATGTCCGAGACCGAGATCGAGAATTCGCAAGGCCGAGGACGGCGCAGGGCGGGAGCCGAGGATCGCAATCCCCTCGTTCGTTGACAACCGACGGCTCGGGAACCAGAGGAACAGATGAGCCGACGGTATCCACAATCTCGCCGGGGAACCGGGAGGAGGGAATTTCGCTTCTCCAGCCGACAACCTGCTCTAACGGTCGAGAAAATCTCGACCACGCCGGGCGGGAGTCTCGGTCACCTGGCCTGACGGGCACCGCGGAAGCCAGTGGTCAAGCCGAATCACCGGGTCGGACTGTCGACAAGGGAGGGAGATCTTTCCGCCCCAAGAGCGCCGACGATGGGACTCTACTCTTTTTTTCTCGACCGATGAAACGGTCCAGAAGAAGTTGGACCCTCGCTTTGGTCGAGAGGGTCAAGCAAAGCCCTTAAAAGAAGCCAATAGGAGGACCCAAGCAAGAGCGGAACGAATGCCGCAGCCGAAGATGTAACGGCATGAGCCGCCTCCTCGAGGGCATCATCTGCCTGTTAGCCCCATGGAGCTCGCAGCCGCGGACACCGCCAATCGGGCCTCCTTGATTTGACCGGGGAAATCTCCTTCGGGCGCCCAAGTTGGAGACGGCAGCGCGATCCTCAAGGACGAGACCGAGAAAGATGAGCACAGTTCGGCAGGCCTGCGTGGTCGTGCACCTGGCCTAGGGCAGTAAACGACGTGGAGTGCGGATCTGTCCGAGACATCTTCAGCCGCGCGGCATCTCCGAAACCGAGTCGACGGTCCGTCGCTGAGTCAGCGAGGGAAGAAGACCAAGTGGTAAAAGTTTTGAAATGTTTTTAAAGTCAAGAATTAGCCTCAAAGCTTAATTGCAGAGCTTATGAGGGAAACCTGAGCTTCCAAGTGGTAAGGAAGATCTGGCGCCAGGGGCGGAGCCGAGTTTTACCACCCGGTGGGTGGGAGGAGCTAGCTTGAAGACCTTCCGCAAGATTTAAAGTGGCAAGGAACCTGCCAATAAGTGTGGATGAACAACATATCCATGTCCCTAAAAAAGTAAGTTACTCACCTATAACCATAGTTCTAGGAGTGGTATATGTTTCACATCTACACTCTGGCAGCTCCAGTGGAATGGTCTGATTGGTCAGATGTCTTTAAGCTAAGCTTCTCCCACTACCCAGATGGTATATCACCTGACTCCGCACCGTGACATCAGATTTTTGCACACTGGAAGCAGAGAATCGTGTGCCACTTGCTAGGGAAGGCCGGGTGGGTTCTGTTCATATGAACCATATACCACTCCTAGAACTATGGTTATAGGTGAGTAACCTATTTTTCTAGGGGCATGGATATGGAACACTATCCGCACTCTAGCAGACTCCTAGCAGCTCTCTGGGAGGAGGGGGCAATGCGCACCCCACCTTGGCGAACAGAGACTGGAGAACCAAGGTCCCAAAACCAGCATCCCCCATATGACTCCAAGTCACTGCGGTAGTGGGAAATGAAGGTGTGTGTCGACTTCCAGTAGCAGCACTGCAGAGTTGCTGGATAGAGACATCCCTGGAGGGAAGCAGCCACCAAGACAGCGGTAGGTCTGTTAGAATAAGCTCTAAGCCCTACGGGAGACTGCCTACCACACAACCTACAGAAGAGGTCAGTGGAGGATGGGATCCACTAGGCAATCATCTGCTTTGCTGTCGGTCTGCCAGGTGCAGCTTCAACATATATAACAAACAGCTGGTGAGCCTGTGCCCGAACTCCAGCCATGTGCCCGCATAAAAGAGTGCTCTCCAAAGGTCCAGGGTATGGAGCCTGCAGGCTGCCTCTGAGGGAGGGTTGGTAAAATATACCAGTAAGTCAATCAACTGGTTAAGGTGAAACTCTGATATCATCTTCAGGAGGAACTTCGGGTTGGGGCAAAGGATGACTTTGTCCCTGTGAAAGACTAGGTAAGGAGACTCCACTGATAATGCCTGGAGCTCCAGAATCCTCGTGGCTGATGGCCATCAGGAAGGCCATTTTCCGGCCGCCCGGTGGCACTGAGGGTTGAGGCGCTGAACGTCTTACCTTGCGCCACGCGCGCACCCGTGTTCAGGAGCGAGCACGGGTTGCTGGGGGTCGGCAGGGGAGGAGAAGGACAGAGCGTCTGATGGACTGCTCTCTTCCCGGGGGGGGTGGGATCACCAGCTCTTGGCACTCTACTGGCTCCTGGAAGTGGCTGGAGGGCAGTGTGCCGAAAGCTCAGAAAAGCGGAGGAAATGGCACAGATGCCAGGAGGAGTGCGTGTGACACGCGCGCTTCCTCCCACCAGCCCGCTGCAAACCCCACTCCAAGTTTAAGGAAAACAGAAAACAGGTGCTGACCGTGCTGAATGAAGCTGTCCCTCAGGCACCACCCCAGGGAAGACATATCCCAGGTCGGATGTGTGCTGGGTGGGTCGAGTCGCTCCCCACCACCCTGCCATAAAGGGTAAGTCATGGGGACTCAAGGGAGGGGGTCTGATCCTCAGGGGACAGCCCTGGGGGACAGTGGATAGGAATAGGAGTGCTGGCTTGCACCATGGAAGAAATACCACGATAAAAAAAAAAAAAAAAAATGGAAGTCCATCTTCCTCGACGTGTGACATTTCACACCTGTGCACTAGCTCAAAAGGCTTGACAATGAGCATAGCTGATACCAACAACAGGTCCCACGGTAGAGGTGGTTCACACACCAGAGGGGACAAGTGGTCCTGGCCCTTGAAGAAGCACCCGACCACCTTCTCCTGGACCCTTACCAGCCCATGGCCTGTAAACAGCGATGGCTGCCAGGTGTACCTTAAGGACTGTTGCCCACAGCCCCAACTAGGAAAGGGACAAGAGGTAGTACAGGATGCTAGTCACAAGGCAGGCAAGGGGATCAAGCTCCTTAACTGAAACCAAATGGAAAATCTCTTCCATTTAAAGGCATAGCACCTGCTAGTAGACTCCATTCAGGAGGCTTCCACAGTGTGGAGCACATCATCCAAGAGACCCAAGGCCTGGAGTTCCAGCCACTCAGAAACCAGGCCATGAGGTACAGAGTTACCTGTACCTATAATTACTGGAAATTACTTTCCAGGATTTACTGAGTTAATCAAAGGGGGAGTAAATCCTAATGTTTCAAGCAGCTGTGTGTGGTGGCAAGAGCTCAGGCAAAGAAAATGGTGGGGACTCTTTTCCTTGCGCTGATTTTGATTCGGACCTGTCTGAGCGCATCACCAAGATCTGGAAGTCCAGGAAAGAAAGAGGCCTCTGAAGAAACAGTGGCAACAAAAGATTGATGGACATAAGGGTTTAACACATGAAAACGCTGAAACTAAACTGATCACTGATCATGATTTTCTTTCGGAACAAGCTAATGATGTTTCTCTCCAGAGTTATTTTAAGCAGCTGGGGGTGAAACCAAAACAGGGTGAACCTATATTTGAAAAATGTAATGGGCTTCTATACAGAGTTTGAGTTAAACCTCAGACACAGGACCAGATAGTTATACCACAAAAGTATAGATCTGAGTTGTTACAGACAGCACAATAGTCCTAAGGCTGGTCACTCGGGGAGGATCGTGATCCTTGCCACATTGCTGTACAGATTTTACTGCCTGGAATTCACTGAAGATGTTGCTACTACTGCAGTTCTTGTGCTGAGTGTCAGAAAGTATCCCCAGTGTCTAAAAAGACAAGGTGCCCCTACCCTTTGATAGATGTGCTTTTTGAGAGAAATACAATGGATGTGGTTTGCCCCTTATACAAAAGTAAAAAAGGTAATCGATTCATTTTGGTAGAATGTGACTATGCTACTCGATACCCAGAAGCAGTTCCTATGCGTACTGTCACAGCTCCAAAAGTGGCAGCTAAGCTTGCAAAGATTTTCAGCAGAGTGAGCATACCTAAAGGGATTATTTCTGATCAAGGTAGCAATTTTGGTGGTGCATTACTGAAGCTGTACCGACTACTAGGTATTACTGCTATAAGAACCTCCCCTTATCACCCTCAGACAGACGATCTTGTTGAGCGTTTTAATCAAACCTTAAAACACATGCTAAAAAGGTTTGTAAAAGGGAAAGACTGGGAACAATACTTACCTTACCTGCTTTTTGCTTACATAGAAGTGCCACAGGCATCGACAGGTTTTTCACCATTTGAAATGGCTGTATGGTAAACAACCTAGAGGGCCACTAGATGTAATAAAAGAAACATGGGAAGACAACACCCATCAGAAGCAACCTATTATATCTTATATGCGTGCCCTGAGAAAGAAGCTGGCAAAATATGTTGAAATCGCCCATAGTAATCAGGAAGAGGCCCAAAACCAGCAGAAGGTGTACTATGACCATGGGGTAAAAGAAAAAGGTTTTGAGCCAGGTGAAAAGGTCTTGCTACTGTTACCCACTACAGAAAATAAACTGTTAATGAGTGGCAAGGGCCTTATAAAGTGCTTAGATGTACTGGCACAGTTAACTATGAGACTGAAACCCCTGACAGGAAAAATCCTACTAAGATATACCATGCAAACCTCCTCAAGAAATGAGTTGAAAAAAACACCAAAAGCCGTTTTGCTGGTTTCACCAGATACTGATAAAGAAGATACTGATGTAGCTTATGACAGGCTGGAACAAACTGTAACTGCTGATGCTGTAAAGGTGAATGTTTCCTTAACCTCCAAACAAACCACAGACATTTGTTAACTTGCTAAAGACATTTAACAGTATTTTTACCACAGTACCAGGCCGAGCAAAAGGGGTTGAGCACGTAATAGTGACAAGGAATGCTCGCCCTATTAGACAAAAGACACACAGATTACCAGAGCTGTTAAGAGCTGACATGATTAAGGAAATACAAAAAATGAAACAATTGGGTATCATAGCAGAGTCGAGAACTGCTTGGTCATCACCAATGGTGATTGTAAACAAAAAAGAAAAGGGTGTAAGAATCTGCATTGATTTTAGGAAATGTAATAGTGTCAGAATTTGACAAGTTATCCTATGCCCAGAACAGATGATTTGGTGGACAGACTGGGGGAGTGCCAAGTATATCAGTACCCTCAATCTCACCAAGGGCTACTGGCAAATCCCCCTAGCTAAAGAATCCAGAGACAAAACTGCATTTGCCACTCCTGTTGGAGTCTATCCGTTCACCACAATGCCGTTTGGTTTACATGGTTGGAGGAATGGTCAAATGTACGGCAGCTTAGATTCAATGCAAAGAAGTGCAAAGTAATGCACCTGGGAAACAAAAACCCAGGGAAAGAATACACAATGGGCGGTGAGGTACTGACAACAACAAAAATGGAAAAGGACCTGGGGTAGTCATATCAGACGACCTAAAGGTGGGCCAGCAATGTGAGAAAGCAGTAAGGAGGGCTGGGGGGATACTGGGATGCACAGGGAGAAGCATCACCAGTAGAAAACAGGAAGTTGTTGGCCCTCTGTACAGACAGTTGGTAAGACCACACCTGGAGTACTGTGTACAGTTCTGGGAGACCCCACCTCTGCCAAGACATAGACAGGGTGGAGGCTGTCCAGAGGAGGGCAACCAAAATGATGCAGGGTCTGCATCAGAAGACATATGAAGAAAGACTAAAGTAACTAAAGATGTATAGCCTCGAGGAAAGGAGGGAGAGGGGGGACATGATAAAACTTTCAAATACCTCAAGGAATCAACAAAGTCCAAGAGGGTAGCATCTTTCAGAAAAAGAGATGTGCAAAACAAGGGGGCACAATTTGAAGATAGAGGGGGGACGGCTCAGAGGTAATGTGAGGAAGTATTTCTTCACAGAGAGGGTTGTGAATACATGGAACAGCCTTCCTGAGGAGGTTGCAGAGTCAAAAACAGTGAGGGAATTCAAGAATGCATAGGACAGACATAAGGCAATTCTAGTGGGGGGTAAGAGGAAGCAGGCTGTTGGTTAACTAGGATCTGCAGCTTATCCGTTAGGTAGGGAAATGGGCAGACTAGGTGGGCCAAGTGGTCCTTATCTGCCGTCAAATTCTATGTTTCTATGGTGCACCTGCTATATTCCATTGCTACAAGGATGTAATTGTATTCCCTCACACTGGTTATTGTGCTGCGTACCTGAATAATGTCGTGGTGTACAGTCCAGACTGGAAAAGTCACCTGGAACACCTATGAGCAGTTATCCAATTGATCAAAAAGGCAGGTCTGACAAGTAATCCTACCAAGTGTGCATTGGGCATGCAGGGAACCAGATATTTGGGCCATGTTTTGGGAAATGGAGAAGTCAAGCCAGAGGTTCCCAAGATAGAAGTTGTAGCTAACAGCCATGTCCCCAAAACCAAGAAACATGTCAGGTCATTTTTAGGGCTGGCTGGTTATTATCAGAGATTTGTTCCCAGCTTTGCAGAGTTAGCTACTCCCCTCACTGAACTCATGAAAAAACGATACCCAAACAATGTGAAATGGACCCCAGAGTGTGACAAGGCTTTTATTTATTTATTTTATTTATTGAAATGTTTCATCAGGAAGGCACATTGAACAAGTTGCTCGCCTCATTTGGCTTTTCAGGCCATTAAGGCTGCATTATGTTCAGCCCGTTTTAAGAAGTCCAGACTTTGAGAAACAATTTCTGTTACAGACTAATGTATCAGAGGTAGGCCTTGCTGCAGTCCTGAGTCAAAATATAGATGGGAAAGAACATCCTATTCTATACATACGTAGGAAATTGCATGACAGAGAGAAAAGGTTCTCCACCATTGAAAAGGAATGCCTTGCGGCAAAGTGGGCCATGGAGTCCCTTAAGTTTTACTTACTAGGAACTGACTTTGCATTTGTAACAGATCACAGTCCTCTCTGCTGGCTTAACCAAATGAAGGATAACAATTCTAGAATCACATGGTAATACTTGGCACTATAGCCATTTAAATTTAAATTTAAAGTAATGCACAAATCTGGGAAAGAGAATGTCAATGCTGATTTTCTGTCAAGATATGGATCAGGAATTGAGAATTCCGAAGGTTGAAAAAATGTGAGTTGAAACTTCTCTGTTTGATATACGCTGCATATGGACTGACTTGTAAAGTTATAAGCTAATGCTAGAAGAAATGAAAAGAGCGGGTATGTGGCAGGGTTGAATAAGGCTGCACTTCTATTTGTTATGCAGAAAGAGTTTAAATGCAAGGGTCTGTTCTATCTTCTTTCTGTCTGTTCTCGGTTGTGCAACTCAAATTTTGTTATGAGACCTAGGAACTGATCACTGATCACCCAACGGTTTCGCAATTCTCCGCCTCTCGCTATTTCTCTGCCTTTCTTTGCTTTTCTGTCTTTTCCTCTCCCATACATATCTGCAGGTATAAAAATATATGTGAATCTTTATGTGGAAATGTCACTGATGCTGGGATCCTTTGTTTAAAATGTACATAGTTATAATGTTGAAATGACTGCAAAAAGCTATTTTGAACAAAGGGGTTAACCTGAGATGCAATTTATAAGCCTTTTGCAGGGCTGTAAACAAGAGGTCAGTTCTGGGTCACTATGCTCGTTTTGCTGCACCTGCATCGAAACGGACAAGAACATTCTGTAAACTTACAAGAACATTCTGTGAGAAGCAGGCTCTCTTAACAAGTTCCCAGACAAAGAGTTATGAAAAGAGCAGCAATGCTTTTGCTAGAGAGACAAGGAAACAGAGACTGAAACTTGGAATTAAGAGATACCCTCAGAAGAACGACTTAGTTTTCTCTGTTTGCACTGCCTTTGTAAATATTTATACTGAATAATTGCTGTTATTGAGAAAAATAAAACGCTATTTGCAATTTTGAAACTACACCTGATTTTCTTATGCTTCCTGACATGGGCTTCAAGGACACAGGGGAGCAATGAGTCAGGGTTGCCCTCCATCTGTAGTTTAACACCTCTGAATGAAAGCGAAGGAAGGGAAGGCATACAGGAACCTCCCTTTCCAAGAGGGGGAGAATGTGTCTCAACAGAAAACTCCAGGCCCTGAAGCAAGCAAGCAAAAAAGCGGCAGTTTTGCACTGTGTGGGGATGCAAAGAGGTCCAAATCTAGATGATTCCATCTGTCAAATAGGTCGTCACTGACTGAGGTCAGCAGTTCCCATTCATGCACTGTGGACGTGACTTGCTTAGCGTGTCTGCTACAACGTTTTGGATGCCTGGAATATGTACTGCTGACAGTTCTAGACCGTGTTCCAGAGCATCATAGCAAATTCCAGTTGCTTCTCTGCAGAGGAGGTAGGAATGAGTCCCCCTTGCTTGCTGACGTAGTGAAACATACTGATGCTGTCCATCTGCACTATCTAAGGACCCCGGAACAGATGAGTCTGGAAGGCCTGTAGCCCATTCAGAACAGCATGTATTTCTAGAACGTTTATATGCAAGGTGCTTTGGGGAATTCAGATGTGCTCCTAGCACATCCCCAAAGCATCTTGACTTTGCTTGAAGGGCACAGGCTCTACGGTCTCTTTGAAGAAAAGTCTGAATTTCTCCAGGAACATAGGAAGGTGTTCTGGAGGATAGTGAGTTGGCACTGGTAGATGATCTGGAGGTGTGTCCAAAAGTTCCAGAGCATGGCCTTGTTCTATGATTTCTAGAACCCAGGCATCTGTGGTCACCCCCTTCAACTGAGTTAAGTGAATGGAGAAACAACCCCCTACAACCATCCCTGGAGATAGTGGTGGTTTGGGGGGTGTACAAGGAGTCATGCAGAGCTGGTTGTGGCAGCTCCTCCTGCGCCACCACCTACAGGGGGTTTTGAATGTGCACCTGTGGTGGTGCGGGAGGGTGGCAAGGCTCCTGCCTCTCTTGCCCCTACCCTGCTGTCTGGTGACTAGATGAAAAGGTACCCTGTGTCAATCCCTTGGCTGGAGTATGGTAGTGGGAGTACAATGACTTCATGGTCCTGCCTGAGGCCTGAAGGTAAAAAGAATGTCATGGGCATCAGAAGCAAACAGCTTATATCCTCTGAAAGGGGCATTAAGAACAGACTGTTGTACATCATTTGCAGACCCTGCCACCCTGAGCCATGAGTACCTGAGACAGATGCCAGAGGCAACAGCCCTGGCAGAAGCATCTGAGACATCACAGGCTCATCTGCTGGAGATCCTCCTTCATGTGGGCTGTTGTTTTAAAAGGTGTCTTTCTAGGGCCCTTTTGGCCTTGCCTGGTCGTAAAATTAAAACCCTGCAGATCAGACAGGCTTTCACCCTGTGGCCCGGGCCTAAACAGCATACACATTCATCATGGAGTCGGTAGATCTTCTCATTGTAGTCACAGTATCTGAATAATTTCAGCGTTCCTTTAACGACATACAGGTCATCAAAATCACAGTATAAGTGATTATTTTCTACAAAGAAAAATAAAATGGCAGCTGTTGCAGGGGCATTTCGCCAGCAGTCCAATGAGTATGGTCGATGGCAGGAAAAGAACTGAGGAGAGAATAGGCACCCACGCTTATGTAGCAGCAGACGCCTGACATCATCATGGGTGGCCCTGGTGGACTGCTTGCAAAGTTTCCATGTGGTCCTAGCTCCTGGCAACTTATAGTTCCTCACGTGAGGCATGATGAAAGAGATATCTGTGAAGAAGATCCACATTTTCTGCTCCAGTGACAGAGTGATTTGATTCAGAGTGACCACCTAGAAAGTACAGTTACGTAAGAACTTACCATAACAGCAGGTCTTCCAGAGGAGCTCTTGCAGCAGGCTATTACCATTAGGACTATGCTGCAGGCACTAGGACCCATCAGAAACCTTCTAGCTAGCAGTCTCCAACATCAGCCAATGGTATATCAGGGGGCGGTCCCCAGCCCCACTTCAGTTCACCTGCCGGAGACCTGTTGGTAAGGCTGGCAGGTGGATTGGGCAAAAGCTTGCTGTGAATTAAAATGCATAATAGCTCACCGGGGGAAGGAAGGAGAGAAAGCAGCACCTGCTGCAAAAGCTCTCTCGGAGATCTACTGTTACAGTAAGTTCTTACGTAACTGTACTATCTTACTTCAAATGGGAGCTCTTGCAGCAGGCTATTACCATTAGGACTGAATCCCATGCAGTCCCAAAAAAAGGGAACAGGTAAACTAGGAGGCAGCTGTAAAGCAACAGTGCTAGAAAGGCACCTAAGATAGGAGACCTTGAAGGACTGCAAGGCCGAAGCCTGCCCTTCTCCTAGAAGCAATGTCCAGGCTATAGTGCTTAATGAAAGTATGCATTGAGCTCCAGGTAACCGCTGCACATATGTTTCCAATGGAGACATTATGCAAGAATGCGAAGGAAGTAGCCACTCCCCTGGTAGAATGACCCCTAACCAAGCCCGGTAGAGGTTTGTTGTACTTGTAACAGAAGACAATACAATTTACCAGCCACTTCAATAATGTCTGCTTTCCTTGGCAACGAGGCACAAAGGCCACGAACAACTGTTCCATCTTACAGTGTGGAGTGGTATGTTTAAGATAATACCGCAGCGCCCTGTGGACATTCAAAGCAGGAGCACTTCCTCTGTTCGAGTGATCTGGATAGTATACAGGAAGGTTGATGTCCTGATTCAGCATTAAGTTTGACATCATCTTAGGGAACTTAGGAATGGTTCTCAAAGACACCCTGTCCCTGTGAAAATTAAGGCTCCTTATACATCAGGGCCTGAAGTGTGGAAACTCTCCAGGCAGAAGTAACGGCAACTAAAAATAACACTTTCCAGGAAAGAAAGCAAGCTCACATTCCATGACAGGCTCAAACGGGGAAGAGTTAGCTTTTCTAGCATAAAAAGCGATCCCAGGGCAGTACTGGATCTCTGAGGGGAGGCTTGATATGCAGCATGCCCCACAAAATGTACAGCATACATCCTGCTACGCAGTGTTTTTCTCTCCATAGGCACGTGGTAAGCAGAGATTGCGGACAGATGTACCTTTATGAAGGAGTAGCTACAGCCTTGATTTAATAAAGAGAGGAGATACTCTAAGATCAAGTTCACTGGACAGGTGAGTGGATCCAAGTGATGGGGTGAAGCTCACAGACAAAATCTTTTCCACTTCATGGCATAAGTGGATCTAGTTGAGGGCTTTCTCGCTGCTACGAGAACATCCGCCTCCACCTGGGAGGCACCAAATCTGGATTTGACTAAGTCTGCAGGAGCCAGCATGAAAATGCAGGGATCTGAGATCCAGATGGACCAGTGTTCCTGATCCTGTGACAGCAAGTGCGAGCTCAGCGGCAGTTGTATTGGAGGCTACACTGCCAGGTGCTGAAGTAGTGGAACCAAATCTGCTGAGACCAAAATGGAGCAATTAGGATCATCTCTGCTCCCTCGGCCTGTAGCTTTAGAAGAACTTTCTGAAGAATGGGAAAGGAGGGAAGGTGACAAAACCTTCCTGTCCAACAGAAGGACAAAGCGCCTGGCCAGAAACCACCAGGCATGGGTTCTCATGAGCAGAAACTGATCAGTTTGGTGTTGGTGGAGATACAAAGAGGTCCAACTCTGGCGGCCCCACCTGTCGAATAGATGATCTGCTACCGACTGAGGAGCTCCCACTGTGAGCCTTGGACCAGGACCAGCTTAGGCTGTCCGCCAAGACGCTTTGGACACCTGAACATGAACAGTGGTGAGGTCTAGTTGGTGTTCCAGTGCCCAATACCAGACTCTCATCGCCTCCCGCATAAGGTGTAAGAATGTACCCCTTGCTTGTTGACGAAAACACTACTGACGTGCTGTCCCTCTGGATGAGAAGAGGGCCTGGCGAAGGTCAGTCTGAAATGCTCGCAAGGCATTTAGGATCGCTCGCATCTCTAGGATATGGATATGGAGCAGTTGCTCATCTGGAAATCATGTCTCCTGTGTCTGTCTGTCTCCCAGATGAGCGCCCCAACCAAGAACGGATGCATCTGTCATTAAAATCCATCTCAGGGGCTCCTGCCAAAAGGGGCCCCTCATGCCAGGTCCTTGTACTTGGTCGAGACCCTGGACCGCTGGTCCAGGCCATCTGACCTTTGATCCCACTGCACCCTGAGCATCCACTGTGGAACTCTCATGTGAAGTCGAGCTAAGGAACTGTAGGGATGGCTGCCATGCCCCAAAAGTGTGAGGAAGGTCCTGGCTGGGACCTGTGGAGCCATGGATACCGTCCAGCCCACGCCCTTAGACGATCCCCCATCCTGCAGGAGGAAGGCCATGCCCTGAACTGTGTCGAGGACCACCTCAATAAATAGGAGTCGCTGGCTGGGCCGTGGGGATGACTTTGGAAGATTCAGGGTGATCCCCAGCCTCGGAAGAGAGTAACGGTGTCTCCAAGAGTACAAAGTAGCGAAGCCCTGGAGGAGCTGCCAGGAGCCAGTCGTCTAGGTAAGGAAAGACGAAGGTCTGGCTGCCTGAGAGCCACGGCCACTACCGCTAGGCATTTGGTGAAGACTCAAGGAGCGGAGGAGAGGCCGAATGGTAAGGCTCAAACTGATACTGTCTCCCTGAAGCGGAACCTCAGGGACTTTCAATGGGGAGGAAAGACCTACGTGCAGGTAGGCATCCTGCATATCTAAGAAAGAGGTTTCGAAGAGTGACCATTCTGAACCGCTTGTACTCTATAAAGAGATTTAGGGAGCTGAGGTCCAGAATGGGCTGAAGGTCTCCAGTCTTTTTCAGTACCAGGAAAAAATGAGGATAGTAGCCAGGGGGACTGTCTCTATTGCCCGTTTCTGCAAAAGGGCCTGGATCTCCCCTTCTATCAGAGGAATGTGTGAAGGAGGATAATGGGAGGACCCTGGTGGCTTTTCCGGAGGGATCTGAATGAACTCGAGAGTATGTCCTCTACTCATCAAGTCTAGCACCCAGAGGTCTGTAGTGATGCTGCTCCATCCCTCTAGGTAGAGGGAGAAGCGACCCCCTACTGTCTCCCTCATCGCCTCCGCCTTAGGAGGGAGGGCAGGTAGCGAGTCATTGGGAAGATCCGGGAACAGGCAGAGAGAGAGCTGGGAGGACTTGGGGCCTCTAGAGGTGGAGCTCCCAGAAGTTTGGGTTGGTGCCTTTCTCTGGAAGTCAACTCTCTGCTGATACTGGGCAGCGGGTATTTTGACCTGAGGGCTTACGAAAAGGCTGTTTGCAGAAGGGTTTCTGGTCCCCTATATACCTTCCGGAATCAGACAGACTTCCCAGAATCTTGGAGGCGAGAGATCAGTTTCTCCGCCTCCTCCCCAAAAGGATGGAACCCTGGAAGGGAAGGTCTAGGATCCCAGACTGCAGATCCTGGGAGAATCCCAAGACTCTGAGCCAGGGTTGGTGCCTAAGGCAAACGCCAGATGCTGATGCCCTAGAGGCCATGTCTGCAGTGTCGCATAGGCCCTCAGGACATGAGTGCCTACGTCCCAACCCGACTTCACGATGTCCTGAAGCTCAGTCTTTTGTGCAGAGTCTGGCAAGGCCCGAGTCACTTTAAGCCCTTCTCCCTCATGGCATTCTAGTACTGGACCAAATGCGTGAGGAAGTTTAGGGATTGAATAGAGCAGGTGGAGGCAGAATACACCTTTCTGCTCCCCTGATCTAAAAATCTGGACCCTACGTCGGGAGGTTGCAAACAAAGTTGCTTAGGCTTCATACCACCCTTACGTTACTTACTCATACACCGACTGCCCCTGCTCGGACCCTAACAGGTTGGCAACCGCACAGGAAGTATAAGACTAAGTTTAACAGCTATAGATTTGATCCCCATGACCTGCTTTTACTGCCCTTCACCTCTAGATCTCCTTATCAAACCTTTCTCCACTCTACTCTGCTAGTCCCTATCCTCATCTTTTACCTTCACCTTTTCTCCCTACCTTCCTTCTTAAACTCTCTCTGCTGTCTCTGCAAATTAACTTTTTCCTATGATGCACTTATCTTTTTATGTATACAACTCTACCCAAACATCTGCTGATACAGCATCAGACTTTACTGCCAGAACCCTGCCTTACCTGGCTGTATCAAGTCGAGAATTGTCACTTATGAACTTGGTATGTGCAGTTTGCTCGAATGACAATGATACCTTGTATGTTACGTCCATATGTCTCAATTCACAATGTTATCTTGTATGTTATGTCCATATGTCTATGTAAATGACCCAGGGCCTACTTGTGAACGAGCTTGCTCCATGGAGTTTTTTCCTGCAATAAACTTGAACTTGATTTACCATGAGCAACTGTAATCACCATGAAGTCCGCCTGAGGGTGTTCCACCAAGAAAGGCTCCTCCCTCGGTGCTCGGTACAGCCTGTCCTATTTTTGGGAATTCGCCGGAGTGGTAGAGGGATGCTTCCAAGTGATCTTAGTGAGATCCTGGAATGTATCCACAAGAGAAGGAACAACCAAAAGCTTTGGCTCCTTCTGCCTCAGGTACTTTGCCAACCTCCGGACTCCCATCCACTGGAGGACTGGATATGCCTCATGACATCCATAAAGGTAGGATCGTAAACAGGGGATCTAGGAGTGTCCTTTTCATCGTGAGACACAGGCCTTTCTCTTGAGGGAGAACGGTCGGATCCAGAAGTGCTGGAATCTGAACCATGGCCTCCAGAAGAGGGGGAAGCTGATCTAGAACGTGAAAAAGATCTGCTCCTCTCATGGGAACACCACCCACTAGAAGACCAGCGACGTCTATGGGATCGGGTGAAGGCTGTTAGAGAGCCGATGACAGCTTTCTGATTGCTGTCGGCTGACTGACCACCTTCTGCTAGAGGAGCAATGGCAGGTAGTACTAGGTGAACGGGAGTGATGTCAGTGCTGCCGTTCTTTATACAAAGTCCGACCATGGGTGTCAGTAGGGGTAAGGGAGCGTGACTTTGGTGTGAGGTTAGGCAAGGAGAGTTTAGGCATGAGACAGGAAGGCTTTTCTCCTTGACCTTTGTTCTTCTCTTCCTCTGCGGTCAGAGTTGTATCCGGCCGCGTGGAAGAACGTCTTTCTTGACCTGGCCCCACCACAACTGGAACAGTTCCATCAGCTCCTCTTTTGAGAACTGTGGAGCCGCTGGCCCCGCTGGATGGTGAGGTTTATCCAGTGTCTGTGGAGTGATAGGCAAAGAGGAGAGTTCCGGTGGGTCCCTAGAAGAGGGAGTGTCCAGATCTCCTTGGTCATCAAGCGTAGAGGCCCAATGGACCAGCGAATGTTCAGGATCCTAAGAGGTTTTGGCCGACATTCACCCTTTGTACAGTACCATAGACTGTTTAGAGCCCTCCGGCTTGGAAACAGTCATCGGTTTAGACCTTGAAGTTTGAGCAGTTGAGGACGGTGTGCACCAGTTAGAAACTGACCTCCATCCTCTATGCTCAGAGATCTTACCCAGAGCCCGGAAAGACCAACGGCAGGACCTGCGCGACGGGACCGAGGTCCCCATGCAGGAAGAGGATGAGGTCCCGACTCCCCTGAGGCAGAGGGTGACTGCAGAGTGCTGCCTTCACCTTCAGGGTAGACGAGGCCAGTGTGGAAACTGGGCCCTGCTTGCCACTGCCAGCCTTCGGTAGTTTGGTGGGAGTGGAGGAGTCCTGCTGCCCTGTAGAGTGTTGTGAATGGTGAGAGGAGAGGTCAGAACCTTCCGAGCTGGACCCTGAGGAGGTTTTCTTCTTGTGCGGTGACGGGAGCGTGAACACCCCTTGGGCCAGCCCAAGTCCTTTTCTCTGGACTTCCGTTGGTCCGAGTCCCTTTTCTGGCCCTTATGTTTGGAGGACTAAGAAGTAATGGAAGATTTTTCCACCAGTGAGCTCTGCATCACGGCCGGCTGTTGTTCCAAAATATGGGTTTTAAGTGCCTTGAGGCAGCGAATCCTAGTCCTGTTGGTAAAGCCTCTGCAGATAGAGCAGGCCTTGGTGTCGCGGTCGGCCCTAGGCAGAAGACACAGGCGTCATGCTTATCCTTTGCCGGTATCCGGTGGCCACAGGCACACTTCGTTCTTTTTCAGTGAAGGAACCAAGACGTGAGGTTGACATGCAGTGTAACAAAAGCAGGTGAAAAGTGGACTTTGACAAAATAAGAAAGGATTGATAATAATTTTGCTGGAAATTACTAAAGAAGTTCTAAAAGGTAACCAAAGAGCCAAGGTAGTTGGGTCTGCAGGGAAAAGAACGGAGGTAGGGCTGGGGACCGCCTGATATACCACTGGCCAACACTGGGGCAGAGCCAGCATCAGCGGAATTTCCCACTGAAGACTGCTAGTTAGAAAGTTTCTGATGGGTCCTAGTGCCTGCGCATAGTCCTAATGGTAACAGCCTGCTTCAAGAGCTCCCACCAAGTAAGATCTTGCATTTCTACATGAACTGGTTCAGATCATGTACATCCAATATGGGGCACTAGCCTCCATCCATTTCAGAACCAGGAAGTACCTGGACTTGTAACCCGGACTGGCCAGGACATTCAGGACATGGGCTATTGCCCTTTGTGAGGAGCTCAACACTGTCCTACCAAAGGGCGGCAACATGTCTTGTGAAACTCTGACTCCCCGAGGCACATGGAGGCAGTAAAGCTGAAGAGCCTTGAAGTCCAGATGCAGCCCTCTGCCCATTATGTCCAACACCCACTTGTTCATTGTGATAGTGGACCAACGCGATAAGAAGTGACACAGCCAAACTCCGAAGGGAGTGCAGACAGGGACAGGATGTGTGAGAGATGATACTTCCAACCCGTCACTCTACAATTTTTCCAGGGTCACCAGCAGCTGTAGCTGGGAGGCATCACTAACACTGCCCCCTCGACCTTGCCCACAGACTGGGCTTAAAGTGCTAGGTTTGGTACTGCCTGCTGGGGCAGCTGCCAAGGAGGCTTTGCCTGAAAGGACTTAAAAATACAGGTTACTCACCTGTAACAGGAGTTCTAAGAATGGTATATGTTGTTCATCCACACTTGTTGGCAGGTACCTTGCCGCTTTAAGATGTGCCGGAAAGTCTTCAAGCTGGCTTCTCCGACCCACCCAGGTGGTAAAACCCTCGGCCCCGCCCCATGATGCCAGATCTAGCCCGCTGGAAGCCAGGTTGTGCGTCGAAGACAGGGAGGTCGTGTGGATGAACAACATATACCACTCCTAGAACTCCTGTTACAGGTGAGTAACCTGTATTTCTAGGGACATGGATATGATGTTCAATCCACACCTGTTGGCAGACTCCTAGCAGTTCTCCGGGAGGAGGGAGGCAAGATCCCCTATATTATTTGGGGAATAAGGACTGAGAACCAAGGTTCCAAAACCAGCATCCCGTGTGACTCTAAGTCAATGTGGTAATGGAAAATAAAGGTGTGTGCTGACTTCCAGGTAGCAGCCCTGCAGATTTCCTGGACAGGAACGTCCCTAGAAGCAGCCACCGAAGCAGCGGTATGACAGGTAGAATGAGCTCTTATCCCTTTGGGTGGCTCCAAGCCTGCCAACCTATAGCAGAGATCTATGCAGGAGGTGACCCACCTGCTTATCGTCCACTTGACTGCAGGTCTGCCAGGTGCGGCTTCAGCGGTGACAAACCGCTGGCAAACCTCTCCCCGAATTTCAGCCCTTCCGCTCCTTATAATAAGCAAGCGCTCTTCTGGGATCCAGAGTATGGAGCCTATATTCGGCCTCTGTGACTCGGTTAGAACGCCAGCAGAGACAACACCTGATTTAGGTGAAACTCCAACACCACCTTCGGAAGGAATTTCGGGTGGGGGCAAAGGACAACCTTGTCCCTGTGGAAGACCAGATAAGGAGACTCGATGGAAAGTGCCTGGAACACTCCCATCCTTCTGGCTGACGTGACAGCCACCAAGAAGGCGGTCTTCCACGACAGGTGGGAGATATCGCACCTGTGCATCGGTTCGAATGGCTTGCCCATGAGCTTGGCCAATACCAGCAGTAGATCCCACGGAGGTGGAAGTTCTCACACTGGAGGGGATATGTGATCTGAGCCTTGGAAAAAACGCCACACCACCTTCTCCTGCGTCACCAACTGCTTGCCAGCCCGCGACCGGTAAGGAGAGATGGCTGCCAGGTGCAAGTTAAGAGTCGTCGACCGAAGCCCTAGCTGAGAAAGGGACCACAGGTAGTCCAAAATGCTAGCCAACAGACAGGAAGAAGGGTCCAACCCTTTGCCCTGACACCAAATGGAGAATCTCTTCCATTTAAAGGCATAACATTTTTTGGTTGACTCTTTACGGGAGGCCTCAACGATGTTGAGGACCTCGTCGGAAAGACCCAATGCCTGCAACTCTAGCCGCTCAGGAACCAGGCCGTCGGGTGCAGTGACTGAAGGTCAGGATGGAGTACATTCCCCCTATTGACTGAGATCAGGTCCGGGTGGGCTGGAAACCGCCTCGGGAGCCTGGAGCTGAGGCTGAGGAGATCTGGATACCAGAACTGGCGGGGCCAGTCTGGGACTACTAGAATCACCTTCGCCTTGTCCCTCTTCATCTTGAGAAGCACCTTGTGGATCAAGGGAAATGGAGGGAAGGCGTAGAAGAGGCCTGGGGTCCACGGCCTCGAGAAGGCATCCCCTTGCAGTGAGCCCTGCTGAGGGCGGCGGGCATGAAACAGCCTCAGCTTCGTGTTCTCCTTGGAGGCAAACAGGTCCACCTGAGGGGTGTCCCAATGGGAGAACAGGTCTTGAACTACCTCCGGCAGGAGAGACCACTCGTGAGATGCAGAGCCTATCTGGCTGAGGGCATCGGCCAGACTGTTCAAGGCTCCTGCCACATGGATGTCCAGGAGATCCACCTCCAGGCTGATCACGAGAGACCAAATGCGGAGAGCTTCCTTGTACAGAGGCAAGGCGTGCGTCCCGCCCTGATGGTTGAGATAGTACATGGTCGTGGTGTTGTCCGTCTGGACCTGAACCACTTGACCCCGTACAAACGGAGTGAAGGCGGTGAGGGTTAACCGTACCGCTGAAGCTCCAGCAGCTTGATGTGGCATCAGGACTCCTGAGGGGACTAGAGGCCGTGGGCCTGGAGCTCCCCCAGATGGGCACCCCAACCCATCAAGGAGGCATCGGTCGTAAGGATGACCGTCGGCTCGGGGCGATAAACAGGATACCCTCCTGCAGATGAACTGGGATGAGCCACCACTGTAGGCCGTCCCACATCTTCTGGGTCACGGATACTGGCTGGTACAGAAGGCGAGTGCTGAGACCACTGGCGGGCCACCCCATTGCAGGGATGCATAAGCCAGTGGGCATGTGACCACACTGGTGCAAGCCGCCATGAGACCCAGAAAGCGAGGAAGTCCCGGAAGGCGAATTGCCCAACCTGAAATGACTGGGCAAAGGAGGAAAGGACCTCGGCCCTGTCTGCTGGGAGCTGGGCTCTGGCTCGAAGAGAGTTGAGCTCTGCCCCAGTGAACTGAATCACCTGCGATGGCATGAGTTCTGATTTGGCCTCGTTGATCAGGAGACCAAGCTGAGAGCAGACCTGGAGGGCCAGATCTCTGGACTGTTCCACCTCCAACCTGGAGGGGGCTGCTATCAGCCAGTCATCCAGGTAAGGGTACACCTGGACCCTCGCGCCTGCAGGAATACTGTCACCACTGCCATGCATTTGGTGAAGACCCTGGGAGCTGGAGAAAGGCCGAGGGCATGGCCTGGACTTCGTAAAGGGATCCCTCCGCTCTGAAGTGGAGGAATCGCCGATGTGACGGACGGATTGGGACGTGAAAGAACGCGTCCTGGAGATTCAGAGAACAAAACCACACACCTAGTTCCAAGGATGGTATGATCTGAGCCAGCGTGACCATCCTGAAGGTGCGCGGCCTTAGTAACTTGATCAGGTCATGCAGATCGAGAATGGCACACCAGTCCCCCATCCTTTTGTGACCAGGAAGTATCTGGACACAAACCCTGGACTTGGAGGAGGATCTGCCATTTTGCTGATCACCTCTTTGGAGGAGCAGAGCTATGTTGGCTCAATGAGCCGACAGAGATGCTATGAACAGTAGTCCGCCGAGGGGCGACGTCTCGAAAGGAGGGTCTGCTTGAATTGCAGAAGCAGACCACTGCCGACCACTTCCAACACCCAACGGTCTGTGGTGATAGCATTCCAGGCAGAAAGGAAGTGGTTGAGCCTGCCTCATGCTGGGGAATCCAGGAGGAGTGACGAGGTTGGGAGGCACCCTCAACCCAGCACTGGGCAGGCTTGAAGGAAGGGCCGGCCGAGGAGCCGCCTGGGCCTTTCCTCCAGGTTTCCTGTTGGAGGAAGCAGCAGGCTTAGCCTTGGGGCCAAGCATGAGCCTTCTGGCCCTGCTGCTGGTGCTGCTGGACCGGTCGCCGTGAGGGGCGAAGGGCAAAAGGGCTTACGCTGTTGCTGGCGGCCTTTGTCCTTCTGGGCAGACGTGACAGAGTCCAAGGTGGCACTGGACTTCTCAATCCTCTGGAGGTGGCCCTCCACCCCAGGCCCGAACAAGTCGGTGCCCAGGAAGGGGACGTCTGCCAGCTTGTGCTGGGTATCTGTCGTGAAGGTAGAGATCCGCAGCCAGGCTCTGCAGCGCATGGCTACTGCAGCCGCTATTGACCAGGCACAGGAGTTTCCGATGTCCAGAGCAGTCTGGAGCTGTTGCTTGGCCACCACCCTTCCCTGATCCCGCACCTGCTTGACTGTCGTTTGAAGGTCAGCCGGGAGATAAGGAAGCACCTCATCCAGGAAGCCCAAAAGGGCGTGTGAAAAGTGTGCCATCAGTAGAGCCGAGCTAGCCTGTTGAAGGCCTAGGGAGGCGGCAGCATAAACTTTGCACCCAGAGTAGTCCAGCTTTGGACTCCTTGTCCGGGGCTTTCATGTCCCTGGTATTTTTTCCGAGCGCCAGAAAACACTCTCTGTTACCAGCCCTTCAGCCGAGGGGTGCTCCAAAAACGGAGAGGAACTGTCAGGACTGTGTACTTGCAGGCCATCCTGGTCAAGACACAGGACAGAAGGCAGGCCTGCACAACTTAAAGGCCGGACCAACAATGGCCTCAGCCACAGGAAAACTTCTGTGGGGGAATACCCTTGGTCCAAAATCTCCGTGAGGGGATATCTGGCCCACTTCTGCACAGGTTCCAGCTGCATCCCAGTAGACTCTAAGATGAGCCGAAGAATACCAAGGAACGAGGATGGGCTCTCATCCAGCGACAGACCCCCGGAGGATTTCAGGTTGAGGGGCCTGGAATACAGGGAGGAGTTGTCGGACTCTGAGGAGTCCGCAAACAGCTGCCGGGTGCCTGAGCCACCCTCCACTCACCGAGGCCGATCGGGGGTGAAGGTGACCGACAACCTGTGGGGCAAGCCCTGATCCAACCGAGAATCCTTGGCCGGGGCCGCAGTCTTCGGTTGTGGGGGCAGTGGTGGAGCAGCCGGTTCCAGCCGAGCAATCGATGACGGAGTCGGCTCCCCACCAAGGAGCCGAGGGCTAAAGGCTACCCGCCGCTCGGGCGACAGCCACTTAATTGCCGGGAAGGTGACGGAGTCAGCATATTGCTGGCCAATGAGAGCTGTTGCCACATCATATCCTCACAGCGCCGACACAACTTGGCGCCGAGCCTGTCCTCTGAAGAGGATTATGAGAAGAGCGGCAACACCGCTTCCGTGATGTCAGGACCGAGACTGCCAACGTCGGAGGGACTTACCTGACATGGAAGAGGACTGAGACCGTCGGGGTCGTATGGGTCGAAGAAGGGGCAGGGGAAACCCGCACATCCTCCAATTCAGGGCCCTTGACCGGGAACTCCGGCTTGGAAGGCCAAGGTAAGTCCTCGGTAGGCACCGTGGGAACCGGCGAAAGAGGGTTGTCGGCCTCTCCAGTCGACAGCATGTCTAACGGGTCGAGAAAATCTCGATCGATCGATGGGTGTCTCGGCCGCTGACCTGATGGGACATCAGAAAGCCAGCTGCCTTGGCCGCAACCTCGACCGAGGTCGATAGGGGACAGTTCGGGGAGCGAGATCTTTCCCACTTCCACGAACGTCAATGGTGGGACTTACCTTTCGGTTCCTTCTTCTTTGACCGAATACAGTGAGTCCCTGAGGGCCCCTCTCCCTTGGTGGAGAGGGACTGACAAAGCTCCTGAAAGGAAGCAGCATAGGAGGAGCCCAAGGAGAGCGGGATAAAGGCCGACGCCGAGGAAGATGAAGACGCGGCCTGGGACGCCTCCTCGTCGAGGTCAATTAACTGCTCCAGCTGCTCTGCGGAGCCCGCAGACGTAGACACCGCCCAACGGGCCTCCTTTGACTTCACTGGTGGGAACCATTTTTCAGGGTGCCCCAGTTGGAGTCGGCAGCAGTCTTCAAGAACCGGTTTAAAAGGACTTGCAAAGATCGCAGGCTCATGGATCATGGCCAAGCCCAAGGCAGTACATGCACGGGCGCGGCGGGTCCATCCGGAGATATCTTCACCCGCAAGGGCACCGACAGAAGCCAGGAGTAGATTTGGAATCCTTCACAGCTGCGAAGGAAGGAGAAAACAAGTTTCGTGAATTTCAAACGATTTTCAGTAAAACCGAAGGTTTAGGATCCAGGCCTAGAGACGAGAGAGCGCTTAAGGAGAGAACCTGAGCTTCCAAGCGTAAGGAAGATCTGGTGTTATCGGGTGGAGCGAAGGTTTTACCACCTGGGTGGGTGGGAGAAGCCAGCTTGAAGACTTTCTGGCACATCTTAAAGCGGCAAGGTATCTGCCAACAAGTGTGGATTGAACAACATATCACGTCCCTAGAAAGTCTGTTTCTTAGGCTTATTTTTCTGATGCTTCTGGGATGACATCACAGAATCTAGGGTGGCACTGGACTTCTCAATCCTGGTGAGATGTCCCCACACCCCAGGGCCAAAGAGGTCAGTGCCCAAGAAAGGGACATTGGCCAGCTTATGCTGGGTGTCCACCATTAAAGTGGACAGATACAGCAGGACCCTGCAACACATGGAGATGGACGCTGCCATGCTAGGGGTGCATGAGTCACCCAGGTCTATGGTCATCAGGAGCTGCTGTTTAACCAGCAATTAACCCTGGTCTCTAATGACAATCATCGCCATTTGTTGGTCAGCAGGCAGGTGAGGAAGGATTGCATCGAAGACCGCCATCAGGGAGTGACTGAATGGCCATCATCAAGGCATAACTATTCTGAAAGAAACCCAGGGATGTCGCAGTATACAGTTTTTTAACGGCGAGATCGATCTTGCGGTACTCCTCGTCCAGAGACTTGTCCACATCCCCCTGGTGTCCAGACTTGCAGAACACAAATTTGTGACCAACCTCTCCACAAAAGGGTGGTCTGAGAACCCAGACAGGGATCCCATAGGAACTGCATTCTTGCAGATCACACAGGTAGAGGGTACTGAGCAGGATGCTGCCAAAGCTCCAGGGCTGGTCCCAAAATGGCCTCAGCCACAGGGAAGACAACCCTGGAGATTTGTCCTGGTCCAAAATGTCATAAGGGGATACTTGGCCGTCTTGTGGACTGGCTCAAAAGAGACAGACATGCACTTTGAGATGAGTCAGAGAAGGCCCCGAAGGAGACTTCGTCGTCAGCTCCTCAACCAATCCTCAGTCAAGGAAGAGAGTCCCAGAGGAGGCCACGGATTTGTGATCAGAGTCATTCAAGGACTCCTCAAAAACGCCCCTCAACAGTTTTTCGCTACGGATCTTTTGGGTTACTTCTCTCCCGGGGTGATCATCACTGACAACTGGCCTAGACAGCCTGTGGCCAAGCAGGCCTCCTTGGTCGAAGCACCCATTGTTATCTGCGGTGGTGGTGGCTCCACTTGAAGAGGTGAAAAAGCAGGTGTGGGGTGCAACTGACATTAGCCAGGTGACCAGAGGTCCAGAGGGTTGAGCCCTACCCTGCCCCAAGATGGTCCACTGTTGCCAGAGGAGTGCCTCATAGCAATGTTGCGGTTTGCAAAGGAGATTCTCCTCACCTGAGGATGAGGAGGTTGAGAAGCATCGACTGTGACACCTCCTGGTCGAGCAAGATTGAGAGCAAGAATACCACTATTGAGATCTTGACCGCAACCTGACCAGTGACGAGTCAGTCAACGGCAAGGAGAGCCCCCCACTGACTATGGAAGACCACATATGCTGGTCCATGTTAAGCAGCATGGGCATGGATGGCTCAACCACTGGTGGAGGCTGCTCCTGCCAAGGACTAGACGGGGACACTGACAGGGCCACCTTCTCCTGGGTGAGGACCAGGAGCACCAATGTCGACGAGATCGACTCCTCAGCCTTGTCTGACAATGGGTCGACAGGCTCGAGAAATATCTCGGCGTCCTGCTTGACCAGAGTCTTAAGTCGACTGGCTCTATAGGGAACCAAAGAGCACTCAACTTGCCTCACCTGCCCCTTGGCCAAGGGGCACTTGAAAGCCGCCAAGCGGTAAGGCGACTGAGGGACCAGAGGACCACAATCTCCTGTCTCCATGATCAGCACCAACAGCACTTGTGTTTCTTACCACCACAATGGGCAGCATTTTCCACAGGGTCTGGAGGGACAAAGACATGTCTTAGAATCCTCCAGTGAATGACCCGCTGATGATGGCTCCAGATGGGAACAGCACTGAGACTAAGGGGGTGCCTGCTGCTGCCGTCACTTCTGCCTCAAGGACCGCAAGTTGCTGAGCTGACTTGGCCACAGCTGAGGCCTTCTTGCAGCCCTTAGGATAGTCCTTTGGATCCAGTTCCGAAGGCCAACTCAGTGAGAGCCAGAGCTTCATGTCCTCCAGGGACTCTGGAAGCATTCTGCTGCAAAGGTTGCACCTGATCACGTTGTGTTCCCCACTCAGGCAGTACACACATGTGTTGTGCTGGTCAGTAACCCAAATCCTGCCAGCACCGAATGCAGAATTTGAACCCTGGCTACTGTTGCTCCATTGTAGATCAATGAGGGAGTCGAGGAACCAAGGGAAGAAGGAATTAAATCAAAGAAACTTCAAAGACAAAGTTTGCCTAAAGCTTAACTAAACCTATGCATGAGCATGGAGGAGGTGACCTGTTCTTCTAGCAGAAAGAAAGATCCGACATCATGGGGCAGAGTCAGGAGATATCCGCCTGGTTGTGGGAGGAACTCTGCTTAGAGACATCCGCAGGCAGAAGTTAGTGTTGGAGACTTGATTAACAGCCTTCGCTAATCAAAGTAAAATGATTAGCAATTGGCCAAAGCCAATTAGCAATTACCAAAAATTTGTATTTTTGCTCAAAACCTTATAAAATGTTCTTATCTTGCTCTAGATTGATAAAATACACATTTACACAAGTTTCTGAGACTGATACATGTTTTATTTAGCCATTTCCAGAAATATAGCAATGTGCAGCAGCACACATACATTTTAAGAGCCGAGATAGGATGTCTACCAAAGCAGACCGTGAATTCAATTCGTAAGCGTGAGTCATGACAAATTAAACATAATGAACCCCTGCCCCAGCATAAATATTCTGGCACCTGGGACTGTGACTGACCACAGTTACCAACAAGGATTGGGTGAGATCTATTTTGCTACTCTTCTCCTCCAGGCATGTAGCTGGTAATTCTGGCCTGTTTTGGGGGAGGGACCTAGGGTGGTCCACCATCTTCAGTTGCCAAATCACCAGGAAGTCTTGGTTTAGCACTAAAGAATATGTCTACAGCCCTGTCTGGTGAATTCAGCTGGGGGGTCCTGCTTTTAATGTGAATCAGTGTTTCTACAGTATCCTCTGCTAGACTTGCTCTCCATTCAGTTTTACCTTGTTCATAGTTGAAAACACCTTTCTACAATTGCATTAGACACAGGAAATACTCTCAACATATTGATAAGCTTCAACAGATTAGGATAACAATTTTGGTAATCACATGCCAGCTTTGATCAGATAGCAGAGGCAGAAAGATTGATGAAATTGGTTTGAGCAAAAGTCAAACTCTTGACATTCTGCAAGTAGCAGACTACTGTCACAGTCAGGCTGCAAAAGTGCTGAAAAGTGGTCAGCTACTGCAGTAATGTCACTGTTACCATACAGCTCCAGTTCCTTTCTGTCTGCAGCTGGCCAAAGTCTGGTATCTAACACTTTTGCACGGTTATAGATATTACTTTCATCAGTCAAACCGAACCTTTGTTCACAACAGTTCTATGTTTGTAATGTATTTCTTAGTTTGCTGTTTAAAAGTTTTAACAACTTGGCCACTAAAATGTGTTAATTTCACACCCTTATATGTGACTTGAGCACATGCTCCTGAAAGAACGTCAGACACATTTTTTTAAGAGAATGTCAAGTTCACTGGCACCTATGGGACCACTCTGCTTAGCATGGTCAGGAGTGTTTCTCAAAGTTTCAACAAAGCTAAGTAGATCTGGTATTTCAACTACTTCTTTTTGAACTGCTAGTGAGAACCTGGCAAGTGACTGAAGCAACTGTTAAAATACAAAAGATGTGCCACCATTTATAATTTAGTCATAATTTGCAACACTCCCTTGGCCTTGGCCTGGTCATGAGTTGGGTCTACAGCCATAGATTCTAAATGGGCACAAATTACGGGGGAATGATTTGGTAACAGCATGGGTGGCAAGAAGTTTATGCTGTACCCAACGTGTGCCATGGGCCTTCTTGGGCTTTTCAACTGACATCTGCATGGCCTAGGCAAGGGACTGTAACTCTCTGAGTCTCTTAGGACTTTTCTGATAGAGATAAAACAGTCAGGTCAGAAAGTTTGAAACATCATTGAAATAGGTGTTATCCAAAGCGTCTTTTACGGCCAGTTCTAATCTGTGTGAGAAACAATGAACACCAACTAAGCACTGTATGTCTTCCCTTAAAAGAGCAGCAAGACCCCGTCTTACACCCATGTTGACAGATGCCCCATCAGCCCCAAACCCAAATATGTTTTTTGTATTAAGGCCAGACTCTGTAAAAATCTCTAAAAGGAGATTTTTCAATTCCTCATTTGCGCCATCTGATACAGCTTTCATTCGTAAAAAACTTGGTCTCCACTTGACCACTGATGGGATTTACATAAATTACGTCAACCAGTTCCTTTTCAATTACACCACTGTCAGTACTACTGTCCATAAGCACTGAAAAATAATTTGCATTTTTGACAGTTGCCAGCAGGTTTTCTTCTAGGTTCTTGCCAATACACATTGTGAGTTATTTCCCACGAACAGCATTAATGTATTTATTGCCCAAATGAACTCCATGGCGCTTCTCTTGTTCTGCTAACGCTTCAAACGTTTTAATAGGGATGTCCTCTTTGGCCATCATATACAGGATCTCCATCAGCCTGCCTGGAATGATTCTATGCTGTTCCTCTGCATTACTGAAAGCTCTCCCTGCAAATAAATTAAAATTGTTTTAGGTCTGGGTCCAAACCCTGCTACCCCCCTACCCCCACTATTTTCAACTTACCAATTGTGGTATGGCTATATATATCAAGTGGTGACCTTGTGCTACCA
Organism: Neoceratodus forsteri; assembly: GCA_016271365.2. Classification (NCBI taxonomy): domain Eukaryota; kingdom Metazoa; phylum Chordata; order Ceratodontiformes; family Ceratodontidae; genus Neoceratodus; species Neoceratodus forsteri. Next base: position 815,862,903 of record CM028135.1, read on the forward strand.
ACTTTCAAAAGTTTAACAGCTTTCTAAAGGCGCTGCCAGAAGATGTTTCCAGATGATGTCAACTTTTTAGCTGGGGGCCTGTAAACCTGCAATTAATGCCTCACTGAAGTTCCTCAACCCACGTAGCCCATCTCTGTACTCACAGCACAATTTGCAGCTAACACGCTCTGTAAAGTCTCCCTCACTTCTTATCTGTAGCCAGTTTTTTTCTGGATCATATTTTTGGCAACATCCTTCTGCAGTTGCTGATTTTACTCCAGCCATGTTGCAGACTGCAATTATTAAAAAGTTTGAAGTTAGCAAAACAAGGGTGCTGTCCTTGGGTGTGAACTAACACATTTCAGTGGCTTAGTATTAAAGAATAATGGGCAGCTCAGCAGATTTATTTCTGACCCCCCAGCTGCCCCCCCGGCTATGGCTGCCAAACCTAATGACATCAGTGATTGCAGCGCAGTTCTTTCCAGCATGACAAATCAAGCAACAGCAAGGACATCAAAACTTACTTAAATTTTCACAGTCTGTGGGCTGCCAATAACCTTAAGACATGACTGTCTCCAGACTGAAACACTCCAATAAAGCAAAGGCACAGTTCTCTTTTTCCCCAAATACACAGCAGGGCACATATCTTTGCAAATTAAGCAGGGGGCACAAGTGCATCAAGTTAAATTAAAATCTCTGCAAACTAAGTAGGGCATAACATTTTAAATGTCATTTCCCATATGGGCACACAGTATGTTGTAAGGGTCTTATGTCTTTCCCATGCTCTGCAAGAAAAGCACAAACACCTGTTGTTCAAAAATTGTCCTTCCCGAACTGGACACACTTTGTGGTTTTGAACTGTCCCCTCTGCAATTTGCTGCAGAGCAGTCCTTTCCCACTGGTCTGCTTGTTTTTAGTGTCTTAATTCCCATCTCTGCAAAGCAGGGCACATTAAACTTTTAAAATGTCTTTTCCAATCACTGCAAAGATTACTGGGCACAGCACTTGGTTATCGTTTCAGATCTCTGCAAGGCAGGGCACAGATTACTTTTAAATGTTGTTCCCATCTCTGCAAATGCAGGGCACAAGTTACTTTTAAATGTCTTTTCCAAACACTGCAAAAACTACAGGGCACAACACTTAGGCATCGGACGTCTCTTTTAGGCAGGGCACAGATTACTTTCAAGTGTCTTTCCCATCTGCAAACGCAGGGCTCAGTTACTTTTAAATGTCTTTTCCAATCACTGCAAAACCTATAGGGCACAACACAAGCACTGGACATCTCGTTTAGGCAGGGCACAGATTACTTTTAAATGTCTTTCCCATCTCTGCAAACGCAGGGCACAGTTACTTTTAAATGTATTCCAATCACTGCAAGAACTACAGGGCACAACACTTAGTTTTGTTTCAGATCTGCAAGGCAGGGCATAGATTAATTTTAAAATGTCTTTCTCATCTCTGCAAACGCAGGGCACAAGTTACTTTTTAAATATCTTTTCCAATTCACGGCAAAACTACAAGGCAAAACACTTGTTTATCATTTTATCTGCAAGGCAGAGCTCAGATTACTTTTAAATGTCTTTCCCATCACTGACTGTGCACGGCACAATGACTTGTTTGTGGTTTACTTATGTCTTTACAACCTCTGCAAAAGCAGGGCACATTTACTTTTAAATGACTTTCCCATTACTGCAACTTGCAGGGCACAGCAGTTAATGTCTCGATCTGCTTGCTCAGCTCAGCATCCCCTGATCATCTGCAGCAGCTCCCCCTGATCATCTGCAGCAGCTCCCCTCGATCATCTGCAGCAGCCCCCGATCATCTGCAGCAGCTCTACCTTCCCCAGTTGCAGGCCAGAATCCACGACATGCCCACCAGTGCCCAGCCGTCCCCCAGAGTCGTGCCACTGCCAGCTCATGCCCTCCTGTAGTTCACTCCTCCTCTCAGCTCCCTAACAATATAAAATGAAAAGTTTTTACTTTTTTGGGAGATTCCCGATCGTCAGGTCTGCTTTGTTGCTGAGCCACTTGCTCCAGCGCCAAATCTGCGCGATGCCTGCCCTGTCTGATCCAGGTCGGCTCCCCTCTCACTCAGCCTCCTCTGCTCCCTGGAACGATTTTTGTCTCCTAATCCTGGTTCTACTATTAAAGGCCTGGCAGTGGGTGCGGTGCCGGTATCATGGTCTGGGCCCAGGCAGAAGAGGCAGGCTGAATGACCATCCTTGGCAGGGATCTGTCTCCCGCAAGAGCACTTATTACGGTGCCCAGTCGGTGTGGATGACATATGTCGTAGAAATTCACGGAGTGAACAAAGAAATAACTGTTCCAGAGGCTGAGGAACCGTTAGACAGCCAAGAGCTGACTAGCGTGTTGCCGTGGCAAGAAAGAACTGGAGCACATGGGGACCGCCTAAGTCCTTTATACTGCGGACGTTGGGGCGGAGCCGACGCCAGGTAGGCGGTCGGTACTGAGAGAAAAAGAATGCAGATCTGCCGCCAGGTGGCGCCAGTCCTATATATGTGTTACCTGCTGCAAGAGCTTCCTCTCAAAGTAAGATCTTACCTTTTCCACTCCAGTTGGAAGTCCTGGACCTGCTTGCTGGAGTGACGGCTCCCAAGAGGACATTCTCACGCTTTCTCAGCATTCACTGGGTTGGGGAGCAGGGCAGCTGGCCAATCAGGAGAGACTGGGCATGGCACGGGGGAAGAGGAGGGGAAAAACAAACAAAACAAATTTAAAGCAACATGCGCCCAAAAGGGTATTTTTAAAGGACCCAGGGCCAGTTGGCAATGATTAGCAATGACTGCTAATCATTGCCACATTTGACTCGCATTTCCCGATTCTTGGGTCGCAAATTGCGATGCAAATCCACTTATTTATGCCTTGCATCCGCCCAATCAGACTGTTCTACTGGAACTGTCAGAGTGGGGATAGTGAATCATATCCATGCCCCTAGAACCCAATCATACTGGATCAGTAGACACCCAAGTGGATGGAAAATTATCTACTGCTAAAACATTTAGTCTGACATATAAAATCTTCAACGTATTAGTGCTGATCAGAGTACAAATCAGCCAATCATATCAAGGGCGAAGTCAAACCCATACTTTATTCACAATATAGGGACATACGTATTTTTATTGTAGATTACAAAGGCAGTAACCTACAAAAAGTACAGTTACATAAGAACTTACCGTAACAGTACATCATCAAGAGGCGCTCTTGCAGCAGGTAACACCATTAGGACTGAAGCCAGCAGGTGTCAGGACCCCACAGAAAACTTCTACTTAGCAGTATACAGCAGGGAACCGCCCCCTGACATTGGCCTGCCTTCAGCATCTGCTCACGGTATAAAAGGGACGGTCCCCCAGCCCACCTCAGTTCTCCCGCTGGAGACCCCAGCGTATAGAAACTGAGAACCGAGAAGGTTCCTCTACACTGAAGAAAAAGAAAGGTAATAGAGATGAGAAGCAGTCACCAGGGGATGGAGGGAGGGAAAGCAGCATCTGCTGCAAGAGCTCCTCTCGAAGATCTACTGCTATGTTAAGTTCTTACATAACTGTACTATTTCACTCTAAGCGGGGGCTCTTACAGCAGGTAACACCATTAGGACTGAGTCCCAAGCAGTGAAAGCAGTCAGCTGGGAGGAGGCAGAAGTCAGTATAAGGCTCTCAAGACTCAAGAGAGCAGGCCCTGCAGGACTACCAGTCCAAAACCTGCCCTACACCTAGATGCAATGTCCAGACTGCAATGTCGGATTAAAGAATGGACACAACTCCAAGTGGCTTACTGCACAAATATCAGCAATGGACACATTTCTGAAGGAGACAAATGAAGCAGCTACAACCCTCGGAGAACGCCTTTAACCAGGCCCGTAAAGGCTTGTCAAATTTGCAGTCACAATAAACAATGCAATTAACTAACCATTTGGACAAACACTGTTTAGAAACAGAAGCCCCTTCCTCTCTTGAGGCGAATGAAACAACTGGTCAGTTTTTCTGATGGCTCGGGTGCAATTCAGATAATAGCAAAGCACCCTGTGGACATCCAGAATTTATTAGTAAGGCCTCCCTTGGGTTACAATACTCTGGATAATACATGGGCAGGTGGATGTCTTGATTCAGAGTAAACTCAGACACCACCTTAGGAGGAAACTTAGGATTGGTCCTCAAGAACACCCTGCCCTTGTGGAAAACTAAATAAGGCTCTTTACACATCAGAGCCTGAAGCTCGGAAATCCATCGAGCAGAAGTAATAGCAACTAAAAATAACTCCACGACAGAAAACGAGCTCGCAGGTTGCGGCAGGCTCAAAGGAGGCAAACTAAGCTTCTAAATTGAACAAAGATCCCAGGGAGGAAAGGTCTCTGATGGGAGGTTTCAGATGCAGTATGCCCTACAAGAAAGTGAGATCCAACTGGGCAAGAGTCTTGCCATCTATAGGTGCATGGTATGCAGAGATGGTGGATAAGTGCACTTTAATGGATGATTAACTCAGGCCTGAGTCCAACAGGAAAGGAGGTACTCTAGAACAAGATTCTCCGGACAGGTAAAAGGATCCAGCTGACGAGCAGTGGCCCATATGTGGAACGCTTCACTTCATAGCATAAGTGGATCAAGTGAAGGGTTTCTGGCTTCCACTAGGATATCTGCCATCCAGACAGAAACCCCAAATCTGGCAACTGCTAAGTCTGCAGGAGCCATGCATGAAGGTGCAGTGACTTGAGGTCCGGATGGACCAGGGCGCCCGCTCCTGGGAGAATGGATCAGAGCACAGAGGGCAGGGGAACTAGAGGCTCCACTGCTGGTTGCTGGAGGTGGGAAACCAAATCTGGCATGGTCAGATGGGCTATCAGAATCATCTCTGCCCCTTCGGACTGCAACATGAGCAGAACTCTCTGCAGCAATGGAAAGGGAGGGAAGAAATAAAAGAAACCTCCCTGTCTAAGAGAGGGACAATGTGTCTCGTCAGAAAACACCGGGCCCTGGATCTAGTGAGCAGAAACTGGGAAGTTTTACATTGGATGGGGATGCGAAGAGATCCAGTTCAGGGCGGCCCGGCCTGTCGAAGAGATCTTCAACCACTGACAGAAGTTGTTCCCATTCATGGGCCTTGGACAGGGAATGGCTTAAACTGTCACCCAAGGTGTTTTGAACACCTGGAACATGCACAGCAGTCAGGTCCAGGTGATGCTCTATGACCCAATACCAAACTCTCATTGCTTCCCTGCACAGAGGGTAAGAATGCGTTCCCCCTGCTTGTTTATGTAAAGACCGGACATATTGTCAGTCTAGATCAAAAGAGGTCCCGGAGTAGGGTCATCTGGAAGGCTTGCAGATCATACAGAATCGCCTGATCTCCAAAACACTGATGTAAAGATGTTGCTCCAATGGGGACCAGGTCCCCAGAGTCAGACGGTCTGCCAGATGGGCACCCCAGCCCTGACCCGGCGTCCGTGGTCAGAATCTGTCAAGGTGACTCAACCGAAGTGGACCCCTGGGAGAGATTGAGGGTTCAGCCACCACATCATAGTCTGACGACAGAGCTGGATACCAACACTGGAAGATCCAAATCATCTGTGCGCTGATCCCATTGAACTGAAGGTTTCACTGGGCTACCCTCATGTGCAGGGAGCCAGAGGAACTGTTGTAATGGCCACCGCCATGTGTCCCAGTAGTCTTAGAAAAGTTCTGGTTGGAACCTGGCGAGATGAGGAGACCAGATGAACCTGTCTGGGGGTACAAAAGCCTTTCCTTGGGCGGTGATCAAGACTGCCCCAATGTACTGAAGTCTTTGACTTGGCCAAGGAGTGAATTTGGGGAGGTTGAGAGTTATCCCTAGATCCCGAAGAAAAAAATTACTCACCTGTAGTAATCTTGTTTCTTCCAAAGGGATCCAGTAATATTATTATTCTTGCAGTGCTCCCTTAAGCCAGCACTGCCCCAGAGAGAACAGAATGCTATGCTAATCATGGAATGTTTAGCTCTGGCATCTATTTTCAAACTGCCCAGTTTCAACTGCCTACATTCTACCTCAGATTTCTTAGAAGTCTGCAAAGAGACCATAACAACATGTGAATCACTATTTAAATAATTATAGAAAAATAATGCCCAACTGGGCAAACAACAACATTAACCAAAGGACTAGTATAAACAAATGTTCCATTTTTTTTCCTGAAGTTAGATATGCCTTTAGAAAAGAACATAGAAGTTGAGACATTTCTAGAAGGTGCCAGCAGGTGGCATGCCACTCCAACTATACATCTTATCAGCTGTGGAGAGGATTTTTCTTGTTACCGATTCTGAAAGGGGAGGCAAGGTCGAGGAGTAATAATATTAATGGATCCTTCAGGAAGAAACAAGATTTCTACAGGCGAGTCATTTTTTTCTTCTAACCCCAGGGATCCACTAATATTATTACTCTTGCAGACTATGCACCAGTACCTCAAGGAGGTGGGCCAGATTCTATTTAGGAAAAAGACTCTGCAAGACTGCTGTGCCAAATCTGGCATCACTCCTGGACTGGGTGTTCAGGCTATAATGCTTAGTGAAGGTGTGGACTGACCTCCAGGTAGCTGCTTTACAGATTTCCATTAGAGGCACCTCTCGGGCAGCTGCAATAGTGGCAGCTGTGCCCCTTGTAGAGTGGGCCCTAAGACCAGAGGGATGAACCTTGCCTGCCTTTGAGTAGCAAAACTGAATACACTGGACTTTCCATGAGAGATAATCCACTTTGAAGCAGAAGTACCTTTACCTACTTCCCCATAAGTGAAGAACAGTTGTTGTCTGTCCTGCCTATGATCTTGGTAGAAGTCATGTAATAACTCAGTGCTATTTTTACATCTAAGCTGTGCAATTCACGTCACCTGAGCTACAGTGTTCAGTAAAAGAAAACTGGCAATGTTACAGACTGGTTCAAATGGAAGTCAGAAACCACCTTGAGAGCAACTTCTATTAGTTATCAACACTACCGTGTCTCTGTGAAAGAAACATAGTCCTTTTCTACACAGAGGGCCTGAAGCTTGCTTATCCTTCTGGCAGAAGTGATTACTACCAGAAAAACTACCTTCCTGGTAAGAAATGTAAGCTCTGGAGATGCCATAGGCTCAAAGGGCGGAAGCATAATCTGAGCAATGCAAATATTAAGGTCTCATGCTGGCACTGGTTCCCTGTGAGGGGGGGACATATAGAGAGCCCTTTAAAGAATCTTTTGAATATAGGTTTTGATGCCAAGGAGGTGTCCTTTCTAGCTGAAAGGTATGCTGAAACTGAAGCCTTCAGAATTGAGTGCTGCAACCCCAAGGTGCAGGTGAGACAAATAATCAAGAAGGGTTGGGATCCCGCCTGGGCTGGACTATACCCTTGTCACTTCACCAAATGGAAAATCTTTTCCATTTTGAGGCATAGGTTTTCTTGGTGGAAGGCTTCCTGTAACTCTTAAGAACTTCTAAAACTGCTTCAGAGAATTGGCAATCTGCATATTCTAAGCCCTCAAGAGCCAGGCCTTGAGCTTGAGAGACCTGAGATTGGGGTACATTACCCTCTTCTGAAAGGAAGTCAGTACACTGTACCTCTGAGGGAGGTGAATCGGTTTGCTCACAGACATTGAGAGTAGCAAGGAGTACCAAGGCTGTCTTGCCCAATCCGGAGCTAGCAGAATCATTGAAGCTGTTTGTGACCTGAGCTTGATGAGCACCCTAAGTATCAGAGGAAAAGGGGGAAAGGCATAGAGGTACCTGCCTGTCCAATCCAGAATTTGGGCATCCATTGGAACTGTCCCCTTCACTGGGGCCCTGCAGCAATAAAGAGGTAAGTGGTGATTTTGGTGGGAAGCAAAAAGGTATATTTCTGGGGTCCCCCACCTCCTGAATAAAGCATTCACCACTTGCTTGTTCAATGCCCATTCGTGATGGGCCTGGTTTATCCTGCTCAAGGCATCTGCCAAGGTATTTTCCTTGCCTGGCAGATGAATCGACTGCATAGAGGCATTTAGAGAGTAAGCAACGCTCCATATCTTCATTGCCTCTGTAGACACAGAGGGGTGGACCTTGTCCCTCCTTGTTTGTTGATGTAATACATTGTTGTGGTATTGTCTGTTCTGACTTGTACCACCTTTCCCTGTATGAGATGAGAGAAACCCTGAAGGGCCAGATAAACAGCTCTAACTCCAGCAGGTTTATGTGCAGGAGTGAGTCTGCACTCTTCCCAAGTACCGTGGATGGTGTGATCCCTATGTGAGCACCCCAACCACGCAGGGAAGCATCGGTTGTGAGAACCAGGAGGAGGTTCCTGCAGAAATGGAACTCCTTCCCTTAAATTTTCCGGTTCCATACACCATTGGAGGGCCTGTAGTAATGTTTGTGACTGGTACTGGCTTTGAGAGGGAGTCCCCACCTTGGCACCAGTGTACTCTGAGGTGGAACTGAATACCTCTATCTGAAACCTGGCACCTATGACTGTGCTTGTTGCTGCAGCCATGTGCCCTAACAGTTGAAGAAACTGTTTTGCTGGCTTTGGCCTGCCCAGGGCAAATGAGCCTGCCAGAAGCTGAATGCTTTCTGCCCTCTCCTGAGGAAGAAAAGCTCATCCCACTACTATATTCAGTTCTGCACCTATGAACTGCAGAACCTGCACAGGGGTCAGGACTGACTTTTTGGTATTGAGAAGGAACCTAAAGACAGCAGCATATCCTGGGTTACCTGAAGGTGGTCTGACACCTGTTGGTGGGATTTCCCTATGATTAGCAAATCATCCAGATTAGGAAAAATTGTGACACCCAGTCTTCTGAGGTGTGCCACTACTACTGCTATGCACTTGGTAAAGACCCTTGGTGCAGAGGTAAGGCTGAAAGGAAATGTTGAGAACTGGTAGTGGCCTGAGGGAAGTCTGAATCTGAGCTACGTTATGTGTGACTTCCTTATGGGAATATGGAAATATGCATCCTTTAGATCCAAGAAGGCTAGCCAGTCTCCTTTTTGCAGAGTTGGCAAAATCATGGCCACTGTGACCATTTTGAACCTGGGCTTTACCAGGTACCTGTTTAGCAGTCTGACGTCTAGTATAGGCTGCCACTCTCCATTCTTTTTTGTTGTTAGGAAATATCTGGAACAGAACCCTTGCCCTCTTTGGTTGTGGGGGACAGGCTCCACTGCTTTTGCCAGCAGTAGGTCATGTACTTCCTGCGCTAGTAGTTTTCTTTCTGAGAAGGGAGCTGGTACAAAATGTTTTAACCTTGGAGGATGAAGGGACTTGAAGCAAAGGGAGAGACCCTGACTCACTATTTCCAGGACGCACTTGTCTGTGGTTATTTTTAACCATTCCTGGAAACAGTGGTTGAATCTGCACCCTACAGGATGTGGAGAGGCAGCCTGAAGGGAAAAGTCAGGGGTTCTGTTTTGCTTGCTGCTGAGGCTCAGCAGATTGGGATCCTCTCCGAGAACCCCTTCTGCCGCTAGCTTTGTAAAATCCAGTCTGCTGTGGTTGGTACTGCTGCTGGGAAACAGCCTGAACCTGACAGAAAGGCCTCCTAAAAGAGGACCTGCCCCTGCCTCCCCTAGAATAAGACAAAGCTGAAGTAGAGGGCCTGTCTCTGGTCGAGTTGCTCCTAAAAGTAGCTTTATATTTGTCTATTTTTTTCATATATGCCTCAGTCTGGGCACCAAAAAGAGAGTGGCCTTCAACAGAAAAGTCCACTGCCTTAGTTTGGGTGTCCTGGGTGAGGCTGGTAGCCCTCAGCCAGGCAAATCTTCTTAGAGCAATGGTACCAGCCATCCACCTTGCAGCTGTACCACTGGTGTCAGCTGCCATCTGAAATTGGTATTTGGAAGCCTCCAAGCCCAATTTTGCTGTGTCTAGCAGCTCTGACACTGTTACAGAGAGGTTAGCCTCAGCACTGTCCATTACTGATTGCCAGAGAGCTTTCTGATAAAGAGCTGCATAGGTCTGGTAGCTGGCTTGATGAATTGCCAGGGATGCTGAAAGGTACCTCTTTTTTGCCATGATGTCCACCTTTCTGAATCCTTCTCGGGGTGAGAGGATAAGGAGTTTTGGCTTTCACAGACAGCCTGCTGTATAATACCCTGGTGGTCTGGGTAACACAAAAGAAACTCGCACCAGATCTTTCTAACTGATACTTCTTGTCACACTTTTTGTCTGTGGGTGTGACTTCAATGGGAGCCTTTAGGATTTCTAAAACATCCTTCTTAAAGAATTTGTAGATAGGCAGAAGGAGCCTTTTTGAGGGTGTCAGCACCATAAGCTCTATGTATTGTGCCTCCTCTTCATCCTAGATCTCTTCAGCTGTTTGTACATCCAGGGTCTCCACCATTTTCTTAACAAAAGAAAACTGGGAAGAGAAATCCTCTGAGGGTCTGAGAGGGGGCCAAAATCCTGTTCTGGTGACACCTCAGGTTCAATTCCCTCTTCACCTTGGTCATCCTCCTCATATGCCACTGCAGCAGTAGGCAAAGAGGGGTAACAACAGTTGCTTTTTAAGCAGTAGTAATCACAGGCTGCTGAGGAGTAATACACCCTGCAGCACCTGGAGTAAGGTGAAAGCCTGTGTCAACTCAGCAGGAGAAGGAGCATTAATAGACACCTGAGGGACCCCTTGAGGCGTTTCAGCCGGGGTGTCAGTGTGTTTGGTTTTCTTTAATCTTTTGGCAGGCACCGGGGTTAGTCAGCTAGTTGATTGCCTCTCTTGCCAGAGCCCTCACCTGTATTGGGAGTGGATTTAGAGGCTCTGGAAGGCACTGCCACAGTATTAGAGGAGGTGGACTGGTTAGAGCCAATTAACCCCTGCTGCAGTTTTCTTTTAAGCCTCTTCCTGCGTTTTTCCACTGTCTTAACAGGGAAAGACTTACAAATATCACAGTCTTCATTGAAGTGCTGTTGCCCAAGGCAGATCAAGCAAAGATCATGTTTGTCTACCTTGGCTAACATCTCTGCACACTTCAAGCAATTCTTGAACCCAGTGGTCCTGTTTCCTTTTAGGCTTGTCTGACATTATAGAAAACAGGAACCAGTAACTGACCACAAAATAGACTAAATTTAGATATTTGCGGTCGGTTTCAATAGAACAGTGGTCGGTTCAGGAACCGATAAAGTGAAAACAACTATTGGTTCCAATCAGATCCAGAACCGAGAAACCGTTGATGAAAATCGATAAACCTCAGTTCAAAAGCAGTTAAAATTAAATAAAATTAAAAATCAAAGTAACCAGAACCCTCTAAAAAGGTTCCGATTAAATAAAAAAAGGTTGGTTGTCCCTCGGTTCAAAGGAACCACGAGGAACCGATAAACAAGTTTAAACTTAAAACTAATGAGGTATAAAACACTAAAGAACAGTGACACTAGGCAGTAATGAAAAATAAAACAAAAATACGTTTTTTTGCTCTGTGCACTACAGGAATCTGTCTTGATTGAGAGATCTCCAGGGCTTCTGAACTTTGCAGCACAGAGAAGAAATCTGAGGTAGAATGTAGGCAGTTGACACTGAGCAGTTTGAAAATAGATGCACAAGCTAAACATTCCATGATTAGCATAGCATTCTATTCTCCCTGGGGCAGTGCTGGCTTAAGGGAGCACTGGAAGAGTAATAATATTACTGGATTCCTGGGGTTAGAAATAGAGTGAAAGTGGCCTCCACGGTTCTCAACTGCGCCTTGGTGGGAGCTGCCAGAAGCCAGTCATCTAGGTAGGAAGACATACTGGCCCTCCTTCTTAAGGCCCCTGCCAGTACTGCGAGGTGTTTTGTAAAGACTCGTGGAGGCTGAGGACAGGCCAACAGAAGAGCCCAAAACTGGTAGTGGTTTCCTGGAAGTGGAGGCAAAGGAACCTCCTGTCAGGAGGAACACCAAATGTGAAGGTAAGCATCCTGCATGTCCAGAGAACAAGGCCAACTCCTGATGAAGTAATGGGAGAAGGCTGTAAGAGTGACCATCCTGAACCGTTTGAGGTGGCTAAGATCCAGGATGGGATGCAAGTCTACTGTTCTTTGGATTAGGAAGAAATGTGAGTAGAATCCTTCCCTCACTGTGCTAGTGCGACAGGTTCTATGGCCTGTTTTCTCAGGAGCACTTGGATCTCTTCTCGGATAACAGCAATATGGCCCTGAGGATAATGGAAGAGGACTGGAGGGTTATCCGGAGGAATCTCTATAAATTCTAAAGTGTGCCCCTGTTCCATTAACTGCAGAACCCACTGATCTAAGGTTATTCTACACCAACCCTCTCTCCCCCAGAGATTTGGCTGAGGGGGGTCAGGTAAGAAGTCAGGCAGAGGGGCCGGGGACAGGCAATGAGGCCTGGGAGGTTCTGGGAGCTCTGGGAGCAGAACCTCCTGTGGCTTGGAAAGTAGCCTTTCTCTTAAAGGCACTTCCAGGTTGTTGTCCTCTGGATTGCTGCTTGGAAGTGTGATGAAAGGACTGCCACTGGGAAGATTTAGGCTGAGATTGGTACAATGTTTAAACTGAATGTAAAGCTTTGCTCAACTCTTGGAGGCAAATGACTATATTTTGAGAATCCTCACCAAACAAAACGGGCCTCTGAAAGGGGCATCCAAAATCTTAGACTGGACGTCCAGAGCAAAACCGGAGACTCTAAGCCAGGAGTAACGACAAGGCCAAACTCCCGAAGCTGCAGCTCTGCCTGCGGAGTCTGCCAAGTCATAAGAGGCTCGGAGAATGTGAGTCCCCACATTCAAACCCAAATTCAGAAGGTGCAACAGTTCAGCCTTTCCAGGGAGATCACGCAGAATCTGTGACACCTCAAAAGCTTTCTCCCACAGGACATTCTGATATTGAACCATGTGGGCTAGGAAGTTTAGGGAATAGATAGTGCAAGTGGCCAAGGAACAGACCTTCTTCCCAAAATGCTCAATCTGCCTGAAGTCCTTATCGGGAGGCTGAGTGCAAAGGTACCGGTGTCGCTTACAGTGGTCATAGGCTGCATTAATAATGATTGAATCAGCCTCTGGGTGCTCCCCATAAAAGGGTTCATCCCTCAGGGCATTATACAGGCAATCTGTCTTTTTAGAAATCGCCAGTGTAGTGAATGGGTGTTTCCAAGCAGCTCTGTTAAAATCCTTAAAGGAGAGGAAAGCGACTAGCCGACGTTAGTCAAGATCCACTTCTTCCGTGTCCCAACCCATGACGGCCTGGATGTGCCTCATCGCATCCATGAAAGTTGGGTCATCAGGAGGAGACCGCTGGGTGTCCTTGGGCTCCTCTGGTTCCGATGGCAGGTCAGAGTCCTCGGAATCATCGTAAGAGGATGATAAGGAATAGCTCCCCAACTCACCCGAGTCTGGAGAGAGAGAGAGGGTGGGCGACGAGGCCTTCGTGGATGGATCCTTGGATGACTGGAGCCTGCCCCGTCTGGTTGTGGAGTAGGCTCCTTAGGGGTGGCATTGGGGCCTTCCTAGGGAGAACTTGCTCCTCTGTTGGGTTGGGAGGAGGATCCTGAGGTGTCTGGGTTGAGGGGTCCCTCAGGGCCTCCTTATCTTTGAAGTATGCCCATCAGGCTGCAAAAAGGGCACTGGGGTCCATGAGTGGGTTCTGAGGCATAACTGGGGGAGCCGGCATCTGCGAAGTAGGCTGAGAAAGCCCCAGCATCGGTTCCTTGGGTTGCTGTAACTCCAGCGTCGGTCCTTCTGGCGTCAGGTTAACTGGCCTCGGTCCCTGGGGCAGTGAACCATCTGGCATCGGTCTGATTGAAGTGAAGAGACCAGGCGTTGGACCCTCTGGCGTCGGCTCTATGATGCCAAGGCAAGCCGGTGACTGTGGAAGGTTAGGAGATGACGGCTGAGACGTCATCAGGGTTGACATCAGAGTAGCTGGCATTGACCGGCCAGAGATGGGCTAACGTCGGTCTGGAGATGCAGCCAGTGCCAGCCTAGAAGGGGAAGCCTGTTCCGGGAGCTAGCTCCCCGGGGCAGAGGTGTCCTCTAGCGGGAGGTGGCTGCATGCCCCTGGCGCCGCTTAGAGGCATCAGTCCCTGTCATCAGAACTGACTTAGCTGACGCCCAGTCCAGGAGGGCGACAGACAAAGACCCGCTGCCCACGGAAGACCCAGTCGAGCCACCTGGCTGAGGACCCGCCTGCTGAATGGGCCTGAGCTTCAGGGCCTGACAGGCTGAGGATGAGGACCCAATCCCCAAAGAAGTACCACCTGACACAGTGAGGCGAGCAGGTGGTTTGACCACTGGGCGCCCGGAGGGCGGGAGAGAGGACTGCCCAAGTGGAAGGGGCCAACCTCCCGTGGGAGGAAGACCCATGTTCAGTACCCGACTTGCATGGAGACCTCGAGTGGGAAGCTGACTGAGGTTTGTCCCTGTGCTTCTCCTGGTGTTTTCGCTTTCCCAAAGATGACTTCTCCTTGGCTGATGAAGTGGAAGCCCCGGAGGTCAGGGAACAGGAGGTATTTTTGTGAAGCTCCTTCTCCATCGCTGTAAGTTTTGCTGCAGCAGAAAGACTTCCAGGTCTTCTAGCGGTGAAGCCAGGTTCACTTGTTAAAATCCTGGCAGTGCTGGCAGGCCCCAGTGTCGTGGTCCAGGCCTAGGCAAAGCAGACACGATGAATGGCCAACCTTGTAAGGAAGCTGCTTTCCACCACCACACTTCGTTCACCGCCGCTCCACTGAGGAAGAAGGAGATGAAGACATGCACAAAATACTGCAATTTCTGGAAGAAAATTAGAAAATAATAAAGCGCGGGTAATGCAAAGAAAACAGCGGTTGACTAAAGCGGAAGGCATCATGAAGGTTTGACTAGCGCAGGTCGACAGCAGGAAAAGAACTGAGGTTGGGCCGGGGGACCACCCCTTTTATACCACAGGCAGATGTTGGGGGTGGACTGACGTCAGGGGGTGGTCCCCCACTGCATACTGCTAGACGTTTTCCATGGGGTCCTGGCGCCTGCCGGCTTCAATCCTAATGGTGTTACCTGCTGCAAGAGCCCTCTCGAAGTCAGAATTGAATGGTGTAGTGCATTAACACATGATAAGTTGAATAACAAGGCATGCAGCTTTATATATTGGTAAATTACCTGGCATCAGATGCAAAGAAATATTCCACTCCTTTCTCTTCACTAACAGCATACAATGAAGTACAGCTATCCACACGGGGCAAAATGCAGCTTCCCATTTTTCCTTTACCTATTCAAAGCCAATTAATATGTTGGTTTTCAACTGTATATGAGATCTCGCCAGCCAAAATTCAGTCTAGCAGCCTACACTAATTATGTTTTGTAATCTTAAGTGAGAGAGCATACAATTAAAACTCACTACACTAGAAGGATCTAGTTTCCAAATGTCTTTGCGGCTTGCCACATTGTGACCAACTCCACTGTGTTTATTAAACTGGACTTATATTTATTTATTTGTTTTTGTTAAATGGGTAAGCACACTACACAGCCAAGTGCCTATTTTCAGGTGCGACCTGGGAGATTACAAGGTACGTTCATGAGCATCAGACAAAACAAGTAATGTTACATTTAAGTGCATCAAGCAACAAGGTCAATACAAGAAACAATAGGGGTTTACAAAGCAGGCAGCAGGTAGAATAACAGTATGGTACTCTCATGATAGACATTGATCGTCATGCCGGGCAGCAACGCTGTTAAGCTTGCAGGTAGACAGAGGAAAAACACACTGGGATAGAGGAGGCACAGAGCAAAATACGGAAATAGAGCAGTAACTATGCACACACTGATTGACCAGTTTGGTCTAAGTGGACTACTCCTACTAGTAAACTGCGAACTCAGTAGTGGATAAGGTGCAGAGGTCCACTGCCTTTGACAGATAAGTTATGTAGCAACTCAGCCAGTCGGAGCGGCCTAGGTCGAGGAGGTTCGTCTAGAGCAGAGGCAGGTGGAGGCCGATTTGAAAGCCCAGAGAGGTTTTAAAGCCGTGGTGGAAGGGGAGGGCGTGCTTGATGGAAGGAGTTCCACAACCTGGGTGCATATACAGCAAAGCGCGGTTGCCCATTAGGGTGCAGGTCTTGGGAATCAGGAGGGCATGAGAGTCGCTGGATCTCAGATGGTAGGAGTGGGTAGCGAATGAGGGATTCAGCAAGGACTAAGGGGTGGCAGATCTGACAACACTGTATATAAAGTTGCCCATGACATAGGAGGCGGTGCATTTCCAGTGGGAGCCACTCAAATCGGGAGCAGAGCTCACAGCGGTGGGTGAGTGGGGAGCTGACAGCGCAAAGCGACATACGCTGTTGTACGCCGTGTCCCATTTTGCGAGACTAGTTTTGACAACGTGGGCGAAGTGACAAGTCCATAGCAGAGTGTGGGTAGAAGGACTCCCCTGGCTAGGGCCAGCCAGGCAGCTGGGGTGAGGCAGTTCTTCACTCTGTATGCAAGGCCCAACTTGCAGTTTGAGGCCTTACATGTATTGTGTATGTGCAGATTTAGATCCAGTTGTGGGTTAAGTGTCACCCCAGGTATTTGACAGCATCTACAATTTGTAGTGGGGACCCATCGGCACCTGAGATCTTTAGCGAGTCCGGGACAGCTTTTGTCTTGGCTGTCGAACCAAAGAGCATTGCCTGCGTCTTCTGCAGGTTAATCGCAAGCTTGTGGTCCTTTAGACAGGTTTGGATTTGGTCAAAGATGGAGTTTAGCTTGGCATTGATGGAAGATATGTCCCGGGAGCTGGTCATGATGACTAGGTCATCTGTGTACAGAGCTGAGCACCCATGTCCCAGGGCCAAGGGTAGCTCATTTACAAAGAGGTAGAACAGGAGATGCCCCATGACAGAGCCCTGTAGGACCCCACAGTTAACCTGAGCAGGCTCAGACAGGGCCATGTTGAACTTGGTGTACTGCTGCCTGCGAGGTAATTATTGACCCAGGCAAGGGCAGGGGGGTAGAAGCCAAGGGACAGGAGAGAGGAGCACAGTAGTGCATGGTCAACCTGGTCGAAGGCTTTCGAGAGATCCACGAAGATGGCCCCGGTCAGTCTGCCTTGGTCAGCAACAAACCTGATCACAGAGGTAATAACTGCTAGGGCAGTGGAGGCACTGTGCCCTTTTCTGAACCTGTGCTATGCAGGAGAAGGTAGGTTGTGGGTCTGTAGGTAGTGGGTGAGCTGTGAGGCGACTACCTTTTCAAGAAGTTTGCTGATCGCTGACAGGATCGCTATCGGGCGGTAGTTCCTTGGGTCTTTAGGGTCACCTTGTTTGGGGACAGGGATGACTTTGGCCATCTTCCAGATGTCCGGGATTATGCCAGAGGTTAGTGATGCATTGAACACATGAGCAATGGGTTGGCCTAGAAAAGATGCCCCTAGCCTGAGTAGTTTGGGCTCAAGGCAGTCATGCCCAGCACCAGTATGGGGGGAGAAGCCAGCAAGGAACTTCTGGGTCTCCTTGACAGAGACGACCCTGAGATAAAAGGACGGGTGGGGGCTTTTCCCACTGGGTGGAGGAGCCCAATCCTTGGGATCAAGTGGCTGGTTGGGAAGAGCTGGCAGGTTAGTGAACAGGGAGTTAAAGGCACTGGCAATTGTGAGGGAGTTGTTGCAGTTAACCCCGCCAATGTGCATATCAGTAACCTAAGCTCTGGCAGACCCTCCAACCACGTTCTTAATGTTCTGCCAGAAACTCCTCGGGTTTCTGGTTGTGGAGAGTAAGGCAGATTGGCTGAACTCACTTTTTGCAGAGCAGATGGCTCTTTTGCACGAGTTCCTCAGCTGCCTGTACTCAAAGAGGTCTGTACTGGAGAGGGAGTTCTTGTATCTCGCCCAGCATTTATCCCTCCATGGAGCCATTTTGTGACAGTGCCTCACCCTTCTTTTTGTGAAAGGAGCATGTTTGTTTTGAAGTGGGGTGATGACAGTCAGGAAGTTGTCAAGGGCCCTTGAGCGGTCATTTGTAGCAGTGACCTGAGACCAGTCAGCATGACGCAGGTCCGCAAGGTAGTCACCAACGTTGAGTTTGGACTAGTCCCTCATTTGGATCACCTTGCAGGGGATTTGGGGAGGGAAGATGCCCCATATACAGTAGGTGGGAGAGTGATCCGATATAGCATCAGGGAGAATACCACTGGAGACAATTTTCTCCGGTCTGTTGCTCAGCACCCAGTCAGTGAGGGAACCCTTGTCTCCACGTGAGGAGAGCCTTGTGGGTTCAGAGATGAGTTGGCTGTGGGCGAGACCTGCCAACAGGGGCTCGTGTTGCTGGAACGTTCGGCCTACCAGTTGAGGTTGAAGTCACCTAGGATTAGTAGCTCATTGAGCCAACCATTGGGCTGAGGCAGTTGAGGAGGGAGGAGAGCCCTGGCACTCCACCCTTAGGGGGGGTTGTAAGCACAGATCAGATGTACCTTTTTGGTGTTACCTAACAAGAGGAGGGCGCGCAGGAACTCATAAGAATGGGATGGGGGTGGCGTAAGTCCCATGACGGATACATTTAAGTGCGTCTTATAGTACAGGAGTACCCCACCCCCTCTCTTGCTCCCTGTCCTGTCTTGCCTAATAAGGTTATAGCCCGGTAGGGCACATACCGAGTCTGGAGTATGTGGCTTCAGCCAGGTCTCCGTGACCCCCATAATGTCAGGGTTACAACTCGCCACCCATGCTGTTAGCTCAGCAAGGTTGGGTAGCAGGCTGCGTATGTTTAGGTGCACCAATCTCAAGCCTTTGGCAGATATCCAGGCTGTGGGAGGTTTCAGAGAGGGACTGGCAGTCAGCTGACCGCGATCTTGGGCTGGGGCCCCAGCCAGACCATGAAACAGGACAGCCATTTCAGGCGGCATCCTGTCAGACCTCGGGTGGGGGTGGGGTAGAGGCCAAGGCAAGAAGTCCTGTGGGACTTGCAAGGTGCAGGGGTGATGAGGTAAGCGCCCTTGGGCAGTTTACTGATATTAGCTGATGTGCTTAAATAGGTAGTGTACCATGTTTTAGGAACTAGAATGACAGATGGGGCAAAAAAGCTGACTTTGTTGTAGTTTTCTATCAAACTCTGACATGCCTTGAGCTGCTCATTTGGGAGCAGAACCTGGAAGCAGCAGTTAGGTGCAGGTGCAGAGGGCTGGAAAAGCACTGCCTGTGGTAGGGTGCCCAGGACAGGGAAGGCACTGCCTATGGTAGCGTGTCCCAGCTCGAGGAGGGTGGTATCCAGGTTCAACCAAATCAATGAATTCTATGATAGACAAAGGAACATTGTAGCATGCATGCATGCAAGCCATCAATAGGCTATGACTGATGCCAGGAGGTGAGAGGATGAGGAACTGGGGCACAATGGATAAAAACATACCACAGTCACCAAGGTGGCGACCTTGGCACTCTTGGTCAGCCACTTCATTGTACCAACCAGATCTTATTCCAGCCAAGGGAGCAAGAAAGCATTTCAAATGGCCGCTGTACTGGGGGTGGCATGGGGGGTTGGGGTGGAGGGAGAGAGCCATGGAGAAATAAGGACAGAAGCTGTCATGCCTGGGAGGGGTCTGGAAAAATGGCCTGATTTATTTATTTTTTATTTATTGTATAAATTGGATTTACAATCTTTGAGCCAGTGGCTCGTTTACAAAGGTACCTCATCACAGAGAGTACACACATGGTTAACACAATTTTCAGAGTACAGTCAAGACAGAATAACAGATTTTTTACATATTTACGGAATACAGACATACAGAATCACAGTTTTACATAGGTTGCATGAACAGAAATACATAGTATTACATACAATTGCTTGAACACATGTGCAATTAATAAACATTTGAAGTAGTACCAGCAGGTACTGGCATAGGAGAGAGGGCCGGGGGGTGGGTGGGTGTTCAGCCCAGTGGGCCATGTCAGTAGTGCCAGAAGAGCAGCAGAGTATCTTTTAGTGACAGGTGCAGCAGCGGGTGTTGAACAGCAGGTCTCGTGAGGCAGCTTTGAAGGGGGCAATTTTGGCGGTGTTGGAAATGGCTGCGGGGAGTGAGCTGAACAGGTAGGGGCTCTGTAGCTGAATGCCCTCTGAGCCAGGGTGGTCCTAGTTCTGGGCATTAGTAGAGTGACGTTGTCTGAAGTTCGGATGGTGGCTCTGAGGGGTGTAAGTTGGATGGAGGCAGACACCCGGAGGAAACCAGTAGAATCTCCTTGGTCAGTGAGGCTGGTTTGATGGCGGATCGTTCGTCAAGGTTTAGGAGTTTGGCCAGTTGACAGGTGTGGGTGAGTCTAGGGACACTGGTCAACAGCCTGCAAGTTTTTAGCGTGAGTCTAATCTTGCTGAGGGCAGCGGAATCAGCAGCACTATATGCCTGGGAGGCACGTAATCAATAAGGGACATTACTGCGGACGTGATGGCAAGCCTGAGGGCATCAGGTGGGAGACAGTCATTGTGCGGTAGAGGATGCCAAGACGCACGCTTATGGGCGGAAGCAAGGGCAGTTATGTGGGCATGAAAGGTGAGGGCCGAGTCAAATGTGATTCCAAGGTATTTGTACGAGTAAACTTGTTCGAGTGGTTGACAAGTGCTGGGGATGATTTGGAGGGGACTTTTGCTGGCTTTGTTCTGGTGGTGGGCGAAGAGCATTACCTTAGTTTTTTTCAGATTAATTACTAGTCTGCTCTTCTTAAACCAATTCTCAGCATCATTGAAAAAGTGCTGGAGGAAGTCTTGGAGGGAGGTGAGATTTTTGTGAGCTGCATAAATCACGGCGTCGTCAGCATATAGTAGAATATTGCCAGAACAGGCGTTAGGCAGCGCATTTAGGTACAGGCTAAAGAGTAGTGGGCCCAGGATAGAGCCCTGGGGAACCCCTGAACGGATGGGACGGGTTTCTGTGAGCACCCCATTGTTTTTGACATGCTGGGATTGGGCTGATGGGTAGCTCGCACACCAATAGAAGAGGCCAGCAGAGAAACCCGTATGGTTGAGGGCATTTAGTAGGAGTGGGTGGGAGACAGTGTCAAAGGCCTTAGAGAGGTCAATGAACACTGCCCCAACTAGGGAGCCGAGGTCCAATGAAGCATGTAGGAAGTTGGAGAACCCATTAAAGTTGTGCCTGTACTGTGACCATGCGAAGCCATGCTGTTCTGGACACATGATGTTATATTTGCTAGATATTCGTGAGTTGGGTGGCCACCACTTTTCTAAGGCTTTGGGGGGAGAATGTAATTGGCCGATAGGTTGCTGGGGCAGACCAGTCACCACCTTGTGAACAGGTGTGACTGTCGAGTTTTCATGCAGTGGGGAATTGCCCCAGACAGAGGATCGGGTTCAGTAGATCTGTAAGTGGGACCAGGACTTCATCCAGGACCAGCCGGAGTATTTTTTGATCCAGGGAGTCGCTGCTAGGACTGGTGCCTTTTAGTGCTTTAAGCAGGAGTGGTTTGGCTTCCTGAATGGATATCTTGCGTAGGTAGAACCGGGGGCGCTGTGGATCTGAAGGCGGTGGGTTGTGAGTAGGGTCGAAAAAGTCACTCAGGAGGACAGGGCTAAGATCAGTAAAGGAGTAGTTAAGGCAGTTGGCAATGTCGGCGGGGTCAGTGATGGTGGTGCCATTGACTGTAAGGTGGGCTGGGGGGGCAGAGCGCGATTTCCCAGTTATTTCTTTTATATTGTCCCAGAAGTTCCGGGCGCAGTCCCATGAGGAGGTGGGGGTGGCCTGGTAGTGGTTAGCCTTGGCTTTGCGGATGGCCCATGTGCACCTGTTCTGGGCAGTGTTATATGCCTGTCTGTCGGCAGCCCGACCAGTCTCAGTGGCTATATGCAAACGGTTATCCCTGTCCCTGAGTAGTTGGAGTAGGGCAGAGGTGACCCAGGGTGCATTTTGTTTTTTGGAGCAGATCATGGTGAAGGGTGCAAAAAGATCACAGGCCTTGGTAAAAGCTTGTGAGAATAGGTCGAGGGCAGTGTCAACGCTCATTGCATGGCAGATGGGAGACCAATCAATGTGAGCGAGGAACTGCCTGAGTTTTAAAAGTCCTCCTGTGCGAAGGCACCTGCGGTGAGCAGTTTGGGCTAAGGGTTTGGGTGTGGGGGTAGACCAGAGGAATAGGAGAGGGGAATGGTCACTTAAGGAATCTGGGAGGACTTGAATATCCTGAATCTTTTGGGGGTGGTTTGAGACAATGACGTCTAGGAGGGTGCTTGTCCCTGAATTTTGGTTATGTCTGATGGGTTGTGAGACAAGTTGGGTCAGGTCCAGTGCAGTGAATATGTCTCTTATCGGTAAGGCAGTGGGACTGAGCCAGTTTACACTGAGGTCTCCTACTAGGACTTGTTGAGCCTTATGGGGAGGAGGAGAGATATTCGGTGAGAGATGATATTGCAGGGGTCTGGTTCCTTGGGGGGGATATAGAAGACTGTGAGATAGAGGGGGCTCTTGGATGGGTCTGGGGTGAGTTTGAGGGTAAGGGCCTGGGCACCATCTACAAGCTTGGGGGCAGGGGGGGCATGGCCTACGATGGTGTCACAAGCATAGAACGCACAACCGCCTCCACGTTTACCTACTCGATCCTCGCAATATAGGGTGTAGCCTGGGAGGGAGACAAAGGAGTCTAGGGTGGACTTAGTTAGCCAGGTTTCTACTAGGGCTAAGATGCCTGGTTGGTGTGATATAACCCAGCACTGAACGGCAGCAAATTTCTTAAGCAGGCAGCATACGTTCATGGAGGCAATGCGGAGTACACTGGACTTAGTTGGTGGATTGGTGGGGGCAGGGCCTGGGTTTGGGTGGATATTACCAGAGAGGAGTAATAGTATGACTAAGGCTCTAGCTCTGGGGTGGAAGTTTGTTAGTTTCCTGTGGGTAAGTTGATGGGCCGGGTTGGCAGTGGGTGAACAGGGAATGGGCAGGGTTTGGAGGGTCTGGAAGATAGAGAGGTGGTGGAGCCAGGGAGCCAGGGTTGAGGTGGGGTTGGGGGCAGCAACAAGGGGTGGATGCAGGCCGGGTACACTGACATCGTGGTGGGTGGGTGGGCTACAGTGGTAAGGTATGTGGCTATAATTGACCATGGGCAAGGGCTGAAGTCTGGCTGGTGGGAGGTAGGTTCCAGAAAGTGTAAGAAGAGGATACCTATAAGGTGGCGATTAGCAATCATGATGCCAGGTAGCCTTGGAGTTGGGGCACAGTGGCTGGGAGGGGGAGCCAAAGCTTTAAGAGCTGTAGGAACCAAGTCAAGATTATCCTGGCTTGCTGGCTTGATGAATAGAGCTGCTGACCTCAGTCTCAAGGGCACTGGGTTTGAGACCTAGGGAGGGAAAGTGGAGTGCCTGTTTTTTTTTTTTTTTTGGATTAAGGAGCAAAAGCTTTAAGATCTAGTAGAATTATGTATTGGCTTGGTGGCCTGGTGGTAGAGCTGTAGACTTCAGTCCCAAAGGTACTGGGTTTGAGACCTGGGGTAGGACAGCAAAGTATTTTGGTAGATTTAAGGAGCAAAAGCTTTAAGATCCAATAGAATTATATCTTGGCTTGGTGGATTCAAGGCAGAGCTGCCGACTTTGGGGCCAGGTGATCAGGGTTCGAGAACCGCAGTGGGACAGCAAAGAGTATTTTTCTAGCTAAATTATGGTGTCAAGAAGCTATAAGAGCTTTAAGGAACCAGAGTACTTTATATTGGCTTGCTAACCCAGTGGTAGAGCTGCTGACTCAGGTGTCAAAGGTACAAGGTTTGCAGTGGGACAGCAGAAGGTATTTTTTAGCAGAGTATGGGGCCAAAACGTATAAGAATTATGGATCAGAGGGAGTCAATAGCCTGACTCGTTGGCTTAGTGGTAGAGGGTTTGAGTCCCACAAGGGGCAATAGTAGATAAGGTGGGAGTAGATATTAGGAGGGTGCAGAGTGGTGTAGGAGAGGAAGAAATAGTAGTTAGGAGGTGCTATAGCGACTCCTGGTGGCCAGTGCCAATAGCAGCTGTAGGTAGGGAGTGGAGATGAGGAGAGAGATGGAAGGTGCCTGGGGGTGCAGCAGCAACCCCTAGTGGTCAGAGTATAAGCTGCAAATGGCAAAGTGGACACTTAGTAATTAGAAGGAGAGGTCACGTGATATGTCATGTGACCCTGTAAGGCAATAAATGAAGATGAGGGTATTAGACAGAAGGTGGATGAAAAGTTTGACTTGAGAGGAAAAAAAGTTTCCATGTCATTTGTTCCCACAGATGCCATATGGCATCAGAACCATCCATTGCTAGATCCGACTCAAAATGGCCACCGGGAACAAAGGAGTTAATAAACACGGCAGCCAGGAGGAGTCATGTTGATCTGTATGGTGTGCATACAAAGATTCAATAATGAGCACAGCACAACAAGGACACAATAAGAGGCATTCACTCTATTAAGGACCAAAATCAAAAGACTGACAGGATTGGCCTATGCTGTTGTATATCCTGACTGTTGAACCATTTTGTTCTGTTCATTACAGACGTATTTTACATGAATTTACAGAGAATAAACTCATTTGCTTTCCAGACTCAGATTTACCAGTGGTGAGACACATTCTAGTGAGGAAATGTGTGTATATTGTGTCTTTTGAAATAAATAGCACCAACGTATTACAGCACCATATATAAAGAGCTTCTCATGTCACATGGGAATCTTTTGGAAAAATATCATTCTTAGATACTTTTCAGCTCGTACTCCAAATACTATATAGGTTACTTACTTGTAACCATAGTTCTATTACTGTACTAGTATTCCATTAACATCCACACCTAGGTAGTCTTTCACTGAGCCTGCTTAATCATGGAAGCCTTCCTCCACTGCACTCTAATCTACAAGCTGAAACAGGAATCTGAGAAAGACTTGCCAGGGAAGGTTGGGTGGGTCATATGGACCAGAACTGAATACTAGTAGCAGAACTATAATTACAGGAAAGAACACTTTTTCTAACTGCCTAGATTCAGTTCCATATTCACATTAGGCAGACTCCTAGCAGTCCTCAGGAGGAGAAGGAGGCAAGGTGCACACCCTAAATTAGACACAAAGAGACTGGAGAACCGAGGACCCAAAAGCGGCATCATGACAGCTGAGCAAGTTAATGCTGTAATGGGAGACAAATGTTAGTGCTTTCATCCAGGAAGCAGCTCTACACATTTCAGAAATAGGGATGTACCCAGCAGCAGCAACAGAGATAGCACTAAGTCTGGCTGTGTGAAGCTTCAACCCAATGGATGGCTCCTCCGCAGCCAACCTGTAACATAGGACTCATCCTTGATGACAGTTCTATAAGCAGGTCAACCTACCTCATAGACCCATCAGCAAGGGAGAACAGAGGTCCCTCTACTGACAGCCATCTAAGATCTGAGTTGACACTTCTTCTTGTGCTTTTGGCACAGAGATGGAGACTCACCATCAATGGAGTGAGGAGACAGAAGACCATTCTTAAAACTTCTGTCTTCATGAAGTTGGGAGATCAACTACAAACTTCTCCACCATCAGAATGTCCAGGACCACAACATCATTGCTCATCCCATCCACCTCCTGAGCACAGCAACTGTGCTACCAACCCTTCAGTCATGGAGGGCATATGCGTTGTCGCTGGCTTTTCCTTGAGCACCGACTGCTGGTTTCCATCTCATGCATGCGGGTGCATGGCCTGGCACCAGGCGCAATGCTCCACACTGTGGGCAACACCCAAGCAGCACATGCAGGCATCATGTACACTGGTTGCAGATATTGAGCACATGCACACCACGCACCTCTTTGACTCTGTTTTTATTTTTTGCTCCATGTTGAAAATCAATGACGCAGCAGGAAGCTGACAATGAGGATACAGGAATGAGCCAAAACCCGAAGTAAAGCTTTACAAAAAATAGATAAATGGCTTGAAAGCTAACAGAATCCTAATTTGCTAGCAGAAGCTGTGAAGACGGAGACTGGTTCCTTTCAGCATTGCATTGGAAAAGATCTGAGTGCAGTGGAGGTTGACAGGAGGACAACATGGTTAGATGGCAGAAGTCAAGCTTGAAGACTGTACTGGTGATTGAGCATGCTCAATGGAAGACTGCCAAAGTCTGGCTAGTGAACTGAAGCTAGGTACTGTAGGTAAAATCTTTTAGTTCCACCTTTTTCTATATACCTACAGTAGGAAAATTAACATAAAAACATGATCGGTGCACCTTAGACTTCCTCTGCTCTAACTGCTTGCCTATACGTGACATCAAAATCCTCTGCTTGTGGCATCATAATAATTTCCACAGCAACAGATTGACATAAGTAGGGGATTGTGATATCTAGTGTAGAGAAGTAGGCAGGGTACTGTAGATGACATCCAAGATACAAGGACCCCATTTTCATATCAATACATGGACAAAGAGAGAGCTAAACAAGAAATATATGCAATATAAGGTAACATAATGTATGGCATCTACTACGGCATCCTGACACGCTGTTGCCCAACACCTAGAAGTCCGAAAATTATATCCCGACAGTCGGGAATTACCTCGGCGGAGGTTTTTTCTATGTTTCGGGAGGCTTTGCTCTGGAACCCCTTTATTTTGATTGCCAACTCCGCCAAGTAGGCATTCCCAACTGTCGGGATATAATTTTCTGGCTTGTGTGTCAGGAACGGCATGTCAGGGATGCGATAGTGATTCCTACTGTATGTCTACAAAGGAAAAAAAAAGCAGCTTAACTTAGGGGTGCCTACCTGGAAATTTTCAGGTACCCAGGTCAGCCAGTCTAACTCCATATGGCCACCTTAAGCCTGCCAGCTGCAATGTAACAGCAGTGTACCCAGACATTACTTATTGGAAGACCCATAAAGAAGAAGAAACAGCTACGTAAGAATGTACCGTAATATTATATCTTCTAGGGGATCTCAGTCATCCAGTCACACCGTAGGAACTTCACCATCCATGAAGCAAGATTCACACAAAAGATTTTCAGCAGTACAACTGGGTCTGCCCACAACAACAATGTCGTCCGTAAACACCATCAACCCTATAAAGGCGTGAGCGGTCCCACTCCCTCCTCAGTTCTTTCCCCTGAAGATAAAGAGAGCCATAGCTCTAGCCACGGGGGAAGGAGAAGAGAGAGAGAGAGAGGAGCTCAAGCCAATAAGAAAGGCTGGATAGGACTTACGGTGATGTCACCGTTCCATGCAGACATGCGGGTGTTAGACTCTCAAGATCCCCCCCGACCAAAAAACATAATTGTTAAATTCATGAGGCGATGGATCACAAAAGAATATTTTTGTAGTCGGATAGCATGGTGACTCGAAATATGGGACAAGCAGCGGATTAAAGCAACAGAAACTGAACGTGCCTTCTAAGGCCCCGATCAGCACCGAGGAGGCCGCCAAACCCGCTGAAATAGTGGAACCAGCCTGGGAAAGTGATTTGGAGGAGGGGGAAGGGAGGACTTTACCATAGCCTCCTGCCAGCTGTGCCGAGAGCTGCAGTGCCTGAGTAATATATTGGATACCATAAAGGCAGATATCAAGGAAAATAAAATGAACATTTCAAAACAAGGAAAACAGATAGAGACATTAAAAGAGCACGTTATGTCCTGCTCACAGTCAGCTGATCTGCATAACAGAGCCACCATTCAGCTACATGACCACACACAGCTTCTAATGGGCAAACTGGAAGATCTTGAAAACCGATCCCACAGGGCTCCAAATCCATGGGCTACCTGAGCACACCGAAACAGGTAATATGCTGGAATATACTGAAAGTTTGATCAGGGAACTGTTAAATATTAGTAAAGACACTCCTCTCAACATCATTCATGCTCACAGAGCCCTAACTGCACCACCAAAGGACCCTAAGGCAAAACCACGCTCTATTATAATCACATTCTTGGATTACAGGATGAGGGAGATGGTTTTGAAGAAGGCTTGGTCCAAGAAAGAAAGAAATAGTATTTGGGGACACTAGACTGTTTTTTGAGCCAGAGTACACCCTGACAACAATGGCGCGCTGGAAGCTTTGGTTCTCTGTTATTAGGGCTCTGAGAGGAAAAGGCCTGAAGGCCAGAGTAGACTTTCCAGCACGCATACGAGTCACATTGTATGCAGGCACAAAGTTTTTTGAAACAACTGCTGAAGCAAAGAAATATTTACCCTCCCTGGAGATTCAGATAGATGATTTGAATCCACCCACAACAGTGAAAGAAATACAAAAAAGGCAATGGCAAACAATAGAGGCAGCCTTGTTGGGAGTCAAAAGCAGGACCTCATGAAAGATTGGGAACTTCAGTACCTGGGACGACTACAAGAACAGGCAAAAAAGATGCCGGGTCAAGTGTTGAATGGGAAGAAATTCATGGACCCTACACCATGAACTAATGCAAAATCCACTGTAATCACAGAGCCTAGTTGGGGCTTATACTATTTTGAGCTGAACTAAAGAGCTTCTAGCTTTCATTCTCCAGATCCCCCTCCAACCTTGAAAGACTTATCTAAGGAACTGAATATTTTGTTCCTGACATTCAGACAGAATGGGGGATTCCTTATATTAAGCGCCGAGAACCTCCATTGGAACTATTTTACGCTGTATCAGGCATTGTGCGCTGGCTGGGTAGGGGGCGGGGGTCACAGGGGTCTATTGTGGAACTGGGGCTAACCAGCTTATTAAGAGCTGAAGCTATAAAGCCTCTGTGGTCTCACAACCTCCCTTTAAGAGGGAGAAATGAAAATCACTCATGAGCGGAAGTCTTGCTCAGGAAAGGGGAGAGTGAGGGTGAACATCTTGGGGCCCTCCTTCCATTCTCCTAAACTTTTAGTCCAATATTGGTCGGGAGGTGGGCGAGAGGTTGGATCACACAGTCTGCATTGGGAAAGTAGACTTCACTGATGCAGCTTGTACCTGGGATGCTCCGGTACTCGCAGCAAGATGCTGGGTTGAACCCATTATTACTCCCCAAACATCGAACATATCTAAATGGTGGGCATTTTGAGGCACCTCGGAAAGGCAAAGGGAGAGTAGAGGAGCAAAGGTTATATTCCCATGTTTGGGAAAAGTTGGCAGGTGGACCGTTTTCTGCCGACATGGTTTATATTTTGATGCTATAAATTGATTGCACTGCCTTGGCTGCGCACCTGTTATCCCTCACCTCTGAGTCCAGGCCAGGCTTCGGACGACCTGGTTCTCAGTACTTAGTTAAAGGACACTACTGCAATGGAGAGGTTTTATATTATTTCATATAATATCCAGGGGATTAATCACCCGATTAAAACATCAAGAATCTTGCAGGAGTTGGGGAAACGAAATGCACATATAGTTCTATTACAAGAAACCCATTTTACAGAAGCGGAACACAATAAATTATGTCGTAAATGGGCAGGCTCTGTTTATGCTTCTTCTTATTTAGAACATCCACACAGAAGGGGAACCACCATCTTAACTCACAAAACATGCCCCCTCCAGGTGCAGAGCGTCCTCTCTGATCCAGAAGGAAGATTTATGCTGACCGCTACCTATGGGGACACTCTCTGCACGATAGCTAGTATATATGCTCCAAATGGAGTTGGAGAGGCAGCATAATTTTTTAAGGCAAGCTTCCCAGTTCTTGTAGAAGCAGATGACTGTCTCTATGTTTTAGGAGGTGATGGGGGGGGGGGGAAGAGATCCACTCTGAGTCATGCTGGGAACACATTGAATAGGCTGGCCCAGAACTGGGGCCTTTGACGCTTGGAGATGGAAAAATGGCCATTCCAGGGTTTATACCCACTACTCTGACAGACATGGGTGCTACAAGAATAGACATGATGGTTTCTGTATCTAAGTGGGCCATCCTTTCCTGCATGATTTGACCATGCACCAGTGAAGCTCTCCTCACTTTAACACCCGTGGTAAGGAACTCACATTGGCATTTTAACATGGGCCTTCTCAATAATCCAGAGTTTAAATTTATGATAAAGGAGATTATTAAAGAATATTTAGAAAACAACCCTGAAGGCTCGATACCCCATACTGTCCGATGGGATGCCCTAAAAACAGTCCTTAGGGGAGCCATTATTAGTTTTGCT
Source organism: Neoceratodus forsteri (assembly GCA_016271365.2). Taxonomy (NCBI): domain Eukaryota; kingdom Metazoa; phylum Chordata; order Ceratodontiformes; family Ceratodontidae; genus Neoceratodus; species Neoceratodus forsteri. The sequence goes on from CM028135.1 coordinate 815,892,785, forward strand.
GCCCAAGAAAAACAGAAACGAAATACTAAGATAGCTGAACTAGAGGCTCAGATAGCCGATTTAGAATTTCAACATAAGATCTCCCTGAACCAAGGAAAAAAAAAACAAACAAAAAAAAAAAACACCTGATGGAATCTAAACAGAAGTTGGATAAAATATAAACATCCCACATAGAAGGGTCATATAGACTAATTCTCAAGTTATATTTTGAAGGTGGCAACCACGGCGGGAAATTATTAGCAAACACTCTCCGCACTCAGCAGGCCAGCAGGTTGATCTTACGGATCAGGGACCCGGTAGAAAACCAGGAAACTAGTCACTCAGCTATACACTCAAGGACCAACTAGGGATTTTGAGGCTACAATTACTGAATTTTTTTCAGGGGATGGAACTTAAACAACTAGACTAGAGTTCTAAGGAGTTTCTAGAAATGCAGATCATGCAAAGTGAATTGCTCGAACAAAGTAAAGCACTTAAACAAGGTAAGTTTCCGGGGCTAGATGGATTTATGTCAGAGTTTCATAAAAGAGTTCGGGGAAGTCTTGGTGCCAATCCTGTCGGATGCCTGCAGAGAGGTCATGGAGGGGAAAGACACCCCTGTGTCCTGGCAGACAGCTCAGATTTCAATATTGCATAAAGAAGGGAAGGACCCCCTAGAATGCGGATCATATAGACCCATATCCCTACTTAATGTTGACTTGAAAACTTTCACAGGCCTACTGGCAACAAGATTGCAGGGGTGGTTTCCCAGGTGGTCCATGAAGACCAAATGTTCATCTCTGGGAGCTACCTTTCGGACAACATTAGAAAGCTATTAAACATAATTTCATCCAAAAAGCACTCAGTTTTTCAACTGGCAATCTCCATGGATGCAGAAAAGCATTGATAAGAGTTAATTGGCGGTTTCTAAAACAATTCATGGAAAAAATGAATTCCGGCCCTAAATTCTTACAAGTCATAACTCAACTATACACGCATCCAGAGGCCCTAGTGAGAGTTAATGGTATAAGCTCCCCCCTTCCTATTTCCAGAGGAACAAAGCAGGAGTGTCCTTTGTCACCCCTGCTCTTTGCGATAAGTTTGGAACCACTGGCAGCTAAGGTCTGTCAGGATATGGAGATTAGAGAAATTACGGTGGGGACTAGAACAAAGATGTCCTTTTACATGGATGAGTCCCTCTTTTATATGTCATCCCGGAGACTTCCCTACCCTCTGGTGAAGACACTGGCCTCTTTTGGCGGAGGTGTCAGGCTATAAAATTAATTTATAGAAATCTGAAGCAGTGGTGTTAGCGGATCCTCTTCCAGAGAATTTCAAGAAGCATTCCCTTGCGGACCCCAAACAATCAGATAAGATACTTGAATGTTCAGATTATTGTAGACCTTTCCAAATTGTTTTCTTCTAACTATAAGAAACTCTGGAGGAAAGTGGAGCAAGACATGACCATGTGATATTATTGCCCTCTCCTGGTCGGGAGGTCGGAGGTGATAAAATGAATATACTGCCCTGCCTATTCCAGTGTCTGCCAGTCCGGATTCCACGAGATTTTGGGACAAGATGAACAAGGATATTTTAAAATTTGTATGGTATCATAAAAGCCTAGGGTAACTAGAAATATTCTTCATCAGCCAAGTAGGCACAGGGTCTGGCCCTTCTGAATCTGGCACATTATCTTGCAGCTCAAACCACTGGCCTGATGACATGGGCAAGACAGAGAGTGTCCTTTCATTGGTACACACTGGAGGATGCAGCTGGAGACAGACCGCTGTTTACTCTAGTCTTGACTGGGGCCTCACCAGAGCATAGGAGGCAGGTGCAGAACCGATGGGTATGACATGGGTTGGAAATACTGGGGAGGATAAGGAGGGTGTTAGGCTCCCTTTCCCTTATTCGTTACGAGCCTGAGTTCTTTCCCCCTACCCTAGACCCTGGACTTGCCAGATGGGCCGCACGGGGGGGGGGGTTACAAGATTTTCCCACTTTGTAGAAGGGGAGAGATGCACTACCTTTCAGAGAGCAAAAGAGAAATTCCGCTGGACAGATTCAGAGTTCCTGCGTTACATGCAAGTAAGACATTTTATTAATTCAGACGACCACATCTTAAAATTGTCCCACCCCTACTCCAGTTGGGAAGACTTTCTATATGGTACGGTCACAGTGGCTGGGCCTACCAAGTTTATGTCTAGTATATTCAAACTGATTCTCCAATAGATAGAGGTTCCTCTTGACACTTATGAAAGGGCATGGGAGACAGAGGTGAACTAACAGTAACAGTGGCAGACTGGATTCACCGCTGAAATGGGGATGGAAAACTACATCAGCTCCTATATGGAGATAATTTTTCTGGAAGATTCTGGTGCGCTTCTTTCCACACCCCCATAACACAACATTATCAAGCCACCACAGGGGTAGATGCTGGAGGTTATATGGACACTGGCATATCTTTTAGAGCTGCCTAAAACTGTCCAGCTTCTGGAAAAGATTCAGGAAGCAGTGAGGGATATCTCAGGGGTGGAGGTTCCTCTGACATTTCAGAACTAGATTCTCTGCTACCTACAGCAACACACCAAAAAGAGATACCAGGAAGGTAGTGCTAACATTGATAGTGGTAGCTTTGAAATGCATTACAGGAAATGGTTGTCACAGGAGCCACCAAGCTTAAGGAGTGGGTCCATAGGGTGAAGGAGGTAGTTTTAATGGAATCTATTACAGCCAAACTTCGACTTAGTCTGGAGAAACATTTGGAAAGGTGGAGAGGATGAGAGGGATGGCTGTTGGGATGGGAAGCAATCACACTGAGGTGAGAGGAAGATAGGCTAAAACTAAAAACAAAGAGGGCTGGGAGAGGGCCAGGATAGTTGGGTTTTGGATTGGATGCTGTAGAGATAGCAATGATTTTGGGGAGGGGGGGAGTGTAGCTCAAGCGGGGGCCAGGTTGGTGAGGCCCATGTTTAAGATAATCTTGTATTTGTTCACTTTTTTTTTGTATGCCCTCCTCGGGAGACACCTCCCAGTCTTTCAGCCCTCGCTCCACCTTCCCGGTGACTGGTGCAGTCCATCCCCCATGGATCTGTGGTTGTACCTTCAGGCGGTACGGGTGGGGGCCCTTACACCCTGATAAGTCTATCTTCATCAGGATGCTGTTGCGGGCGGTAGGGGCATTGAGGCCTGGTGCTCCGTCTACTGGGGCGCTGCGGTGTTTTCCGGTGTTCTCTCGATGTTCCATGTCCCCCGATGTCAAAGGCGCTTGCGCAATGTCCTTTCACTGCCCCTCCTGTTAAGCGTCGGGTTTGTTTGTACCTCGGGTCTCCACCAGGGCCAGACAAGAGCCGAGCTCTGGCTCCCCCCTTCCCCCCGGAGAAGACTAGCAGTCCTTAGGACGCTCAAGCCTTCTCCTGCCGGCGGGCCCCCCAGCTTCCAGGCTCGTTCCTGAACCCAGGTCACTGGCATCACAAGCGGAAATCCAACCGCTGTGCCGGCTTATTTGTTCACTTCTTCATGTTTATCAGATATGCTCAGCTTATGAAAGACTAAATAGAAGGAGACGTGCCCAATAAGCATGAAATGGATACCAAAAGGACTTACCTTAAAATGATAAGCTGTATAATATGAGTCATACACAGCCATTTGGTCTATTTAGTATAATTGTAAAAGTCTGGTTTAATATTCACTTGCAATAATTCTGGAATGTCTTATACAACAACTGATTTGACTAAGATGCATGTACAATGGTACACTTTTCACCATATTGTAACAAAATGAAATAATAAAGCTGAGTTTAAAAAAAAAAAAAAAGAAAGGCTGGATACACCACATAGCCAGTTCCAGTAGAGGGTCCCAAGAAGGGGGATGGTAGGAGGGAAGACAGACCTGATGACAGAGATCCCCTCGAAGATCTACTGTTACATTAAGTTCTTACGTAACTGTTCCATCTTCTTCAGGGGTATCTCAGTCATCAGGTCACACCATAGGAACGAGTCCCAAGCAGTTACACGTGCAAACAGACAGTCCGGGAGGAAGGTCAACCTTACACTTAAGACGGGAGGCCCTGCCAAATCCTCCTCCACAGGCCCTAGAGGCAATGTCCAGGCTGTAATGCTTGGTAAAAGTATGGACAGTACTCCAGGTGGCAGCCGCACAAATGTCAGCGGCTAAGACTTCCTGGAAAACAAGCCAGACAGGTAGCCATTCCTCTTGTGGAATGAGCTATGACTGCTCCAGGCAATTATTTGCTATATTTGTTATAGCAGAACATAATACAATTAGCCAACCATTTAGATAAAAAACAAAACAAAATGGTAATATGAAATGCATGCTGAAAAGAGACTTAAAATCAACGTTTTGACCTCAGGTCTTGCTCAGGAAATATCTAAAAGAGAAATACGCAAAGTTAGTGTAGGTGGAGGGAAAATAAGGGCTATATATGTGGGGAAAGAAAAAGGGGGAGGCTCTGGGAGAAGAAGTGATAAATGGCAAGATAGAAAGGGAATCAGGAAACCAAAAAAGGTGATGATGGGAGGCCCTGCAGCACAGTGCTGCCAAATCCTGCACAGGCTCTACAGGCAGTGTCCAGACTGTAGTGCTTGGTAAAAGTATGGCTGGTACTCCAGGTGGCAGCCGTGACAAATGTGCAGCGGTTGAGACCCCTCAAAACAAGCTCACAGAGGTAGCTATTCTCTTGTGGAATAAGCTTTCACCAATTCGCTTAAACATTGTTTAGAAACCTGAACACCTCTCTACCTGGGAGTAAAGAACAAACAACTGCTTGACTTTCTGAATTCCATGGTTCACAGCAGGTAATACTTCAAAGTTCAAGCATTATCTAACGATGAGTGCTTCCCTTGATTGGCAAACGCCTGGGAAATAAACAGAAAGGTGGATGGACTGGTTCAGAGTAAACTCAGACACCACCTTAGGGGAGACACTTAGGATCTGCACGCAAAGACACCAAGCTTCTTCATAAAAATCAAACACGGCTCCGCACGCAATTCTTTGAGCAGAAGTAATAGCAACTAAAATAATGCTTTCCAGGAAAGAAAGCATAGCTCACAAGTTGCAGCTGGCTCAAAGGGAGACAAGGTTAACTTCTCAAAACAAAATTTAAACTCAAGCTGACAGGGGAACATAATGGAGGTTTGAGATGCAGGATGCCTTTATAGTTATAGTATGGTCAGCCACGGGCTCATGAAAAGCTGAGACAGCCAAAAGGTGCACCTTGAGGGAGAGTACTGGAGACCAGAGTCAGACAGGAGTATCAGGTAGTCCAGGATCTGGTTCACCAGACAGGTGAAAGGGTTCAGATTATGCTTGGCAGCACATACAGCAAACTGCTTCCACTTCATGGCGTAAGTGGCTCGAGTAGAAGGCTTCCTGGCGGTCACTAGGACTCCCACTTCTCTATTGGAAACCCCAAATCTGGTGATGACTGCATCCTCAGGAGCCAAGCATGCAGATGGAAGGACCTGAGGTTGGGATGGACCTGGGTTCCCCGAGCCTGGGTCAGCAGGTTCCTGCAGGGAGGGAGATGGACTGCCAGCTATTGTAGTAAGGGAAACCATATCTGCAGAAGCCAGAATTGAGCCACCAGGATCATGCTGGCCTCTCCATCTTCAGTTTGAGGAGTACCCTCTGAATCAGAGGAAACTGAAAAAATGCATAAAGAAATCTCCCACCCCAGGAGAGGGACAACGATCTTACCAGAAAATTCTAGGCCCTGGATCGAGCAAACAAAAATTGGGCAGTTTTGCGTTGAGTGGGGACACCAAAAGGTCCAACTCTGGGTGCCCCATGTCGAATAGATCCTCTGCAACGGCTGATAGAATCTCCCACTCGTGCATGCCGGACTGAGTCCGGCTGAGACTGTCTGCCAGGGTGTTTAGCATCCTGGGGACGTGGACGGCTGAGAGAGTTAAGCTGTGGTTTAATGACCAATACCATACCCTCATGGCCTCCCTACATAAGGGGTATTAATGAGTTACTACCTGCTTGTTGATGTAGTACACTACACACACTGAGGTTGTCTGACTGAATCAGTAGCTGACCCAGAAGAAGATGGTTCTGAAAGGCCTGCATGGCATACGGAACTGCCCACATCTCCAGAATACTGATATGCAGGAGGTTTCAATCTGGGAACAAGATCCCTGAGTTTGAAAGGGACCCAGATGAGCTCCCCAGCCTAAACAGAGGCATTCATGGTGAGGATTTGCTGAGGGGAAGAGATCTGGAATGGGACACCCCGCAATAGGTTCAGAGGGTCCATCAACCACTGGAGCACTTTCCAAACTGGAGAATAGACCAGCACTAACTGATGTAATTTGTCCGTTCGCTGGTCCCACTGTACTTGGAGAGTCCACTGGAAGATGTGCATGTGGAGCCTGGCCAGTGGAACAATGGGAATGGCAGCACATATCAGACCCAACAGCCTCAGGTACACCCTGGCAGTAATATGACGGCTCTTGGCCACCTCCTGAGCCTGAGTAATAAGGTACTCCACCCTGTTCTGAGGCAGGAAAGCCTTACCTTGCACCAAATCTAGAACTGCCCCTATGTATTGCATCCTCTGGGACAGAACCAGGACCGACTTGGGCAAGTTCAATGTAATGCCCAGGAGAAACAAGTGAAGAGTTCTCTAAAGTCTGGAGGAGCTGTTCACTGGATGGGGCCTTTAGGAGCCAATCCAGATAAGGGAAATGTACACAATCCCCCTTCTGAGAGCTGCAGCTACTGCTGCTAAGCACTTGGTAAAGACCCATGGTGCAGAGGACAAACCAAAGAGCAGCATTTTGAACTGGTAATGCTTGCCCTGAAAACAACTGGAGAAACCTCCTGTTAGGAGGGAACACCGAGAAGTGCAGGTAAGCATCCTCCATGTCCAGAGAACATAGTCAGTCACCTTTCTTGAGAAGGGCATCAGCCTTGGCAAAGTTACCACTGAACTTTGTGTACTGGACATACAGATTGATGTCCTTGAGGCCTAAGATGGACCTCAGATCGTCAGTCTTTTTGGGGACCAGGAAGAACCTGGAATAAAACCCCTTATTTCTCTGGTGCCTGGGTGCTCGATGGCCTTTTTCCACAGAAGGGACTGCACTTCTTGCCAGAGAACAGACAGGTGGGTCAGGGGTAGTTGGGGGGCAGAGGAGAAGTCTCTGAGGGTTGCTCGGTGAGCTCCAAAGTGTGACCCCTTCCTATGATTTGAAGAATCCAGGCAGCCGATGTAATGGTTCTCCACTAATTGAGATGGATGGAGAATGGACCTCTGACCACCACCTATTGGTCAGGGACCGGAAGAGGGAGGTCTGGAAAGGAGTCAAGCTGAGGCGAATCCAGCAGCTGGGGCTGATCCATCACCTCTAGGATGCTTGGCCGTGGCTCCAGCAGTGGAAAGAGCAGACAAGGCGACGGAGGCCCTGCATTTGCCCTGGGCTCAAAGGCAGCTCTTGGTCTATTGGAGGCCTTACGAAAGGGAGGATGCTGTCTGTTCTTAGTTGCTATGGTAGAGTGAGAAGACAGATTTAATAGCACTGACAGATGACTGCAGGTCATTAATCATGTCCTGAACACCTGGCCCAAAACGCTTAGAGCCATTAAGAGGGGCATTGAGGACTTTCTGCTGAACATCAGCAGCAAAGCTGGAGACCCTCAGCCAAGAATGCCTATAGGCAAATGCCAGTGGTAGCAGCCCTGGCAATAGAGTCTGAGATGTCAGTATTGGGCCGTGGGAGGTGCTTGCTAACATCCTCAGCGGTTTGCAAGCATTTGAGAACCTCCTGCTTCTGCATATCTTCTGGGAGGGCCTGGGCAGCGGCCTCCAGTTAGTATTCTGGAACTTTACCATATGAGACAGGTAACTACCAATCCTCAGCCCAAGGGTGGAGGAGGCATAAACTCTCTTGCCCCAAAGATCAATTCTGTGTGACACTTTGTCTGGGGGAGCTGAGGTGCTTGGGTGCATTAGGCCTGTCGTGGGCTGCATTTATGACTACCGAGTCTGTTTCAGGTTGGGCAGCATAGTGAGGAAACCCCTGAGGGGCATGGTAAAGTTTATCAGCCCTGCAGGGCATAGCTGGCACCATATCAAGCCTGTGCCAGGTTGCAGTAGTAGCATTCCTCAAAGCAGGCAAGATAGGAGGAATGATCTTGGTAGGAGATTCAGGAATCTCCAGGAAATCCACCAGATCCTTTCTGGTGGTATCCCCCTCCTCAATGTGGAAACCCATAGCTGAGAAGAACTGTTTCATAACACTGAAGATGGTAGGGTCCTCCGGAAGAGACCTAGGAGCGTGTTTGACAGAATCCTCGCCGACAGAGAAAGCTGTGGATCTGTCTGATGTGAGGGATTCTTCCTCCTCAGGAAGAATAGGGTCAAAATTGTACTCCTCCTCAACGTCGACCTCTTCTAGATCAAGGTCCAACATTTGGGGCATCGGCGATGATGCAGCCAACGAGGTGTCGACAACAATACTGCTGCCAACTACGCAGGTGATGTAGGCCTGTATGTGCCTAGCTGCTGTACAATCGCCATGGTAAATTTGGTTAAAATCTCACTGAGGTCAATGTGAGTCTAAGACTATGTTGACGGTGCTGGGATCGACGACCCACCCGATGGGCCCTGAGAACTCGAACAGCCTGTAGGCCAAGGGCCTGGAGTAGGATCAGGCCTCGACGGGAGGGCCGCTGACGACAAGCCAATCATCAACGAAGGAGGGGCCGATGACCTGGAGATTGACACACAGCCACCCAGAACATCGGATGGAGGTGCTGTCAGTATGGGTCTGGAAGGCACAGAGATCTGGACAGCAGATTTAGGCACCAGTGCAGCCGCCGATGATAAGGAACCCCTGGACAAGGAAGGGAGCGGGACCACCATCAGGGGAAGCGTTCCCAATCTTGGTCCTTTTTGTGACACCCCCCAGAGGACTTGTCTCAGGCCTTAGTGGCCTGAGAGCTCAACGACGTGGGACAACAGAGGACCACTGCCTGAAACTGGCTACCTGTTGTTCCATGAGGAAATTTTTTAACAGCTTCTTGCGCTGCCTGAGGGTTGTTTGATTAAACTTCTGGCAGAGTTCACAGTCGGAGACTTAGAATCAGGCCCAAGACAGCAGACACAAGAGAATGTTCATCTGTGGAGGCAATCTTCTTTCATGGCAGCAACAGAAGGGAGAAGCTGAAGGATTAACCTCGACATAAAAATAGGAATCTCTTTAAAAAGAGACTCTAAAATATTAGGTTGAAAAAGTTGTAGGCTAAAATTGAGCGAAACTGCATCGGAGCTTCTGTGGAGACCGCAAACAAGTCAACAGCAGGAAAGAACTGAGGAAGAGTGGAACCACTCACGCCTTTATAGTTTTTTTGGTTTTTTTTTATTAACTTTTTCCCTCCAGTCACTGGCCCCAGTGGGATCTCCCTCAAATATGGCCATCTGTCAGCCAGTCTTTCTCTCGCCCAGCCTGATACCCTCCCAGATAAGGTCTCCCTCCGGAGCTCCTACCTAAACCTCAGCCTGTCCACCTCCCAGCTTCTAATCCCCGAGGAAGGGCTACCGCTTTTACCTTGGCACGCTTATGAAATCTAGTCGACAGGCGGGGTGTGGAGGAAGATTATACAGAGGCCTTGACTGGGCAAGGTCCAGCGAGGGCATGAAAGGCCGACTGCAGGGCCAGCGTCGCCGTCTCCTGGGAGCCGGGGTTTTTCCTTATTCATGCCCCTGGAGGCGCCGGACGTGCAATGATGTCCAGCTGCCCACACCCGCCCACAGGTCGCCCACCATCGCCCACCGACCTGAGTGTCCCCGCTGCAGCACACCCAGTCTCCACTAGAAGCCGCTAGATGCCAAGGGTCACAGCTCCCCACCCCACTCCTCGAGGAGAGGACAGCAGTCCTCTGGATGCTCAATCCTCTCCTCTCCAGCCAACCCCAGCGCCCCGAGTTTGCTCCAGAATCTGGGTTTCCAGCGTGGCACGAGGTAAGGCAGATGCCTCAGCCCTCAGCGCCAACGGGCCGGCTATGCCTTTATAGGGTTGATGACATCAGTGGATGACATCAGCATGTGCGGTCCCAGTTGTACTGCTGAAAATCTTCCGTGTGGATCCTGCTTCACCGACGGTGAAGTTCCTATGGTGTGACCTGATGACTGCGATACCCTCGAAGAAGATAATGTTTAATGTTTTTTTCTTTGGGGGGGGGGGCAGAAGTAAAGAGTGATATCACAGAAAAAATTTACAAACACAGAAAAATCTAACCACATTGTGAAAAGGAGAAATGCCATCATTCTCACTGTAAATTTATTTTCTGTTACTTTCAAAATTCTCACTGGGGAAATTATGACGTACACATGGGCAATTATTTGTTTTGTTTGTTTTTATCAGAGATCCATTAAAATTAAAATTTAATATGAAAAGGTAGTTTCATAAAAAATAAAGAAAACATGTATGTTTTTATGTTTTATGGCTCCCTCAATGGAAATGAGGAGAGATATGACAGAAACCCTCAAGTTCCTAAAAGGAATAAACAAGCTGAACTGTGAGGAAATGTTTAGCTTGAATGCTAATTCGAGGTCACAGGGCAATGAATAGAAACTGATAGGAGGGAGGTTCAGGAGGGACAAAATGAAGTAATATTTTACGGAAAGGGTGGCGGAGCCGAGGAATAGTCTACCAGCCAAGGAGGGGGGTGTTAATACAGTTGCTGGTTTTAAGCACAGTTGGGACAGAGCGAAGGGTTTACTGTAGTGGTCACCCGGGGCAAAATACTTGGGAAAGAGAAAAGGAGGGTGGAGGGGGAGGTCTAGGACACTAGGTAGACAGCAGACCCCAGGGTTAGATAGGGAAATTGGGCAGACTGGATGGACCATTAGTCTCTTTCTGCCATCACTGTCTATGTTTCTATGTTTCTTATGTTTGTATGCTTCTTATGTTTGTATTGACTACAAAGTTCAATAAAAGTTAAATCAAGTTCAATTAAAAAAAGAAAAAAGAAGCTGTGAAAGTATCTACCTCCACTGTGATGTAAAACATACCACTGCAATATGAACCGTGACATTTATTAAGGTAAAAATAGCCCAAGTAATTCTTGACTAAGTGCATGAACACAGAAAAAATATAAAAGAATGAAACAACACTTGTGTTGTTGTTTTTTCTCCTAACTGAAGTAAGTTATTAGGTCCAGTGTACAGGATGTAAGAAACGATGTGTCATCAATCAGTAACTACCATAATAAACCATACTGTAACAAGGCTATGATGATGGCTAGCCTCCTACACTACCGTTTGAGACACCAATAACTGGGGCTGGCAGTATGGCCTAGAGGTTACAGTATGAGCTGTGAATGATCTTGGTATATCCAGCAGACCTGGGTTTGATTCCCACAACCTCCACTTGTATGCTGTGTGACTCTGAGCAAGTCACTTAATCCCCCAGTGCTCCCAGGTCACCCCTGAAAACAGGCACTTGTGCCTAGTGGGCCTAACCCGGTTACCAAAGACTTAATAAAAATGAAAATGACATACCTACTGTAATTCTTGATCTTACTTTATATCTTCACCATTCACCCTAGTGGGCACTATGCCGGAGGTGCTAGGACCCCACAGGAAGCTTTTTAGCAAAAGCTTTTTCTCTTAGGAGGAAGGGTAACGTTAGGGGACAGCACTGCTTCAAGGCAGACGATTATGTGGCCAGAGTTGACCAAAACCATCAGTCTGGGCCTCCACTACCTCAGTTCTGCTTCCAGAGAAGAAACAGGCATAAAGAAAAGTAGGGTGGAGGGTGGGACAAGAGAGCCCAAGGAACAGCAAAAGGAAAGGATAAAAACTGAAAAAAGAATAAGCCGACCTGATAAGAAAAAGAGGTTGGAGCCTAGTTTGTTCTGGAAGGAGCGCCCCAACCTCTGGGCAGGCTAAGGAGGAAAGAAGAAGAAGGAGACAAAGAAGAAGAAGAAAAAGAAGAAAGAAGAGAAGAAGAGGAGGAAGAGGTGGGAGGATGAGACTGCATGCCCCACATTCCAGAAGTTCCTGTGGACCACGAGAGACTAAAACTCCACTGTCTACATCCTCTTGTTAAGGTGGAAAAATTTCCCTTAAGGAGCGGGAAATCTAAACCCCCACCAGCAAGAGGGTTCTGACAGGAGAAATGTTTGACAGGTCAAGCTAACCCCCAGGTCCACTAGGAAAAGAACATTTCGAGACAGATACTCCTTCTTCCCCATCTCTTAAGCCGGAAAATGGGAGAAAACCAGTTTCCCCATTGGAGTTCACCTCGGTGCCCAAGGGGAAAGTCCCAGGGTGTAAGAGGGTAAAACACTATTTAGCACCACTGGGGAGGTGAAGTTAATAGGAAAAGGAGACCTCAAGGAGACTTCTGAGCCTTGAAGTCCGAAAGGACTTTCAGCGAACAAGGGACCCAGGAGAGGATATCTTGCAATTTGTAGAAAGAAGAAAAACAAAACAGAGAGGGTCCCCAGCATCCCTATCTCAGCAGTGAGGTGCAGACGAAGGCAGGACCCGCAAAAGTAGCCTGAGGCAGAACTCACAGAAAGGAGGCCTGAAAATCTCCCCTACCAAGAAGAGGGGCCCGGGGAGCAAAGGAAAAAGAAGGTAAGAGCTCCTGCCTGTCCTTCCTCCAGAGTGGGATCCTGGTGCTTCAAAGAAGTGGCAGGGAGCCCAGAGGTACCAGTGGGACTGCGTCCACACTTGTCCTCAATTTGGGGAGAAAGCAAGCAGGGAGGAGGCACTGCCCAGAAGCTGAGGCTTAAGAGGAGATGGTGGGCGGAAAGCAGTGATGAATGCAGGAGATATACAGGAAAATCAAGAATTACAGTAGGTACATCATTTTTATATCTTAACTGTACCAGTCTTCACCATTTATCACTGGTGGTTGAGCACCAAGCCCACAAAGTGGTACCGGTACCTCCCTGAAGGCTGAACAGCCTTCAGCCCATCATGGAGAGCTCACAAGGAGATAGGGCCCATCACAGGTCTGGCCAGACCCACTACTGTTCAGAGCCAGTACTTGCCTCCTGACCTGCAGGAGAGGGAGGGCGCCCTGATATTTTCTGCCTGGCTTTCAGGAGAACCCCCAATGGAATAGTGAGGCAGTCACCCACACCAGGCCAAGGGTGAAAACTGGGAGATGTGAAGACATGCCGTCCACCTAATGCAGACCGCAGATCCCATAACCCTGGAGGCTATCGCGCTGGTGTAAAGATGCCCATGCCTGGAGTCTCGCTAGCTCCAGGACTCTTGAGGAAATGGCAATGGCTCACCTGGTTTGCCCTAATCAGGCAAGGTCAATAGGATTTCCCCAGCATGGCCCACAGGCGCCTCTCATGGCCACCATGTGTGCCTGATGAGCATCAATGGACAATAAGAGATGCGCCGAGGTGAAAACTCTCCTGCTCCAGCGGTCGAACTCCACAGAATCCATGACCGGAGGCCGGTCTTTTGTCAGGCGCCGATGCCCAGAAGTGTTGTTCAGCCCCTCCAAGCCTGATGTGGGGTGGACAATGTTCCTGGCGACCCCAGGGGAGCACAATACCTGAGCTGGCAGTGCCCAGGGGCTGGGGAAGCAGAAGTGGGTGATTGCCAGACATTGTATGACTCCTTCATAAAGGGCCAAGTCCATGGAGGGATCACTAAGGATTTCTGGCTGCACTCCCCAAGAAACACCATAGCTGCACACGCAGAATTGTGTAGATACCCTGTGGTAAGTTTGAGCTGTTCCAACATTGTTAACAGGAGGAGTCCTCTTCCTCGGAGAAGGAAGCTGATGAAGTCAAAGGGATCTGTATATGAACAATGGTGCAAGAAGAGAAGATAAGAACACCATCTCATCCATGGCTGTAGAACATGTGGAAAGAACTTGCCGTGGCCCTACACTGCTCCCAGATGAGAGGCCACAAAGGACCGGAAAGACCCAGAAGAAGAGGAGGAGGGCAGAGAGAACAAGTATGGTCCGAATGGTCCTGGGAGATGGGGTCCCTCTGCCAGGGCTGTGGGAACCAGCAGGGGACCCTCTGAAGCAAGGGGGATGCACGCATGAGACTCCACCTGCTGCTCAAACCTCCTGAGCCAACAGGGTGAAGCCCATGGGGAAAACACCCCTAGTGGGGAGACCCGGAGCCAAGCAAACCCAGCAGGGTGGCCCTGTCCCCACCATAGCAGGACTCCATTTCCCCAGAGGAGGAGGGGCACCGGCCCAACACTCTGTCTCCAGTCAGGAGTGACCAAGGTCACCTGAGCAAAGTGAGAGACTGACGGGCCCCGACCCCCGGAGAGGACAGAGACCTGCCCCTCGAGTGAGGTCTTACTATGGCAACTGCCCTTAGGGAATGGGGAGAAAACCCGCAACAGGGTCAGCCTCTGACTCCCTCTAACTCTGTGCCAGAACCAAAATGACACGGCACCCAAATCGGCCTCCTCACAGAAACAGCACTCAAAGTGGCGCCTATCACCGAAGTGGTACCAACCGTGGCACCAGAGCCAGCCACGTACACGACATTGATGCCATCCCAAGAAACGGCACTGCCATTGTCATCGACGCCAACCTCAGCATTGACCCCAGGGGTGGCACATAGTTTGGGGATGGTGCTGACCCCTGAACAGCACTGACCGCAGCGCCAACAGAAGGCACGGCACTGATCACAGTGCCATCACCAGAAGCAGCACTTTCCACAACATCATCACCACAGACGGCGGCACAGGAGTCCCCCATGGCGCCGAGCGTGGCATCGAAGGAAAGGGCAGCATTGTGAATGGGTCAGATCTAAGGCCAGAATCCACAGACCTCAGGCGAATCCTGGGGAGCGACCGTTGCTCTGGAAAGCTTGGTTGCCAATCTGAATCAGCCTGTTCATCCTCCAAATCTGAGGAGGAGAGCACGGCAATCTTGAGAGGCAACCACGCACGCTACCCATCCGGTACAAAAGCAGTGTCAGGAGGGACTCCGCAGCCCCAAAGGGTTGACACTGCTCGACCACAGGACCTGTGTTGTGAAGCTGAGGCCACACCCCAAAGCCCCTCGGCTGACCAGCTAGCTGAGGCCCTCGACACTGGGTCAGCCGGGCCTTGAGTGATCCACGGCCGCCCAACCAGGTCTGGGCTTGGAGTCCTGAGCTGACAGAGACCTGCTCTTCCCGGTGCATATAGCAGCTGGGGAGGCCCAGGGACAGGCCTAAGGACCTTACCTTAGCAGAAAAAGAAGAAAGAGACTCAATGCCAAACCACCACTGGAAGATATTAAAACATGCCAAGCATGGCGTCAATAAGTGCAGCGTTGAAGTATTCAGTACATCAGCAGAAAACAGTAGTTAAGGGTGGTGTGAGCTTCTTACTGTCCCACGTAATCCGAGCTACAGCCTCGATGGTGGGAAAAACAGAACTGAGGTAGTGGAGGGGACGACGATTACTGGCAAACCTGTAATCGCCATGCAATATGTCGGCCTAGAGGGCAGCGACATCCCCGACATCGCCCCTCCTCCTAGGAGAAAAACTTTTTAAGCTAAACAGCAGGGAAGAGGACAGAGTGTCCTAGCAACCGCTCTGCTCCTCCGGGTGGGGGGGGGGCAGCTAACGGCGCATATCTACCATCTAGTGTAGGCTGGATGGTAGAACCTTCAGGCCTCTCACAGTGGGGTAGGTACTGCTAGGTATTGTAAACTGTGTGTGGGAGTGCTCGCAGACATGCTTGGAGTGCCACTACACCCCAGCATCAGGGAGGAAATGAGAAAATGCCTCTGACCAGGAGGATCATGGCTCACCTGTCCTCCATATCCAATACCAGTCTCTCTGCCTGCTTATAGCCCCAGGCTCCACCTCCACTAGGGTGCTGGCTGAATCATTTGGAGAGCAGCAAGGAGCAGAAGGCACCTGCTCCGATGGGCAAGTTGGGGGGGGTCCAGCCTTGTTGTGCATTGCTGGTGGTCTAGGAACTCAGAGTCCCAGTATGAGCCCCTCAGTGGACAGAATGGCAGCGCTGGTAAAGGCTGAAGGAGGCTCTGGTCAGTGGGTGATAAGAGTAATATAGGCAGTTGAAAACAAACAAGGCTATTATGCCATCAAGGTATGCGGCACAGCAAAAAAACACAAAGGTGAAGCTTCTGTGACTTACAATGTCATCAGCAACCACAGAAAGAACTCGTAGCCTTCTGAAATTTGCTAAATTTTGTATAGCATAGGGATCCAAAAGGGTTTTAACATTTAATCAAATATGCAAAATGATAAAACTCAAGTGCTTCAACATTGGGAGGGAAAAGAAGCAATGATGGCACAAAGAGTCCATTTACTGGATCCATGACTTTCCATTACTTTTGCAATGATGTCCATAATTTGTCACTTTGAACATTACAGTGCCATGATTTTCTGCAAAATATTTCATGACAAAAGCACAGCCCTGGCCATAAGCAATCCAGCATCTAACTCGTTGCGTTGTAAAGGGCTTCAGGATACAGTATGCATGAAAAGCACTGTATAAAAACAAATTCTGACACACCACATTAGAAGAATATTAATGGAAGATTTGATTGGTATGCTTTGTAAGGACAATTGTATCATCCATGTACTGTTAACTCATTTGCTCCCGTGGCCATTTTGGGTCAGACCCAGCAAAGGATGGTCCCGATACCATATGGCGTCTATGGGAACAAATGAGTTAACCACACTGCACATACTAAAGTCAAAATGGGTAAGTCACTCACCTGTGCGATACATGACTGGTACGTGGTCAGTAGAGAGCTTGTGTTCACTGAGTATGCCAATCATCAGCGGGCTGCCCCGTCTGCAAAAGTAACCCAGACATTTAGGAACACAGCTCAAAGAATGATGGCAAAAAACACATGTGCCTAAATGCTGTGGTTATGGATTTAAAGCCCCCTATGGCCAACATGCCCAAGTTAAGCGAGAATAAAAAAATAATTCAATATTATCTTTATGTCATGAGAATGGGTAACAAGGTGATAACACTTCTGTCCGATGTAGCATAATTCCTCCTGCACAGAAATTTGTTTAAACTTTTGTTCAGCTTTGCATAAAAAAGGTAAATAAGTAAACAAAAACAGCATTCTCCAGTAACATAGGAAACACTAGACAAACAAAGACCAAGGGTTCACCGTGTTTGTCTTCCGCCAACCAGACAGCTGGAATGTTCCATATTATGTAAAATACTGAAAACCTCCAGGAGCTCTCTCTTCTCCAAACAGATTAATGCTGTACCAAGTATGAGCAATTGATCCAACCAGGGTTAAAAATTCCAATACTACCCCCTTGTGCTGCTTCCTTTGGATGCTTGCTCCATAGCTTTGCCACTCTCTGAGTAAAGTAATACTTCCTCACATTACACCAACTCCATTTCTTTAACTGGGAACATCCATGTAGCTGCTGTGGCAAGCCTCTGATTTGCACTTTAGTGCATTTAAGAATATTTTCCTACTTTTGTTGTTTGTAATCTTTATCTGGTTGATCTTTCTGGCTTCCCCACCCGACATCTTCTCTATGTAACCACACTGGTTATCTTCCAGAATCCCTTGTGGCTGATGACACGATTGGGGATCAGCACCAAGAGATTCAAAAATGGGAAATACATTGTTGAGCATTTAAAAGCTCCAATTCACCAGCTGGTGGTCCTTCAGTAAACCTGAGGCTATGCATACAGTAAGTCACACATGGCTATATAGAGCTGGGTTTAAAGCCCAGGAGAAAAAATAACAATAAAGAGGCAAGTTTACAAAAAAAAAAAGGGGCATTCTTAAGTAACACATGAAAATCAGTGGCAGCCAGGGTGGGGGCAGTGACCACAATACAGTGTTGTTCAAACTAACATTGAGAACAATGGTTCCCCTTGAAGACAACGGTTATGGATCTCAAACGAAAGAATATCAGCCAGATGCGAACAAAGCGATTGGCAGACGAGACCACAGTGAGAGGGAAGAAGTACAGTAGGGTAGGGATAAGGGTGGTTCAGGAGGCAACCAAATGTGTGTAGGAAAGGTCATCAAAAGAAACAAATGCAAGAAATGCCAATCTACTTTCCTAAGGGATGGAGGAGACTGTGCAAGGAAAAAGAAGGCCTTCACCAAGTACAAGAGGAACAAGGGTAGAATGAATGTCAGAAGTGCCAGATTAGATGTACAGAGGCAAGGGTGGCGGTTAAGATGGCAAAGGCAGACATGGAGTTGCGTAATGCCACCATGGGGGGGGGGGAAGCCATTGGGGAATTGGCGGTTTAAGGTCATGGAGATGCCGGGTGACGGAGCTGGGGGCAGTGGTGGAAAGAGGTGCCTGCATTGTGGCAGGGAGGAAAAACCTATTAACTGCAAAGAAGCATAATTTTTAGATAAATTTGGGGGGAAGCAAACAGTCAGGCTAGAAGATGGGGAGGGTATTTGAAGATGACGAGCAGAAGGCAAATGCAATGAACTATTACTTCTGCTCGGTATTCACAACAGAGGAGGCTGGACCTCAACCAAGGAGTGGTATCAAGGCTGCCACACGTGGAGGGGGGGGTAAGGAAATGGGCAGGGTAGAGATAATTGTACACTGGTTGAGGAAGGAACTGGATGCTCTCAGGGTAGATAAGGCACCGGACACGAACAGCCTGCACCCATGGGTATTAGGATACTGGCTATACCCTTAACCTACAGTATTTAATGACTCAGTGTAGTCAGGAATGGTGGCAGTGGATTACAGACCTTCTGCTGTAATACTGCTCCACAAAGGGAGGAGGGACAGAGAGAATCCAAGCAACTACAGGCCTGTCACTCTTACCTCCACTGTAGGTAAGCTGGAGTCCATAGTCAAAGTCTGGTTACTTAGAGGACAATGGACTGCAGAACACCAAGCAGCATCGATTTGTGTCAGGAGGTCATGCCAGCCTAACCTGATACTACTTTGTGTTTGGGTCACTAAGGTGCTAGAAAAAGGACAAGTGGTAGGTTTGCTCTACTTCAACTTAGCAAGGCCTTTGTTTCTGTACCACACAGAAGGCAGCTGGTAAAGTCTGAGGACTTCGGGATGGAGCAGGGTTTAGTCAGATGGGTAGGAAATTGCCTTGAGGGGAGGCAACAGAGGGTAGGGGTGAATGGGCCAAGTCAGGGAACAGGGTGGTCATGAGTGGGATGTGCTAGGGATTGGTTCTGAGACCTGTCCTGTTTAATATGTTCATCAGCGACACATAGGGGAAAGAATCCAGGGCAAGGTGTGTCTCTCTCCTAATGACACAAAGCTCCGTGACAGGGTAGATCAAGAAGAAGGGGTGTGGGAGCTCCAGATGGAGCTAGAGAAGCTGGAGAGACAGTCCAAGCTCTAGTCTAGCAGCTGAAATTCAATGCCAGGAAATACAAGGCAATGCACTTAGGGAGACAGAACCCACACACGGAATACTGCATGGGAGGGGTTAAGCTGGCCACTTCAACAGAGAAGAGGAATCTGGTGGTCTTAATGACTCCCTGATACAAACAAGTCACTGTAACAAAGTATATAGCAAGGTGGCAAGGGTTCCGGGGTGAACAGGGAGGGATCTGACAGTAGGAGGAGTAAGGTGATACTACCCCGATACAGATCCCTGTTGAGTCACCATCAGGAGTACTGTACTCAGTTCTGAAGTCCGCACCTGAGGAAGCACATAAACAGACTGCAGTCAGTGCAGAGGAGTGCCACCAAAATGATCCATAGCCAGCAAGGCACACCCTACGAGAACGACTGGTGGGCTTAAATATGTACTCGATGGAGGCCAGGTGCGAGAGGGTGGGCATGACAGAAACATATAAACTTTTGAGGAATATAAACAGGATGAACAGCGAGGACCTTTTGGTAAGCAATAAGGAAGCAGCCACCAGAGGGCATGATTAGAGGTCAGAGGGGCAAGTTCAAGAGAGACATAAGGAAGTTTTACTTCACAAAAGGGTGGTAGAACCATGGAACAGACTGCAGGCTGACGTGGTGAGAGAAACTATCCGAAACAGGTTTAAACATGGATAGGATAGGGCAAGGGGACTCGTAGTCCCTGTGGTCAACATCTGATTGAGAGGACAGGGGGAAACAACCAATACAGTACGTCAATGGGTCAGGAAGCATAGTCAGACTTGATGGACACTCTGTCTCCTTCTGCCATCAGATTCTCTGTTTCTATAAATGGAGAACAGACTGTAAACAAATGTCAAATGTGAATGTTGCGTATTTCTGTTCCCCATAAATGGAAATGAAAAGCATAAGCAGGAACAGTAAAAAACAAAACAGAGTACAAAAATATAAAGGCAGTGTTGACAAATACCCTCTCCCACATAAAAATATTGTTTGATGTGTCATTGGTGGAATTTTCTTCTTGACTTTGGCCCTACATGAAAATTTAACGTGACAATTTGAAATATTTTGAAAACAAGTTTAAAGGGGAAGAATTAAGAAACAAGCCTGTGATTGAGCAATGCCCAATATTTTTCAAGACATTCTTCTGGTCTTTAACTGCTTATTTATACATAACACAGGCCCACATCCTTGGGAAGATGTTTCCAGATGGTGCTATGTCTCAGCCACTGTTTTCGACATTAGTCATTCTTCAGTGACCTCTGCTGACTCCTTAGGAGTTGCACAAACGCTGCCACACAGAAGCTGACTTGACCGTACACAAAGTAAAATAAAAACCCAGACGTGTTCTACACCCACAGCATGATGAATCTCTAGCTCTCATGAACAGTAAGGATGCTTAGAATCAGACACCATCACATCCAGAAATGAATAAAATCCTCTACTATCTTGTATCATATGCAAACAGGTATAGATGATGAAAACAAATGACAGAAGAAACATTTCCTGACGACTGTATTCTGAAAAGATAGTGCCAAACACTATCTGAGCTTTTAGAAACCGAAACATGCACAAGGAGTATTCCTGTGAATATGAATGAAGCACAGTGAACACTAGGAAAAACAATATATATATGACCCAGGTGGATAGCAACAACTGCTGCAGCCAGATTACCAAGACAAGTGGAGACAGCTGTTTGTCTTACCTGCTACTCCATGCACAGCCCCACTATTCAGTATGATGGCAGACCTGTCTCTCCTGCTACACACCATGCACTCCCCTACGCAGCACTGCCATTCAGTAATATGGATGGGGTCTCACCAGCTATGTTCCACGATTCCCCCACTGCAGCACTACCTTTCTGTATGACAGTGGAAGTCTCACCTGCTACGCTAGTTGCAGTCCCCACTATAGCACTACCATTCAGTATGATGGTGGGAGTTTCACACCTGCTATGTTCCAGGCACTCCCCCGCTACAGCACTACCACTGAGTATGATGGTGGGAGTTTCTCACCTGCTATGTTCCAGGCACTCCCCCACTGCAACACTACCATTCCGTATGATGGTGGGAATGTCTCACCTGCTACACTCCAGGTACTCCCCCACTGCAACACTACCATTCCGTATGATGGTGGGACAGACTCACCTGCTGCACTCCATGCACTCCCCCACTGCAGCACTACCTTTCTGTATGACAGTGGGAGTCTCACCTGCTATGCTAGTTGCAGTCCCCCGCTACAGCACTGCCATTCCAGTATGATGGTGGGAGTTTCTCACCTGCTATGTTCCAGGCACTCCCTCACTGCAACACTACCATTCCATATGATGGTGGGAATGTCTCACCTGCTACACTCCAGGTACTCCCCCACTGCAACACTACCATCTGCATGATGGTGGGACAGACTCACCTGCTGCACTCCAGGTACTCCCCACTGCAGCACTACCTTCTGTATGACAGTGGAAGTCTCACCTGCTATGCTAGTTGCAGTCCCCCGCCACAGCACTCTACCATTCAGTATGATGGTGGGAGTTTCTCACCTGCTATAGACCTGTCAGTCTGACCTCTGTGGTAGGGAAAGTGATGGAGTCACTTCTGAAGGAAAGAATAGTTGAGTACCTGGAGGTCAGTGGAGTGGAGCACAGGATCCAAGGCAGCATGGGTTCACAGTGGGAAGGTCATGTCAGACGAATCTAATAGATTTCTTTGACTGGGTGACCAAAGTAGTAGACCAGGGAGGGGCTGTGGACATGGCCTACCTAGACTTTAGCAAGGCATTTGACACAGTCCCACACAAAAGATTATTAGTCAAATTAACCAGCCTGAGGGTGGGTCCCAGGGTGGTAGCCTGGGTAAAACATTGGCTGGACAACAGGACACAGAAGGTAATTGTAAATGGAGTCCACTTTGAAGAAAGAGGGGTTACTAGTGGGCTACCGCAGGGTTCAGTATTGGGTCCAGTCCTTTTAATGTCTTCATCAGTGACATTGCAGAGGGACTGGAAGGAAAAGTATGCCTTTTGCAGATGACACAAAGATCTGCAACAGGGTTGATACACAAGGAGGCGTGGAAAGGATGAAAAGGACTTGGCAAGGTTGGAGGAATGGTCAGACGATGGCAGCTAGGAATCAATGCAAAAGTGCAAATAATGCACCTGGGAAACAAGAACCCAGGGGAAGAATACACAATGGGTGGGGAGGTAGTAACAACAACAAAACAGGAAAGGGACCTGGGGTAATCATATCAGATGACCTTAAGGTTAGCAAGCAATGTGAGAAGGCAGTAGGGAGGGCCGGGGTATACTGGGATGTATAGGAGAGGCATCAGCAGCAGAAAACAGGAAGTTGTTATCCCTCTGTACAGACAGTTGGTGAGACCCCATCTGGAATACTGTGTCCAGTTCTGGAGACCCCATCTCCGCAAGGACATAGACAGGATAGAGGCAGTCCAGAGGAGGCAACTAAAATGGTGCAGGGTCTGCAAGAGAAGCCGTATGAGGAGAGACTAAAGGAGCTTAATATGTATACCCTTGAGGAAAGAAGGGAGAGGGGGGACATGATAGAAACTTTCAAGTACCTCAAGGGAATCAACAAAGTCCAAGAGGGTAGCATCTTTCAGAAAAAGAGACTTGCAAGAACAAGGGGACACAATTTAAAGATAGAAGGAGGGCAGTTCAGGGGCAATGTGAGGAAGTATTATTTCACAGAGAGGGTAGTGGATGCATGGAACAGCCTTCCTGAGGAAGTTGTGGGGTCTAAAACGGTGGGAGAATTCAAGAATGCATGGGACAGACACAAGGCAATTCTTGTGGGGGGCAGGAAGATATAGGCTGTTGGTTAACTAGGATCTGCGGCCTATCCTGTAGGTAGGGAAATGGGCAGACTAGATGGGCCTAGCGGTCCTTATCTGCCGTCAAAGTCTATGTTTCTATGTTTCTATGCTATGTTCCAGGCACTCCCCCGCTACAGCACTACCATTCAGTATGATGGTGGGAGTTTCTCACCTGCTATGTTCCAGGCACTCCCCCACTGCAGCACTACCATTCCGTATGATGGTGGGACAGACTCACCTGCTGCACTCCATGCACTCCCCCACTGCAGCACTACCGTTCCATACGATGGTTGAAGTGTGCACTGCAGCACTTCCATTCAGTATTACAGTGGGAATGTCTCACCTGCTATATTCCAGGCACTCCCCCACTGCAACACTACCATTCCGTATGACGGTGGGACAGACTCACCTGCTGCACTCCATGCACTCCCCCACTGCAGCACTACCATTCCATATGATGGTTGGAGTGTGCACTGCAGCACTTCCATTCAGTATTACAGTGGGAATGTCTCACCTGCTCCACACACTCCCCCACTGCAGCACTACCATTCTGTATGATGGTTGCTGCATCCAATGCGCTATGCTTCCTACACTCCCCCACTGCCGCACCATCATTTAGTATGACAGTGGGACTGCCTCATCTGCTATCCACCATGTACTGCAGCACTGCTATTCCATGTGATGGTGGGAATGTCTCATACAGTACTACACTCCATGCATCCCGCTCTACAGCACTATCATTCATTACAACAGTGGGACTGTCTCACCTGCTACACTACATGCACTCCGCACTGCAGCACTCCATTCAGTATGAGAGTGGGACTCACCTGCACCATACACTCTCCCACTGCAGCACTACCATT
Source organism: Neoceratodus forsteri (assembly GCA_016271365.2). NCBI lineage: Eukaryota > Metazoa > Chordata > Ceratodontiformes > Ceratodontidae > Neoceratodus > Neoceratodus forsteri. The sequence continues at coordinate 815,916,766 of CM028135.1, forward strand.
CTGTATGATGGTTGTTGTGTCCCAGTCACCACGCTTCCTGCACTCCCCACACTGCAGCACTTCCATTCAGTATAATAAAGGGACTGTCTCACCTGCTATACTCCATGCATTCCCCCAGTGCAATACTACAATTCCATGTGATGGTGGGAATAACCTGCTATGTTTCATGTACTTCCTCACTGCAGTACGATGGCGCGAGTGTTTCACTTGCTATGGTCTATGCACCTCCCCACCCCTGCAACTTTACCTCGCCATATGATGGGAGTGCCTCACCTGATATGTTCCATGCACTCCCCTACTGCAGCACTACTAGTCCATATGATGGTGGGAGTGCCTCACCTGCCACGTTCTATGCACACCCCCACTGCAGCACTACTATTCAGTATGACAGTGGGAGTGTCTCACCTGCTATGCTCCATGCGCGTCACCACTGCAGTGTTACCATTCAGTATGATAGTGGGACCCATAGAGTTCAGTATATACAGAGAGGCTAGAGTGCGGACTCCAACGGCTCAGTTGCAGCCGCATGTCTGCCATACTAGGGGAGGATTGTGGTGCCGGCAGATAACAGGAACCCTTCTTGAAACATAGACAGCGGCACCAGCACACTGTTCTCACAGCAATCTGCTAATCCAGTTGGGTAAGAAGACCACTGACAGCAAGGAAATGGTGAAGCAGATGCACACTGTGGTGACAAAAACAAGGTGTGCTCGTTTGTCCTTTGCTTATATAGGAAAGTGGAAACTGTTTAACCAGGAAAGGCACACTAAGCCGAAGCTTGTTTCTAAGTGCGACTTGGGAGAACAAGAAAGTTAAGTGACTTGCTCAGGGTCACACAGTATGCAAGGGAGGGGGCTCCATGGAATTCAAGCCCCAGGTCTCCAGGTTTGCAGCTCAGAGCCTTAAACCACTGCGCTATACTGCCTCCTAGACCATAAGCAGTATAAGCAGTGCGTTACTCGATTGCTGTCAGAACTGTGTGCTGGTGCCACAATCTACGTTGCAAGAAGTGTTCCTGCCATCTGCTGGCACCTCAATCCTCCCTTAATATGGCAGATGCGTGGCTTAACTGGACCCATTAGAGTCCACACTCTAGCCTCTTCTTGTACATTGAACTCTATGGTGGAACGGTCTTATCTTCTACACTCCATGCACCCTCCAATGCAGCACTTACATTTAGCATGACAGAGAAACTGTCACACCTGCTATGATCGATGCAACCATACCATCAGGATGTTAGTGAGACCGTCTCTCCTTCTAAACAACTGCAGCTCTTCCATTCTGTATGATGGTGAGACTATGTCACCTGCTACACTCCATGCACCCCCAACTGCAGCACTACCATTACATATGCAGCACTGCTGTTCCTTGTGATGGTGGAACTGTTTCACCTGCTATGCTCCATCCACTCCCTCACTGCAGCACTGCTATTCCATGTGATGGTGGGAGTGTCTCGCCTGCTATGTTCCAAGCACTCCCCCACTGCAGCACTACCATTCCATTTGATGGTGGAACTATCTCACCTTCTATGCTTCACATTCTGCAGCACTGCTGTTCCATATGATGGTGGGACTGTCTCACCTGCTATGCTCCATTCACTCTTCCACTGCAGCACAACCATTTCGTGTGATGGTGGGACTGCCTTCACTGCTACATGCCATGCACTCCCCCACTGCTGCACTATCATTCAGTACAATGGTGGCAGTGTCTTTACTTGTTATGTTCCATGCACTCCCCCACTGCAGCGCTACAATTCAGTACGATGTCTCGCCTGCTACACTCCATGCACTCACCCACTGCAGCACTACCATTTCACATAGTAACGGATTTATTTGTGCATTGTGGTTGTAAAGTATTTGTGGTCAATGTGTCAGAGCTAAACCAAAAGTGTTGCCAAGTGTGCTCCAGAGTTCTGCATTTATTTACTGAAATGTTTCACCAGGAAGGGTGCTCGTCTCCCGGTGCGACCTGTGGGGTATGGGAACATGAGGATAGTATACAGAGATTTGGTACACAACATAAGATTTACAATTGATTACATTCAAATAAAAGTGAGTAAACTGTACAGAAGTAATGAAATAGCGGAATGCTAACAGTTTTGAACTAGACAGATACAATGCTAACAGTTTTGAAATAGACAGATACAACAGCACACACATTTAAAGGCAAACACTAAGTGACACTTAACTGTGTAGCTAGAAAATGGCTGAACAGAATTCTAGTAGTTTGATCTAGGGCAAGTTAGTGAGGAGTAACAGACAGTACAAGTTAGATGAGGTATATCAGAAGTGCAAATTGTCTACAACTGCAATAGAGATTAGGGTTAGCCATAACTGGGTCTAAGTAATGGGGGGGGCATCTATGTAGGTAGGCAGAGAACAGGGTGGATGGAAGGAGGAAGGGAGGAGAAGGAAGAGGGAAGAGGAGGAGGAGAGGGGTCTGCCGGGGCCTGACCCCTCCAGTATGCTGAGAACCCTTCCTGCACAAGACAGAGGTAGAGCACGACAGGAGGGAAGCAGGTTGTAGGCAGTGAGGGGGAGTAGGCTTCAGGAAGGTCAGAAGAGATGGTGAAGGTGAGAGAGAAGAGAGGCCGAATCCCAGCCCTTCAGGATGCAGAGAAACCTTGCAAGGGGACTGGGATGGTAGAAGAATTGGAGGGGAGAGTTGGGTTCTGGGTGAAGGGAGAGGGTAGAGACAAGCCCTTGGTACAACCCTGGATGATCGAGAATCGCAGTAAAAGAGCAAGGGAAGGTCTGAAGGGGAGGGAATAGGAGGAAAGGGAGGAGTGCTGGTATTTAGGAGGGGAGGGAGATGCAACAGGGGCAGTGTGTGGGTACTGAAAAGGGGTAGGGCTTGTCAGGGGCTTAAAGGGGCGAATTAGGGAGAGCATGTCTCAGTTGGTAGCCTATCTTTCTCTGGATAGGATCAAGGGTTCTAGTCCCACACCAGGATTTGGGTGCATTCCCCAGATGCTGACACTCCAGTGCAGTACTGGGAAGGGGGGTGCTGTACTGTTGGAGTGTATCATCTTCTGAATGAGACATCAAACCCAGGTCCTGTCTGCTCATCTGTGGTGTCCTTAAAGGGCATCTAGGTGGATGTCAAAGAACCCCACAGCACACTTTACAAGAGAAGGGAAGTTTTCCCCTTGTCTTAGCCAACATTCCCTCCCTCAACAAAAAACAGTTCAGGCGATCATCTATGACTGTGTGCTAGTGTTGATGAATGAAAATGGTTGCCACTTCATATTTACAGTCACTAAAAACAGAAGAAAGTCCGCACTAAGAACTGGGTACTGCTACTGATGGAGCCACTTCAAACAGCAGGAGGAAGTCAGAGCATATATACCACCAGTAGATTCTGGACACATGGATTCTGTGCTTAAACCCATTACTCAAGGCCCTTTGAAAAAGCACTCAATGTAAACGTGACAGGCATTTTGGTTAGTGGAGCCTTTTCTTAAATGTTTGTACCTGCAACATTTGAATAAAGGATTTAAGCATTGAACTGATGTCTGGAATCTACTGTGTGGTGGTGGATATTTACGGACACTTGATTACAAATTCTCTCATTGCTTGTAAATCACTTTGGGATACAGTGTGTATAAAAAGTGCTACATAAATGCAAATTTTTTTATTAATGTTTTTCTATTTCATTTTATTGTTTACTGACACTAGTAGACTCCTCTGGGTAAAACACAGCTGAGTGAGTACACTGAGCCACCAAAATAATAATTGAAAATCTTCCGAACATAGTACCAGTTCAGAACTTTTACAAAGTGGTTCTCCAATCCTCATTTCTAGTTTTAAACCCTTCACCTGCATCCCCTCCCCGGTGTTTCTCCTCATACCCCCCGTAGAAGTGGTGGAGGGTCTCCATAGCCACACCTTCGCCAACCAGCAATGCCCCTTTTTAGCACTAAGAGCTGTATTAAGGGCTACAGTACTGTACACTGCAAGCAGAAGCAAGATTTCACTGAAAATTAGATGTCGCAACTCATTTGAGCTGTCCTGGCTAAACAAATTGCAAATACCATTAGAATGCTCTGTATTCCCATGCTAACATCATAAATTCCCACCTTCTACTTGCATGAGAAATTCTGTAAATAACTACCTGCATTCATCTAAAGCAGGATCCCTTAGAAAACAAGATATTGCATCTCGGCTGGTCACTATAGGAAAATAAACCGTAACAATGGGTACAATCAGGACCCCACTGAAAATAAGATACTGCTAGTTAGCTAACCTATACTGGGTAACTACATAGCAAAAATGGATTAAAGCCAAATGCCAGTAAAAACGAGACACTGCATTTTAGCTGTGCTAATTCTAATAAATACATTGTAAAAATGTGTAAAACCAGGACCCCACTGAAAACGAGATACTGCAGCTCCGCTGCCCTATCCTACTTATCACACTCATACCATTTGTGTATGAACAGCTGCTGTATCGAGTATGTGTGTGTGTGTGTGTGTGTGTGTGCATTTGTGTGTACTTTTGTGTTTGTTGTATGTATTTTCAAGGGGGGTGTACATCTAAAACCAACAACCTTTCTAGGAGGCAGTATAGCGCAGTGGGTTAAGGCTCTGAGCTGCAGATCTGGAGACCTGGGTTTGAATCCCACAGCCGCCTAGGTGCATACTGTGTGATCCTGAGCAAGTCACTTAACTTCTGCTCCCAGGTTGTATCTGGAAACAAGCTTCAGCTTAGTGTGCTATTTCTGGTTAAACAATGTTCCCTTCACTTCTTGCATTACATCCTTGATGTTGATGGTTTTCTTTATATTTTTCTACTATTGTGGTATAAATGTAGGACTTTTACATTACAAATACAGAAACATTGAAATATAGAAGGTGATGGCAGAAAAAGACCAATGGTCTGTCCAGTCTGCCCATGGGTCTATTAGAACCCTGTGATCTGGCATCGATCAGGGGCTGTACCCCTTCCCAGTGGTCATCCTATTCCTTCCCTTGTCTCTACCAGTGATGACTATCCCCTTCATTCTATCCCATGCATGCTTAAAACCAGCCACAGTTTCTTCTGCCACCACCTTGGCCATCTGGCAGTTCCACCACCCTTTCCATAAAGTTATACTTTCTCACATCCCTCCTAAACTTTCTCCCTGTCGGTCTTCCATCGTGACTCTGTGCTGTCGAGGTGGCGTTCCTGTTACAACAGTTCCCCAGAGTCCACCTTGTTTATTCCTTTCAGGAACTTGAATGTCTGTATCATACCACCACCACCCCTGCTCCCCAATCTAATACATATTTAGCACCCTAAGTTGTAAGCTTTGTCATGTTGGCTAGCCTGCTTAAGGGTGTCACTATTAATGACTCTGAGGTCACATTCCTCTGCTGTAGTACTGAGTTTTACCACATCCATCCATTATTCTGCCCAGGAGTTCTTTATCCCTAGGTGCATTACCTGCACTTTTGGCACTGAAATTCAACAGCCAGACCCTCAACCATCTCTAGCCTCTGCGGTCCTCTTGCTTCAGCACCATCCACTCTACCACAGAGTTTTGTGTTGTCTATGAAAAGACCTAATCTACTCTGGATCCTTCTCCAATCTCACTGATCAATATGTTGAAAAGGACCAGACCCTGGACAGACCCATGCAGTACCCCACTTGTGACCTCCCTCTCTTCTGATTTAACACCATTTACCAGTACCCACTGCCATCTCTCATTTAGCCAATTTTCCACCCATCTGACTATATCCTGGCCACCCCAAGGGTCCCCAGCTTCTTCAGCAGGTGTTTGTTTGGGCACTGAGTCGAAAGCCTTGCTGAAGTCAAAATACTACAGATCCATGGTGTGGCCTTTATCCAATTTCTTTGTAACACAATCAAAAAAGACTATTGTTTATCTGGCACGACCTCCCTGCCACACGACCATACTGTTTACTCTCCTGGAGACCATTACCCTCCAGATAGTCCACAAGGTCTGTTCTGATAAATACTCCATCAGCTTTCTGACAACAGACTGATGGTTGTGTAGTTGCCTGCTTGTTCTTTGTCTCCCCCCCTTATGAAGCGGAACCACGTTTGCCACCCTACAATCCAGGACAAGCCCCAATTGAAGCAAGCTATTGAAAAGGCATGCCAGAGTTTCAGCCAATTTATTTATTTATTGAATTTTGTTGACCAGGTAGGCCCACTGAGACTAGAAACATACATTACTCACCTGTAACAGTAATTCTAGGAGTGGTATATGTTGTTCATCCACACATTCTGGCATTGTCCTTTCCCATTTAAATCTTGCCGGAAAGTCTTCAAGCTGGCTCCTCCCACTTACCCAGGTGATATAACCCTCGGCTCCACTCCATGATGCCAGATCTTGCCAGCTGGAAGCAGTGTTGTGTGCCTGAGCCAAGGGAGGTCGGGTGGGTCCACGTGGATGAACAACATATACCACTGCTAGTACTACTGTTACAGGTGAGTAACCTGTGTTTCTAGGGACGTGGATATGTTGTTCTATCCACACATTCTGGCAGACTCCTAGCAGTGCTCTGGGATGAGGAAGGCAAGACGCACATCCCCTACTTAGGAAATAAGGATTGCAGAACTGAGGCCCCAAAACCCAGCATCCCAACGTGACTCTAAGTCAATGTGGTAATGGAAAAAGAAGGTGTGTGCTGACTTCAGATAGCAGCCCTGCAGATTTCCTGGATAGGGACATCCCTAGAAGCAGCCACCGTCACAGCGGTATGGTAGGTGGAATGAGCCCTTAGCCTTCCGGGAGGCTCCCTACCCGCCAACCTATAGCAGAGCTCAATGCAGGAAGTGATCCACCTGCCAATCGTCCACTCGGCTGCAGGTCTGCCAGGTGCAGCTTCAGTGTAGGTGACAAACAGCTGACGAACCTCTCCCCGCACCCAGCCGTGCACTCTTTGTAGTAAGCGAGTGTTTGCCTCAGATCCAGAGTATGGAGTCTGTGTTCAGCCTCCAAGGTGTGATTCAGGAAGAAGCAAGAAAATTGAGTGACAAAACATCTTCCTAATTCTTTCTTTTTAGGAAGAAACAGAGGGGTTATTTTCTAACCAGGGCAGCCACGAGCCTGTTATAAATGAGGGGATGTGGGCATCTAAGTAATGCTTGTGAAAAGCAAATGTTTGGATTGTGTGGGGAAGCGGGCTATATAGGTGCACAATGTCGACGGCCACTAAGATGTAATCTGTGTGAGGATCATGGGGACACCTTTTGTAACTGTGCTTGGGCTTCACATAAGTCTGGATCAAGCCCTGCGTGCAAAGCATGATGTTTATGTAGCAACAGCCCAAAAAGAAAAAATGAGAATACAAGAATTGGTTATGCAGATAAATGCATCAGATCCCAAGCTGCAGAGAATGTCCTGACCCAGAAAAGAAACCTCTGAACAGGTGGTGGTAAAGGTCCATCAGCCTGAACTGACACCCCCCAATCTATGGAAATACGAACCAGGGCACACGTTTCTGATCCTTTACAGATTGATTCAGAGATAGTAGAAGAACAGGCACCCTTGGAGAGGGGGAGAAGCCCCCCCCCAAACGGATGTAGCCCTAGAGTCTTCAGTGGACAGGGTGCCCATTTCAGGAGCATAAGCACAAAAGTTGAAATGCCACCCCCTGAAACAACTCATGACTCCACATTCAAGTGGGTGATAAGGTCAAAAGCTGCAAAAAAAAGCTATGGAACCTCAGACCTTGAATAAAGAACCTGACAATATACTCACACGTAACACCTATGAGGTGTTACTGGAAATGGAGGAAGACGATTTGTGGGGAGTCTGATGTTTCACAGTTACCTCCTCACAAACTGAAACTGTACTGGAAACAGCTTTGGGAGATAAAGCAAAATCAATAAAAGGAAGAAACAGACGTAAAAGAATGTTTTGTGAAGTTCATGTAAATGTGAAAAGGAAAACAGAAATATTACCTTTGCAAGTTTGACTTGGGGATGATGAGATATTCTTTTGCAGGATAATAGGATTCATACCTTACCAGAAATAGTAGCTGCACAAAGTGATTGAGGTGGCCTCCCCACTTTGTGGTCGTTAGGAGAGGAACAATGCACAGGTTTGGGGATTATGTTTGCAGGGATTAAGGTGACAGTGTTGAAGGTTTTGGATATTTGTCCAGGTAGAGTTTTGTTGATGGACGTGATACTCCATAACCTTTCCTATAGACTTATAAATATTTATGCACCACAATCAAAGGCAGACAGATCTTCCTTATTTAAAGCTACTGCACCCCTTCTGCACACCTCCAAATTTGTTATTGTTTTTTTTTGGGGGTGGATTTCAACTGGGCTTAGTCAGAGAGACTGGGAGAAAACAGAAAAGAGTTTTAGTGATACACATGCCTTACGTAAACATTCTAGAACAAAATACATTAAGGGGTAAATGTGATAAACTGCAGCTACTGTATCCCTGAGCATACATTTTAAAGGAAAGTTATCTACCAGAATTGATTTTGGGTTTATGTCAGAGAGAACTGAAGAAAGCTCAGTAAGAACTGTGCCATTAGAAACTTCAGATCATATTGCAATACAAGCTACTATAGGTCAGAAACACAAAATTTCCATTGATGTGGATATTGGAAATGAATATTGAAATATTACAAGAAAGAAATACAAGACACTAGTTTTTGTATGATAGTCCCATAGAGTGAAGGGACGATACGAGGAGAGATTTAAAAACTTTTAGTTTCTATTACTTGTAAAAGGATAAAAAGTAAGTATATACAATACTTAGGGCTGAGAGCCAAGTATTTAAAAATTATAATACAGATGAGACGAACAGAAAAAAATATGATGGATAAACATAATATAAAAGAAAATGAGTACCTTTATCAGAAAGAGAAACAGAAAATAGTGGCTAAGCAGCAAAAATTTACTACTAGGGGAACAAAAGAACAGACGAATCATTATGATTCAGCTCTGCAAGGGGCACAAAAAGTAGTTATTTCAGCTTTGACGGATGAGACAGGGAAGGTAGTAGCAGGCAGAATGGGGATCCGGCATATAATACAAAAACATGTACAGAAAACTTCAAAAAGGGGGGATTCCAATTCGGACTTCCTTTTTTGAACACCTGGACATTCCAAAATTAACTGAGGCAGAGAAACAAGAGTTAGTTGAGCCTAGCACTATGGAAGAAATTGAAGGAGCAACAGCTAAATTAACAAATCGTATCACTCCAGGGAGGGATGGAATCCCCACTGATTTTTATAAAAAATATATAGAGGAGACTTTGGCCCCTTGGTTATAAAAAAATCTATGAAGCAATACAGAGAGAAGAGAGACTCGTGCCTAGCATGAGGGATGGAGTGATGATTTTTCTCTTTTAAAAGGGAGACCCCCAGAACATAAAAAATTGGAGGCCGTTGAGTTTATTGACTACAGATTACAAAATATTAACAAAAATCTTGACAGACTAACAAAGGTAGCTAAGAAATTAATCCTTCCAGCACAAACGTGCAATTCCAGATCGGAATATTAATCAAACTCTGATCTTTATCACAGAAGTAGTAGAACAAGGATTAGCAATGAATTTAGAAGGATATATCCTCACTATGGACCAAGAAACTGCGTTCGATGCTGTAAACAAGAACATCTATGGGCAGTTTTACACTATTATGGTATTCCTGAGCAGATGATTACTCTGCTGCAAGTACTGTATACAGAAGCATATAACTCCACTTGTAAATGGACATTTTGGAATCCCGTGTATTTAAAAATGGAATTACAGGATGTCCAATAAGTCCTTTGCTACATGTACTTGGATTGGATCCAGTGTTCAGGATAACAGAGGAAACTGAAAATATAAAGCCTGTACGAAATATGGAGGGGTGCCCTTCCGGAAAATCACAGCTTATACAGATGATTGTATACTTACAATTGCAGATTTGGAATCAGGGTGAAATGTGTTACAACTATTAGAGAGCCTGAATAACATTACAGGTATAAAAATTAACAAAGGGAAGAGTAATGTATTAGGATTAGCTGCAGTTCCTATGTAGACAGACTTTCCAATCCCCACAACGAAAGATAATATTAAAATGTTAGGTGTTTACTACGGTACGAAAGAAGCAGAGAACCTACACTGGGACTTAGCATATGAAGAAGCACAACAGAAAGTGCAGTACCCCCTCCCGTATGGAATGCGTACTAAAATAATGGGGCTGTTTTCCTCCTGATTTGGGGAAGTAGGTTGAACCCAGTTAAAATAGCACACAATTAGGGCCTGGAAGGCAGGAGGTTTAAATATGCTACAGCCTTTGCTGTTTTTATTTAGTCATTTCTTTTATAGTAACATAAGGCCTTTGTTGCTAGAGTAAGAAGGAATGGAAAAGGAATGCATGCAATTATGGGGAAGAGATTTTCTTACCGCCTAGGGATGGGAAAGTGGCATGTTTCAGAAAAAAGACTTCCGACTTATGAACAGACTACATTAAAATCCATAAGGCAATGGAAAACTGAGTTAAGTTGGTTTCTAGATAGTAATAGGAAAAAGTTTTATACTATAATAGTAGAACAATGCTATTTTGAAGAACCAGTTTTTAAAATCACACCTGAGATACATTGTGAAATGTTATTAGAATGCATGACAGAGTCAAGAATACCACTGAAAATGCAGGACACAGTCTGGTTATGTGGACACCAAAAGCTTAATGTAAAAGGAAATCAAACCATAACAAGCAGGAAAATAGGGAATCTGGTGAGAAACTGTGCTGAGCAGATCAAACCATGAGGCACCTCTTTTGACTGTTCATATGTGCAAAGCTTTTGGGTAGATTTAGCAGCATTATGGAATGAGGACAGCTTTGTGACTATGACTTAAGAAATACTAGTATTAGGGCAATTGCCAACAGTCTGGAAAAACATGGAAGAAAAGTACAATATATGTTATATTGGCATGCATAAAGTGGTCTTTATGGCAGGTGTGATGTCAAAGATGTCTTCAGAATTAAGAAATATTAGTGTAAGATGTGTTATTTAAAATCCAGGATGAATTAGACAAGATTTATTAATATGAAAAATACAATGGGGCAGGAGGTATGTAATCAGTTATGAAGGTTACAGAATGGGTAGGTATGTAAGAAGAATGTCTATTTCAGGGTATAGTTTATAAGTAAAGGAAGTGATAGAAGGCAAAAGTAAGATGCAGATTTTCTTTCTGATGTTGATTATGCAAGTTAAGTTACCTAGATAAAAAGAAATGGGATTACAAAATTTATTTGAAGGAATGGGGTAAAGGAATAGGAGGTTTTGTTTTTTGAATTATGATTTTCCTTTAATTTTTTTTATTTTGAAGCATTTATTCTGAAAGCATACATGAAGTAATATTAATTCTATGTTCATGTTTTACTTTTGACTTTTGTTTTTGAATGTTTAATAATAATTTCCCCTACTCTTTGGTAGGGGAGCTGCTGTCCGTTATCACAGATGGCAGTTGGTGCCAGGACAGAGGAAGAGGTGGACATGGCTCCACTATGGGCTGAGGTCCGGTCCCCAAATACAGCCTGTGTTGCCTTACGAGATGAAGAAATGGGCACAGAGATTTCCGAGGCTGATCCAGTCTCACACACGGGAGAAAATGTGAGTCAGACCTCAGAGGAAATGGAAATGGGAGATAATCTCCCAGGAGACAATACACAGATCTCGGCGGCAGTAGGTAAGAGTGCACCTGCTTCTACAAATGCAGATATAACAAAATTGTGAGAGAGTCTGCCTTGAATGCTCAAGAATGGAGCAGAAACATCAAAGAAACGCCACAAAGTGAATCAGCTGTTTCTGACGTTCAGCTGCACAGACCTGAAAACGGAAATGTCAAACTTCCGGCTGAAAAAAAAAGGCACAGGACATATAACAAAAACCAGTAAGGGGCAGACAGCAAAAGAGCAAATTAAAATGGCATTTACACTTACGGAGCAGGATGCTTCCTTTTCAGAGAACGGATGGTCTGCAGAAGCCTCATTAAGAAATGCTAGTTGGACACAAATGCCGGACAGAAAATCGATTCCTGACTCTCACTGGGAAGAATTCTCCCAAAATACAGACGAACAGTGGGCCCCATCAACTAGCACTGTAAGAACAGAAAGGAGTGCTCCAAAGCAGACACAAGGAGAAATACCAAAACAACCACAAGCGAGTACCAGCAGTACTTCTATCTCAAGACAATATTTGGGAGGACATACTGTAGTAGGGACCAAGAATCAGATATTCCTTCTTCTCCACCACGTGCCCCCCCCCCCCCACACACACACACATATATACACACACACGAAAGGAGAAGAATGGGACCTACTTTTTCTGAACTATTTAGGAACAATAGACTGGAACAGGCTCCAAGATGGAATGCAGTTCATTTAATGTTTGGGGTGGGGTGGGGTTTGCAACATCAACCAGAGTATATGTGGCAAAAAAACTTTCAAAGAATCAATGAATTTTCAAGCTTCAGAGGTGTATTCCCTGATAAATGTTAGAGGGAGGATATATTTGATATAAGTTTTAAAACCTTTCCAATCTAGACAATTTTTGGAGAAAGTATGAAAACTTAAAAGCCACTCCTTTATGGGTCCCCTTTGGGCCACTGCTCTGACAAAACCTTTGTTTAAAACTATAGCTATCATGTTTAGAAACAAGGGGTACTGTAAGGGATATCCAATTCTGGTTGGAAAAGAAATGCACAGTACTGGGTCCACCGAAGCAATAATTGACTCAGACAGCATTTGAACTGGGGTGGAATTTCAAGGTAAAGTTAAATCAAGTTGAAATGAGGTTATGCATGTTCCAAAACAGCTTTTTTGTAGGAGGGACAGGGTGTGTTTTTACCCTGGGCAGCCTAAGGCCTGCTGTAAATGTGGAAACTGAACACATCTCAGTAGTACCTGTGACAGGATGAAATGTGCCCTGTGGGGATTCTGATCATGCGAGTTATGTTTGCAGAAACACCTTTTAAGTGCAATCTATGCAAAGAACAAGGGCAGGCATACCACCAGTGCACCTGGGCAGGCCAGAACAGACAAGGGGCCCAGCCCAAGATCACCTAATCAACCAGACCCAAGAAAGAAGTAGGCCCCACAGCCCAAACCCACCCAGTAGCCAGACCCAGCCAAACAGGGCCCAGATAAAGATAGGTCAGAAACTGACAAAATGGCCCCCTGCCCCCCAACAGAAGAGGCAGCTCCCATGCAGGATACTGCTCATGTAGAAACCCCTGCAAATTCACAGGGAGGACAAGGAGATTCCATCAATGCCCCCCGCTGAATTACAACCCCACAGTTCCCAAGACTTACTAGATCCACCAATAAGCAAACAGGTCATTGAATCCCATTTTGCTGCAGAACCCTTTTCAAGTTCTGCAGAATGATGAGGAGGAGGTTCAGAGTCAGAGTCTGACTTTTCCTCAAGGTCAGAAATAGTTTCTGAAATTTATCTGGAAGAGGATCGATCCAGTTTCCAAAGTACAAGAAACAAAGAAAACAAGCATTTGTCAATGCTGAATGTTGTCTTGCTGGCACTGGTATTGGTAGTGCAGGAGTTAGAGAGATGCATAATAGGAATGGCAGTGAAGTGCTGACCTGACACCAAACCCACCTCCACCCTGCAGAGACTGACAGGCATTGGGGTGTGCCTTTGGGTCATCGGCCATAACGCTCACGCCATTTCACCTCACCTACCTGCGGCAGTGACAAGTGTTGCGGTGTGCCTTGGGGTCTTTTGGGCCTTCACGGCTCACCCATTCCATAAGGAAATACGCTGATACGGGTGCAGTATAGGAGAATGGGGTGAATTTCGAGGCCAAAGACACCAAGGCACATCTCGATGCCTGTCACTGGCTGCAGGGTGGGGGGAGGGAAATGGCATCAGCATTACAGCCGACGATCCCAAGTCACAACCCTGATGCCTGTCAGTCTCTACAGGGTGGGCGTTATGGTTGGAAACCCTAACACCCCAGGTGTTTGTTGGTATTTTCACTCCAAATTATCAACATGGGCTTTTTGTGATCCCACCGCATGAACAGTGGCACCATCAGTTTGTTAGCCGAAAGGTGATTTTGTACAGCGACTGTGCCATTTGGCACCACAGGTGTGAAACACATTTCGGACAGGATGCGAAGACAACTGTACTGTTCATGAGGAGGTGTAAAATGGCAATGCTGAAAATCTGGAGTGAAAATATGAAAAATTTGTGAAGTCACGAGCATGCATAGAAACTGTGTGCAACACAATTATTTTTAGGATTCTTTTAACATAGGCATTTTGAGACCTCCACATGAAGAGTCGCACTGTGATTTTGTTAATCTGTCCAGAAAGTTGATTTCCCATAGCGACCTTGTCACTGTGTACCAGAGAATGCGAATACACATTTTGGGCAGGATGTAAAAATGACAGCTGTACTGTTCATAAGGAGGTGTGAAAAAATGGCAATGTTGAAAATCTGGAGTGAAAATATTAAAAATTGTCAAAGTTACGATCGTGTGTGAAAACTGCTCAATGCATGCTCGTAATGCAATCATTTTTGGGAATTTTTTCACACCATATTTGCAACATAGGCTTTTTGGGACCCCATCTCATGAACAGTGGCACTGTTGTTTCGCTAATCGGTCCCGAAAGGCGGTTCCGCGCAGTGACTGCAAACTTACCTTCCGGGACTGAATAACGAGATGACAGAGCATGTATTCATGAGGTGGGGTTCCAAGAATTCCATGTTGAAAATTTGGTGCCAAAATTCATAAAAATGGCTGCGATATCCACCTAAGTTGAACCCCCACCCCCACCCCTACTGATGCCATTATATAGCTTACCCGCACGCCTTCATTTTGCAGTTCGGCTTTGAAGAGTCCACATACTTCCCGCCCACAGACGATCACAGCGCTGAACCCCAGAGGTAAGTATGGGTGGGGGTGCAGGAGGTGGGTGCACAAAGGGTGTGTGCGGTTGGGGGAGGGGCGCTGGGACTACGAGGGACAGTTTTCTTTTTTACAGGGAAAAACAAAAAACAGACATCAAAGGATGGTTTTCTTCCATTACAGGTAATCTAAAAAAAATGTTGGTCATACTGGGTTGGGCTCCCAATGTGCCCCATGACTTTCGGAAGTGGAATGTTGGGCACACTGGGGTGGGCTCCCAGTGTGCCCCATGAGTTTGGGGTGGCTGATGCCGATGGGGACTGGGCCCCGTCATCTAAGAAAATGTGTGGAGTAGGAGAAACATGCGGACATGGGGGATTGGCCACCCCCAATGTTGGTATGGGGACTGTGTGTGGCAGATGTCAGGAGCCACCATGTTTATTGAAAAGTTTCATTAGGAAAGGCACGTTGGGGAGGCATGTCATCTGCCGCTGCATGACGAGCTAGTCGCTGATTGCAACAGCAGATTTCTTTCAACTTGGTGGCACCTTCCATAATTTCCACGTCAGCACTAGCATGCTCGCTAATTGGGGGATGAAGAACGCCCCTACTAAACCTTGCCCTGCATTCGCCAACACTGACACGCCTCTCAATGTAGTACTACCACAAGATGTTGTTTGTGCCTATGCGCAAGACAACATAAAAATGGCAAGAAATGAAAACTGAAGGGTGAATAACACTGAAACTGATAAATGACCTCCCTAAGGCTAGCCTCTTTAAATGTTAGAAGTATTAAAAATTATAAAGAGAGATCAACACTGTTTTCTTTCTTTCAACATAATTCTGATGACATAATTTTCTTTACAAGAAACCAGGCTAAACTCTCTTTTTGACATTTCACAAGCCAAAAGAGGCTGGCCGTGGGGACCCTTATATTGGTCCTTTGGTCCAGATGCAGCAGATAGAATAGGAATACTACTTAAGCACTCCCAATTCCATTTACGTAGGTTAGTTGACATCTTACCTGGAAGGGCACTGCTATTAGACTGCATATACAAGGGCTTTTCATTAAGATTAATAAATACCTATGCCCCACAAAGTAAAGCAGCCAGGATAGAACTTTCTAATAAAATACGCCCCTTCTTATATATCACTAGACACATCATATGGGAGGGACATGAACTGTGGCATAGACATTAAAATAAAAGACAATGTACAAAAAAGTGTACTGCGATCCGCATGCTCTCAGCACAATAATTTCTTCTGCTGGACTCAAAGATGTCTACAGGAATTGTACAAAGATCCAGGAGAGAGAGAGAGATATCTTTGTATATATATATATATATATATATATATATATATATATATATATATATATCTAGGAGGAGTGCCTTTGCCGTGCAAATTGACCTCCATTTTATTTTATTTCTAAGTTTCTAACACCAGGCAGATTTCAGCTGTCCCATTGTGAATTCTCTGACACATGCTGCTGGTATGCAATTTGGGCCTAAAGAATGTTCCCCAATTCCCTGCTGTTCCAAGAAGATGGAAACAACTCTGCTTTACTAGATTCTGTGAAAATTAAACAAGGGTCAGTAGCCTTTTTCAGTCAGAAAAATTTTTTGCATGTATGAGGAGTGGTTTCCTGGTGGGTTGACACAAAAACAGAACTGAAGATTTTTTTCCACAGACTGGGAAGAAAAAGGCTACCTCAGAATGCTTACAATACTTAGATTACAGAAACCAATATTATAAGTTAATGTCTCTCCCCAATGTATCAGACAGCAGGATAAAATCACAGATTGATAATATAAAAACTAAAATGTTTCAATTTCAATATAAACAGGACTGAAACCCTAAATACAGAAATGAGATCTGGCACAGAAAAACAACCTTATTTAGACCTTTATGCAGCCCACAAACAAAAATAAGATCAAAATTAATGGATGGATTATATAACGATTCTGGGACTCTTAAAACTATAGATGCAAGCATGCTTTGAGGTAGTTCACAGCAAATTAACAGAACTATTTGGTTCTGAATTTTTGCCTCAAAAACAATGGGAGGAGCAGATTCTTTTTCCAGTACCAAAAGTTTCAGCAGACAACATTCAGAAGATGAAGGCTTCGGTCTCCATGGATGAAATCAGTGATGTGATGATCTGAGGCCTAAAAATAGGGGTATTCCCGTGGTTAGGATGGCCTCACCAATGAATTCTACAAAGCTTTTAATAAAGATTTGAGTGAAATATTAATGCATCTGTACAATGAGATGTTGCTTTCTGATGCATCTTTCAAAATTTTGCTGAAGCTTTAGTCATCTTTTACATAAGAAAGGAAACAAATATGACTTTAACAACTGAGACCCATCAATCTCCTAAATACAGATTATACAATTTTGTCCACTATTTTATGCAATAGATTACAGAAGGTTGTTGAAGAATTAATTCATCCCATTCACACATGCTCTGTACCAAATAGAAACCTTAAGCAAAACTTAATATTACTAAGAGATATCTTTGAATTTATCAATTAAGGGAAAATAAAAACAGGTTACTCACCTGTAACAGTGGTTCTAGGAGTCATATGTTGTTCATCCTCACTCTTTGGCATGTCCCTTTACCTTTAAGATCAGC
Organism: Neoceratodus forsteri; assembly: GCA_016271365.2. Lineage (NCBI taxonomy): Eukaryota > Metazoa > Chordata > Ceratodontiformes > Ceratodontidae > Neoceratodus > Neoceratodus forsteri. The sequence goes on from CM028135.1 coordinate 815,934,233, forward strand.
TATAAGTCTTCAAGCTAGCTCTTCCCACCCACCCGGGTGGTATATACCTCGGCTCCACCCCATGATGCCAGATCTTAGCCCGCTGGAAGCCAGGTTGCGTGTGTCCGCAGCCGGGGAGGTCGGGTGGGTCCGTATGGATGAACAACATATACCACTCCTAGAACTACTGTTACAGGTGAGTAACCTTTATTTCTAGGATCATGGATATGTTGTTCATCCACACTCTGTGGCAGACTCCTAGCAGTTCTCTGAGAGGAGGGAGGCAAGGCGCACACCCCCTACTTAGGGAAAAGAGACTGGAAAACCGAGGCCCCAAAACCAGCATCCTGGCCTGACTCAAGGTCAATGTGGTAGTGGGTAATGAAGGTGTTTGCCTTCCTGGTAGCAGTCTGACAGATTTCCTGGATAGGAATGTCCCTGGAAGCAGCCACCAATGCAGCAGTCTGGCGGGTAGAATGAGCTCTTATCTCTCTGGGAGGCTCCTTGCCTGCCAACTCGTAGCACAGACCTATGCATGATGTAATCCATCTTGCTATGGTCCATTTGGCTGCAGGTCTGCCAGAAGCAGCTTCAGCGTAGGTGATAAACAGCTGGCGAACCTCTCCGCGAATTTCCACCATCCTCTCCTTATAATAGGAGAGCGCATGTCTCAGGTCCAAAGTATGGAGCCTGCACTCGGCCTACGAGGTGTAATTTGGGTAGTAAACTGGCAGAGTCTACACCTGGTTAAGGTGAAACTCTGACACCACCTTCTGAAGGAATTTTGGGTGGGTGCAGGATAACTTTGTCCCTATGGAAGACCAGATAAGGGGAGTCCACCGAAAGCGCCTGGAGCTCCCCTATCCTTCTGGCAGATGTGATAGCCAGCAGGAAGGCCATCTTCCACAAGTGAGACAGCTCACAGTTATGCATTGGTTCAAATGGCTTGTCCATGAGCTTTGCTAGTACCAGCAGTAGATCGCACAGAGGTGGAGGTTCATGCACTGGAGGGGATATGTGACCCAGGCCTTTGAAAATGCGCTCGACCACTGTCTCCCGCACCAATGTCAGCTGATCGGCCCGTGCCCCGTAAGCAAAAATGGCTGCCGAGTGCACCCTAAGGGTCGATGACCGTAGACCCCCTTTGGAGAGAGACCAAAGGTAGTCGAGAATGTTAGCCACAGAACAGGATAAGCAGTCCAGACCCTTACCCTGACACCAAATTTTCCATCTAAAGACGTAACATTTCCTGGTCGATTCCTTTCGAGATGCCTCCACCCCGGTGTAGACATCTTCAGAAAGACCGAAAGCCTGGAACTCTAGTCACTCAGGTACCAGGCTGTGAGGTGCAGGGATTGAAGACCTTCCCCTAGTTCAAAGATATCAGGACCAGACATGTGCAAAGCCGCTCCAGGGGCCTGCAGCTGAGGCTGATGAGATCTAGATACCAGAACTGGTGCAGCCAGTCTGGGACTCCCAGAATCACCTTCGCCTTGTCTCTCCTCACCTTGAGTAACACCTTGTGGATCAAGGGAAATGGAAGGAAGGCGTAGAGGAGGCATGGGGTCCATGGCCTCGAGAAGGCATCCCCCTGCAGCGAACTTTGCTGAGGGGGGCGGGCATGAAACAGCCTCAGCTTGGTGTTTTCCTTGGAGGCAATCAGGTCCACCATCGGTTTGCCCCAATGGGAGAACAGGCTGTAAGCTACCTCTGGATGGAGAGACCACTCGTGGGATGTCTGGCCTATATGGCTGAGGGCATCCGCCAGCTGGTTCAAAGCTCCTGCCACATGAATGGCTACAAGATCCGCCTCCAACTGGCTTACGAGAGTGCAGATGCGGAGTGCCTCCTTGCACAGCAGACAGGAATGCATGCCGCCCCGTTTGTTGAGGTAGTACATGGTCGTGGTATTGTCCGTCTGGACTTGAACCACTTGACCCCGGAGCTGAGGAGCGAAAGTTGACAGTGCCAGTCTGACTGCTCTGAGCTGCAAAAGGTCGATGTGGCATCGGGACTCCTCAGGGGCCCTGAACCCGTGGGCCCTGCTGTCCCCATGTGGGCTCCCCAGCCCATTACAGAGGCACTGGTCATAAGAACAACCGCTGTTCGGGGCTAACGGGATCCCTTCCTGCAACCGGTCTGGGCGGTCCACCACTGGAGAGCGTCCCACTTCTTCTGTGTTACAGTGATCAGCTGGTCGAACTGATCATAGCGCTGAGTCCACTGTGTGGCCAGTTCCCATTGGAGGGGGCGCATGTGCAACCAGGCCCAATAGACCACTGAGGTGCATGCCGCCATGTAACCCAGAAGGTGCAGAAAGTCCTGGGAAGGGCGCAAGTGCCCAATCAGAAATGACTGGGCAAAGGAGGAAAGAACCTCCGCCCTGTCTGCCAGGAGCCAAGCTCTGGCTTGACAAAAGTCAAGCTCTGCCCCGATGAAGCCCATCACCTGAGAAGGCACGAGTTCCGACTTGGCCTCGTTGATCAGGAGGCCAAGTTGGGAGCACGTTTGGAGGGCCAGATTCCTAGACCTCTCCACCTCCTGTCGGGTGGAACCTGCTAGGAGCCAATCGTCGAGGTAAGGGCAAATTCTGACCCCCGATGCCAGAGATGGGCCGCCACCACTGCAATACATTTGGTGAAGACCCATGGGGCTGATGACAGGCCGAACGGCATGGCTCGGAACTCGTACAGGGTCCCTTCGACCCTGAAGCAGAGGAACCGCTGATGGGATGGACGGACTGGGATGTGGAAGAACATGTCCTGCAGATCCAGTGAACAGAACCATGTTTCGCCCAAGGCTGGTATGATCTGGGACAGAGTGACCATCCAAAAGATGTATGACCTGAGAAACTGATTCAGGTCGCTGGAGATCTAGAATGGGCACCAGCCCCCATCCACTTGGGCACCAGGAAGTACCTGGAAACAAAACCTGGGTCTGCAGACGGATCCGCCACAATAGTTACTGCCTCCTTGAGGAGGAGCTGAGCAATTCTGCCTCAAGAGTCGACTGGGTGCAAGCAAAGTCCATTCTTCCCAAGGGCACGGGCTCGACTGGGAGGGTACTGCTCGAATTCGAGAAGCAGTCCCTGACCAAGCACTTCAAGAACCCACCTGTCTGTAGTGATAGCGGACCAGGCAGAAAGGAAGTGATGGAGCCGGCCCCCCACGGGAGGACCCAGAGCTGGTGTGACAGAGATAGGGGTGGCAGCCCCCATCTTGTCACTGAGCAGGCTTAGAGGAGGAGGAGGCTCCAGGACCTGAGCCTCGGCCCCCTTTGCGTGGCCTGTTGGGGTCCAGGCTTGGGCCAAGGGCACCAAGCTTGAGCCTGCTGCTAATGTTGATGCTGCTGACCTCCTTGGTAGGAGGACTGCTGGACCGCAGGGGAAGAATGCCGAAAAGGCTTCTTCTTTTTCTTCTGCTGGTTCTTGCCTGAAGAACTCCTGGCAGAAGTGGCATCCAAGGTGGCACTGGACTGTTCAATGAGCTGTAGGTGACCCGCCACTCCTAGGCTGAACAAGTCGGTCCCGAGGAAAGGCACATCAGCAAACTTAGGTGGAGTATCCGCTAGGAAGGAGGATAACCTCAGCTAAGCCCTGCAGTGAGAGGCCACTGTGGCTGCCATCGAGCGGGCACAAGAATCCCCAATGTCCAGGGCTGTCTGGAGCTGCTGTTTGGCAACAGCACGGCCCTGGTCCCAGACTTGCTTAACCGTGGTTTGCACGCCTGTGGGGAGATGTGGGAGGACTTCATCTAGTGACCGAGAAGGACATGAGAGAAGCTGGCCATGATGACAGCCGAACTGGCCTAACAAAGGCCCAAGGAGGAAGCTGCATAGACTTTCGCGCTAAATGGCCCAAAAGCTTGGACTCCTTATCGAGGGGATGGTCAGAGTCAGCAGAACGGCCAGTATACCTGAACACGGAAGCAGTCACCGGGCTCTTGGCCGGGGGTGCTCTGTGAACCCCGCAATGGACCCCATGGGCACTGCATACTTGCGGCCCATGTGGGCAGACAATGTTGGACATGAGGCAGGGTGCTGCCATAGTTAGAGAGCCGGGCCAACAATGGCCTCGGCCACAGGAAAGGCTCCCATCAGGGTATCCCCTCTCTTCAGGATGTCCGTGAGAGGGTACTCCGCCTTTTTCTGTATGGGCTCCAGGGGCATCCTTGTAGAATCAGGGATGAGATGGAGGATCCCCTGGAAGGAGGAAGGGCCTTCCCTCCATCCCTGTGCCAACGGACGACTCATCATCCCCAGTATGTGAGTGGAGCCCGGTGATGTCAGAGTCCGAGGAGTCGGATACAGCAGTTTGCCGCCCAAATCACCCTCAACCCATCAAGGAAGGTCCGGGATGACCATGACCAACAGATGATAGGGAAGTCTGGAATCTGTTTGGTCCTCTTTTGAAGGAGCCCCTCCAACAGGCTGCTTAGGCGGCGGCTCCACCACTATCCGTGGGGAGCCCGGCAAAGGCTGAACCGGAGGATGGGCCTGCCCCACGGGCGGGAGAACCAAGGGTTTCAGTTCCGAGGGAGTCGGTTTCGACCTAGGAGGCGAAAGCCAAGTAATGGTCGGGGTAGGTGGCGGAGCCGGCTGCTGCCTGGTCAAAATCAGCTGTTGCCACATAAGGTCCTAGTAGCGCCGACAGAGTTTCCAACAGAGCCTCTCCTCATTCGAGGAGGATGAGGACGACCTGTGGCGTCGCCTCTTCTTGAAGCACTTATGGCTCCTCCTGGCCTTTCAGCCGAGGGGGTTCTGACCGACCGAGATCGCAGGCCAACTCGGTCGCTGGGAGACACCGGAGGGATTGGTAAATCCCAGGGGTCTGGAACTGGGACCTCGATGGGGATACCAGCAGGCTGGATCTCCTCATTGGGGAACACAAGGACCGGAGTCCTCTCCAAGGAGTCGTCGGCCACAGACGGCGACAGAGGGTCGATTGGGTTGAAAATGATCTCAACCTCATTGGCCACCTCCTCGGTCGTCTGGCCAGACGGAAGATCCATGAAGCCTGCAGCCGAGGAAGCAATCTCGACCGAGGTCAAGACCACATGCCCCTGAGACAGAGACCTTTCTCGGTCCCAAGAGCACCTTCGTCGAAACGAAGACAGGCCAGATTCCTTTTCCTCTTCAGAGGTCGAGAGGACTGCGAGCCTGCAGGTGCCTCACCCCTGGTGGGGAGAGACTGGCACAACTCCTTAAAGGAACCTGTAAAGGTGGAGTCCAGGTTTAGAGGAACAACAAAGCTTCGATTAGCCAAAGCACTGGTGGCTTCTTCTTCGAATGCCTTCATGCGTTCCAGCTGCTCGGCAGAGCCCGCGGCCACAGAAACCGCCCACCTAGCCTCCTTAGACTTCACCAAAGGGTTCCTTTTCTCCAGTCTCCCCAATTTCAAACACGCCAGCGTCTTCCAGGACGTTGGGATGGAAGGCGAGGCAAAGTTGCAAGACAAGGTGTCATGGCCGACACCTAGACAGTAGACACACGTGAGATGGGGATCGGTGCAAAACATCTTCTGGCCACAAGGACACCAGCGAAATCCTGGAGAAGATTTCTCTTCCATGACTGAGGATGCACAAGCGCGATTGCTAACTTGAACAAGTTTTAATTTCAGTAAAACTGAAGTTTTGAAAGCCAGGGCCTATGAAATGCGTTAGCACGAGGGAGGCAACCTGCATCTTCCAGCGGAAAGGAAGATCTGGCGCATGGGGCGGAGCAGAGGTATATACCACCTGGGTGGGAGGAGGAGCTAGCTTGAAGACTTCCGCTGATATTAAAGGGAAAGGGACATGCCAAAGAGTGTGGATGAACAACATATCCACGATCCTAAGACGAAGGCCTTTGATAAAGTTTCTCAAACTCTTGTTCCAAGTAATGGTTAATTAAGGCATTCCAAAAACATTTGTATCTTGGGTTAAAATCCTCTATGGAAACACATATATCACCCCATCAGTCAATGGACTATTAGGAAAACCATCCCTCTGAAACACGGAGTCGTCAAGGCTGCCCTGTCAGCCCGCTGCTGTACATCTTTGTCCTGGATCCTGTAATCCAATATATTCTTTGGGAAAAGCATAAAAGGGATTTCCCCGTCCATAGACACAGATCCCCCCCAAAAATTCTGCATATGCAGATGATGTGTGTCTTTTTGTACAAGACCATGTATCTGGAGTAAAGGCTCTAAAGGTCCTCAAAACTTTTTCAAAAATCTCAGGAGCAGAGATACATTGCAATAAAAGTATAGGTATACAGCGAGGAGCAGGTAACCCCCACTATACAAAAGGTAGATGAAATTGTAGTCTCCAAAGAACCCATTAAGATCTCAGGCCTTACTTTTGGTAATAGGGACCTTGCCCAAATAACCTGAGAAGAAAAACTTACAGTAGGGAAAGAAATGTTCAGGTAAGGAAATCTTGGTCATTTCAAAAGAAGTGAGTTCTTGTAATAAAGAAATTCCTGCTACCCATATTTGTTTATGTTAGCTATATCCCCCCCAAATCTGGAAACAAGACTTTTAGCTGCTTTTTCCGTGGTCTGGGGAGCAGGCTCAACCCAGTTAAAAGGGATTTTACTTTATTTACCTGTAAAACAGGGTGGACTGGGTATGTTAAACCCTTTCACTTTTATCATTCCTTTTTGTGCAATCCTCTTTCAGTTAGGTAGAGGAGGGATTCAGCACCCTTTGAATATTGGACACAGGCTTTATTTAAACCACTAATGTTGAAATGGGTCATAGAACCACCCTCCAAAAAAAAAAATTACAGCAGCACTACAAGTCCCTGAATCCGCTTATCCCTTCAGTGAAGAAACTCAGGCTATGGAAAGCAGATAAACATAAGATACTTAGTTCTAACAGAAAGCAGCTGTACTCACAGATAATAAGTAGAAACTCTGCAGCACAGGCTGATTTCCCCAAATGTTCCTCTTCAAAAATGAACTTTACTTTGAAGTTCTTGAATGATAATAGAATCCCTCCAAAGGTGTGGGATGTTTTATGGTTAAGCTGTCACGGGTGGGGGTAAAGGGAAACTTAAAACATAAACCTCTAGCAGAAAGGCAGTGTTTAAGACCGGAATGCAATGGGTTAGAGGAAATGCTAGAACATTTATTTACTAATTGTTCTTTGCAATAGAGTTTTGGACCTTTCTGGCCACAAGGTGTCAGTGACCACCTGCATATTTGATGAAATATGAATGTTTGGTGCTAGGAGAGTACTCTGGTTATTTAAGGAGGTATCACCCCAGCTCTCTAAATGTGATCCTTGCCTGTATAAAATATTTCATGTGGCAGGCTAGATGTCAATATTCCCTACAACATGTAAACACCCCAAATCTTGCAATCATAAATCAGATTGAAGCCACATTACAGCAGGTTAAATCCCAAGACCGGATAGGAGGAAAGCAAATCTGCTATGGAAAATGTAAACCGAATAACCTAACTCTTTTGTACTGCCTTACTGGCAGAAAGTGTTTCCTTTTGAAATCTATGAATAAATATGTAGTATAATATGTGCAATTTATTTTATTTTCTATTGATCTCAAATGTATAACAAAACAATTTTTTTATTTTTTCTGTGCATTTGTTTTGTATTTTCAAATAAAATTCCCTACTTTTCAAGAAGTGCCATGGGATCTTTAATGTCGACCTGAACAACCACAGGACCTCGGTTTAATATCTCATCCGAAAGACAGAACCTCGGAGTGCAGCATGTCCCTCATGATGCACTGCAATGTAAGTATTTGATTTACCTATGCCTGGTGTGGGGTTAGAACCCACAAGCTTTCTCGATCTTCCAGCCTCAGAGGCAAGTGTGCAACCTGCTAAGCCACTGACACTGCCAGTTCTTTGAGCACACTCAGATGGATCCTATCTGGACCTGAGGCCTTGTTTGTCTTCAGAAGGGCTGCTAGACCATTTTGGACCCCATCCCAGTAAATGCTGGCTTCCCCATCTCTGGGATCCCCATCTCAGTGGCTTTAACACCACTCTCACGTAGGGGCCTGCTAGCTTCCCTGGTAAAGACAGAGCAAAAGTAGTTGTTTAGGACAGCAGCCTTTTCCTCATCCTCCTGTATCACATGGCCCCCATTCAACAGCCCAACTAATCTTCCCACTCCTCCTTCCTTTCTCACTTATATAGCGGAAACATTATTTTTCTCCACACTTGACCCCCTCAGCTAATAACAGTTCTGTGTCTGCCTTTGCCTCGCTTATCACCTTCTTTGCCTCTCTACTCTTCTGGAGATATTAGTCCCACTCTGCATCCCCCTTTTTTTGTTGTAGTTCTGGAAGACCATCACTTTGGCCCTCATTGCTTCCCCGACCCTTGCTGAAAACCAAAGCAGTTTCTTGAATTTATTTTTTTTGTAACTTTCCTTAGGCAAAGCTGTGAATGTTCAAGAATGGACCCTTTAATTACCCTCAATGTCTCATCAACTCTTGTTCCCTTACTCTCCTCTTTAATTTATTTCAAACCAACTCAGTTTAAGTTCACCTCTAAAATCCAAGACCACTGTACTAGAATGTGTTTTCTCATTCTTAAGGGCAACTTCAAACCAAACCATGTTGTGGTCACTGTTTTCAAGCAGCTCCTAACTATCACTGATTTCACTATATCTGTGTTAGTGAGCACACATCTAGGGTAGTGTCCTGTCTTGTGGTTTCCTTTAAGTTGCACTATTAGGCAGTCTTGAAAGGCATCATGCAAAGCTCAACTTCTCTTGCTTCTGGCCACTGGAATGTCCCAGTCTACAAGTACAACTAAGTCACACATTAATTCAATATTTTAAAATGTAGAGCGAAATCCTGAAAGCTAATTGGCTGAAGTAGTCTTTGACCCGTGACGATATCTCACAATATCATCATGGTCTGAAACTTGATTACCAAGATCAAACATTTACTAACACTATAGGGTTATTTTATAATTGCAGTAATACACTACAGGTTGTGGTATATCATGAGATATTGTCACTTCTCGGGTGCATGAGACACTCGGCCTGCAGCCTCAAGCCTCACAATGGACCCAAGACATTATGATATCTCATGATATACCACACTCGGTTGTGTATTATTGCGTGATTATCATATTAACGCAATAGCAACTGTTATGGCTCTGACCAGAGTTCGTTTATTACAGCTGAAGAGAAGTTGTAGGTAAAGTGTTTTTTTTTTTTTCCTTTTCCTGCAACTGCAAAACTATAACGTGTCAGAGCAGGCACTGAATTGAAGTTTTTTTATTGTTCAGTCAATTGCATACTGTGGTCTAGTCAGCTCTCACACCTTACAAAATTCTCTGTCAAAAAAAGAGAGAAAACTGAGCACCTAGTTGAGAAAACACTAGGTGGGATTTTCTAATTCAGAAGGCTCAGACTTTCACAGAATTTGAGAAATGTCACCTTATTCTGTAGAGTTCTGACAGAAGTGGAATTCTGAAATTCAAAGCAGAATTTAAACTGCAGATTAATAATTTGGTTTACATAAACCACACATTAGGTGTCCACAAACCACTGAAAACTGATCTGTGGTTTACAGAATGAACACTTTAAATTAAGAGTTTCACAAATTTACTGAATTTACCAAAAAATTCCAAAAAACATTTCAGAAACGGAATTGCCAGTCCACCTGAATTCAGCAGCCAGAAGAAAAAATTACTTACCTTAGTAATATTGTTTCTTCTAGGGGATCCCTCGGTATGCTTGACTAATGCAGTTATGCTAGCTGCGTTCAGCTGCCCCAGAGTTGGAGTTTATGCTAATGAGAAAAAGAGTTAGTCAGCTTGCAATAAGAGAGTGCTGTCTGTAAGTGTTGCTGTAAGCCAGTCAGATTCATTTTGTAGCCTGACGGACAAAAAAAGCCCCTAAATCCTAAGTCTAAACTGGAAGTATAGAAAAAGAGACAAGAAAACAAGAAAAAAAGGAATTGCCTATAGGCGAACTATATACACCATGCTTAACTTTAACACATTAAACCTATTAAGGCTTTTCAGTATGAAATCTGGCCTGTGATAAGGACTGCAGAACCATTTTCAGCAAGGTTATGTGAGGGGAGGATGGGTGGGAGGTCAAGCATACTGAGAGTTCCCCTGGAAGAAACAATATTACTAAGGTAAGAAATGTTTTCTTCTCACCCCACGAATCCCTCAGTATGCTTCACTAATGCAGACTATAAAGCAGTGTAGTTGGGAGGAGGGAACAGAACCTACTTTGGGAAAAAGGTTCTGCAAGACTGCAGTGCCTAATTTGACATCTGATCTGGACTGTACATCGAAACAGTAATGCTTTACGAAGGTGTGTACAGTCTTCCAGGCAGCTGCTTTGCAGATATCGAGCAAGGGAATGTCCCTTACTGCTGCCACTGAGACTGTGGTGCTCACAGTGGAGGGACCCTGAGGCCTTGAGGTGGCTGCCTGCCAGCCTTAGTTTAACAGAACTGTATTCAAGAGACTATCCAATGAGAGATACTGTAGTCCTCTTAGAGGCTGGCCTGTTTTACTCACCTCACCATAGGTGAGGAACAGTTGGGTGAGAGGATCTGAGTTACCTGTGTGCTCCAGGTAGGTCAGTGCCCTTTTACATCCAGGCTGTGAAGTCTGCGCCACCAGGACTGGCTTTATCTGTGAAAACAGGAAGCGTTATAGATTGGTTCAGGTGAAATTCAGACACTACCTTGGGAAGAAATTTCCTTTTTTGTCCTGAGAAAGTACAGTTACATAGGAACTTACCATAACAGTAGATCTTCGAGAGAGGTTCCTTCAGTAGGTCATGACGTATAGGACTGTTGCCACCTGGCGGCGGGCTGCACTTTTCTAGCAATCCCTGATGGGGAACTGCCCACCTGACATCCTGTGACTGACATCAGCATGACTGTATGTAATGGGCGGTCCCCACGCCCGCCCTCCAGTTCTCCCACCGGAGCCAGGAAGAGGCCTGACAGCAGGAGTGAACAGGAATTGGAGTTCCTATGAAACACAGAATGAGGGGTCAGAGAGAGGAAAATATGACCTACTGAATGAACCCTCTCGAAGATCTACTGTTACGGTAAGTCCTACATAACTGTACTATCTTACTTGAGGGAGTTCCTTCAGTGGGTCATCACATAAGGACAGAGTCCCAAGCAGTCCTTCCAAAGAGAGACCAAGAGAAACTAGGAAGGAGGAGAAATAACTCCAACAGAAAAATGGAACCCAGAATGGACCCAGCCTAGGACAGAAGGCCCTGTAACACAGCTAGGCCGAAACCAGCCCTCCGCCTAGAAGCAATGTCCAGACTGTAGTGTTTGTAAAGGTATGGACAGAACCCAAGTGGATACAGCACAGATATCGGTCGAGAGACATTTTGCAAAAAGGCAGCAGAAGCAGCCATGCCCTTAGTAGAATGACCTCTGATGGTATCCAGCTGAGGTTTTTCATACTTGATGATAATACCTAATGCAGTTGCCTAACCATTTGTAAAGACCCTGTTAGAAACTGGTTTGTCCTTCGATCCGGGACAAAGAGACAAAAAGCTGATCACAGCTATGGAATTCTTTAATCCAGTGAATGTAACATTGAAAAATAGGATGTCGTCCATGGTATGGAGGAGTGCCTCACCTCTGTTAGAGGGACGGACAATATACAGGCAGCTCTACTGATTGGTTCAGCGTGGCTTCTGACACCACACTGGGAAGAAATTTCAGATTTGTTCTGAGGATCGCCCAGTCCCTGTGGAAAATTAGACAGGGTCGTTACAAACCAGAGCGTGAAGCTCTGAAATCCTCCGAGCTGAAGTGATGGCAACTAGGAACAATGCCTTCTAGGAAAGGAAGCGCAAATCACAGCTCATAGCCGGCTCAAAAAGGAAGAAGGGTGAGGTTTTCCAAAACAAAGTTCAAGTCCCAAGGAGGAGTTGGACTGTGGATGGGGGGTTTCAAATGGAGAATCCCTTTCAGAAAGGTTTTAGAGACTTCCAGCTGAGCCACGGGGTTGCCATCCACTAGCTCATGATACGCAGAAATAACCAAGAGGTGGACCATCAATGACAAATATGAAAGACTGACAGGTGAAGGAAGTATTCCATGACTTGAGGGGCAGAACATGAGAAGGGGTTCCAACCCATGGTGGTTGCCCAGTTGGAAAACCATTTCCACTTCATGGCATAAGTAAAACAAGTAGAGAGTTTTCTGGCCTCAATGAGGACCTGAGCAAACCAGGAGACGACCCCAAAGCAAAATATCGCTATGTCTGCAGAAGCCATGCATGAAGATGCAGAGTCCTCAGCCCCGGATGTAGTAACCGACCTCGATCCTGAGTCAGGAGGTCGTGACTCACTGGAAGTGGAACCGGTGGTTCCTGAAAGCTGCTGCAGCAGCAGGAACCAAATCTGTCTCGCCAGAGAGAAGCGATGAGAATCATCTTTGCCTCTCTGCCTGAAGTTTGAGAAGGACTCTCTGAAGAATGGGAAATGGAGGAAGGCGTAAAAAATTGCCCTGTCCAAGAGAGAGACAGGCAGCCAGAAAGCACCACGCCCTGGAACGAGCGAGCAAAAACTGGAAAGTTTTGCATTAAATTTGGAGGTGAAAAGGTCGATTTCCGGACACCCCCAAAGTAGGAAGATGGATTCCGCCACTTCCTGATGTAATTCCCACTCATGAGCTAGGGTCCGAGATCTGCTGAGACTGTCCACCAGGACATTTAGAATGCCTGGCACGTGCATGGCCATGAGGGCTAGATTGTGCTGGACCACCAAGTCCCACACCCACATCACCTCTCTGCACAAGGGGTAAGAGTGGGTTCCTCCTTGTTTGTTGAGGTACCAAACTACCAACCTGTTGTCCATTTGGACCAGCAGTTATCCCTTGGGGTGGAGGGTCTGGAAAGCCTGCAAGGTGTACAGGACAGCCTCATCTCCAGAACGTGATATGTAATGAAGTATCCAAGCTGGACCACAGTCCTTGGGCTTGGTGCTCCCATAGATGTGCTCCCCATCCCATGTTCAAGGCATCCGTGGTTAGGGATGCTAAGGGAGCTGGGTTCCTGAAGGGAAGACCCAAAGAAAGATTGCAGGGATCCCTCCACCAAAGCAATTCCTTCCGAACCATTAAGGAGACCAGTACCGGATGGTCCAGGTTGTCCAGGAGTTGATCCCACTGCACACGCAAGGACCACTGAGTTACTCTCAAGTGGAGCCTTGCGAAGGGAACAGTGGTGATGGAGGTCGCCATCAGGCCGAGAAGGCGAAGGATCTCCCAGGCCGGGATGTTCCTAAAAGAGGCCACTAGGGAAGCCTGACAGACCAGTGTCTCCACCCTGTCTGGAGGAGGAAGGCTCTACAATGGACCATATCCAAAACTGCCCTGATGAAATTAAGTTTCTGGGCAGGGATCATAGAGGACTTGGGAATACTGACAGTAATCCCTAGCCTGCTGAAAAGGTCCAAAGTGAAAGAAAGAGCCTCTAGTAAAGAGTCCCTAGATGGGGCTAAAATTAGCCAGTCATCCAGGTAAGGGAAAACCACAATGCCCCTGTGGCGTAAGAAGGCCGCAACCACTACCAGGCACTTGGTAAACATCCGGGGTGCCTAAGACAGAACAAAGGGGAACGCCCAGAATTGGAAGTGTTTCCCCTGGAACTGAAACCACAGGAACCATCAGTGGCTGGGGAAGATGGGGATATGCAGGTAAGCATCCTGCATGTCCAGAGCACACAACCAATGGTTCTCCAGAAGGAGTGGAAGGAGGCTCTGGAGAGTCAGCATCTGAAATTTTTTGTACGACAAACTGGTTTAAGTTGCTTAAGTCGAGTATGGGTCTGAAATCCCCTGTCTTTTTTGGAACCAGGAAAAAGTGGGAGTAAAACCCCCTTTCCCCTTTGCCGGAGGGGAACGTGCTCTATTGCTTCCTTAAGCAAGAGACTGTTCACCTCTTCTCGGACAAGAAGAGCCTGATCCCTTGAATAGGAGGGTCTTTTTGGTGGAGTTTCTGGAGGAAAGTCAGAAATCTCCCGTGTGTCCAATGGACACTAGCTGCAGGACCCATTCATCAGTGGTCATGGCGGCGAACCTCCCCACCTCCACCTGCTCCCGTGCCGGGAGACTGAGGAGGCATGGGGATGGGAAGTCAGGAAGTGGCTGGACAGTTAGGGGAGGAACCCTGCATGTCTCTGGTTCTTGGAGGTAGGAGGGTGACTGAAACCGTGGCCTTCACGCTTTCCTGGCGACGTGCCGGGCTTGCTTTCTGCCTCCAGGCCCTTTTCCAAAAGGCTGCTGTTGTTGGCTGCCCGATTGGTACATGGGCCTCCACCGACTTGAGGGCAAGACCTCTATCCTGCAGGTCAATGATAATGTCCTTGGTGTCCCCACTAAAGAGTACCGAGCCCCTGAAAGGGCATCTTGAATTGCCGACTGAACCTCATTAGCAAGTCCAGAAAGGTGGCCAGGAGTGCCGCCAAGGGCAACGGGTAGCTGTGTGAGCCATTAAAATTCCATAGAGTCAGAGCACTGTAAAGCATGCCCACAAGAGAAATTAGAGAGGCGAAGATCCTTGACAAGCTCCTCCTATAAAATTGAGGGATCCATGGCCTGGACCCAAGCTTCTAACCTGGCAAGGTAGCTTTGGTGAGACACCACATGGGCCACATAATTAAGGGTCCGGAGAGTGTATGTGGCTGAAGCATAGATCGTTCTCCAAGGGAGGTGCTCATGTGCTTGGGTGCTGTGGAGCGGTCATGAGCAGCAGAAATGAAAACAGAGTCAGCCTGGTGCTCAAGAACAGGGCATCCTTGGCACCCGTAAAGTCTGTCCGCCCTCTTGGGTACAGCTGGAGGGAATGAGGCATCTGCCAGATGGTAGAGGTGAGGTCCTGATGAGGTCCAATCCATGCAGGAATAGGGACCGGAGACAGGAACTCTAAGTCCAGATGTTCTGCGATTCTCTGTCTCATAGGGTCCTGATCCTCTGACTCCCAGTCAAAAAAATCCTTCATAGACCTCAGTAGGTTCGAAAAGGCAGGGTCCTCTGGTGGGGATTTCGGGGAAACCTTGCCTGACAGGCACTCAGGCTCCTCCACAATATCCTCCATAAAATCATCAGCCCTCATCATCATAGTCGCCATCATGCGCTGCCTGCCCCTTTGTCAGGACGGTGATGGATATCAGGAAGTGAGACATCCTAACAAGTCTTCCCCGAGACGTGCACCACAGCCATAGAAGAACTGATCGGGGAAGGGGGCCTAGGAGACTGTGGGAGAGAGAGAGTCTCGTCTCCAGGTCCAACAGCAACTCTGACCGTGTCCCCTGCCACCAAGACTGAAGTCTGGTGTAACCGGAGGGGGTGGTGGATGAGGTTGAGGCTGAGAGTGTGGAGGAGGAGGTGGAGGAGGCGGCATTACTTGTGTGAGTGGGTAATGATAGCCTGGAGTCCCTGGTAATGAGAGTACTGGATTGAACCCAGGGTAGAATTGTCTGTAGTGGCTCCAGTCTGAGGGTTCAGCCGGGTAGTGGTCCCCAGGAAACCCAACAGGTAGTGGAGGACAGTTCGGGTCTAGAGAAGATCCTGTCATCAGGTGTGGTGGTGGGGATACCTACATCAGACCTGCCATTGTGTGTGTGTGTGTGTGTGTGTGTGTATGTATGTATATATATAAAGATATATATATATATATATATATATATATATATTAGAGGCAAAATCCTGCTAAGCACGTACAGGCTCACAGCGACAAAAGTGAGTACTGCCAGATTGGTGTCCCTGACCTCACGCCACCTCTTGGTCTGGCACTGGGCAGATTGGACGTCAGCCTCAACCTCACCCCATCACATGTAAAGCAGCAGAAGTATAGGAGACTGGGGTGAGAGTTAGGACCGATTTATTACCTAATGCACACCCCAATGCCGGTTGGGGGTGGGCAGGGGTCCAAGGGGGGTTTTCAACCCTAACAGCGAATTTCCTCACTTTTGTCACTGTGGAACAACCCTAACTAATGCATTAAACGGAGTTTTTTGCCTCTAATTTCCCATTCTTTTTGAGAATGATAACGAGAAATAGTGAATGTAATGCAGTGGCGTGGCCCCGCACTCCCACCATGTGATGTCTTGAGGCATAGTAACAGGAACAGCAACGCAAACAGAAGCGCTAACAGTGGCGCACATGGTAACGCAAGCGCGAATGAGAACAGAAAGGGTAACGCACACGGTGGCGTAGACGGGAACGGTCTGCCACGTGATGTGTTGTCACATAGTAACATGGTGCCTGCAAACGGAAATTTCAATGGGCATGGTGACGCAAACTAAAACAGAAAGAGAAACAGTACTGTAGACACAAATGGCAAAAAATAACAGAAACGCAACCGAAAATGAAAACGCCAAGGATAACGCACATGGTGGCGCAAACGTCAACGGTAAGTAAACGGGTAACGGAACCACAAGCAGAAAGGCAACAGTAACAGTAATGTAAGCGCACAGGCTGGTTTTCCCCAAAACCTGCATAGAGAAAGACAGTGAGTACAAATAATGTATGCATAATAATGAGTATCGGAGCAGAAAATGAGAACTTGGAATACTAAATAGGTTATATCTCAGGAACCATACGACATAGAAAAAATTTAAGTCATATTATTTACAACTGTCCTGGCTAATTTTATACTTGGGGCCAAGAAATTTTCAGACGAAAAGTCCGTATCTCGCACCGTTTCCGAGATACGGGCCCTGAAATGCGCGGCGAACGCCATAATGTTATCCTATGGGAAAAAAAAGAGATGTTCGGAGTGCCATAACTTTGCCTCCCTGTAATATTTTTTCACCAAACAACTGAAAGGCACATCTGTGGGCTGTTGGCTGCCTTCCCTCCAAATTTCAGGAAAAAAGACCAAACCGTTATTTTGCAGCAGGAATCCAAAGGATTTCTGTAATACGTCGGGCGCCGTAATGTTATCCTATGGGAAAAACCGTCAACTTTGGAGTGCCGTAACTTTGCCGCCGTGTAATATTTTTTTAATACAAAGGCACATCTGTGAGATGTCGGCTCCATTTGCTCCAAATTTCAGCCCCAAACTCCCAACGGTTCTTTTGCAGCGCAGTGCCAAAGAATCGCTGTCACTTTCCCACAGATGGAAAACTACTGTCGCAATTTTCGAAACCTTTCGCAAAAAAGTTCGACACTTTCGTGAGCACGAAAGAAATTTGCGAAAGTACTTTTTCCAGAAATTTGAAAAACATATTTCTGGGGTGTTTTACCACAAAATAAAGACATGGCAAGCATCCTCAGGGTCCGACTAGGTAAATACAAAAAGAATTAGGTTGCTAGAGGGTCCCAATTTAAATGCCAACCATTTTTCTGATCACCAACTGAAAACAAATGGCTGATTTAGCGAAAGTAACAGGCCCATTTGCAAAAGTAAAATGCATTTATGACACTGTCAAACTTTTTCTTTTAACTTTTCCCATTGACTTATAATGGGAAATTGTTTTTGAATAACTTTTGAACTGTTTAATATTTTTCACCAAATCTTCGAAAGGCACATCGGGACTCGCCGACATTCCTTGAAGATTTGGCCCGCTGGCGCTAAACCGGGCAGGCGATCTGGTACGCTGACCGCAGAATTCCAGAAAGCGTAAACGCGGCATGCAAATCACGCTAATAACCTCGCAGCCGTATCCGACTGGTACGAAACTTGCAGATGCAAAGGCCTATGGCTCTTGGATCATGGTTCCAAATTTCAGCCAAATCTGTCATACGGTTGCAAAGTTTTGGGGTTTAACAGAGAAATGGCTCCTCAACCCTAACTATGGTGTGTGTGTGTGTGTGTATATATATATACATATATATATATATATATATATATATATATATATATATATATATATGTAGTGTAGTGTGTGTGTGTATATATATATATATATATATACACATATATATACACATACATACACACACACACACACATGGGGTCCGTGTCGGACACCCCACGTCCGGGAACCGATGTTGCAACTGGCACCACCCTATCCGGTGCCGAAACTAGGCTGGCGCCAGAGGGCCAGCATCAGAACTGGACAAGGGCTCTGACAGCAGGACTGGATCTGGCATCAGGGCCAATGGCTAACGATCGACAGGTCCTGGCTGAGGAACCGCTCGTTGACATCCGGGCAGAGTCAACGGCCAGCCAATCTCTGGGTCCTGTTGAGGAACAGTAGTCGGGACATCCGGCGCTGGGATCAGGGTTCGCTGGGCCGCTGGGCGAGATCTTGGCCGGGTCGGCTCATAAGATCCTGCCTGAAGAAGGAGGGCCTCAAAGTAAGGCCAGCTGGCCGAGGAGGAGCCTCCTTCCTTTGACCACAAGGGGAGAGCATGGAGTAGATCCCACAGAATCGACATCGAGGAGTTCTCCACTTTCTTTGCAAGAAGTACCCACCACTGAAGTGGAGGGCATGGGTGAAGGAAGAGGGGCTTTCTCCCCTGGTTCCGCCAGACGCTGGGCGAGGTGTCGTTCGGCCCCCGACAGGGGAACCACACCTGAGCGACCATCAGGGATGGGTGTCTTAGCAGGCGGCGTCGGGTAGATGGGGAAGGAGCCCCAGGCCAACTTATCGATGGGGGCCGGGCGAGTCCCCACAGGCTGGGGAGCCGGCTTACTGGCTACTGCATGGTCCCCGGAGGAGCTGGAGGGCGACTTATCGGCTGACACGGTGTGGTCATCCGAGTAGCCGACGATCGATTGACCCACTACGGTTTTACCAGACTTCATCGTCCGATTTCTGGGCGGCGGCTGGGCAATGTTCACGAGGCTGCGTGTCGCCCACAGAGCGCCCCCGCCCCTAGACATCTCTTTATGTTTCTTCAAGGAGAAGATTTATCTGCAGAGAACTCTCTCAAACAGTCCATCTTCTTCTCTAGAGAAGCCAAGCAGGTTTTCAAGAGATGGGCCTCCAAAGCCTGCTGTCTCCTTTTCTTAGTGGCCTGGTTGAAGGTCTGGCACTCCAGACAGAAGGGAGACAAGGTGCTCTGGGCCGAAAACAGAGGACGACTTGAGATGACAGTCCTTGTCAGAACTGTGTGCCACAAGACGAGCACTTCTTCTTGGGTGAAGACATCAATGAAAACGGAATAAAAGCAGAGAATTTTAGCGAAGGAAATTCTGACGTAAGACACTTTCATGACGATCACTATATGGAAGTCTGCAATGTGACTGACACGAGGCGACAGCGGGAAAGAACAAGATGGCGGGCGTGGTGACCGCCCATTAGTCACGTGACATCGGGTTTGCAGTCCCCCGTCAGGAATTGCTAGAAAAGTCTACCATGCGGCCCAACGCCAGGTGGCGCCAGTCCTATATGTGATGACCTACTGAAGGAACCCTCTCGAATTAAGATCTATTTTTATCCCTCTGGGAAACAATGTAGCTAGGTTCAGCGCAAAGAGCTTGCAGCTCTGAAATCCTTCTGGCTGGAATTATATCCACTAGGAAAACAGTTTTCCAGGTGATGAATTTTAAGTCTGCAGTAGCCATGGGCTCAAATGGAGACTCCATCAACTTGGTTATACACAGGTTCAAGTCCCAGGGGGGAACAGGTTCCCCAGTGGGGACTGAAGGCAGCAGACCTTTAAAGAATTTCTTGATAACGGGATGGGAAATCACAGATTTCTCTTGCCAGCTGAAATGTAGGCCAAAATAACTGCCTGGTGGACCTTCAGTGATGAAGCTCTAAGGTCTGATGCTTGCAAGTGTACCAAATAGTCTAACATGGAAGACAGGCTAGCTTGCAGTAGGTTAATCTGCCTGTCTTTACACCAGAAATAGAATCTCTTCCATTTGGAAGTATAAGTCTTTTTGCTACTACGTTTTTTTAGCTAGTCTAAGGATTCTCATGACTGGTTCTGAATACTGAGAGTCTAGGAATTCTAGCTCAAGTACCAAGCTTTGAGGCGAAGAGACTCTATGCTGGGGTATGTTATCCCCGTCTGAGGCAGAATCAGGAGACTGTGGGTCAACGGCAGACAAATGGGTCATCTGACAGACAGCAAGGAGCAGGGAGTACCAGGGCTGCCTTGCCCAGTCTGGAGCCACCAGAATCATTGTTGCTGGCTAGCTTCTGAGTTTGAGTAGCACCCAGAGAATCAAGGGAAAAGGAAGGAAGGCACACAGGAACCTCCTGTTCAATCTAGAGACAGGGCATCCACTGGCACATAGCCCAGAGCTGGAGGACTGCAGTACAGTGGAATCTGATGACTGAGGCTGGAGGTGAGGAGCTCTATCTCTGGAGTGCCCTACCTCCTGAAGACTGTGGCCAGCACTTGTTTGTTTAGAGTCCACTGTGGCCCTGGCTGATGCGGCACAGAGTCAGCCAGCACACTGTCCTTGCCTGGCAGGTGAATGGCAGCTAGTTGCATATCCAGGCAGTATGCCAGAGACCAGCTCTTCATGGCCTCTGTGCAGAGCTTTGTGGATCTTGTGCCACCCTGCTTGTTGATGCTGAACACAGTAGTGGTGTTGTCTGTCCTGATTTGAACAGACTGACCATTCAGCTGTGGACAAAGGCTTTGATAGCCAAGTAAATGGCTCTGAGCTCAAGGAGGTTTATGTGACACCTGAATTCCTGGGAGACCACACCCTGCTTATGGACTGGTCTGCTAGGTATGCACCCAACCCTAGTAGGGAAGCACCTGAAGTGAGCACTTTGAGGGTTCCTTTGTTGGAAGGGGATTCCTTCCTGAGATTTTCCTTGTCCTTCCACCAGTCCAGGGCCTGCAGAAGGGTCCTTGTGACTGGAATGAACTTTGATAGAGAATCTTTTTTTCTGAGACCAATGAGCTCTTACATGGTACTGAATGCCTCTCATCTGAAACCTGGCTCCTGGAACTACAGCTAATAGTAGAGGCCATGTGGTCTAGAGCCTGAGGAAGTGCCTGGCTGGCCTAGGACAAAGGAATGTGCCAGGATTTAGAATTCTGTACCCTGTCTGATGGGAGCAGGGCTCTCGCTTTCTGGGTGTCCAGCTCTGCTCCAATGAACTCCAGGAGTTGGACTAACTCAAAGTGGGACTTCTATGTGTTGATCAGGAAGCCTAGGGACTCTACAGCATGTTGTGTGAGGCTGAGAGAGATTCTGACCTTTTGGAGAGACTTGCCCAATATGAGCCAGTCATCCAGACAGGGGAAGACAGAGACCTCCTGTCTTCGGAGATGAGCTGCCACCACTGCCAAGCACTTTGTGAAAACTCTGGGAGGTGAAGAAAGGACTAATGGCAGAGCTGCAAACTGGTAATGGCCAGAGGGCAGTCTGAACGTGAGGTGCTTTCTATGAGAGGACCTGACTGGAATGTGAAAATAGGCATCTCTAAGATCCATGGAGGCTAGCCAGTCTCCCTATTGAGGAGGGATCACCACTGATGGGGTGACCATCTTGAATTTGGGATTGGTGCTTGTTTAGGTAGCTGAGATCCAGAATGGGTTGTAGTCCCTGTTTTTCTTTGAACGAGAAAGTACCTGTAATAGAGAGGCCTTTTCCCATTGGAAGAGAGGAACTCTTTCCACTGCATTTCCTGAAAGGAGAGACTTTACCTCTAACTCCCAACAGAATCCTTTCTGAGGTAGTTACAGGTTTTAAACTCCTGTGGTCCTGCTGGGAGGGAAATTTTTTGAACTGCAGGGTAAGTTCTCAACCCACCATCTCCAGTACCTACTTGTCTGTGGTGATGCATTGTCATGGTGGAGGTAGTGGGTCAGCCTTCCTTCTACTAGTAGAGGGGAGGCAACCTGGGCCTTCCAGTCAGGGATTTTGTTTTGCTTGCGTTTTTGTTGAGGGGGTGGGGTCAGCATGCTTCTGAGCCCTTTTACCTCTACCCCTAAAGAAACCTCTCATCTCAGAGTAATCCAGTGGCACGAGCATTGGCATGGGGTAGAAGGCCATGGGACAGTGACCTCTACCTCTGCCGCCACTACCTTGGGGCTTGTAGGAGCTAGAGGCTTTCTCTTTAGCTGCACTGCTCTGGTAAGTGGTTTTGCATTCCTCCACCTTTTTCATATACAGTATGCCTCTGTTTTGTCCCTGAAAAGAGAATTATTCTCGAGGGAAGTCCATGGCTTTGTGTGGGTATCCTGAAGAAACTGGTAGTTCTCAACCAGGTAAACCTCCTGAGAGAAATGGCCTGAGCCATAGCCCTGGATGCAGTGTCACTGGCATCTACAGCCATATGGAAATGATATTTAGTGGCTTCTAAGGCAGTTTTAACTGTTTCTGCCAGGTCCTGAGCCACTCTTTCTGGAGGTTGCTGGCTTATAGCCAGGACAGAGTTCCACAGAGCCTTCCGACACTGAGCTGTGTATGCCATGTAAGTGGAAAGGCAGAGCAGCAGAGAGGCTGTGGTGTAAGATTTCTTATCCATAACATCCAGTTTCTAGATTCCTTTCTGGAGACTAGGAAGAAAGGGGCACTTTAGCTTTGTCACAGGCTGCAGCCTGCACCACTCCTTCACAGTCTGAAGTATACCAACATACCCAGCATTTGTCTTATCCAGCTGGTACTTTTCTCTATTTTCTTATCCACCGCTGGGATGGAGATGGGATTCTGGAGTAACTTGACAGTAGCCCTGCAAAGGGACTTATGAACTGGAAGGATCAGCTTTTTAGGAGGAAGAAGACCCACCATATCTAAAAAGTCAGCCTCCTCATCCTCTTCAACGGCTTCTTGAATAGAAAGATCAAGAGTGTCCACCATGTGCTAAACAAAAGTATAATGAGAGGAAAAATCTTCCTGACCATGGGGAAGAGAGCCAAATTCCTGGTCAGGGGATACATCAGGCTCGAAGGGTTCACCTTCCTCTTCATCATCACCTTCCTCAAAGAAAATGCCCTGGGCAAAGTCAGGGTAGGAGGAAACAGGTGCAAAGGGACCAGCTGGGGTGCCAAGGAGATTGCCATAGCTTGAAAAGTTTGATAAAGTTCCAAGCCTTTGCCATTTCCTACGAGGGGTACATACGAACACACAAATTTGCCAGCAGAAACAGGCCGTAATGGTCTACAAGTCTGCTCAAGTGTGTAGCTCAATTTAGTTCCCTAGAGTTGCCCCCCACACCAACTCTGCATGGAAGTCAGCTGTCCCATTAGTACCCTCCTTCTTCAACCCATTAACAACTCCTCCCACCTTAATTTTCTTCTCCACCTCATCTCCTCTTTGAAACTAGCCACTGTATTAACCACAACTACATCCTCTGGCAACTGTTCCACCTTGACACCACCATTTCAGTGAAAAAGTGCCTCCTCATTTCCTTCTTAAATCTTCCCACCTCTAGTTTCAGGCTCGCGCCTTTGTTTGTACCCTTCTTCCTCCAAGTTAAGTTGCCCTCCGATCCTACCCAGTTTATGCCCTTAAGGTACTTAAAGGTCTCTATCATAATCTCTCTTCTTTCCTTCAGGAGTACATGTTGAGCCTCTCAGCCCTCTTCATATGTTTTGTCCCCATGCCCTGGATCATCCGTCGCCTCCTCTGACCTCCTCCAGTAGCTTGATATTGTTCTTCAGATACGGGCACCAGAACTGAACACAATATTTCAGGTGTGGCCTCACCAGGGACCTGTACAATGGCAGAATGACTTCCTCCCTCCTAGAGGGTATTCCCCTGGTGATGTAGCCTATCATTTTATTTGCTTTGGTTGCTGACTTGCAACACTGTGCTGAGTGTTTCATGTCACCTCTGACCATCACCCCAAGGAACTTTTTCTCCTCTGAGGCTGGCACCTATACCACCACCCCACCCCCCCAACCCTCGTTCCTGGCACCCAGGTGCATGACCTGCATTTCTTGGCACTGAAACCCAACTGCCAGATGCCTGACCATTTCTCCAGCCTAGCCAGATCCTCCTTATGTCCTGTTCTCCCTCCACTGTGTCCACCCTCCCACAGAACTTGGTATTATCCATAAAGAGGCATATCTTACTTCTGACCTCCTCTGCTATGTCACCAATAAAGATGTTGAACAGCACCAGTCCAAGTACTGAGCCCTGTGGAAGCCCACTGGTTACAGGTCTAGGTTTGGATAGTTCCCCCCCCCCCCACTACTACTCTCTGATTCCTATCCTGCAGCCAGTTCTTGACCCACACCAGCAGTTTGTCCCATATTCCCAGGTCCCTCAGCTTGCTGATCAGCCTGCCATGTGGCACAGAATCAAACACCATGCTGAAATCCAGGTATAGAACGCCCTCTGCCTGCCCCTGTCTAATGACCTCATAACCCAGTCAAAGAAGTCAATCATGTTGGTTTGACAAGACCTCCCTGACAAATCCATGATGCCTGTCATCCTGAGATCATTTTCCTGCCAAGGACACCAGCCTTTCCTTTAGAATGTTCTCCATTATCTTCCCCACTATGGAGGTCAGGCTAACCGGCCTGCAGTTACCCAGCTCAACTCTGGGACCGCTCTTGTGGAATGGAACTACGTGAGTTGTTCTCCAGCCCTGCAGTACACACACCCTCCTCCAGCAAGGTGTTAAACAGGTCCAACCAGCAGGGCTGCTAGTACCCCTGCCTACTCCCTCAAGATCCTCAGGTGTAAACCATCTGGACCAGGAGCTTTGTCCACCCGCAGTTCACTTAGTCCCCTTAAGGCCCTGTCTACCCCAATATCCCTTTATAACTCTCCCGGCCCCCATTCCTCCCCTGTGGTATCAGCCCTTCCGCCTCCTTAGTGAAGACAGAGCACAAGTACTCACTTAAAGTTTCCGCTTGATCGCCTCCTTTCTGTCCATTCTCCACCCTTCTTTATCCTGTCAATCCCATCCCTTCTGCCTTTTTCTCCCTAATGTACTGGAAGAAATCCTTCTCCCTTCCTTAATCCCTTGCACCAGTCTTAGCTGTTTCTCCGTCTTTGCTGCCCGGACCGCCTCCCTGACTCCTGAGATTTCTCTGTATAAACCTCTTGGTCCTCCTCCCCGAGGTACAGTGCGCTTGTACTTCAGGAAGGCTGCCTGTTTTGCTTTCACCTTATCTGCCACCTCCTGCTAAACCAGCTAGGTCTCCAACACCTGGAGTTCTTTTACAAATCTTCGTACAGGTGTCGGTGGCCTCTATTAACCACTCTTGATGACGCCCAGTTCTGTTCTGCATACATCTTAGGCCGGAACTTTGCCAGGTGCTCTTTTACTATTATACCCATTCTAGCTAAGTCCGCTTCCTGAAGTCCACCACTCATTTTTGTCTTGACTGCTTCCTATCCCATGTGAATGTACAACCACACCATGCAGTATATCTTAGACACTGGTGTCTCCCTTTGCTTTTCAGCCGGAGGGCAGTGATATGTTTTTCTTTTAGCAGGCACTGAATCAGAAACATGCTCTGCATGTTCTTTTTGTTTGGCTTGGTCATTATTATTTTTATCAGACTTGTTTTCTAGGGTGTCCTTGAGGACCTGTCTTTAGATTTTTGATGAGGGAAGACCCTCTTCTGAGGTTTTATTACAGGGGAGGCAGACCGAGAGGCTATAATTTCCTAGCCTTTTTGCTCTTTAACTGTTTTTGAACAACATTTAGTGCAAAGTTAGCAGAGGTATGACTGGGACCCAAACATCTTAAACAAAGGTCATGGCCATCTGCCTTGGCCACGATTTGAAACACTTAATGCAATTTTTAAAACCAGTGGATCCAGTCCTCTTCTTGGGTTTATCTGACATGCCAGTTTGTCAGAAGACCTGAAAAAAATGGTTCCCAAATGGGGAAAATATAATATTTGCGGTCAGTTCCCAGGTGCTGTTGAACCATGAGAAATGGTTCCTAACTGTAGAGAAAAAAGGTTAAAAACGGTAGAAATCGCAGTTCCTTTCAAATATAGGGAACCGTGGTAAAAGTAATGTTAAAATACAAAAAGCACGGAAAATTTACCTCAGAAGCGGTATTTTTAGTCAGAAATAAAACGCGGTAACCGTGGGAAGAACTGCTGCAAGGAGAAATTCTGTGGTTACAGGGAACCATGGAAAATACACTAAAACAGAAAAAAATAGCTACTAAAACACTAAAAGCAGCACTAACTTTAAAAATAATACTAACTTAAAGAGAAATTAACTTCTTCAAGCAAAGGTATAGTGAGCTCTGGGGGCAGACTTGCCCAATCAGCGGAGAAATTAATCTGACTGACTTACAGCAGCACCTACAGGCAGCACTCTCTTACTGCAAGCTGACTGTCTAATTCTTTTTATCATTAGCATAAACTCCACCTCCGGGGCAGCTGAACCAAGCTGGCATAACATTAGTCAAGCATACCAGGGATTCCTGGGTGAGAATTCGTGATTTCCAGCTCTATAAAACATCCAAACAGAGCAGAATGTTCAAACAAACTAGAGTAAAAGTGATATCTTACCTAGTACAGACTGCCTGACCAGGGAAGTGGACACTCTTAAACACTAAGGCAAAAGCTCCTCCTGCAAGAACAAATGAAAGCTGTGCTAGTAAAGATACTATTTTCTTTATGGATTATAAATCAAGAAAACCTTTAGTCGAACAAATTTATTACTGCAATTTTATTTTGCTAAGATGGAGTCTCATGTATAGCAGCTCAGAATTCCAAACACTTTAGAATTCTGAAGCTGCATGTATGGGTCACTCTTAGCAAAAAGTACTATGTTCAGTTGAAATATCAAACTTTCTTCATCTGCACTGAACCTGCCATTTCTCTGTAAGCAGATTTTAAATACTGGTTCCAGTACTATTATTGCTCCACCTGAACAGGCTTTGTGGTTATCCTGGTGGGAGCTCCTAATCTACACACAGGTAGTAAAGTAACTGCCATTTCAGAACCACTGTACATGATATAGTTCATGTTCCAGCAGTGCTCTTCATTGCTTTACAATGCAGTGGTGCTCCAATATTCAACTTTGTGCTTGAAATGGACATAAATTACATCACAAAGTTATATAATTTATTTATTTAAAATGTTGGTAACTGGGAAAGGCACACGGAGCTGGAGCACGTTTCCAGGTGCGACCCAGGGTAGGGGAGGAGGGAGAATAATGCCAATAAAGTGGCACTCACTGCCAGTTTGCACATTTGAAACACCCACTTAGGGTACTAAAAGGCCCATACAGATGGAAGAATAACAGGATTAGAACCAGTATTTAAAAGGACACTGTCAGCTTTTGCTAACCATTTTTGAAGAGCTATAACTTGGTGCCTCTTGGCATCTGTATGTACATTGATGGCACATATGATCAATCATTCACATAATAATACGCAGTATTTTTCTATAAAACTACATATTGCGTGACACAACCTTAACTCACATGGTCTGCTACTCGGCACGTCCCCAAATGGAATCTGTAAAACTACCGATGGGCATCCGAGATACGGAAATTATTACATTTTCGTACATAAGGGCAACAACAAGGCAGGGGCAGTGGCGTGTCACCATTTTGCGTTATTACTAGCGAGATCACAACCGGGTAAGGAGCACCATAGTTGAAAATACCGGCTGCACCAGAGGCTTAACAGATTTTTACGAGCATTTGGGTAACAAAACGCTTCATTTTATATGGTGCTCTACAGGGGATCTGTGAGTGAAGCCAGAGCTGTGCAGTGGTCATGGCTTCACTGGCTGCCCACAGATGTCCTTTAAGTACATATGTAAGGTAATGGAATCATTTTTAAGTTTGTCTTCAGTGAGTCCCTTTGTCGCCAGAACTGTTCAGATTTGCAGTTCTCCACAATCTCATTAATAAGATATACAAGAATAACTAGTCATCAGTTGTTTCAATGGGCCAGACCAGTTATTTGCTTATAATAATCAGCCAGTTATTATAGCAGACACGCGCACCCGCTGTCAGAGATAAAAACTGCCACTTGCTTACTTTATTAAAGAGAATGAAAGGTCTCAGTGTGATACATAAAACTCTCTAAAATAAGTTTGTTTACCTTGCACTGGTAATGAAAACAACAAAACAAAAGTTTCTCACAAAGTACTCATTCTAACAATCACACTTTTACCCTTATCCCTTCTCTTCCCTCGTGACCCTTCAGTACTTTGTGACTCAGTCTCCAGAGTAAGCAACAAGGACTGAGAAAGGAAGTGAAAAACTACTACTTTTAATGGATTCATGCATTCTGTTGCACAGAAAACTTGAAAAGTTAAACTGGTATTTAGTCTTAAAAGTTTTTGCCAGACACATTTGTTTAGCGGCTCTAAAATAAAAAACAAAACCAAAAAATACTTGCCATTTTTTCTTTATTGAAAATGCTATTTAGCGATCCATTTCCTCCTTGCATGAAATCAAAGTCTTGTCAACAGAAGCTATTTCAATTTTACAATAAATATTATTTCCGCCCACTTTTATAATTACACAAGTTATTTCCAATTGGATGTGTAGAGAAACTGTCACTTTAACACAGAAAATGGAGTAAGTAAATAACTAAAAAAAAATTCACTGAAACTAGTTGGATCGAATTGATGCCCAAAAATTATATAAAAAAAAATATAAAATAAGCCATGAGGTGGTATGCGATTGAAATTAATACACACTCTGTGTTTGATGCTATTATAAACCCCTCAAGCTTCACTCTTGGGGTTTATATAGCATCACACATCTCGTGTGTAATAAATTAGAACCGCATGCATTACGCCTCTATATTTGTTTGTCATTACTGCATATTTTATCTGGGTTCCTTAAAGAATCCCTGTCACCATTGCTGCAACTTTAAATAAAGCAATATTAAGACAAATTAATCTTACATTTCATTTTTTCCTGAAATTGTCACCTGCACTTCTTTATTGCTAACAAATTTGCATACAAACAAGATATCTGTCCTATTCTGTCTACTTGTCCATACCTGGCATCGCATCTTTTACTGACATCATAATCCATTGATGCTAAGATAATAATGTTATAAATTAGGGTTTCTGATGTTAGGAGTAAACAATGTCTAAGGGGAACTGATCTTGTTTTTGCAACTGACTCACTAATAAAGATCCAAGTACCAATGGTACTGAAGGCATCAAAGAAGGTCAATATTAAATAATTATATGGCCAGAAAGAAAGCTGGCCGACTTCCCCTGGCAATGAAAAGGGAAATGGCTTGGGGAATGGGATCTGAGACACAGGATCAATCAACTGTAGTGAGAAAAAAAAGTTCAGAACTGGGTATCAAACCCAGGATCCCTACCCTCTACTGCTTGGTAGCCTGTAGCTCTACCGCCATACTAGGCTTTCTAGCAAGAAAATGTATGCTGCAGCAAAGGACATCCACCACTGACTGCAAACAACACATATACAATATACACACACACACACACACACACACACACATACATACATATATCACATACCACACAACACACTACACACACACACACACACTACACACACACACACACACTCACTCTTGTGCACACAGTTGCTCAGAATTTTCATGACGAACAGTCTCAACTTTCCAAGTTATCAGCAATACAGAATGTCAAATCTTGCTTTAAGTCTGTCAGTAAAATCAGAAATGATTTTGAACAATTTCTCTCATACTACATGTAGTGTAATGAGAAAGAAAAAAAATGAATTACTCTGGGGGTTGAACCCAGGCCCTTTATCCTCTGTTGCTTGATAGCCTGTAGCGCTACCAGTGTACAAAGCTTCCTAGATAGACGATGCATACTGTGGCAAAGGACATCCAGAACCGAGTACTTTCCTAAGTTGCATTTAAACCTCAGAGTCTGAGCTGGAACTTTTCACAGTTATCAGCAATATAGAATGACAAACCTGGCTAAAGTCAATCACTAACATCAGCAATAACATCTAAATTTCTCTTATACTGCATAAATTATAATGAGAAAGAAAATTTCCACTTTGGGGGATCAAAGCCAGGCACCAGACTCTATACTGCTTGGTAGCCTGTTGTTTTACTGCTGTACTAAGATTCCTATACAGGAGATGCATGCTGTGGCAAATGACATCCAGCAGTGAGTGGACCACCCCCACCACACCCACACCCCACACCTGCAGTGAATTTTCATAGCGAATAGTCCAATCTATTGTTTCCTACATTGCCATTTAAACCCCAAAGTCTAAGCTGGAACCTTTCAAGTTATCAGCAATTTAAGAACTTCAAACCTTGCTGAAACACTAACAGTATCATTAGCAATGGTATGTAACAACTTCTCTCATAGTACAAACATTGTAGTGAAAAAATGTTCCACTCTGGAGAGTAAACTCAAGCTCCCTACCCTCTACTGCTCGGTAGCTTACAGCTCTACAGCTGTACTTCATTTTCTATACAGGAGATGCATGCTGCGGCAAAGGACATCCAGCAGTAAGTGCAGACCTCCCCTGCACAGTGAATGTTCCTAATTAACAGTGTCAGTAAAGAAAACTGGCAATGTTACAGACTGGTTCAAATGGAAGTCAGAAACCACCTTGAGAGCAACTTCCTATTAGTTATCAACACTACCGTGTCTCTGTGGAAAGAAACATAGTCCTTTTCTACACAGAGGGCCTGAAGCTTGCTTATCCTTCTGGCAGAAGTGATTACTACCAGAAAAACTACCTTCCTGGTAAGAAATGTAAGCTCTGGAGATGCCATAGGCTCAAAGGGCGGAAGCATAAGCTGAGCAATGCAAATATTAAGGTCTCATGCTGGCACTGGTTCCCTGTGAGGGGGGGACATATAGAGAGCCCTTTAAAGAATCTTTTGAATATAGGTTTTGATGCCAAGGAGGTGTCCTTTCTAGCTGAAAGGTATGCTGAAACTGAAGCCTTCAGAATTGAGTGCTGCAACCCCAAGGGGTGCAGGTGAGACAAATAATCAAGAAGGGTTGGGATCCCGGCCTGGGCTGGGACTATACCCTTGTCACTTCACCAAATGGAAAATCTTTTCCATTTTGAGGCATAGGTTTTCTTGGTGGAAGGCTTCCTGTAACTCTTAAGAACTTCTAAAACTGCTTCAGAGAATTGGCAATCTGCATATTCTAAGCCCTCAAGAGCCAGGCCTTGAGCTTGAGAGACCTGAGATTGGGGTACATTACCCTCTTCTGAAAGGAAGTCAGTACACTGTACCTCTGAGGGAGGGAATCGGTTTGCTCACAGACATTGAGAGTAGCAAGGAGTACCAAGGCTGTCTTGCCCAATCCGAGCTAGCAGAATCATTGAAGCTGTTTGTGACCTGAGCTTGATGAGCACCCTAAGTATCAGAGGAAAGGGGAAAGGCATAGAGGTACCTGCCTGTCCAATCCAGAATTTGGGCATCCATTGGAACTGTCCCTCTACTGGGGCCCTGCAGCAATAAAGAGGAAGTGGTGATTTTGTGGGAAGCAAAGGTATATTTCTGGGGTCCCCACTCCTGAATAAAGCATTCACCACTTGCTTGTTCAATGCCCATTCGTGATGGGCCTGGTTTATCCTGCTCAAGGCATCTGCCAAGGTATTTTCCTTGCCTGGCAGATGAATCGACTGCATAGAGGCATTTAGAGAGTAAGCAACGCTCCATATCTTCATTGCCTCTGTACACAGAGGAGTGGACCTTGTCCCCTCCTTGTTTGTTGATGTAATACATTGTTGTGGTATTGTCTGTTCTGACTTGTACCACCTTTCCCTGTATGAGATGAGAGAAACCCTGAAGGGCCAGATAAACAGCTCTTAACTCCAGCAGGTTTATGTGCAGGAGTGAGTCTGCACTCTTCCCAAGTACCGTGGATGGTGTGATCCCCTAAGTGAGCACCCCAACCACGCAGGGAAGCATCGGTTGTGAGAACCAGGAAGGGAGGCTCCTGCAGAAATGGAACTCCTTCCCTTAAATTTTCCGGTTCCATACACCATTGGAGGGCCTGTAGTAATGTTTGTGTGACTGGTACTGGCTTTGAGAGGGAGTCCCCACCTTTGGCACCAGTGTACTCTGAGGTGGAACTGAATACCTCTTATCTGAAACCTGGCACCTATGACTGTGCTTGTTGCTGCAGCCATGTGCCCTAACAGTTGAAGAAACTGTTTTGCTGGCTTTGGCCTGCCCAGGGCAAATGAGCCTGCCAGAAGCTGAATGCTTTCTGCCTCTCCTGAGGAAGAAAAGCTCATCCCACTACTATATTCAGTTCTGCACCTATGAACTGCAGAACCTGCACAGGGGTCAGGACTGACTTTTTGGTATTGAGAAGGAATCCTAAAGACAGCAGCATATCCTGGGTTACCTGAAGGTGGTCTGACACCTGTTGGTGGGATTTCCCTATGATTAGCAAATCATCCAGATTAGGAAAAATTGTGACACCCAGTCTTCTGAGGTGTGCCACTACTACTGCTATGCACTTGGTAAAGACCCTTGGTGCAGAGGTAAGGCTGAAAGGAAATGTTGAGAACTGGTAGTGGCCTGAGGGAAGTCTGAATCTGAGCTACGTTATGTGTGACTTCCTTATGGGAATATGAAATATGCATCCTTTAGATCCAAGAAGGCTAGCCAGTCTCCTTTTTGCAGAGTTGGCAAAATCATGGCCACTGTGACCATTTTGAACCTGGGCTTTACCAGGTACCTGTTTAGCAGTCTGACGTCTAGTATAGGCTGCCACTCTCCATTCTTTTTTGTTGTTAGGAAATATCTGGAACAGAACCCTTGCCCTCTTTGGTTGTGGGGGACAGGCTCCACTGCTTTTGCCAGCAGTAGGTCATGTACTTCCTGCGCTAGTAGTTTTCTTTCTGAGAAGGGAGCTGGTACAAAATGTTTTAACCTTGGAGGATGAAGGGACTTGAAGCAAAGGGAGAGACCCTGACTCACTATTTCCAGGACGCACTTGTCTGTGGTTATTTTTAACCATTCCTGGAAACAGTGGTTGAATCTGCACCCTACAGGATGTGGAGAGGCAGCCTGAAGGGAAAAGTCAGGGGTTCTGTTTTGCTTGCTGCTGAGGCTCAGCAGATTGGGATCCTCTCCGAGAACCCCTTCTGCCGCTAGCTTTGTAAAATCCAGTCTGCTGTGGTTGGTACTGCTGCTGGGAAACAGCCTGAACCTGACAGAAAGGCCTCCTAAAGAGGACCTGCCCTGCCTCCTAGAATAAGACAAAGCTGAAGTAGAGGCCTGTCTCTGGTCGAGTTGCTCTAAAAGTAGCTTTATATTTGTCTATTTTTTCATATATGCCTCAGTCTGGGCACCAAAAGAGAGTGGCCTTCAACAGAAAAGTCCACTGCCTTAGTTTGGGTGTCCTGGGTGAGGCTGGTAGCCCTCAGCCAGGCAAATCTTCTTAGAGCAATGGTACCAGCCATCCACCTTGCAGCTGTACCACTGGTGTCAGCTGCCATCTGAAATTGGTATTTGAGCCTCCAAGCCCAATTTTGCTGTGTCTAGCAGCTCTGACACTGTTACAGAGAGGTTAGCCTCAGCACTGTCCATTACTGATTGCCAGAGAGCTTGATAAAGAGCTGCATAGGTCTGGTAGCTGGCTTGATGAATTGCCAGGATGCTGAAAGGTACCTCTTTTGCCATGATGTCCACCTTTCTCGAATCCTTCTCGGGGGTGAGAGGATAAGGGAGTTTTGGCTTTCTCACAGACAGCCTGCTGTATAATACCCTGGTGGTCTGGGTAACCAAAAAGAAACTCGGCACCAGATCTTTCTAACTGATACTTCTTGTCACACTTTTTGTCTGTGGGTGTGACTTCAATGGGAGCCTTTAGGATTTCTAAAACATCCTTCTTAAAGAATTTGTAGATAGGCAGAAGGAGCCTTTTTGAGGGTGTCAGCACCATAAGCTCTATGTATTGTGCCTCCTCTTCATCCTAGATCTCTTCAGCTGTTTGTACATCCAGGGTCTCCACCATTTTCTTAACAAAAGAAAACTGGGAAGAGAAATCCTCTGAGGGTCTGAGAGGGGGCCAAAATCCTGTTCTGGTGACACCTCAGGTTCAATTCCCTCTTCACCTTGGTCATCCTCCTCATATGCCACTGCAGCAGTAGGCAAAAGAGGGGTAACAACAGTTGCTTTTTAAGCAGTAGTAATCACAGGCTGCTGAGGAGTAATACACCCTGCAGCACCTGGAGTAAGGTGAAAGCCTGTGTCAACTCAGCAGGAGAAGGAGCATTAATAGACACCTGAGGGACCCCTTGAGCGTTTCAGCCGGGTGTCAGTGTGTTGGTTTCTTTTAATCTTTGGCAGGCACGGGGTTAGTCAGCTAGTTGATTGCCTCTCTTGCCAGAGCCCTCACCTGTATTGGGAGTGGATTTAGAGGCTCTGGAAGGCACTGCCACAGTATTAGAGGAGGTGGACTGGTTAGAGCCAATTAACCCCTGCTGCAGTTTTCTTTTAAGCCTCTTCCTGCGTTTTTCCACTGTCTTAACAGGGAAAGACTTACAAATATCACAGTCTTCATTGAAGTGCTGTTGCCCAAGGCAGATCAAGCAAAGATCATGTTTGTCTACCTTGGCTAACATCTCTGCACACTTCAAGCAATTCTTGAACCCAGTGGTCCTGTTTCCTTTTTAGGCTTGTCTGACATTATAGAAAACAGGAACCAGTAACTGACCACAAAATAGACTAAATTTAGATATTTGCGGTCGGTTTCAATAGAACAGTGGTCGGTTCAGGAACCGATAAAGTGAAAACAACTATTGGTTCCAATCAGATCCAGAACCGAGAAACCGTTGATGAAAATCGATAAACCTCAGTTCAAAAGCAGTTAAAATTAAATAAAATTAAAAAATAAAGTAACCAGAACCCTCTAAAAGGTTCATTAAATAAAAAGGTTGGTGTCCCTCGGTTCAAAGGAACCACGAGGAACCGATAAACAAGTTTAAACTTAAAACTAATGAGGTATAAAACACTAAAGAACAGTGACACTAGGCAGTAATGAAAATAAAACAAAAATACGTTTTTTTGCTCCTGCACTACAGGAATCTGTCTTGATTGAGAGATCTCAGGGCTTCTGAACTTTGCAGCACAGAGAAGAAATCTGAGGTAGAATGTAGGCAGTTGACACTGAGCAGTTTGAAAATAGATGCACAAGCTAAACATTCCATGATTAGCATAGCATTCTATTCTCCCTGGGGCAGTGCTGGCTTAAGGGAGCACTGGAAGAGTAATAATATTACTGGATTCCTGGGGTTAGAAATAGAGTGAAAGTGGCCTCCACGGTTCTCAACTGCGCCTTGGTGGGAGCTGCCAGAAGCCAGTCATCTAGGTAGGGGAAGACATACTGGCCCTCCCTTCTTAAGGCCCCCTGCCAGTACTGCGAGGTGTTTTGTAAAGACTCGTGAGGCTGAGGACAGGCCGAACAGAAGAGCCCAAAACTGGTAGTGGTTTCCCTGGAAGTGGAGGCAAAGGAACCTCCTGTCAGGAGGGAACACCAAAATGTGAAGGTAAGCATCCTGCATGTCCAGAGAACAAGGCCAATCCCCCTGATGAAGTAATGGGAGAAGGCTGTGAAGAGTGACCATCCTGAACCGTTTGAGGTGGCTAAGATCCAGGATGGGATGCAAGTCTACTGTTCTCTTTGGGATTAGGAAGAAATGTGAGTAGAATCCCTTCCCTCACTGTGCTAGTGCGACAGGTTCTATGGCCTGTTTTCTCAGGAGCACTTGGATCTCTTCTCGGATAACAGCAATATGGCCCTGAGGATAATGGAAGAGGACTGGAGGGTTATCCGGAGGAATCTCTATAAATTCTAAAGTGTGCCCCTGTTCCATTAACTGCAGAACCCACTGATCTAAGGTTATTCTACACCAACCCTCTCTCCCCAGAGATTTGGCTGAGGGGGTCAGGTAGAGTCAGGCAGAGGGCAGGGACAGGCAATGAGGCCTGGGAGGTTCTGGGAGCTCTGGGAGCAGAACCTCCTGTAACGAAAATGTGCCTCTTAAAGGCACTTCAGGTTGTTGTCCTCTGGATTGCTGCTTGGAAGTGTGATGAAAGGACTGCCACTGGGAAGATTTAGGCTGAGATTGGTACAATGTTTAAACTGAATGTAAAGCTTTGCTCAACTCTTGGAGGCAAATGACTATATTTTGAGAATCCTCACCAAACAAAACGGGCCTCTGAAAGGGGCATCCAAAATCTTAGACTGGACGTCAGAGCAAAACCGGAGACTCTAAGCCAGAGAATTACAAGGCAACTCCCGGTCTGCAGCTCTGCTCATGGAGTCTGCTCAAGTCATAAGAGGCTCGGAGAATGTGAGTCCCACATTCAAACCCAAATTCAGAAGGTGCAACAGTTCAGCCTTTCCAGGAGATCACGAGAATCTGTGACACCTAAAAAGCTTTCTCCACAGGACATTCTGATATTGAACCATGTGGGCTAGGAAGTTTAGGAATAGATAGTGCAAGTGGCCAAGGAACAGACCTTCTTCCCAAAATGCTCAATCTGCCTGAAGTCCTTATCGGGAGGCTGAGTGCAAAGGTACGTGTACGCACAGTGGTCATAGGCTGCATTAATAATGATTGAATCAGCCTCTGGGTGCTCCCCATAAAGGGTTCATCCTCAGGGCATTATACAGGCAATCTGTCTTTTAGAAATCGCCAGTGTAGTGAATGGGTGTTTCAAGCAGCTCTGTTAAAATCCTTAAAGGAGAGAAAGCGACTACCGGCGTTAGTCAAGATCCACTTCTTCCGTGTCCCAACCCGCAGCGGCCTGGATGTGCCTCATCGCATCCATGAAAGTTGGGTCATCAGGAGGAGACCGCTGGGTGTCCTTGGGCTCCTCTGGTCCGATGTGAGTCAGGAGTCCTGGAATCATCGTAAGAGGATGATGAGAATAGCTCACCAACTCACCCGAGGTCTGGAGAGGAGAGGTGGCAGCAGAAGCCTCGTGGATGGATCCTTGGATGACTGGAGCCTGCCCGTCTGGTTGTGGAGTAGGCTCCTTAGGGGTGGCATTGGGGCCTTCCTAGGAGAACTTGCTCCTCTGTTGGGTTGGGAGGAGGATCCTGAGGTGTCTGGGTTGAGGGTCCCTCAGGGCCTCCTTATCTTTGAAGTATGCCCATCAGGCTGCAAAAGGGCACTGGGGTCCATGAGTGGGTTCTGAGGCATAACTGGGGGGCAGCATCTGCGAGTAGGCTGAAAGCCCCAGCATCGGTTCCTTGGGTTGCTGTAACTCCAGCGTCGGTCCTTCTGGCGTCAGGTTAACTGGCCTCGGTCCCTGGGGCAGTGAACCATCTGGCATCGGTCTGATTGAAGTGAAGAGACCAGGCGTTGGACCCTCTGGCGTCGGCTCTATGATGCCAAGGCAAGCCGGTGACTGTGGAAGGTTAGGAGATGACGCTGAGGACGTCATCAGGGTTGACATCAGAGTAGCTGGCATTGACCCGGCCAGAGATGGGCTAACGTCGGTCTGGAGATGCAGCCAGTGCCAGCCTAGAAGGGGAAGCCTGTTCCGGGGAGCTAGCTCCCGAGTGGGGCAGAGGTGTCCCTCTAGCGGGGGAGGTGGCTGCATGCCCCTGGCGCCGCTTAGAGGCATCAGTCCCTGTCATCAGAACTGACTTAGCTGACGCCCAGTCCAGGAGGGCGACAGACAAAGACCCGCTGCCCACGGAAGACCCAGTCGAGCCACCTGGCTGAGGACCCGCCTGCTGAATGGGCCTGAGCTTCAGGGCCTGACAGGCTGAGGATGAGGACCCAATCCCAAAGTACCACCTGACACAGTGAGGCGGGCAGGTGGTTTGACCACTGGGCGCCCGAGCAGGAGAGAGGACTGCCCAAGTGGAAGGGGCCAACCTCCCGTGGGAGGAAGACCCATGTTCAGTACCCGACTTGCATGGAGACCTCGAGTGGGAAGCTGACTGAGGTTTGTCCCTGTGCTTCTCCTGGTGTTTGCGCTTTCCCAAAGATGACTTCTCCTTGGCTGATGAAGTGGAAGCCCCGGAGGTCAGGGAACAGGAGGTATTTTTGTGAAGCTCCTTCTCCATCGCTGTAAGTTTTTGCTGCAGCAGAAAGACTTCCAGGGTCTTCTAGCGGTGAAGCCAGGTTCACTTGTTAAAATCCTGGCAGTGCTGGCAGGCCCCAGTGTCGTGGTCCAGGCCTAGGCAAAGCAGACACGATGAATGGCCAACCTTGTAAGGAAGCTGCTTTCCACCACCACACTTCGTCACCGCCGCCCACTGAGGAAGAAGGAGATGAAGACATGCACAAAATACTGCAATTTCTGGAAGAAAATTAGAAAATAATAGCGCGGGTAATGCAAAAAACGCGTTGACTAAAGCGGAAGGCATCATGAAGGTTTGACTAGCGCGGGTCGACAGCAGGAAAAGAACTGAGGTTGGGCGAGGACCACCCCTTTATACTACAGGCAGATGTTGGGGGTGGACTGGCGTCAGGGGTGGTCCCCACTGCATACTGCTAGGCGTTTTCCATGGGGTCCTGGCGCCTGCCGGCTTCAATCCTAATGGTGTTACCTGCTGCAAGAGCCTCTAAGTCAGAATTGAATGGTGTAGTGCATTAACACTGATAAGTTGAATAACAAGGCATGCAGCTTTATATATTGGTAAATTACCTGGCATCAGATGCAAAGAAATATTCCACTCCTTTCTCTTCACTAACAGCATACAATGAAGTACAGCTATCCACACGGGCAAATGCAGCTTCCCATTTTTCCTTTACCTATTCAAAGCCAATTAATATGTTGGTTTTCAACTGTATATGAGATCTCGCCAGCCAAAATTCAGTCTAGCAGCCTACACTAATTATGTTTTGTAATCTTAAGTGAGAGAGCATACAATTAAAACTCACTACACTAGAAGGATCTAGTTTCCAAATGTCTTTTTGCTTGCCACATTGTGACCAACTCCACTGTGTTTATTAAACTGGACTTATATTTATTTATTTGTTTTGTTAAATGGGTAAGCACACTACAGCCAAGTGCCTATTTTCAGGTGCGACCTGGGAGATTACAAAATGCGTTCATGAGCATCAGACAAAACAAGTAATGTTACATTTAAGTGCATCAAGCAACAAGGTCAATACAAGAAACAATAGGGGTTTACAAAGCAGGCAGCAGGTAGAATAACAGTATGGTACTCTCATGATAGACATTGATCGTCATGCCGGGCAGCAACGCTGTTAAACTACAGGTAGACAGAGAAAAACACACTGGGATAGAGGAGGCACAGAGCAAAATACGAAATAGAGCAGTAACTATGACACACTGATTGACCAGTTTGGTCTAAGTGGACTACTCCTACTAGTAAACTGCCGAACTCAGTAGTGGATAAGGTGCAGAGGTCCACTGCCTTTGACAGATAAGTTATGTAGCAACTCAGCCAGTCGGAGCGGCCTAGGTCGAGGAGGTTCGTCTAGAGCAGAGGCAGGTGGAGGCCGATTTGAGAAAGCCCCAGAGAGAGGTTTTAAAGCCATGGTGGAAGGGGGAGGAGCGAGTGCTTGATGGAAGGGAGTTCCACAACCTGGGTGCATATACAGCAAAGGCCCGGTTGCCCATTAGGGTGCAGGTCTTGGGAATCAGGAGGGCATGAGAGTCGCTGGATCTCAGATGGTAGGAGTGGGTAGCCGGAATGAGGGATTCAGCAAGGACTAAGGGGGTGGCAGATCTGACAACACTGTATATAAAGTTGCCCATGACATAGGAGCGGTGCATTTCCAGTGGGAGCCACTCAAATCGGGAGCAGAGCTCACAGCGGTGGGTGAGGTGGGGAGCTGACAGCGCAAAGCGACATATGCTGTTGTATGCTGTGTCCCATTTTGCGAGACTAGTTTTTGCAACGTGGGCGAAAGTGACAAGTCCATAGCAGAGTGTGGGTAGAAGGACTCCCCTGGCTAGGGCCAGCCAGGCAGCTGGGCTGAGGCAGTTCTTCACTTTGTATGCAAGGCCCAACTTGCAGTTTGAGGCCTTACATGTATTGTATATGTGCAGATTTAGATCCAGTTGTGGGTTAAGTGTCACCCCCAGGTATTTGACAGCATCTACAATTTGTAGTGGGGACCCATCGGCACCTGAGATCTTTAGCGAGTCCGGGACAGCTTTTGTCTTGGCTGTCGAACCAAAGAGCATTGCCTGCGTCTTCTGCAGGTTAATCGCAAGCTTGTGGTCCTTTAGACAGGTTTGGATTTGGTCAAAGATGGAGTTTAGCTTGGCATTGATGGAAGATATGTCCCGGGAGCTGGTCATGATGACTAGGTCATCTGTGTACAGAGCTGAGCACCCATGTCCCAGGGCCAAGGGTAGCTCATTTACAAAGAGGTAGAACAGGAGATGCCCCATGACAGAGCCCTGTAGGACCCCACAGTTAACCTGAGCAGGCTCAGACAGGGCCATGTTGAACTTGGTGTACTGCTGCCTGCGGTAGTTAGTTGCCCAGGCAAGGGCAGGGGGTAGAAGCCAAGGGACAGAGAGAGGAGCACAGTAGTGCATGGTCAACCTGGTCGAAGGCTTTCGAGAGATCCACGAAGATGGCCCGGTCAGTCTGCCTTGGTCAGCAACAAACCTGATCACAGAGGTAATAACTGCTAGGGCAGTGGAGGCACTGTGCCCTTTTCTGAACCTGTGCTATGCAGGAGAAGGTAGGTTGTGGGTCTGTAGGTAGTGGGTGAGCTGTGAGGCGACTACCTTTTCAAGAAGTTTGCTGATCGCTGACAGGATCGCTATCGGGCGGTAGTTCCTTGGGTCTTTAGGGTCACCTTGTTTGGGGACAGGGATGACTTTGGCCATCTTCCAGATGTCCGGGATTATGCCAGAGGTTAGTGATGCATTGAACACATGAGCAATGGGTTGGCCTAGAAAAGATGCCCCTAGCCTGAGTAGTTTGGGCTCAAGGCAGTCATGCCCAGCACCAGTATGGGGAGAAGCCAGCAAGAACTTCTGGGTCTCCTTGACAGAGACGACCCTGAGATAAAAGGACGGGTGGGGGCTTTTCCCACTGGGTGGAGGAGCCCAATCCTTGGGATCAAGTGGCTGGTTGGGAAGAGCTGGCAGGTTAGTGAACAGGGAGTTAAAGGCACTGGCAATTGTGAGGGAGTTGTTGCAGTTTACCCCGCCAATGTGCATATCAGTAACCTAAGCTCTGGCAGACCCTCCAACCACGTTCTTAATGTTCTGCCAGAAACTCCTCGGGTTTCTGGTTGTGGAGATAAGGCAGATTGGCTGAACTCACTTTTGCAGAGCAGATGGCTCTTTGCACCGAGTTCCTCAGCTGCCTGTACTCAAAGAGGTCTGTACTGGAGAGGGAGTTCTTGTATCTCGCCCAGCATTTATCCCTCCATGGAGCCATTTTGTGACAGTGCCTCACCCTTCTTTTTGTGAAAGGAGCATGTTTGTTTTGAAGTGGGGTGATGACAGTCAGGAAGTTGTCAAGGGCCCTTGAGCGGTCATTTGTAGCAGTGACCTGAGACCAGTCAGCATGGCCTTGAGTCCATAAGGTAGTCCTAGCGTTGAGTTTGGACTAGTCCCTCATTTGGATCACCTTGCAGGGAGTTTGGGGAGGAAGATGCCCCATATACAGTAGGTTGGAGAGTGATCCGATATAGCATCAGGGAGAATACCACTGGAGACAATTTTCTCCGGTCTGTTGCTCAGCACCCAGTCAGTGAGGGAACCCTTGTCTCCACGTGAGGAGAGCCTTGTGGGTTCAGAGATGAGTTGGCTGTGGTCGAGACCTGCCAACAGGGGCTCGTATTGCTGGACGTTGCGGCCTACCCAGTTGAGGTTGAAGTCACCTAGGATTAGTAGCTCATTCGAGCCAACCATTGGGCTGAGGCAGTTGAGGAGGGAGGAGAGCCCTGGCACTCCACCCTTAGGGGGGGTTGTAAGCACAGATCAGATGTACCTTTTGGTGTTACCTAACAAGAGAGGAGGCGCGAGAACTCATAAGAATGGGATGGGGGTGGCGTAAGTCCCATGACGGATACATTTAAGTGCGTCTTATGAGTACAGGAGTACACCCCTCTCTTGCTCCCTGTCCTGTCTTGCCTAATAAGGTTATAGCCGGTAGGGCACATGCGAAGTCTGGGTATGTGGCTTCAGCCAGGTCTCGTGACCCCCATAATGTCAGGGGTTACAACTGCCACCCATGCTGTTAGCTCAGCAAGGTTGGGTAGCAGGCTGCGTATGTTTAGGTGCACCAATCTCAAGCCTTTGGCAGATATCCAGGCTGTGGGAGGTTTCAGAGAGGACTGGCAGTCAGCTGACCGCGATCTTGGGCTGGGGCCCAGCCAGACCATGAAGCAGACAGCCATTCGAGGCGGCATCCTGTCAGACCTCAGGGGTGGGGGTGGGAGTAGAGGCCAAGCGAAGAAGTCCTGTGGGACTTGCAAGGTGCAGGGGTGATGAGGTAAGCGCCCTTGGGCAGTTTACTGATATTAGCTGATGGCTTAAATAGGTAGTGTACCATGTTTTAGGAACTAGAATGACAGATGGGGCAAAACAGCTGACTTTGTTGTGAGTTTTCTATCAAACTCTGACATGCCTTGAGCTGCTCATTTGGGAGCAGAACCTGAGAAGCAACAGTTAGGTGCAGGTGCACAGGGCTGGAAAAGCACTGCCTGTGGTAGGGTGCCCAGGACAGGGAAAGCACTGCCTATGGTAGCGTGTCCCAGCTCGAGGAGGGTGGTATCCAGGTTCAACCAAATCAATGAATTCTATGATAGACAAAGGGAACATTGTAGCATGCATGCATGCAAGCCATCAATGGGCTATGACTGATGCCAGGGGAGGTGAGAGGGATGAGGAACTGGGGCACAATGGATAAAAACATACCACAGTCACCAAGGTGACGACCTTGGCACTCTTGGTCAGCCACTTCATTGTACCAACCAGATCTTATTCCAGGCCAGGGAGCAAGAAAGCATTTCAAATGGCCGCTGTACTGGGGGTGGCATGGGGGGTTGGGGTGGAGGAGAGAGCCATGGAGAAATAAGGACAGAAGCTGTCATGCCTGGGAGGGGTCTGGAAAAATGGCCTGATTTATTTATTTTTTATTTATTGTATAAATTGGATTTACAATCTTTGAGCCAGTGGCTCGTTTACAAAAGTACCTCATCACAGAGTACACACATGTTAACACAATTTTCAGAGTACAGTCAAGACAGAATAACAGATTTTTACATATTTACGGAATACAGACATACAGAATCACAGTTTACATAGGTTGCATGAACAGAAATACATAGTATTACATACAATTGCTTGAACACATGTGCAATTAATAAACATTTGAAGTAGTACCAGCAGGTACTGGCATAGGAGAGAGGGCCGGGGTGGGTGGGTGTTCCAGCCCAGTGGGCCATGTCAGTAGTGCCAGAAGAGCAGCAGAGTATCTTTTAGTGACAGGTGCAGCAGCGGGTGTTGAACAGCAGGTCTCGTGAGGCAGCTTTGAAGGGGGCAATTTTGGCGGTGTTGGAAATGGCTGCGGGGAGTGAGCTGAACCAGGTAGGGGCTCTGTAGCTGAATGCCCTCTGAGCCAGGGTGGTCCTAGTTCTGGGCATTAGTAGAGTGACGTTGTCTGAAGTTCGGATGGTGGCTCTGAGGGGTGTAAGTTGGATGGAGGCAGACACCCCGGGGGGAAGCCCAAGTAGAATCTCCTTGGTCAGCAGGCTGGTTTGGTAGCGGATGCGTTCGTCAAGGTTTAGGAGTTTGGCCAGTTGACAGGTGTGGGTGAGTCTAGGGACACTGGTCAATAGCCTGCAAGCCTTTTTTAGCGTGAGTCTAATCTTGCTGAGGGCAGCGGAATCAGCAGCACTATATACTGGGAGGCCGTAATCAATAAGGGACATTACTGCGGACGTGATGGCAAGCCTGAGGGCATCAGGTGGGAGACAGTCATTGTGCCGGTAGAGGATGCCAAGACGCACGTTTGCGGCGGAAGCAAGGGCAGTTATGTGGGCATGAAAGGTGAGGGCCGAGTCAAATGTGATTCCAAGGTATTTGTACGAGTAAACTTGTTCGAGTGGTTGACAAGTGCTGGGGATGATTTGGAGGGGACTTTTGCTGGCTTTGTTCTGGTGGTGGCCGAAGAGCATTACCTTAGTTTTTTTCAGATTAATTACTAGTCTGCTCTTCTTAAACAATTCTCAGCATCATTGAAAAAGTGCTGGAGGAAGTCTTGGAGGGAGGTGAGATTTTTGTGAGCTGCATAAATCACGGCATCGTCAGCATATAGTAGAATATTGCCAGAACAGGCGTTAGGCAGCGCATTTAGGTACAGGCTAAAGAGTAGTGGGCCCAGGATAGAGCCCTGGGGAACCCCTGAACGGATGGGACGGGTTTCTGTGAGCACCCCATTGTTTTTGACATGCTGGGATTGGGCTGATGGGTAGCTCGCACACCAATAGAAGAGGCCAGCAGAGAAACCCGTATGGTTGAGGGCATTTAGTAGGAGTGGGTGGGAGACAGTGTCAAAGGCCTTAGAGAGGTCAATGAACACTGCCCCAACTAGGGAGCCGAGGTCCAATGAAGCATGTAGGAAGTTGGAGAACTCCATTAAAGCTGTGCCTGTACTGTGACCAGCGCGGAAGCCATGCTGTTCTGGACACATGATGTTATATTTTGCTAGATATTCGTGAGTTGGGTGGCCACCACTTTTCTAAGGCTTTGGGGGAGAATGTAAATTGGCCGATAGTTGCTGGGGGCAGACCAGTCACCACCTTTGTGAACAGGTGTGACTGTCGCAGTTTTCCATGCAGTGGGGAATTGCCCCAGACAGAGGGATCGGTTCAGTAGATCTGTAAGTGGGACCAGGACTTCATCCAGGACCAGCCGGAGTATTTTTTGATCCAGGGAGTCGCTGCTAGGACTGGTGCCTTTTAGTGCTTTAAGCAGGAGTGGTTTGGCTTCCTGAATGGATATCTTGCGTAGGTAGAACCGGGGGCGCTGTGGATCTGAAGGCGGTGGGTTGTGAGTAGGGTCGAAAAAGTCACTCAGGAGGACAGGGCTAAGATCAGTAAAGGAGTAGTTAAGGCAGTTGGCAATGTCGGCGGGGTCAGTGATGGTGGTGCCATTGACTGTAAGGTGGGCTGGGGGGC
This sequence comes from Neoceratodus forsteri, assembly GCA_016271365.2. Lineage (NCBI taxonomy): Eukaryota > Metazoa > Chordata > Ceratodontiformes > Ceratodontidae > Neoceratodus > Neoceratodus forsteri. Next base: position 815,979,067 of record CM028135.1, read on the forward strand.
AGGCGCGATTTCCCAGTTATTTCTTTTATATTGTCCCAAGTTCGGGCGCAGTCCCATGAGGAGGTGGGGGTGGCCTGGTAGTGGTTAGCCTTGCAGCTGCGGATGGCCCATGTGCACCTGTTCTGGGCAGTGTTATATGCCTGTCTGTCGGCAGCCCGACCAGTCTCAGTGGCTATATGCAAGCGGTTATCCCTGTCCCTGAGTAGTTGGAGTAGGGCAGAGGTGACCCAGGGTGCATTTTGTTTTTAGAGCAGATCATGGTGAAGGTGCAAAAGATCACAGGCCTTGGTAAAAGCTTGTGAGAATAGGTCGAGGGGCAGTGTCAACTCATTGCATGGCAGATGGGAGACCAATCAATGTGAGCGAGGAACTGCCTGAGTTTTAAAAATCCTCCAGTCGGAAGCACCTCACGGTAGAGCAGTTTGGGCTAAGGGTTTGGGTGTGGGGTAGACCAGAGGAATAGGAGAGGGAATGGTCACTTAAGGAATCTGGGAGGACTTGAATATCCTGAATCTTTTGGGGTGGTTTGAGACAATAGCGTCTAGGAGGTGCTTGTCCTGAATTTTGGTTATGTCTGATGGGTTGTGAGACAAGTTGGGTCAGGTCCAGTGCAGTGAATATGTCTCTTATCGGTGAGGCAGTGGGACTGAGCCAGTTTACACTGGGTCTCCTACTAGGACTTGTTGAGCCTTATGGGGAGGAGGAGATATTCGGTGAGAGATGATATTGCAGGGGTCTGGTTCCTTGGGGATATAGAAGACTGTGAGATAGAGGGCTCTTGGATGGGTCTGGGGTGAGTTTGAGGGTAGGGCCTGGGCACCATCTACAAGCTTGGGGCAGGGGGGCATGGCCTCTGATGGTGTCACAAGCATAGAGCACAACCGCCTCCACGTTTACCTACTCGATCCTCGCAATATAGGGTGTAGCCTGGGAGGGAGACAAAGGAGTCTAGGGTGGACTTAGTTAGCCAGGTTTCTACTGGGCTAAGATGCCTGGTTGGTGTGATATAACCCAGCACTGAGACGCAGCAAATTTCTTAAGCAGGCAGCATACGTTCATGGAGGCAATGCGGAGTACACTGGACTTAGTTGGTGGATTGGTGGGGCAGGGCCTGGGTTTGGGTGGATATTACCAGAGAGGAGTAATAGTATGACTAAGGCTCTAGCTCTGGGGTGGAAGTTTGTTAGTTTCCTGTGGGTAGTTGATGGGCGGGTTGGCAGTGGGTGAACAGGGAATGGGCAGGGTTTGGAGGGTCTGGAAGAGAGAGGTGGTGGAGCCAGCGGGAGCCAGGGTCGGAGGTGGGGTTGGGGGCAGCAACAAGGGGTGGATGCAGGGCGGGGTACACTGACATCGTGGTGGGTGGGTGGGCTACAGTGGTAAGGTATGTGGCTATAATTGACCATGGGCAAGGGCTGAAGTCTGGCTGGTGGGAGGTAGGTTCCAGAAAGTGTAAGAAGAGGATACCTATAAGGTGGCGATTAAATCATGATGCCAGGTAGCCTTGGGTTGGGGCACAGTGGCTGGGAGGGGCCAAAGCTTTAAGAGCTGTAGGAACCAAGTCAAGATTATCCTGGCTTGCTGGCTTGTGAATAGAGCTGCTGACCTCAGTCTCAAGGGCACTGGGTTTGAGACCTAGGGAGGAAAGTGGAGTGCCTGTTTTTTTTTTTGGATTAAGGAGCAAAAGCTTTAAGATCTAGTAGAATTATGTATTGGCTTGGTGGCCTGGTGGTAGAGCTGTAGACTTCAGTCCCAAAGGTACTGGGTTTGAGACCTGGGGTAGGACAGCAAAGTATTTTGGTAGATTTAAGAGCAAAGCTTTAAGATCCAATAGAATTATATCTTGGCTTGGTGGATTCAAGGCAGAGCTGCCGACTTTGGGGCCAGGTGATCAGGGTTCGAGAACCGCAGTGGGACAGCAAAGAGTATTTTTCTAGCTAAATTATGGTGTCAAGATTATAAGAGCTTTAAGGAACCAGAGTACTTTATATTGGCTTGCTAACCCAGTGGTAGAGCTGCTGACTCAGGTGTCAAAGGTACAAGGTTTGCAGTGGGACAGCAGAAGGTATTTTTTAGCAGAGTATGGGGCCAAAACGTATAAGAATTATGGATCAGAGGAAGTCAATAGCCTGACTCGTTGGCTTAGTGGTAGAGGGTTTGAGTCCCACAAGGGGCAATAGTAGATAAGGTGGGAGTAGATATTAGGAGGGTGCAGAGTGGTGTAGGAGAGGAAGAAATAGTAGTTAGGAGGGTGCTATAGCGACTCCTGGTGGCCAGTGCCAATAGCAGCTGTAGGTAGGGAGTGGAGATGAGGAGAGAGATGGAGAGGTGCCTGGGGGTGCACAGCAGCAACCCCTAGTGGTCAGCGAGTATAAGCTGCAAATGGCAAAGTGGACACTTAGTAATTAGAAGGAGAGGTCACGTGATATGTCATGTGACCTGTAAGCAGCAATAAATGAAGATGAGGGGTATTAGACAGAAGGTGGATGAAAAGTTTGACTTGAGAGGAAAAAAAGTTTCCATGTCATTTGTTCCCACAGATGCCATATGGCATCAGAACCATCCATTGCTAGATCCGACTCAAAATGGCCACCGGGAACAAAGGAGTTAATAAACACGGCAGCCAGGAGGAGTCATGTTGATCTGTATGGTGTGCATACAAAGATTCAATAATGAGCACAGCACAACAAGGACACAATAAGAGGCATTCACTCTATTAAGGACAAAATCAAAAGACTGACAGGATTGGCCTATGCTGTTGTATATCCTGACTGTTGAACCATTTTGTTCTGTTCATTACAGACGTATTTTACATGAATTTACAGAGAATAAACTCATTTGCTTTCCAGACTCAGATTTACCAGTGGTGAGACACATTCTAGTGAGGAAATGTGTGTATATTGTCTTTTGAAATAAATAGCACCAGCTATTACAGCACCATATATAAGAGCTTCTCATGTCACATGGGAATCTTTTGGAAAAATATCATTCTTAGATACTTTTCAGCTCGTACTCCAAATACTATATAGGTTACTTACTTGTAACCATAGTTCTATTACTGTACTAGTATTCCATTAACATCCACACCTAGGTAGTCTTTCACTGAGCCTGCTTAATCATGGGAAGCCTTCCTCCACTGCACTCTAATCTACAAGCTGAAACAGGAATCTGAGAAAGACTTGCCAGGGAAGGTTGGGTGGGTCATATGGACCAGAACTGAATACTAGTAGCAGAACTATAATTACAGGAAAGAACACTTTTTCTAACTGCCTAGATTCAGTTCCATATTCACATTAGGCAGACTCCTAGCAGTCCTCAGGAGGAGAAGGAGGCAAGGTGCACACCCAAATTAGACACAAAGAGACTGGAGAACCGAGGACCCAAAAGCGGCATCATGACAGCTGAGCAAGTTAATGCTGTAATGGGAGACAAATGTTAGTGCTTTCATCCAGGAAGCAGCTCTACACATTTCAGAAATAGGGATGTACCCAGCAGCAGCAACAGAGATAGCACTAAGTCTGGCTGTGTGAAGCTTCAACCCAATGGATGGCTCCTCCGCAGCCAACCTGTAACATAGGACTCATCCTTGATGACAGTTCTATAAGCAGGTCAACCTACCTCATAGACCCATCAGCAAGGGAGAACACGAGAGGTCCCTCTACTGACAGCCATCTAAGATCTGAGTTGACACTTCTTCTTGTGCTTTTGGCACAGAGATGGAGACTCACCATCAATGGAGTGAGGAGACAGAAGACCATTCTTAAAACTTCTGTCTTCATGAAGTTGGGAGATCAACTACAAACTTCTCCACCATCAGAATGTCCAGGACCACAACATCATTGCTCATCCCATCCACCTCCTGAGCACAGCAACTGTGCTACCAACCTTCAGTCATGGAGGGCATATGCGTTGTCGCTGGCTTTTCCTTGAGCACCGACTGCTGGTTTCCATCTCATGCATGCGGGTGCATGGCCTGGCACCAGGCGCCAATGCTCCACACTGTGGGCAACACCCAAGCAGCACATGCAGGCATCATGTACACTGGTTGCAGATATTGAGCACATGCACACCACGCACCTCTTTGACTCTGTTTTTATTTTTTGCTCCATGTTGAAAATCAATGACGCAGCAGGAAGCTGACAATGAGGATACAGGAATGAGCCAAAACCCGAAGTAAAGCTTTACAAAAAATAGATAAATGGCTTGAAAGCTAACAGAATCCTAATTTGCTAGCAGAAGCTGTGAAGACGGAGACTGGTTCCTTTCAGCATTGCATTGGAAAAGATCTGAGTGCAGTGGAGGTTGACAGGAGGACAACATGGTTAGATGGCAGAAGTCAAGCTTGAAGACTGTACTGGTGATTGAGCATGCTCAATGGAAGACTGCCAAAGTCTGGCTAGTGAACTGAAGCTAGGTACTGTAGGTAAAATCTTTTAGTTCCACCTTTTTCTATATACCTACAGTAGGAAAATTAACATAAAAACATGATCGGTGCACCTTAGACTTCCTCTGCTCTAACTGCTTGCCTATACGTGACATCAAAATCCTCTGCTTGTGGCATCATAATAATTTCCACAGCAACAGATTGACATAAGTAGGGATTGTGATATCTAGTGTAGAGAAGTAGGCAGGGTATAGATGACATCCAAGATACAAGGACCCCATTTTCATATCAATACATGGACAAAGAGAGAGCTAAACAAAAATATATGCAATATAAGGTAACATAATGTATGGCATCTACTACGGCATCCTGACACGCTGTTGCCCAACACCTAGAAGTCCGAAAATTATATCCCGACAGTCGGGAATTGCCCGCGGAGGTTTTCTATGTTTCGGGAGGCTTTGCCTCTGGAACCCCTTTATTTTTGATTGCCAACTCCGCCGCAGGCAATTCCCAACTGTCGGGATATAATTTTCTGGCTTCTGTGTGTCAGGAAACGGCATGTCAGGATGCGATAGTGATTCCTACTGTATGTCTACAAAGGAAAAAAAAAGCAGCTTAACTTAGGGGTGCCTACCTGGAAATTTTCAGGTACCCAGGTCAGCCAGTCTAACTCCATATGGCCACCTTAAGCCTGCCAGCTGCAATGTAACAGCAGTGTACCCAGACATTACTTATTGGAAGACCCATAAAGAAGAAGAAACAGCTACGTAAGAATGTACCGTAATATTATATCTTTGAGGGATCTCAGTCATCCAGTCACACCGTGAGAACTTCACCATCCATGAAGCAAGATTCACACAAAGATTTTCAGCAGTACAACTGGGTCTGCCCACAACAACAATAGTAGTCCGTAAACACCATCAACCCTATAAAGGCGTGAGGGTCCCACTCCCTCCTCAGTTCTTTCCCTGAAGATAAGAGAGCCATAGCTCTAGCCACGGGGAAGGAGAAGAGAGAGAGAGAGAGAGGAGCTCAAGCCAATAAGAAAGGCTGGATAGGACTTACGGTGATGTCACCGCTCCATGCAGACATGCGGGTGTTAGACTCTCAAGATCCCCCGACCAAAAACATAATTGTTAAATTCATGGGCGATGGATCACAAAAGAATATTTTTGTAGTCGGGATAGCATGGTGACTGAAATATGGGACAAGCAGCGGATTAAAGCACAGAAACTGAACGTGCCTTCTAAGGCCCCGATCAGCACCGAGGAGGCCCCAAACCCGCTGAAATAGTGGAACCAGCCTGGGAAAGTGATTTGGAGGAGGGGAAGGAGGACTTTACCATAGCCTCCTGCCAGCTGTGCCGAGAGCTGCAGTGCCTGAGTAATATATTGGATACCATAAAGGCAGATATCAAGGAAAATAAAATGAACATTTCAAAACAAGGAAAACAGATAGAGACATTAAAAGAGCACGTTATGCCCTGCTCACAGTCAGCTGATCTGCATAAGAGCCACCATTCAGCTACATGACCACACACAGCTTCTAATGGGCAAACTGGAAGATCTTGAAAACCGATCCCACAGGGCTCCAAATCCATGGGCTACCTGAGCACACCGAAACAGGTAATATGCTGGAATATACTGAAAGTTTGATCAGGAACTGTTAAATATTAGTAAAGACACTCCTCTCAACATCATTCATGCTCACAGAGCCCTAACTGCACCACCAAAGGACCCTAAGGCAAAACCACTCTATTATAATCACATTCTTGGATTACAGGATGAGGGAGATGGTTTTGAAGAACAGTCCAAGAAAGAAAAGAAATAGTATTTGGGGACACTAGACTGTTTTTGAGCCAGAGTACACCCTGACAACAATGGCGCTGGAAGCTTTGGTTCTCTGTTATTAGGGCTCTGAGAGGAAAAGGCCTGAAGGCCAGAGTAGACTTTCCAGCACGACTCGAGTCACATTGTATGCAGGCACAAAGTTTTTGAAACAACTGCTGAAGCAAAGAAATATTTACCCTCCCTGGAGATTCAGATAGATGATTTGAATCCACCCACAACAGTGAAAGAAATACAAAAAAGGCAATGGCAAACGATAGGAGGCAGCCCTGGTGCGAGTCAAAAATCAGGACCTGCAGCAAAGATTGGGGAACTTTAATACCTGGGGACGACTACAAGAACAGGCAAAAAAGATGCCGGGTCAAGTGTTGAATGGGAAGAAATTCATGGACCCTACACCATGAACTAATGCAAAATCCACTGTAATCACAGAGCCTAGTTGGGGCTTATACTATTTTGAGCTGAACTAAAGAGCTTCTAGCTTTCATTCTCCAGATCCCCTTCCAACCTTGAAAGACTTATCTAAGGAACTGAATATTTTGTTCTGACATTCAGACAGAATGAGGATTCCTTATATTAAGCGCCGAGAACCTCCATTGGAACTATTTACGCTGTATCAGGCATTGTGCGCTGGCTGGGTAGGGGAGCCGGGGGTCACAGGGGTCTATTGTGGAACTGGGGCTAACCAGCTTATTAACAGCTGAAGCCAGAAGGCCTCTGTGGTCTCACAACCTCCCTTTTAAGAGGGAAAGAATGAAAATCACTCCTGAGCGGAAGTCTTGCTCAGGGAAAGGGGGAGTGTGAGGGTGAACATCTTGGGGGCCCTCCTTCCATTCTCCTAAACTTTTAGTCCAAATATTGGTCGGGGAGGTGGGCGAGAGGGGTTGGATCACACAGTCTGCATTGGGAAAGTAGACTTCACTGATGCAGCTTGTACCTGGGATGCTCCGGTACTCGCAGCAAGATGCTGGGTTGAACCCATTATTACTCCCCAAACATCGAACATATCTAAATGGTGGGCATTTTGAGGCACCTCGGAAAGGCAAAGGGAGAGTAGAGGAGCAAGGTTATATTCCATGTTTGGAAAAGTTGGCAGGTGGACCGTTTTCTGCCGACATGGTTTATATTTTGATGCTATAAATTGATTGCACTGCCTTGGCTGCGCATCCTGTTATCCTCACCTCTGAGTCCAGGCCAGCCTCGGACGACCTGGTTCTCAGTACTTAGTTAAAGGACACTACTGCAATGGAGAGGTTTTATATTATTTCATATAATATCCAGGGATTAATCACCCGATTAAAACATCAAGAATCTTGCAGGAGTTGAGGAAACGAAATGCACATATGGTTCTATTACAAGAAACCCATTTACAAGCGGAACACAATAAATTATGTAAGTAAATGGGCAGGCTCTGTTTATGCTTCTTCTTATTTAGAACATCCACACAGAAGGGGAACCACCATCTTAACTCACAAAACATGCCCCCTCCAGGTGCAGAGCGTCCTCTCTGATCCAGAAGGAAGATTTATTAAGCTGACCGCTACCTATGGGGACACTCTCTGCACGATAGCCAGTATATATGCTCCAAATGGAGTTGGAGAGGCAGCACAATTTTTTAAGGCAAGCTTCCCAGTTCTTGTAGAAGCAGATGACTGTCTCTATGTTTTAGGAGGTGATGGGGAAGAAGATCCTCTGAGTCATGCTGGGAACACATTGAATAGGCTGGCCCAGAACTGGGGCCTTTGACGCTTGGAGATGGAAAAATGGCCATTCCAGGGTTTATACCCACTACTCTGACAGACATGGGTGCTACACGAGAATAGACATGATATTTCTGTCATCAAGGAGTGGGTTCATACTCTATCTAAGTGCTGCATCCTTTCCTGCATGATTTCGGACCATGCACCAGTGAAGCTCTCCCTCACTTTAACACCCGTGGTAAGGAACTCACATTGGCATTTTAACATGGGCCTTCTCAATAATCCAGAGTTTAAATTTATGATAAAGGAGATTATTAAAGAATATTTAGAAAACAACCCTGAAGGCTCGATACCCATACTGTCCGATGGATGCCCTAAAACAGTCCTTAGGGAGCCATTATTAGTTTTGCTGCCCAAGAAAAACAGAAACGAAATACTAAGATAGCTGAACTAGAGGCTCAGATAGCCGATTTAGAATTTCAACATAAGATCTCCCTGAACCAAGGAAAAAAAAAACAAACAAAAAAAAAAAACACCTGATGGAATCTAAACAGAAGCTGGATAAAATATAAACATCCCACATAGAAGGGTCATATAGACTAATTCGTCAAGTTATATTTTGAAGGTGGCAACCACGGCGGGAAATTATTAGCAAACACTCTCCGCACTCAGCAGGCCAGCAGGTTGATCTTACGGATCAGGGACCGGTAGAAAACCAGGAAACTAGTCACTCAGCTATACACTCAAGGACCAACTAGGGATTTTGAGGCTACAATTACTGAATTTTTTCAGGGGATGGAACTTAAACAACTAGACTAGAGTTCTAAGGAGTTTCTAGAAATGCAGATCATGCAAAGTGAATTGCTCGAACAAAGTAAAGCACTTAAACAAGGTAAGTTTCCGGGGCTAGATGGATTTATATCAGAGTTTCATAAAAGAGTTCGGGGAAGTCTTGGTGCCAATCCTGTCGGATGCCTGCAGAGAGGTCATGGAGGGGAAAGACACCCCTGTGTCCTGGCAGACAGCTCAGATTTCAATATTGCATAAAGAAGGGAAGGACCCCCTAGAATGCGGATCATATAGACCCATATCCCTACTTAATGTTGACTTGAAAACTTTCACAGGCCTACTGGCAACAAGATTGCAGGGGGTGGTTTCCCAGGTGGTCCATGAAGACCAAATGGGGTTCATCTCTGGGAGCTACCTTTCGGACAACATTAGAAAGCTATTAAACATAATTTCATCTCAAAAAAAGCACTCAGTTTTTCAACTGGCAATCTCCATGGATGCAGAAAAAGCATTGATAAGAGTTAATTGGCGGTTTCTAAAACAATTCATGGAAAAAATGAATTTCGGCCCTAAATTCTTACAAGTCATAACTCAACTATACACGCATCCAGAGGCCCTAGTGAGAGTTAATGGTATAAGCTCCCCCCTTCCTATTTCCAGAGGAACAAAGCAGGGGTGTCCTTTGTCACCCCTGCTCTTTGCGATAAGTTTGGAACCACTGGCAGCTAAGGTCTGTCAGGATATGGAGATTAGAGAAATTACGGTGGGGGGACTAGAACAAAAGATGTCCTTTTACATGGATGAGTCCCTCTTTTATATGTCATCCCCGGAGACTTCCCTACCCCCGCTGGTGAAGACACTGGCCTCTTTTGGCGAGGTGTCAGGCTATAAAATTAATTTACAGAAATCTGAAGCAGTGGTGTTAAGCGGATCCTCTTCCAGAGAATTTCAAGAAGCATTCCCTTTGTGGACCCCAAACAATCAGATAAGATACTTGAATGTTCAGATTATTGTAGACCTTTCCAAATTGTTTTCTTCTAACTATAAGAAACTCTGGAGGAAAGTGGAGCAAGACATGACCATGTGACGATTACTGCTCCTCTCCCTGGTCGGGAGGTCGGAGGTGATAAAAATGAATATATTGCCCCGCTTCTATTCCAGTGTCTGCCAGTCCGGATTCCACGTAGATTTTGGGACAAGATGAACAAGGATATTTTAAAATTTGTATGGTATCATAAAAAGCCTAGGGTAACTAGAAATATTCTTCATCAGCCGAAGTAGGCACAGGGTCTGGCCCTTCTGAATCTGGCACATTATCTTGCAGCTCAAACCACTGGCCTGATGACATGGGCAAGACAGAGAGTGTCCTTTCATTGGTACACACTGGAGGATGCAGCGCTGGGAGACAGACCGCTGTTTACTCTAGTCTTGACTGGGGCCTCACCAGAGCATAGGAGGCAGGTGCAGAACCGATGGGTATGACATGGGTTGGAAATACTGGGAGGATAAGGAGGTGTTAGGCTCCCTTTCCTTATTCATTATGAGCCTGAGTTCTTCCCCTACCCTAGACCCTGACTTGCCAGATGGGCCAGGGGGTTACAAGATTTTCCCACTTTGTAGAAGGGGAGAGATGCACTACCTTTCAGAGAGCAAAAGAGAAATTCCGCTGGACAGATTCAGAGTTCCTGCGTTACATGCAAGTAAGACATTTTATTAATTCAGACGACCACATCTTAAAATTGTCCCACCCCTACTCCAGTTGGGAAGACTTTCTATATGGTACGGTCACAGTGGCTGGGCCTACCAAGTTTATGTCTAGTATATTCAAACTGATTCTCCAATAGATAGAGGTTCCTCTTGACACTTATGAAAGGGCATGGGAGACAGAGGTGAACTAACAGTAACAGTGGCAGACTGGATTCACCGGCTGAAATGGGGATGGAAAACTACATCAGCTCCTATATGGAGATAATTTTTCTGGAAGATTCTGGTGCGCTTCTTCCACACCCCCTCGATAACACAACATTATCAAGCGACCACAGGGGGTAGATGCTGGAGGTTATATGGACACTGGCATATCTTTTAGAGCTGCCCAAAACTGTCCAGCTTCTGGAAAAAGATTCAGGAAGCAGTGAGGGATATCTCAGGGGTGGAGGTTCCTCTGACATTTCAGAACTAGATTCTGCGGCTACCTACAGCAACACACCAAAAAAGAGATACCAGGAAGGTAGTGCTAACATTGATAGTGGTAGCTTTGAAATGCATTACAGGGAAATGGTTGTCACAGGAGCCACCAAGCTTAAGGGAGTGGGTCCATAGGGTGAAGGAGGTAGTTTTAATGGAATCTATTACAGCCAAACTTCGACTTAGTCTGGAGAAACATTTGGAAAGGTGGAGAGGATGAGAGGGATGGCTGTTGGGATGGGAAGCAATCACACTGAGGTGAGAGGAAGATAGGCTAAAACTAAAAACAGAGAGGGCTGGGAGAGGGCCAGGATAGTTGGGTTTTGGATTGGATGCTGTAGAGATAGCAATGATTTTGGGGAGGGGGGGGAGGTGTGCAGCCTAAGCGGGGGCCAGGTTGGTGAGGCCCATGTTTAAGATAATCTTGTTATTTGTTCACTTTTTTTTTTTTGTATGCTCCCCTCCTCGGGAGACACCTACGGTCTTTTCAGCCCTCGCTCACCTTCCCGGTGACTGGTGCAGTCCATCCCCCATGGATCTGTGGTTGTACCCCCCAGGCGGGTACGGGGTGGGGGCCCTTACACCCTGATAAGTCTATCTTTCATCAGGATGCTGTTGCCGGGCCGGTAGGGGGCATTGAGGCCTGGTGCTCCGTCTACTGGGAGCGCTGCGAGGTGTTTTCCGGTGTTCTCTCGATGTTCCGTGTCCCCCGATGTCAAAGGCGCTTGGCGCAATGTCCTTTCACCGCCCCTCCTGTTAAGCGTCGGGTTTGTTTGTACCTCAGGTCTCCACCAGGGCCAGACAAACCGAGCTCTAGCTCCCCCACTCCCGGAGAAGACTAGCAGTCATTAGGGCGCTCAAGCCTTCTCCTGCCGGCCGCCCCCAGCTTCCAGGCTCGCTCCGAACCCAGGTCACTGGCATCCTGGCGGAAATCCAACCGCTGTGCAGCTTATTTGTTCACTTCTTCATGTTTATCAGATATGCTCAGCTTATGAAAGACTAAATAGAAGGAGACGTGCCCAATAAGCATGAAATGGATACCAAAAGGACTTACCTTAAAATGATAAGCTGTATAATATGAGTCATACACAGCCATTTGGTCTATTTAGTATAATTGTAAAAGTCTGGTTTAATATTCACTTGCAATAATTCTGGAATGTCTTATACAACAACTGATTTGACTAAGATGCATGTACAATGGTACACTTTTCACCATATTGTAACAAAATGAAATAATAAAGCTGAGTTTAAAAAAAAAAAAGAAAGGCTGGATACACCACATAGCCAGTTCCAGTAGAGGGTCCCAAGAAGGGGGATGGTAGGAGGGAAGACAGACCTGATGACAGAGATCCCCTCGAAGATCTACTGTTACATTAAGTTCTTCACGTAACTGTTCCATCTTCTTCAGGGGTATCTCAGTCATCAGGTCACCTCATAAGGAACAGTCCCAAGCAGTTACACGTGCAAACAGACAGTCCGGGAGGAAGGTCAACCTTACACTTAAGACAGGAGGCCCTGCCAAATCCTCCTCCACAGGCCCTAGAGGCAATGTCCAGGCTGTAATGCTTGGTAAAAGTATGGACAGTACTCCAGGTGGCAGTCGACAAATGTCACGGCTAAGACTTCCTGAAACAAGCCAGACAGGTAGCCATTCCTCTTGTGGAATGAGCTATGACTGCTCCAGGCAATTATTTGCTATATTTGTTATAGCAGAACATAATACAATTAGCCAACCATTTAGATAAAAACAAAACAAAATGGTAATATGAAATGCATGCTGAAAAGAGACTTAAAATCAACGTTTGACCTCAGGTCTTGCTCAGGAAATATCTAAAAGAGAAATCATCAAAGTTAGTGTAGGTGGAGGGAAAATAAGGGCTATATATGTGGGAAAGAAAAGGGGAGGCTCTGGGAGAAGAAGTGATAAATGGCAAGATAGAAAGGGAATCAGGAAAACAAAAAAGGTGATGATGGGAGGCCCTGCAGCACAGTGCTGCCAAATCCTGCACAGGCTCTACAGGCAGTGTCCAGACTGTAGTGCTTGGTAAAAGTATGGCTGGTACTCCAGGTGGCAGCCGCACAAATGTCAGCGGCTGAGACCCCTCAAAAACAAGCCACAGAGGTAGCTATTCCTCTTGTGGAATAAGCTTTCACCACTCCGTTTAAACATTGTTTAGAAACCTGAACACCCTCTCTACCTGCAGAGTGAAAAACAAACAACTGCTTCACTTCTGAATTCCATGGTTCACAGCAGGTAATACTTCAAAGTTCAAGCATTATCTAACGATGAGTGCTTCCCTTGATTGGCAAACGCCTGGAGAAATAAACAGAAAGGTGGATGGACTGGTTCAGAGTAAACTCAGACACCACCTTAGGGAGACACTTAGGATTCGTACGCAAAGACACCATGTCTTCATAAAAAATCAAATACGGCTCCTCGCACGCAATTCTTTGAGCAGAAGTAATAGCAACTAAAAATAATGCTTTCCAGGAAAGAAAGCATAGCTCACAAGTTGCAGCTGGCTCAAAGGGAGACAAGGTTAACTTCTCAAAAACAAAATTTAAATCCCAAGCTGGGACAGGGGAACATAATGGAGGTTTGAGATGCAGGATGCCCCTATAGCTATAGTATGGTCAGCCACGGGCTCATGAAAAGCTGAGACAGCCAAAAGGTGCACCTTGAGGGAGAGTACTGGAGACCAGAGTCAGACAGGAGTATCAGGTAGTCCAGGATCTGGTTCACCAGACAGGTGAAAGGGTTCAGATTATGCTTGGCAGCACATGCAGCAAACTGCTTCCACTTCATGGCGTAAGTGGCTCGAGTAGAAGGCTTCCTGGCGGTCACTAGGACTCCCACTTCTCTATTGGAAACCCCAAACTGGGATGACTGCATCCTCAGGAGCCAAGCATGCAGATGGAAGGACCTGAGGTTGGGATGGACCTGGGTTCCCCGAGCCTGGGTCAGCAGGTTCCTGCAGGGAGGGAGATGGACTGCCAGCTATTGTAGTAAGGGAAACCATATCTGCAGAAGCCAGAATTGAGCCACCAGGATCATGCTGGCCCCCTCCATCTTCAGTTTGAGGAGTACCCTCTGAATCAGAGGAAACTGAAAAAAATGCATAAAGAAATCTCCCACCCCAGGAGAGGGACAACGCATCTTACCAGAAAATTCTAGGCCCTGGATCGAGCAAACAAAAATTGGGCAGTTTTGCGTTGAGTGGGGACACCAAAAGGTCCAACTCTGGGTGCCCCATGTCGAATAGATCCTCTGCAACGGCTGATAGAATCTCCCACTCGTGCATGCCGGACTGAGTCCGGCTGAGACTGTCTGCCAGGGTGTTTAGCATCCTGGGGACGGGACGGCCGAGAGAGTTAGCTGTAGTTTAATGGACCAACCATACCCCCATGGCCTCCTAAAAGGGGTATTAATGAGTTACTACCTGCTTGTTGATGTAGTACTACACACACTGAGGTTGTCTGACTGAATCAGTAGCTGACCCAGAAGAAGATGGTTCTGAAAGGCCTGCATGGCATACGGAACTGCCCACATCTCCAGAATACTGATATGCAGGAGGTTTCAATCTGGGAACAAGATCCCTGAGTTTGAAAGGGACCCAGATGAGCTCCCAGCCTAAACAGAGGCATTCATGGTGAGGATTTGCTGAGGGAAGAGATCTGGAATGGGACACCCATAATAGGTTCAGAGGGTCCATCAACCACTGGAGCACTTTCCAAACTGGAGAATAGACCAGCACTAACTGATGTAATTTGTCCGTTCGCTGGTCCCACTGTACTTGGAGAGTCCACTGAAGATGTGCATGTGAGCCTGGCCAGTGGAACAATGGGAATGGCAGCATATCAGACCCAACAGCCTCAGGTACACCCTGGCAGTATATGACTGGCTCTTGGCCACCTCCTGAGCCTGAGTAATAAGGTACTCCACCCTGTTCTGAGGCAGGAAAGCCTTACCTTGCACCAAATCTAGAACTGCCCCTATGTATTGCATCCTCTGGGACAGAACCAGGACCGACTTGGGCAAGTTCAATGTAATGCCCAGGGAGAGAAACAAGTGAAGAGTTCTCTCTAAAGTCTGGAGGAGCTGTTCACTGGATGGGGCCTTTAGGAGCCAATCGTCCAGATAAGGGAAAATGTACACAATCCCCCCCCTTCTGAGAGCTGCAGCTACTGCTGCTAAGCACTTGGTAAAGACCCATGGTGCAGAGGACAAACCAAAGAGCAGCATTTTGAACTGGTAATGCTTGCCCTGAAAACAAACTGGAGAAACCTCCTGTTAGGAGGGAACACCGAGAAGTGCAGGTAAGCATCCTCCATGTCCAGAGAACATAGTCAGTCACCTTTCTTGAGAAGGGGCATCAGCCTTGGCAAAGTTACCACTCGGAACTTTGTGTACTGGACATACAGATTGATGTCCTTGAGGCCTAAGATGGACCTCAGATCGTCAGTCTTTTTGGGGACCAGGAAGAACCTGGAATAAAACCCCTTATTTCTCTGGTGCCTGGGTGCTCGTGGCCTTTTTCCACAGAAGGGACTGCACTTCTTGCCAGAGAACAGACAGGTGGGTCAGGGGTAGTTGGGGGCAGAGGAGAAGTCTCTGAGGGTTGCTCGGTGACTCCAAAGTGTGACCCTTCCTATGATTTGAAGAATCCAGGCAGCCGATGTAATGGTTCTCCACTAATTGAGATGGATGGAGAATGGACCTCTGACCACCACCTATTGGTCAGGGACCGGAAGAGGGAGGTCTGGAAAGGAGTCAAGCTGAGGCGAATCCAGCAGCTGGGGCTGATCCATCACCTCTAGGATGCTTGGCCGTGGCTCCAGCAGTGGAGAGAGCAGACAAGGCGACGGAGGCCCTGCATTTGCCCTGGGCTCAAAAGGCAGCTCTTGGTCTATTGGAGGCCTTACGAAAGGGAGGATGCTGTCTGTTCTTAGGTTGCTATGGTAGAGTGAGAAGACAGATTTAATAGCACTGACAGATGACTGCAGGTCATTAATCATGTCCTGAACACCTGGCCCAAAACGCTTAGAGCCATTAAGAGGGGCATTGAGGACTTTCTGCTGAACATCAGCAGCAAAGCTGGAGACCCTCAGCCAAGAATGCCTATGTAGGCAAATGCCAGTGGTAGCAGCCCTGGCAATAGAGTCTGAGATGTCGTATTGGGCCCGTAGGAGGTGCTTGCTAACATCCTCAGCGGTTTGCAAGCATTTGAGAACCTCCTGCTTCTTGCATATCTTCTGGGAGGGCCTGGGCAGCGGCCTCCAGTTAGTATTCTGGAACTTTACCATATGAGACAGGTAACTACCAATCCTCAGCCCAAGGGTGGAGGAGGCATAAACTCTCTTGCCCCAAAGATCAATTCTGTGTGACACTTTGTCTGGGGAGCTGAGGTGCTTGGGTGCATTAGGCCTGTCGTGGGCTGCATTTATGACTACGAGTCTGTTTCAGTTGGGCAGCATGAGGAAACCCTAGGGGGCATGGTAAAGTTTATCAGCCCTGCAGAGCATAGGCTGGCACCATATCAAGCCTGTGCCAGGTTGCAGTAGTAGCATTCCTCAAAGCAGGCAAGATAGGAGGAATGATCTTGGTAGGAGATTCAGGAATCTCCAGGAAATCCACCAGATCCTTTCTGGTGGTATCCCCCTCCTCAATGTGGAAACCCATAGCTGAGAAGAACTGTTTCATAACACTGAAGATGGTAGGGTCCTCCGGAAGAGACCTAGGAGCGTGTTTGACAGAATCCTCGCCGACAGAGAAAGCTGTGGATCTGTCTGATGTGAGGGATTCTTCCTCCTCAGGAAGAATAGGGTCAAAATTGTACTCCTCCTCAACGTCGACCTCTTCTAGATCAAGGTCCAACATTTGGGGCATCAGCGTGATGCAGCCAGCGAGGTGTCGACAACAATACTGCTGCCAACTACGCAGGTGATGTAGGCCTGTATGTGCCTAGCTGCTGTACAATCGCCATGGTAAATTTGGTTAAAATCTCACTGAGGTCAATGTGAGTCTAAGACTATGTTGACGGTGCTGGGATCGACGACCCACCCGATGGGCCCTGAGAACTCGAACAGCCTGTAGGCCAAGGGCCTGGAGTAGGATCAGGCCTCGACGGAGGGCCGCCGACCACAAGCCAATCATCAACGGAGGGCCATGACCTGGAGATTGACACACAGCCACCCAGAACATCGGATGGAGGTGCTGTCAGTATGGGTCTGGAAGGCACAGAGATCTGACAGCAGATTTAGGCACCAGTGCAGCCGCCGATGATAAGGAACCCCTGGACAAGGAAGGAGCGGACCACCATCAGGGAAGCTGCCCAATCTTGGTCCTTGTGACACCCCCCCAGAGGACTTTGTCTCAGGCCTTAGTGGCCTGAGAGCTCAACGACGGGACAACAGAGACCACTGCCTGAAACTGGCTACCTGTTGTTCCATGAGGAAAATTTTAACAGCTTTCTTGCGCTGCCTGAGGGTTGTTTGATTAAACTTCTGGCAGAGTTCACAGTCGGGAGACTTCGTAATCAGGCCCAAGACAGCAGACACAGAGAGAATGTTCATCTGTGGAGGCAATCTTCTTTACGCATCGGCAGCAACAGAAGGGAGAAGCTGAAGGATTAACTCTCGACATAAAATAAAGGAATCTCTTTAAAAAAAGAGACTCTAAAATATTAGGTTGAAAAAAGTTGTAGGCTAAAAATTGAGCGAAACTGCATCGGAGCTTCTGTGGAGACCCATGCAAACAAGTCAACAGCAGGAAAGAACTGAGGAAGGAGTGGAACCACTCACGCCTTTATAGTTTTTTTGGTTTTTTTTTATTAACTTTTTCCCTCCAGTCACTGGCCCCAGTGGGATCTCCCTCAAATATGGCCATCTGTCAGCCAGTCTTTCTCTCGCCCAGCCTGATACCCTCCCAGATAAGGTCTCCCTCCGGAGCTCCTACCTAAACCTCAGCCTGTCCACCTCCCAGCTTCTAATCCCCGAGGAAGGGCTACCGCCTCTTTACCTTGGCACGCTATGAAATCTAGTCGACAGGCGGGGTGTGGAGGAAGATTATACAGAGGCCTTGACTGGGCAAGGTCCAGCGATGGGCATGAAAGGCCGACTGCAGGGCCAGTCGTCGTCCTCCTGGGAGCCGGGGTTTTTCCTTATTCATGCCCCCGGAGGGCTGGACGCAGCAATGATGTCTAGCTCCACACCCGCCCACAGGTCGCCCACCATCGCCCCACCCGACCTGAGTGTCCCCGCTGCAGCACACCCAGTCTCCACTAGAAGCCTAGATGCCAAGGGTCCAGCCCCCACCCCACCCACCCGAGGAGAGGACAGCAGTCCTCTGGATGCTCAATCCTCTCCTCTCCAGCCAACCCCAGCGCCCCGAGTTGCTCCAGGATCAGGTTGCCAGCGTGGCCACGAGGTAAGGCAGATGCCTCAGCCCTCAGCGCCAACGGGCGGCTATGCCTTTATAGGGTTGATGACATCAGTGGATGACATCAGCATGTGCGTCCCAGTTGTACTGCTGAAAATCTTCCGTGGATCCTGCTTCACCGACGGTGAAGTTCCTATGGTGTGACCTGATGACTCGATACTCAAGAAGATAATGTTTAATGTTTTTTTCTTTGGGGCAGAAGTAAAGTGATATCACAGAAAAATTTACAAACACAGAAAATCTAACCACATTGTGAAAGGAGAAATGCCATCATTCTCACTGTAATTTATTTTCTGTTACTTTCAAAATTCTCACTGGGGAAATTATGACGTACACATGGGCAATTATTTGTTTTGTTTGTTTTTATCAGAGATCCATTAAAATTAAAATTTAATAGAAAAGGTAGTTTCATAAAAATAAAGAAAACATGTATGTTTTATGTTTTATAGCTCCTCAATGGAAATGAGGAGAGATATGACAGAAACCCTCAAGTTCCTAAAAGGAATAAACAAGCTGAACTGTAGGAAATGTTTAGCTTGAATGCTAATTCGAGGTCACAGGGCAATGAATAGAAACTGATAGGAGGGAGGTTCAGGAGGGACAAAATGAAGTAATATTTTACGGAAAGGGTGGCGGAGCCGAGGAATAGTCTACCAGCCAAGGAGGGGGTGTTAAACAGTTGCTGGTTTTAAGCACAGTTGGGACAGAGCGAAGGGTTTACTGTAGTGGTCACCGGCAAAAATACTTGGGAAAGAGAAAAGGAGGGTGGAGGGGAGGTCTAGGACACTAGGTAGACAGCAGACCCCAGGGTTAGATGGGAAATTGGGCAGACTGGATGGACCATTAGTCTCTTTCTGCCATCACTGTCTATGTTTCTATGTTTCTTATGTTTGTATGCTTCTTATGTTTGTATTGACTACAAAAGTTCAATAAAAAGTTAAATCAAGTTCAATTAAAAAAAAAAAAAGAAAAAAGAAGCCAGGTGAAAGTATCTACCTCCACTGGCGGTAAAACATACCACTGCAATATGAACCGGTGACATTTATTAAGGTAAAAATAGCCCAAGTAATTCTTGACTAAGTGCATGAACACAGAAAAAATATAAAAGAATGAAACAACACTTGTGTTGTTGTTTTTTCTCCTAACTGAAGTAAGTTATTAGGTCCAGTGTACAGGATGTAAGAAACGATGTGTCATCAATCAGTAACTACCATAATAAACCATACTGTAACAAGGCTATGATGATGGCTAGCCTCCTACACTACCGTTTGAGACACCAATAACTGGGGCTGGCAGTATGGCCTAGGGTGTCACAGTATGAGCTGTGAATGATCTTGCATATCCAGCAGACCTGGGTTTGATTCCCACAACCTCCACTTGTATGCTGTGTGACTCTGAGCAAGTCACTTAATCCCCCAGTGCTCCCAGGTCACCCCTGAAAACAGGCACTTGTGCCTAGTGGGCCTTACCCGGTTACCAAAGACTTAATAAAATGAAAATGACATACCTACTGTAATTCTTGATCTTACTTTATATCTTCACCATTCACCCTAGTAGGTTACCAAAGACTTAATAAAAATGAAAATGACATACCTACTGTAATTCTTGATCTTACTTTATATCTTCACCATTCACCCTAGTGGGCACTATGCCAGAGGTGCTAGGACCCCACGGGAAGCTTTTTAGCTTAAAAAGCTTTTCTCTTAGGAGGAAGGGTAACGTTGGGACAGCACTGCCCTCAAGGCAGACGCATTGCGTGGCGCTTGTGAGTTGACCAGAAAACCATCGTCGTCCGCTCCACTACCTCAGTTCTGCTCTCCAGAGAAGAAACAGGCATAAAGAAAAAGTAGGGTGGAGGGTGGGACAAGAGAGCCCAAGGAACAGCAAAAGGAAAGGATAAAAACTGAAAAAAGAATAAGCCGACCTGATAAGAAAAAGAGGTTGGAGCCTAGTTTGTTCTGGAAGGGCCCCAACCTCTGGCAGGCTAAGGAGGAAGAAGAAGAAGGAGACAAAGAAGAAGAAAAGAAGAAGAAAGAAGAGAAGAAGGAGGAAGAGGTGGGAGGATGAGACTGCATGCCCCACATTCCAGAAGTTCTGTGGACCACGAGACTAAACTCCCAGCTGTTCACATCCTCTGTTAAGGTGGAAAAATTTCCCTTTAAGGAGCGGGAAATCTAAACCCCACCAGCAAGAGGGTTCTGACAGGAGAAATGTTTGACAGGTCAAGCTAACCCCCAGGTCCACTAGGAAAGAACATTTCGAGACAGATACTCCTTCTTCCCCATCTCTAAGCCGGAAAATGGGAGAAACACAGTTTCCCCATTGGAGTTCACCTCGGTGCCCAAGGGGAAAGTCCCAGGGTGTAAGAGAGGGTAAAACACTCATTTAGCACCACTGGGAGGTGAAGACAGGAAAAGGAGACCTCAAGGAGACTTCTGAGCCTTGAAGTCCGAAGGACTTTCAGCGAACAAGGGACCCAGGAGAGGATATCTTGCAATTTGTAGAAGAAGAAAACAAAACAGAGGGTCCCAGCATCCCTATCTCAGCAGAGAGGTGCAGACGAAGGCAGGACCCGCAAAAGTAGCCTGAGGCAGAACTCACAGAAAGGAGGCCTGAAAATCCCCTACCAAGAAGAGGGGCCCGGGAGCAAAGGAAAAAGAAGGTAAGAGCTCCTGCCTGTCCTTCCTCCAGAGTGGGATCCTGGTGCTTCAAAGAAGTGGCAGGGGCCCGAGGTACCAGTGGGACTTCGTCCACACTTGTCCTCAATTTGGGGAGAAAGCAAGCAGGGAGGAGGCACTGCCCAGAAGCTGAGGCTTAAGAGGAGATGGTGGTGGAAAGCAGTGATGAATGCAGGAGATATACAGGAAAATCAAGAATTACAGTAGGTACATCATTTTATATCTTAACTGTACCAGTCTTCACCATTTATCACTGGTGGTTGAGCACCAAGCCCACAAAGTGGTACCGGTACCTCCCTGAAGGCTGAACAGCCTTCAGCCCATCATGGAGAGCTCACAAGGAGATAGGGCCCATCACAGGTCTGGCCAGACCCACTACTGTTCAGAGCCAGTACTGGCCTCCTGACCTGCAGGAGAGGAGGCGCCTGATATTTTCTGCCTGGCTTTCAGGAGAACCTCCCCAATGGAATAGTGAGGCAGTCACCCTACACCAGGCCAAGGGTGAAAACTGGGAGATGTGAAGACATGCCGTCCGCCTAATGCAGACCGCAGATCCCATAACCCTGGAGGCTATCGCGCTGGTGTAAAAAGATGCCCATGCCTGGAGTCTCGCTAGCTCCAGGACTCTTGAGGAAATGGCAATGGCTCACCTGGTTGCCTCATAATCAGGCAAGGCCACTAGGATTTCCCCCAGCATGGCCCACAGGCGCCTCTCATGGGCCACCATGTGTGCCTGATGAGCATCAATGGACAATAAGAGATGCTCCGAGGTGAAAACTCTCCTGCTCCAGCGGTCGAACTCCACAGAATCCATGACCGGAGGCCGGTCTTTTGTCAGGCGCCGATGCCCAGAAGTGTTGTTCAGCCCCTCCAAGCCTGATGTGGGGTGGACAATGTTCCTGACACCCCAGGGGAGCACAATACCTGAGCTGGCAGTGCCCAGGGCTGGGGAAGCAGAGTGGGTGATTGCCAGACATTGTATGACTCCTTCATAAAGGGCCAAGTCCATGGAGGGATCACTAAGGATTTCTGGCTGCACTCCCCAAGAACACCCATAGCTGCACACGAGAATTGTGTAGATACCCTGTGGTAAGTTTGAGCTGTTCCAACATTGTTAACAGGAGGAGTCCCCTTCCTCGGAGAAGGAAGCTGATGAAGTCAAAGGATCTGTATATGAACAATGGTGCAAGAAGAGAAGATAAGAACACCATCTCATCCATGGCTGTAGAACATGTGGAAAGAACTTGCCGTGGCCCTACACTGCTCCCAGATGAGAGGCCACAAAGGACCGGAAAGACCCAGAAGAAGAGGAGGAGGCAGAGAGGAACAAGTATGGTCCGAATGGTCCTGGGAGATGGGGTCCCCTCTGCCAGGGCTGTGGGAACCAGCAGGGGACCCCTCTGAAGCAAGGGGGATGCACTTCGCAGACTCCACCTGCTGCTCAAACCTCCCTGAGCCAACAGGGTGAAGCCCATGGGGAAAACACCCCTAGTGGGGAGACCGGAGCCAAGCAAACCCAGCAGGGTGGCCCCTGTCCCCACCCATAGCAGGACTCCATTTCCCCAGAGGAGGAGGGGGCACCGGGCCCAACACTCTGTCTCCAGTCAGGAGTGACCAAGGTCACCTGAGCAAAGTGAGAGACTGACCGGGCCCCCGACCCCCCGGAGAGGACAGAGACCTGCCCCTCGAGTGAGGTCTTACTATGGCAACTGCCCTTAGGGAATGGGGGAGAGAAAACCCGGCAACAGGGTCAGCCTCTGACTCCCCCTCTAACTCTGTGCCAGAACCAAAAATGACACGGCACCGAAATCGGCCTCCTCTACAGAAACAGCACTCAAAGTGGCGCCATCACCGAAGTGGTACCAACCGTGGCACCAGAGCCAGCCACGACACCGACATTGATGCCATCCCAAGAAACGGCACTGCCATTGTCATCGACGCCAACCTCAGCATTGACCCCAGGGGTGGCACATAGTTTGGGGATGGTGCTGACCCCTGAACAGCACTGACCGCAGCGCCAACAGAAGGCACAGCACTGATCACAGTGCCATCACCAAACAGCACTTTCCAACATCACATCACCACAGACGGCCCAGCACAGGGTGGCGCCATGTCATGGCATCAAGGAAAGGGGCAGCATTGTGAATGGGTCAGATCTAAGGCCAGAATCCACAGACCTCAAGCGAATCCTGGGAGCGACGTTGCTCTGGAAAGCTTGGTTGCAATCTGAATCAGCCTGTTCATCCTCCAAATCTGAGGAGGAGAGCACGGCAATCTTGAGAGGCAACCACGGCAGCTACCCATCCGGTACAAAACAGTGTCAGGAGGGACTCCGCAGCCCCAAAGGAGTTGACACTGCTCACCGACCACAGGACCTGTGTCGAGAAGCTGAGGCCACACCCCAAAGCCCCTCGGCTGTACCAGCTAGCTGAGGCCTCGACACTGGGGTCAGCCGGGGCCTTGAGTGATCCGACACGCTCAACCAGGTGTCTGGGCTTGTGAGTCCTGAGCTGACAGAGACCTGCTCTTCCCCGGTGCATATAGCAGCTGGGGGAGGCCCAGGGGACAGGCCTAAGGACCTTACCTTAGCAGAAAAGAAGAAAGAGACTCAATGCCAAACCACCACTGGAAGATATTAAAACATGCCAAGCATGGCGTCAATAAGTGCAGCGTTGAGTATTCAGTACATCAGCAGAAAACAGTAGTTAAGGAGTGTCGTGTAGACTTCTTACTGTCACGTAATCGAGCTACAGCCTCGATGGTGGGAAAAACAGAACTGAGGTAGTGGAGGGGACGACGATTACTGGCAAACCTGTAATCGCCATGCAATATGTCGGCCTAGAGGGCAGCGACATCCCGACATCGCCCTCCTCCTAGGAGAAAAACTTTTAAGCTAAACAGCAGGGAAGAGGACAGGTGTCCTAGCAACGCTCTGCTCCTCAGGCTGGGGGCAGCTAGCAGCGATATCTACCATCTAGTGTAGGCTGGATGGTAGAACCTTCAAGCCTCTCACAGTGGGGTAGGTACTGCTAGGTATTGTAAACTTGTGTGTGGGAGTGCTCGCAGACATGCTTGGAGTGTCACTACACCCCAGCATCAGGGAGGAAATGAGAAAATGCCTCTGACCAGGAGGATCATGGCTCACCTGTCCTCCATATCCAATACCAGTCTCTCTGCCTGCTTATAGCCCCAGGCTCCACCTCCACTAGGGTGCTGGCTGAATCATTTGGAGAGCAGCAAGGAGCAGAAGGCACCTGCTCCGATGGGCAAGTTGGGGGGGGTCCAGCCTTGTTGTGCATTGCTGGTGGTCTAGGAACTCAGAGTCCCAGTATGAGCCCCTCAGTGGACAGAATGGCAGCGCTGGTAAAGGCTGAAGGAGGCTCTGGTCAGTGGGTGATAAGAGTAATATAGGCAGTTGAAAACAAACAAGGCTATTATGCCATCAAGGTATGCGGCACAGCAAAAAAACACAAAGTTGAAGCTTCTGTGACTTACAATGTCATCAGCAACCACAGAAAGAACTCGTAGCCTTCTGAAATTTGCTAAATTTTGTATAGCATAGGGATCCAAAAGGGTTTTAACATTTAATCAAATATGCAAAATGATAAAACTCAAGTGCTTCAACATTGGGGAGGGGAAAATGGAAGCAATGATGGCACAAAAAGAGTCCATTTACTGGATCCATGACTTTCCATTACTTTTGCAATGATGTCCATAATTTGTCACTTTGAACATTACAGTGCCATGATTTTCTGCAAAATATTTCATGACAAAAGCACAGCCCTGGCCATAAGCAATCCAGCATCTAACCTGCTATGTTGTAAAGGGTTCAGGATACAGTATGCATGAAAAGCACTGTATAAAAACAAATTTGACACCACATTAGAAGAATATTAATGGAAGATTTGATTGGTATGCTTTGTAAGGACAATTGTATCATCCATGTACTGTTAACTCATTTGCTCCCGTGGCCATTTTGGGTCAGACCCAGCAAAGGATGGTCCCGATACCATATGGCGTCTATGGGGAACAAATGAGTTAACCACACTGCACATACTAAAGTCAAAATGGGTAAGTCACTCCTTTACCTGTGCGATACATGACTGGTACGTGGTCAGTAGAGAGCTTGTGTTCACTGAGTATGCCAATCATCAGCGGGCTGCCCCGTCTGCAAAAGTAACCAGACATTTAGGAACACAGCTCAAAGAATGATGGCAAAAACACATGTGCCTAAATGCTGTGGTTATGGATTTAAAGCCCCCATGGCCAACATGCCCAAGTTAAGCGAGAATAAAAAATAATTCAATATTATCTTTATGTCATGAGAATGGGTAACAGGTGATAACACTTCTGTCCGATGTAGCATAATTCCTCCTGCACAGAAATTTGTTTAAACTTTTGTTCAGCTTTGCATAAAAAGGTAAATAAGTAAACAAAACAGCATTCTCCAGTAACATAGAAACACTAGACAAACAAAGACCAAGGGTTCACCGTGTTTGTCTTCCGCCAACCAGACAGCTGGAATGTTCCATATTATGTAAAATACTGAAAACCTCCAGGAGCTCTCTTCTCCAAACAGATTAATGCTGTACCAAGTATGAGCAATTGATCCAACAAGGTTAAAAATTCCAATACTACCCCTTGTGCTGCTTCCTTTGGATGCTTGCTCCATAGCTTTGCCACTCTCTGAGTAAAGTAATACTTCCTCACATTACACCAACTCCATTTCTTTAACTGGGAACATCCATGTAGCTGCTGTGGCAAGCCTCTGATTTGCACTTTAGTGCATTTAAGAATATTTTCCTACTTTTGTTGTTTGTAATCTTTATCTGGTTGATCTTTCTGGCTTCCCCACCCGACATCTTCTCTATGTAACCACACTGGCCACCTTCCAGAATCCCTTGTGGCTGATGACACGATTGGGGATCAGCACCAAGAGATTCAAAAATGGGGAAATACATTGTTGAGCATTTAAAAGCTCCAATTCACCAGCTGGTGGTCCTTCAGTAAACCTGAGGCTATGCATACAGTAAGTCACACATGGCTAATATAGAGCTGGGTTTAAAGCCCAGGGAGAAAAAATAACAATAAAAAGAGGCAAGTTTACAAAAAAAAAAAAAGGGGGGCATTCTTAAGTAACACATGAAAATCAGTGTGGCAGCCAGGGTGGGGAGCAGTGACCACAATACAGTGTTGTTCAAACTAACAGTGAGGAACAATGGTTCCCCCCTTGAAGACAACGGTTATGGATCTCAAACGAAAGAATATCAGCCAGATGCGAGAACAAAGCGATTGGCAGACGTAGACCACAGTGAGAGGGAAGAAGTACAGTAGGGTAGGGATAAGGGGTGGTTCAGGAGGCAACCAAATGTGTGTAGGAAAGGTCATCAAAAGAAACAAATGCAAGAAATGCCAATCTACTTTCCTAAGGGATGGAGGAGACTGTGCAAGGAAAAAGAAGGGCCTTCACCAAGTACAAGAGGAACAAGGGGTAGAATGAATGTCAGAAGTGCCAGATTAGATGTACAGAGGCAAGGGTGGCGGTTAAGATGGCAAAAGGCAGACATGGAGTTGCGTAATGCCACCATGGGGGGAGCGAAGCTATTGGGGAATTGAAGCGGTTTAAGGTCATGGAGATGCCGGTGACGGAGCTGGGGCAGTGGTGGAAAGAGGTGCCTGCATTGTGGCAGGGAGGAAAACCTATTAACTGCAAAGAAGCATAATTTTTAGATAAATTTGGAAGCAAACAGTCAGGCTAGAAGATGGGAGGGTATTGAAGATGACGAGCAGAAGGCAAATGCAATGAACTATTACTTCTGCTCGGTATTCACAACAGAGGAGGCTGGACCTCAACCAAGGAGTGGTATCAAGGCTGCCACACGTGGAGGGGGGGGTAAGGAAATGGGCAGGGGATAATTGTGCCATCTGGTTGAGGAAGGAACTGGATGCCTCAGGGTAGATAAGGCACCGGACACGAACAGCCTGCACCCATGGGTATTAGGATACTGGCTATACCTCTAACCTACAGTATTTAATGACTCAGTGTAGTCAGGAATGGTGGCAGTGGATTACAGACCTTCTGCTGTAATACTGCTCCACAAAGGAGGAGGACAGAGAGAATCCAAGCAACTACAGGCCTGTCACTCTTACCTCCACTGTGGTAGCTGGAGTCCATAGTCAAGTATCTGGTTACTTAGAGGACAATGGACTGCAGAACACCAAGCAACATCGATTTGTGTCAGGAGGTCATGCCAGCCTAACCTGATACTACTTTTGTGTTTGGGTCACTAAGGTGCTAGAAAAAGGACAAGTGGTAGGTTTGCTCTACTTCAACTTAGCAAGCCTTTGTTTCTGTACCACAGAAGGCAGCTGGTAAAGTCTGAGACTGGATGGAGCAGGGTTTAGTCAGATGGGTAGGAAATTGCCTTGAGGGAGGCAACAGAGGTGGGGTGAATGGGCCAAGTCAGGGAACAGGGTGGTCATGGTGGGATGTGCTAGGGAGTTGGTTCTGAGACCTGTCCTGTTTAATATGTTCATCAACACATAGGGAAAGAATCCAGGGCAAGGTGTGTCTCTCTCTAATGACACAAAGCTCCGTGACAGGGTAGATCAAGAAGAAGGGGTGTGGGAGCTCAGATGGAGCTAGAGAAGCTGGAGAGACAGTCCAAGCTCTAGTCTAGCAGCTGAAATTCAATGCCAGGAAATACAAGGCAATGCACTTAGGGAGACAGAACCCACACAGGAATACTGCATGGGAGGGTTAAGCTGGCTACCTAACAGAGAAGAGGAATCTGGTGGTCTTAATGACTCCCTGATACAAACAAGTCACTGTAACAAAGTATATAGCAAGGTGGCAAGGGTTCCGGGGTGAACAGGAGGGATCTGACAGTAGGAGGAGTAAGGTGATACTACCCGATACAGATCCCTGTTGAGTCACCATCAGAGTACTGTACTCAGTTCTGAAGTCCGCACCTGAGGAAGCACATAAACAGACTGCAGTCAGTGCAGAGGAGTGCCACCAAAATGATCCATAGCCAGCAAGGCACACCCCACGAGAACGACTGGTGGGCTTAAATATGTACCCTGATGGAGGCCAGGTGCTAGAGGGTGGGCATGACAGAAACATATAAACTTTTGAGGAATATAAACAGGATGAACAGCGAGGACCTTTTGGTAAGCAATAAGGAAGCAGCCACCAGAGGCATGATTAGAGGTCAGAGGGGCAAGTTCAAGAGAGACACAAGGAAGTTTTACTTCACAAAGGTGGTAGAACCATGGAACAGACTGCAGGCTGACGTGGTGAGAGAAACTATCCAAACAGGTTTAAACATGGATAGGATAGGGCAAGGGGACTCGTAGTCCCTGTGGTCAACATCTGATTGAGAGGACAGGGGGAAACAACCAATACAGTACGTCAATGGGTCAGGAAGCATAGTCAGACTTGATGGACACTCTGTCTCCTTCTGCCATCAGATTCTCTGTTTCTATAAATGGAGAACAGACTGTAAACAAATGTCAAATGTGAATGTTGCAGTATTTCTGTTCCCCATAAATGGAAATGAAAAGCATAAGCAGGAACAGTAAAAAACAAAAACAGAGTACAAAAAATATAAAGGCAGTGTTGACAAATACCCTCTCCCCACACAAATATTGTTTGATGCGGCCGCTGGTGGAATTTTCTTCTTGGACTTTGGCCCCACATGAAAATTTAACGTGACAATTTGGAAATATCTTGAAAAACAAGTTTAAAAGGGGAAAGAATTAAGAAACAAGCCTGTGATTGAGCAATGCCCAATATTTTTTCAAGACATTCCTTCTGGTCTTTAACTGCTTATTTATACATAACACAGGCCCACATCCTTGGGAAGATGTTTCCAGATGGTGCTATGTCTCAGCCACTGTTTTCGACATTAAGTCATTCTTCAAGTGACCTCTGCTGACTCCTTAGGGAGTTGCACAAACGCTGCCACACAGAAGCTGACTTGACCGTACACAAAGTAAAATAAAAACCCAGACGTGTTCTACACCCCACAGCATGATGAATCTCTAGCTCTCATGAACAGTAAGGATGCGCTAGAATCAGACACCATCACATCCAGAAATGAATAAAATTCCCTCTACTATCTTGTATCGTATATGCAAACAGGTATAGATGATGAAAACAAATGACAGAAGAAACATTTCCTGACGACTGTATCTGAAAAAGATAGTGCCAAACACTATCTGAGCTTTTAGAAACCGAAACATGCACAAGGAGTATTCTGTGAATATGAATGAAGCACAGTGAACACTAGGAAAAACAATATATATATGACCCAGGTGGATAGCAACAACTGCTGCAGCCAGATTACCAAGACAAGTGGAGACAGCTGTTTGTCTTACCTGCTATACTCCATGCACAGCCCCACTATTCAGTATGATGGCAGACCTGTCTCTCCTGCTACACACCATGCACTCCCCTACGGCAGCACTGCCATTCAGTAATATGGATGGGGTCTCACCAGCTATGTTCCACGCATTCCCCCACTGCAGCACTACCTTTCTGTATGACAGTGGAAGTCTCACCTGCTACGCTAGTTGCAGTCCCCCACTATAGCACTACCATTCAGTATGATGGTGGGAGTTTCACACCTGCTATGTTCCAGGCACTCCCCCGCTACAGCACTACCACTGAGTATGATGGTGGGAGTTTCTCACCTGCTATGTTCCAGGCACTCCCCCACTGCAACACTACCATTCCGTATGATGGTGGGAATGTCTCACCTGCTACACTCCAGGTACTCCCCCACTGCAACACTACCATTCCGTATGATGGTGGGACAGACTCACCTGCTGCACTCCATGCACTCCCCCACTGCAGCACTACCTTTCTGTATGACAGTGGGAGTCTCACCTGCTATGCTAGTTGCAGTCCCCCGCTACAGCACTACCATTCAGTATGATGGTGGGAGTTTCTCACCTGCTATGTTCCAGGCACTCCCTCACTGCAACACTACCATTCCATATGATGGTGGGAATGTCTCACCTGCTACACTCCAGGTACTCCCCCACTGCAACACTACCATTCCGTATGATGGTGGGACAGACTCACCTGCTGCACTCCAGGTACTCCCCCACTGCAGCACTACCTTTCTGTATGACAGTGGAAGTCTCACCTGCTATGCTAGTTGCAGTCCCCCGCTACAGCACTACCATTCAGTATGATGGTGGGAGTTTCTCACCTGCTATAGACCTGTCAGTCTGACCTCTGTGGTAGGGAAAGTGATGGAGTCACTTCTGAAGGAAAGAATAGTTGAGTACCTGGAGGTCAGTGGAGTGGAGCACAGGATCCAAGGCAGCATGGGTTCACAGTGGGAAGGTCATGTCAGACGAATCTAATAGATTTCTTTGACTGGGTGACCAAAGTAGTAGACCAGGGAGGGGCTGTGGACATGGCCTACCTAGACTTTAGCAAGGCATTTGACACAGTCCACACAAAAGATTATTAGTCAAATTAACCAGCCCAGGAGTGGGTCCCAGGGTGGTAGCCTGGGTAAAACATTGGCTGGACAACAGGACACAGAAGGTAATTGTAAATGGAGTCCACTCTGAAGAAAGGGCGGTTACTAGTGGGGTACCGCAGGGTTCAGTATTAGGTCCAGTCCTTTTTAATGTCTTCATCAGTGACATTGCAGAGGGACTGGAAGGAAAAGTATGCCTTTTTGCAGATGACACAAAGATCTGCAACAGGGTTGATACACAAGGAGGCGTGGAAAGGATGAAAAGGGACTTGGCAAGGTTGGAGGAATGGTCAGACGTATGGCAGCTAGGAATCAATGCAAAAAAGTGCAAAATAATGCACCTGGGAAACAAGAACCCAGGGGAAGAATACACAATGGGTGGGGAGGTAGTAACAACAACAAAACAGGAAAGGGACCTGGGGTAATCATATCAGATGACCTTAAGGTTAGCAAGCAATGTGAGAAGGCAGTAGGGAGGGCCGGGGGTATACTGGGATGTATAGGGAGAGGCATCAGCAGCAGAAAACAGGAAGTTGTTATCCCTCTGTACAGACAGTTGGTGAGACCCCATCTGGAATACTGTGTCCAGTTCTGGAGACCCCATCTCCGCAAGGACATAGACAGGATAGAGGCAGTCCAGAGGAGGGCAACTAAAATGGTGCAGGGTCTGCAAGAGAAGCCGTATGAGGAGAGACTAAAGGAGCTTAATATGTATACCCTTGAGGAAAGAAGGAGAGGGGGACATGATAGAAACTTTCAAGTACCTCAAGGGAATCAACAAAGTCCAAGAGGTAGCATCTTTCAGAAAAGAGACTTGCAAGAACAAGGGGACACAATTTAAAGATAGAAGGAGGGCAGTTCAGGGGCAATGTGAGGAAGTATTATTTCACAGAGGGTAGTGGATGCATGGAACAGCCTTCCTGAGGAAGTTGTGGGGTCTAAAAGCGGTGGGAGAATTCAAGAATGCATGGGACAGACACAAGGCAATTCTTGTGAGGGGCAGGAAGATATAGGCTGTTGGTTAACTAGGATCTGCGGCTCATCCTGTAGGTAGGAAATGGGCAGACTAGATGGGCCTAGCGGTCCTTATCTGCCGTCAAAGTCTATGTTTCTATGTTTCTATGCTATGTTCCAGGCACTCCCCGCTACAGCACTACCATTCAGTATGATGGTGGGAGTTTCTTCACCTGCTATGTTCCAGGCACTCCCCACTGCAGCACTACCATTCCGTATGATGGTGGGACAGACTCACCTGCTGCACTCCATGCACTCCCCACTGCAGCACTACCGTTCCATACGATGGTTGAAGTGTGCACTGCAGCACTTCCATTCAGTATTACAGTGGGAATGTCTCACCTGCTATATTCCAGGCACTCCCCACTGCAACACTACCATTCCGTGTGGCCGGTGGGACAGAACTCACCTGCTGCACTCCATGCACTCCCCCACTGCAGCACTACCATTCCATATGATGGTTGGAGTGTGCACTGCAGCACTTCCATTCAGTATTACAGTGGGAATGTCTCACCTGCTCCACACTCCCCACTGCAGCTACTACCATTCTGTATGATGGTTGCTGCATCCAATCCTCATGCTTCCTACACTCCCCACTGCCGCACCATCATTTAGTATGACAGTGGGACTGCCTCATCTGCTATCCACCATGTACTGCAGCACTGCTATTCCATGTGATGGTGGGAATGTCTCATACAGTACTACACTCCATGCATCCCGCTCTACAGCACTATCATTCATTACAACAGTGGGACTGTCTCACCTGCTACACTACATGCACTCGGCACTGCAGCACTCCATTCAGTATGAGAGTGGGACTCACCTGCACCATACACTCTCCCACTGCAGCACTACCATTCTGTATGATGGTTGTTGTGTCCCAGTCACCACGCTTCCTGCACTCCCCACACTGCAGCACTTCCATTCAGTATAATAAAGGGACTGTCTCACCTGCTATACCCATGCATTCCCCCAGTGCAATACTACAATTCCATGTGATGGTGGGAATAACCTGCTATGTTTCATCTTCCTCACTGCTAGTACGATGGCGCGAAAGTGTTTCACTTCATAAGGGTCTATGCACCCCCACCCCTGCAACTTACCTCGCCATATGATGGAGTGCCTCACCTGATATGTTCCATGCACTCCCCTACTGCGGCACTACTAGTCCATATGATGGTGGGAGTGCCTCACCTGCCCGTTCTATGCACACCCCACTGCAGCACTACTATTCAGTATGACAGTGGGAGTGTCTCACCTGCTATGCTCCATCGCGTCACCACTGCAGTGTTACCATTCAGTATGATGAGTGGACCCATAGAGTTCAGTACATACAGAGGCTAGAGTGCGGACTCCAACGGCTCAGTTGCAGCCGCATGTCTGCCATACTAGGGGAGGATTGTGGTGCCGGCAGATAACAGGAACCCTTCTTGAAACATAGACAGCGGCACCAGCACACTGTTCTCACAGCAATCTGCTAATCCAGTTGGGTAAGAAGACCACTGACAGCAAGGAAATGGTGAAGCAGATGCACACTGTGGTGACAAAAACAAGGTGTGCTCGCTTGTCCTGCTTATATAGGAAAGTGGAAACTGTTTAACCAGGAAAGACACAATCTCAAGCTTGTTTCTAAGTGCGACTTGGGAGAACAAGAAAGTTAAGTGACTTGCTCAGGGTCACACAGTATGCAAGGGAGGGGGCGCCATGGAATTCAAGCCCCAGGTCTCCAGGTTTGCAGCTCAGAGCCTTAAACCACTGCGCTATACTGCCTCCTAGACCATAAGCAGTATAAGCAGTGCGTTACTCGATTGCTGTCAGAACTGTGTGCTGGTGCCACAATCTACGTTGCAAGAAGTGTTCCTGCCATCTGCTGGCACCTCAATCCTCCCTTAATATGGCAGATGCGTGGCTTCAACTGACCCATTAGAGTCCACACTCTAGCCTCTCTGTATACATTGAACTCTATGGTGGAACGGTCTTATCTTCTACACTCCATGCACCCTCCAATGCAGCACTTACATTTAGCATGACAGAGAAACTGTCACACCTGCTATGATCGATGCAACCATACCATCAGGATGTTAGTGAGACCGTCTCTCCTTCTAAACAACTGCAGCTCTTCCATTCTGTATGATGGTGAGACTATGTCACCTGCTACACTCCATGCACCCCAACTGCAGCACTACCATTACATATGCAGCACTACTGTCCTTGTGATGGTGGAACTGTTTCACCTTAGCTCACTCCCTCACTGCAGCACTGCTATTCCATGTGATGGTGGGAGTGTCTCGCCTGCTATGTTCCAAGCACTCCCCACTGCAGCACTACCATTCCATTTGATGGTGGAACTATCTCACCTTCTATGCTTCACATTCTGCAGCACTGCTGTTCCATATGATGGTGGGACTGTCTCACCTGCTATGCTCCATTCACTCTTCCACTGCAGCACAACCATTTCGTATGATGGTGGGACTGCCTTCACTGCTACATGCCATGCACTCCCCCACTGCTGCACTATCATTCCAATGCAATGGTGGCAGTGTCTTTACTAGTTATGTTCCATGCACTCCCCACTGCAGCGCTACAATTCAGTACGATGTCTCGCCTGCTACACTCCATGCACTCACCCACTGCAGCACTACCATTTCACATAGTAAGGATTTATTTGTGCATTGTGGTTGTAAAGTATTTGTGGTCAATGTGTCAGAGCTAAACCAAAAGTGTTGCCAAGTGTGCTCCAGAGTTCTGCATTTTATTTACTGAAATGTTTCACCAGGAAGGGTACTCGTCTCGGTGCGACCTGTGGGGTATGGGAACATGAGGATAGTATACAGAGATTTGGTACACAACATAAGATTTACAATTGATTACATTCAAATAAAAGTGAGTAAACTGTACAGAAGTAATGAAATAGCGGAATGCTAACAGTTTTGAACTAGACAGATACAATGCTAACAGTTTTGAAATAGACAGATACAACAGCACACACATTTAAAGGCAAACACTAAGTGACACTTAACTGTGTAGCTAGAAAATGGCTGAACAGAATTCTAGTAGTTTGATCTAGGGCAAGTTAGTGAGGAGTAACAGACAGTACAAGTTAGATGAGGTATATCAGAAGTGCAAATTGTCTACAACTGCAATAGAGATTAGGGTTAGCCATAACTGGGTCTAAGTAATGGGGGGCATCTATGTAGGTAGGCAGAGAACAGGGTGGATGGAAGGAGGAAGGGAGGAGAAGGAAGAGGAAGAGGAGGAGGAGGGGTCTGCGGGCCTGACCCCTCCAGTATGCTGAGAACCCTTCCTGCACAAGACAGAGGTAGAGCCACGACAGGAGGGAAGCAGGTTGTAGGCAGTGAGGGGAGTAGGCTTCAGGAAGGTCAGAAGAGATGGTGAAGGTGAGAGAGAAGAGAGCTCAATCCAAGCCTCTGTCAGGATGCAGAGAACCTTTGCAAGGGGACTGGGATGGTAGAAGAATTGGAGGGAGAGTTGGGTTCTGGGTGAAGGAGAGGTAGAGACAAGCCCTTGGTACAACCCTGGATGATCGAGAATCGCAGTAAAGAGCAAGGGAAGGTCTGAAGGGAGGGAATAGGAGGAAAGGGAGGAGTGCTGGTATTTAGGAGGAGGGAGATGCAACAGGGGCAGTGTGTGGGTACTGAAAAGGGGTAGGGCTTGTCAGGGGCTTAAAGGGGTAATTAGGGAGAGCATGTCCAGTTGGCAGCCTATCTTTCTCTGGATAGGATCAAGGGTTCTAGTCCCACACCAGATTTGGGTGCATTCCCCAGATGCTGACACTCCAGTGCAGTACTGGGAAGGGGGGTGCTGTACTGTTGGAGTGTATCATCTTCTGAATGAGACATCAAACCCAGGTCCTGTCTGCTCATCTGTGGTGTCCTTAAAGGGCATCTAGGTGGATGTCAAAGAACCCCACAGCACACTTTACAAGAGAAGGGAAGTTTTCCCCTTGTCTTAGCCAACATTCCCTCCCTCAACAAAAAACAGTTCAGGCGATCATCTATGACTGTGTGCTAGTGTTGATGAATGAAAATGGTTGCCACTTCATATTTACAGTCACGAAAAACAGAAGAAAGTCCGCACTAAGAACTGGGTACTGCTACTGATGGAGCCACTTCAAACAGCAGGAGGAAGTCAGAGCACTCAATACCACACAGTAGATTCTGGACACATGGATTCTGTGCTTAAACCCATTACTCAAGGCCCTTTGAAAAAGCACTCAATGTAAAACGTGACAGGCATTTTGGTTAGTGGAGCCTTTTCTTAAATGTTTGTACCTGCAACATTTGAATAAAGGATTTAAGCATTGAATCCGTATGTCTGGAATCTACTGTGTGGTGGTGGATATTTACGGACACTTGATTACAAATTCTCTCATTGCTTGTAAATCACTTTGGGATACAGTGTGTATAAAAAGTGCTACATAAATGCAAATTCTTTTTATTAATGTTTTTTCTATTTCATTTTATTGTTTACTGACACTAGTAGACTCCCCTCTGGGTAAAACACAGCTGAGTGAGTACACTGAGCCACCAAAATAATAATTGAAAATCCCCCCCCCCCCGAACATAGTACCAGTTCAGAACTTTTTACAAAGTGGTTCTCCAATCCCTCATTTCTAGTTTTAAACCCTTCACCTGCATCCCCTCCCCGGTGTTTCTCCTACTACCCCGTAGAAGTGGTGGAGGGTTCTCCATAGCCACACCAACCAGCAATGCCCTTTTAGCACTAAGAGCTGTAATAAGGGCTACAGTACTGTACACTGCAAGCAGAAGCAAGATTTCACTGAAAATTAGATGTCGCAACTCATTTGAGCTGTCCTGCTAAACAAATTGCAAATACCATTAGAATGCTCTGTATTCCCATGCTAACATCATAAATTCCCACCTTCTACTTGCATGAGAAATTCTGTAAATAACTACCTGCATTCATCTAAAGCAGGATCCCTTAGAAAACAAGATATTGCATCTCGGCTGGTCACTATAGGGAAAATAAACCGTAACAATGGGTACAATCAGGACCCCACTGAAAATAAGATACTGCTAGTTAGCTAACCTATACTGGGTAACTACATAGCAAAATGGATTAAAGCCAAATGCCAGTAAAAACGAGACACTGCATTTTAGCTGTGCTAATTCTAATAAATACATTGTAAAATGTAAAACCAGGACCCCACTGAAAGCGAGATACTGCAGCTCCGCTGCCATATACTATCCTCATACCATTTGTGTATGAACAGCTGCTGTAAGTAGTGTGTGTGTGTGTGTGTGTGTGTGTGTGCATTTGTGTGTACTTTTGTGTTTGTTGTATGTATTTTCAAGGGGGGTGTACATCTAAAACCAACAACCTTTCTAGGAGGCAGTATAGCGCAGTGGGTTAAGGCTCTGAGCTGCAGATCTGGAGACCTGGGTTTGAATCCCACAGCCGCCTAGGTGCATACTGTGTGATCCTGAGCAAGTCACTTAACTTCATTGTGCTCCCAGGTTGTATCTGGAAACAAGCTTCAGCTTAGTGTGCTATTTCTGGTTAAACAATGTTCCCTTCACTTCTTGCATTACATCCTTGATGTTGATGGTTTTCTTTATATTTTTCTACTATTGTGGTATAAATGTAGGACTTTTACATTACAAATACAGAAACATTGAAATATAGAAGGTGATGGCAGAAAAAGACCAATGGTCTGTCCAGTCTGCCCATGGGTCTATTAGAACCCTGTGATCTGGCATCGATCAGGGCTGTACCCCTTCCCAGTGGTCATCCTATTCTTCCTTGTCTCTACCAGTGATGACTATCCCTTCATTCTATCCCATGCATGCTTAAACCAGCCACAGTTTCTTCTGCCACCACCTTGGCCATCTGGCAGTTCCACCACCCTTTCCATAAAGTTATACTTTCTCACATCCCTCCTAAACTTTCTCCTGTCAGTCTTCCGCCATTGACTCTGTGCTGTCGGTGGCGTTCCTGTTACAACAGTTCCCAGAGTCCACCTTTGTTTATTCCTTTCAGGAACTTGAATGTCTGTATCATACCACCACCACCCCTCCAACCATCACATATTTAGCACCCTAAGTTGTAAGCTTTGTCATGTTGGCTAGCCTGCTTAAGGGTGTCACTATTAATGACTCTGAGGTCACATTCCTCTGCTGTAGTACTGAGTTTTACCACATCCATCCATTATTCTGCCCAGGAGTTCTTTATCCCTAGGTGCATTACCCTGCACTTTTGGCACTGAAATTCAACAGCCAGACCCTCAACCATCTCTCGAGCCTCTGCCGGTCCTCTTGCTTCAGCACCATCCACTCTACCACAGAGTTTTGTGTTGTCTATGAAAAGACCTAATCTACTCTGGATCCCTTCTCCAATCTCACTGATCAATATGTTGAAAAGGACCAGACCCTGGACAGACCCATGCAGTACCCCACTTGTGACCTCCCTCTCTTCTGATTTAACACCATTTACCAGTACCCACTGCCATCTCTCATTTAGCCAATTTTCCACCCATCTGACTATATCCCTGGCCACCCCAAGGGTCCCCCAGCTTCTTCAGCAGGTGTTTGTTTGGGCACTGAGTCGAAAGCCTTGCTGAAGTCAAAATACTACAGATCCATGGTGTGGCCTTTATCCAATTTCTTTGTAACACAATCAAAAAAGACTATTGTTTATCTGGCACGACCTCCCTGCCACACGACCATACTGTTTACTCTCCTGGAGACCATTACCCTCCAGATAGTCCACAAGGTCTGTTCTGATAAATACTCCATCAGCTTTCTGACAACAGACTGATGGTTGTGTAGTTGCCTGCTTGTTCTTTGTCTCCCCTATGAAGCGGAACCACGCTGCCACCTACAATCCAGGACAAGCCCCAATTGAAGCAAGCTATTGAAAAGGCATGCCAGAGTTTCAGCCAATTTATTTATTTATTGAATTTTGTTGACCAGGTAGGCCCACTGAGACTAGAAACATACATTACTCACCTGTAACAGTAATTCTAGGAGTGGTATATGTTGTTCATCCACACATTCTGGCATTGTCCTTTCCCATTTAAATCTTGCCGGAAAGTCTTCAAGCTGGCTCCTCCCACTTACCCAGGTGATATAACCCTCGGCTCCACTCCATGATGCCAGATCTTGCCAGCTGGAAGCAGTGTTGTGTGCCTGAGCCAAGGGAGGTCGGGTGGGTCCACGTGGATGAACAACATATACCACTGCTAGTACTACTGTTACAGGTGAGTAACCTGTGTTTCTAGGGACGTGGATATGTTGTTCTATCCACACATTCTGGCAGACTCCTAGCAGTGCTCTGGGATGAGGAAGGCAAGACGACATCCCCTACTTAGGAAATAAGGATTGCAGAACTGAGGCCCCAAAACCCAGCATCCCAACGTGACTCTAAGTCAATGTGGTAATGGAAAAGAAGGTGTGCTGACTTCCAGATAGCAGCCCTGCAGATTTCCTGGATAGGGACATCCCTAGAAGCAGCCACCGTCACAGCGGTATGGTAGGTGGAATGAGCCCTTAGCCTCCGGGAGGCTCCTACCCGCCAACCTAGCAGAGCTCAATGCAGGAAGTGATCCACCTGCCAATCGTCCACTCGGCTGCAGGTCTGCCAGGTGCAGCTTCAGTGTAGGTGACAAACAGCTGACGAACCTCTCCCGCACCCAGCCGTGCACTTTGTAGTAAGCGAGTGTTTGCCTCAGATTCAGAGTATGGAGTCTGTGTTCAGCCTCCAAGGTGTGATTCAGGAAGAAGCAAGAAAATTG
The DNA here is from genome assembly GCA_016271365.2 of Neoceratodus forsteri. Lineage (NCBI taxonomy): Eukaryota > Metazoa > Chordata > Ceratodontiformes > Ceratodontidae > Neoceratodus > Neoceratodus forsteri. Next base: position 816,018,375 of record CM028135.1, read on the forward strand.
AGTGACAAAACATCTTCCTAATTCTTTCTTTTTAGGAAGAAACAGAGGGGTTATTTTCTAACCAGGGCAGCCACGAGCCTGTTATAAATGAGGGGATGTGGGCATCTAAGTAATGCTTGTGAAAAGCAAATGTTTGGATTGTGTGGGGAAGCGGGCTATATAGGTGCACAATGTCGACGCCACTAAGATGTAATCTGTGTGAGGATCATGGGCACACCTTTTGGAACTGTGCTTGGGCTTCACATAAGTCTGACAAGCCCGTGCAAAGCATGATGTTTATGTAGCAACAGCCCAAAAAGAAAAATGAGAATACAAGAATTGGTTATGCAGATAAATGCATCAGATCCCAAGCTGCAGAGAATGTCCTGACCCAGAAAAGAAACCTCTGAACAGGTGGTGGTAAAGGTCCATCAGCCTGAACTGACACCCCCCAATCTATGGAAATACGAACCAGGGCACACGTTTCTGATCCTTTACAGATTGATTCAGAGATAGTAGAAGAACAGGCACCCTTGGAGAGGGGGCAGGAGAAGCCCCCCCCCCAAACGGATGTAGCCCTAGAGTCTTCAGTGGACAGGGTGCCCATTTCAGGAGCATAAGCACAAAGTTGAAATGCCACCCCTGAAACAACTCATGACTCCACATTCAAGTGGGTGATAAGGTCAAAGCTGCAAAAAAGCTATGGAACCTCAGACCTTGAATAAAGAACCTGACAATATACTCACACGTAACACCTATGAGGTGTTACTGGAAATGGAGGAAGGCGATTTGTGGGGAAGTCTGATGTTTCAGTCAGTTACCTCCTCACAAACTGAAACTGTACTGGAAACAGCTTTGGGAGATAAAGCAAAATCAATAAAAGGAAGAAACAGACGTAAAAGAATGTTTGTGAAGTTCATGTAAATGTGAAAAGGAAAACAGAAATATTACCTTTGCAAGTTTGACTTGAGGGATGATGAGATATTCTTTTGCAGGATAATAGGATTCATACCTTACCAGAAATAGTAGCTGCACAAAGTGATTGAGGTGGCCCCACTTTGTGTGGTCGGAGAGGAACAATGCACAGGTTTGGGGATTATGTTTGCAGGGATTAAGGTGACAGTGTTGAAGGTTTTGGATATTTGTCCAGGTAGAGCTTTGTTGATGGACGTGATACTCCATAACCTTTCCTATAGACTTATAAATATTTATGCACCACAATCAAAGGCAGACAGATCTTCCTTATTTAAAGCTACTGCACCCCTTCTGCACACCTCCAAATTTGTTATTGTTTTTTTTTTGGGGGGGTGGATTTCAACCGTGGGCTTAGTCAGAGAGACTGGGGAGAAAAACAGAAAGAGTTTTTAGTGATACACATGCCTTACGAAACATTCTAGAACAAAATACATTAAGGGGTAAATGTGATAAACTGCAGCTACTGTATCCCCTGAGCATACATTTTTTAAAGGAAAGTTATCTACCAGAATTGATTTTGGGTTTATGTCAGAGAGAACTGAAGAAAGCTCAGTAAGAACTGTGCCATTAGAAACTTCAGATCATATTGCAATACAAGCTACTATAGGTCAGAAACACAAAATTTCCATTGATGTGGATATTGGAAAATGAATATTGAAATATTACAAGAAAGAAATACAAGACACTAGTTTTTTGTATGATAGTCCCATAGAGTGAAGGGACGATACGAGGAGAGATTTAAAAACTTTTTAGTTTCTATTACTTGTAAAAGGATAAAAAGTAAGTATATACAATACTTAGGGCTGAGAGCCAAGTATTTAAAAATTATAATACAGATGAGGCGAACAGAAAAAATATGATGGATAAACATAATATAAAAGAAAATGAGTACCTTTATCAGAAAGAAACAGAAAATAGTGGCTAAGCAGCAAAATTTACTACTAGGGAACAAAAGAACAGGCGAATCATTATGATTCAGCTCTGCAAGGGGCACAAAAAGTAGTTATTTCAGCTTTGTGGGATGAGACAGGAAGGTAGTAGCAGGCAGAATGGGGATCCGGCATATAATACAAAACATGTACAGAAAACTTCAAAAGGGGATTCAATTGGACTTCCTTTTTGAACACCTGGACATTCAAAATTAACTGAGGCAGAGAAACAAGAGTTAGTTGAGCCTAGCACTATGGAAGAAATTGAAGGAGCAAAGCTAAATTAACAAATCATTATCACTCCAGGGAGGATGGAATCCCACTGATTTTTATAAAAATATATAGAGACTTTGGCCCCTTGGTTATAAAAAATCTATGAAGCAATACAGAGAGAAGAGACTCGTGCCTAGCATGAGGGATGGAGTGATGATTTTCTCTTTAAAAGGGAGACCCCAGAACATAAAAATTGGAGGCCATGAGTTTATTGACTACAGATTACAAAATATTAACAAAATCTTGACAGACTAACAAAGGTAGCTAAGAAATTAATCCTTCCAGCACAACGTGCAATTCCAGATCGAATATTAATCAAACTCTGATCTTTATCACAGAAGTAGTAGAACAAGGATTAGCAATGAATTTAGAAGGATATATCCTCACTATGGACCAAGAAACTGCGTTCGATGCTGTAAAACAAGAACATCTATGGGCAGTTTTACACTATTATGGTATTCCTGAGCAGATGATTACTCTGCTGCAAGTACTGTATACAGAAGCACATATAACTCCACTTGTAAATGGACATTTTGGAATCCCTGTGTATTTAAAAAATGGAATTCGACAGGGATGTCCAATAAGTCCTTTGCTACATGTACTTGGATTGGATCCAGTGTTCAGGATAACAGAGGAAACTGAAAATATAAAGCCTGTACGAAATATGGAGGGGGTGCCCTTCCGGAAAATCACAGCTTATACAGATGATTGTATACTTACAATTGCAGATTTGGAATCAGGGTGAAATGTGTTACAACTATTAGAGAGCCTGAATAACATTACAGGTATAAAAATTAACAAAGGGAAGAGTAATGTATTAGGATTAGCTGCAGTTCCTATGTAGACAGACTTTCCAATCCCACAACGAAAGATAATATTAAAATGTTAGGTGTTTACTAAGTGCGAAAGAAGCAGAGAACCTACACTGGGACTTAGCATATGAAGAAGCACAACAGAAAGTAGCACCCCGTCATGGAATGCGTGACCAAAATAATGGGGCTGTTTTCCTCGATTTGGGAAGTGGTTGAACCCAGTTAAAATAGCACACAATTAGGGCCTGGAAGGCAGGAGGTTTAAATATGCTACAGCCTTTGCTGTTTTTATTTAGTCATTTCTTTTATAGTAACATAAGGCCTTTGTTGCTAGAGTAAGAAGGAATGGAAAAGGAATGCATGCAATTATGGGAAGAGATTTTCTTACCGCCTAGGGATGGGAAAGTGGCATGTTTCAGAAAAAAGACTTCCGACTTATGAACAGACTACATTAAAATCCATAAGGCAATGGAAAACTGAGTTAAGTTGGTTTCTAGATAGTAATAGGAAAAAGTTTTATACTATAATAGTAGAACAATGCTATTTTGAAGAACCAGTTTTTAAAATCACACCTGAGATACATTGTGAAATGTTATTAGAATGCATGACAGAGTCAAGAATACCACTGAAAATGCAGGACACAGTCTGGTTATGTGGACACCAAAAGCTTAATGTAAAAGGAAATCAAAACCATAACAAGCAGGAAAATAGGGAATCTGGTGAGAAACTGTGCTGAGCAGATCAAAACCATGAGGCACCTCTTTTTGACTGTTCATATGTGCAAAGCTTTTGGGTAGATTTAGCAGCATTATGGAATGAGGACAGCTTTGTGACTATGACTTAAGAAATACTAGTATTAGGGCAATTGCCAACAGTCTGGAAAAAACATGGAAGAAAAGTACAATATATGTTATATTGGCATGCATAAAGTGGTCTTTATGGCAGGTGTGATGTCAAAGATGTCTTCAGAATTAAGAAATATTAGTGTAAGATGTGTTATTTAAAATCCAGGATGAATTAGACAAGATTTATTAATATGAAAAAAATACAATGGGGCAGGAGGTATGTAATCAGTTATGGAAGGTTACAGAATGGGTAGGTATGGTAAGAAGAATGTCTATTTCAGGGTATAGTTTATAAGTAAAGGAAGTGATAGAAGGCAAAAGTAAGATGCAGATTTTCTTTCTGATGTTGATTATGCAAGTTAAGTTACCTAGATAAAAAGAAATGGGATTACAAAATTTATTTGAAGGAATGGGGTAAAGGAATAGGAGGTTTTGTTTTGAATTATGATTTTCCTTTAATTTTTTTTATTTTGAAGCATTTATTATTCATGAAGTAATATTAATTCTATGTTCATGTTTTACTTTTGACTTTTGTTTTTGAATGTTTAATAATAATTTCCCTACTCTTTGGTAGGGAGCTGCTGTCCGTTATCACAGATGGCAGTTGGTGCCAGGACAGAGGAAGAGGTGGACATGGCTCCACTATGGGCTGAGTCCGGTCCCCAAATACAGCCTGTGTTGCCTTACGAGATGAAGAAATGGGCACAGAGATTTCCGAGGCTGATCCAGTCTCACACACGGAGAAAATGTGAGTCAGACCTCAGAGGAAATGGAAATGGAGATAATCTCCCAGAGACAATACACAGATCTCGGCGGCAGTAGGTAAGAGTGCACCTGCTTCTACAAATGCAGATATAACAAAATTGTGAGAGAGTCTGCCTTGAATGCTCAAGAATGGAGCAGAAACATCAAAAGCATACAAAGTGAATCAGCTGTTTCTGACGTTCAGCTGCACAGACCTGAAAGCGGAAATGTCAAACTTCGGCTGAAAAAAGGCACAGGACATATAACAAAAACCAGTAAGGGCAGACAGCAAAAGAGCAAATTAAAATGGCATTTACACTTACAAGACAGGATGCTTCCTTTTCAGAAAACGGATGGTCTGCAGAAGCCTCATTAAGAAATGCTAGTTGGACACAAATGCCGGACAGAAAATCGATTCCTGACTCTCACTGGGAAGAATTCTCCCAAAATACAGACGAACAGTGGGCCCCATCAACTAGCACTGTAAGAACAGAAAGGAGTGCTCCAAAGCAGACACAAGGAGAAATACCAAAACAACCTGGCGGTACCAGCAGTACTTCTATCTCAAGACAATATTTGGGAGGACATACTGTAGTAGGGACCAAGAATCAGATATTCCTTCTTCTCCACCACCCCCCACACACACACATATATACACACACGAAAGGAAGAATGGGACCTACTTTTTCTGAACTATTTAGGAACAATAGACTGGAACAGGCTCCAAGATGGAATGCAGTTCATTTAATGTTTGGGGGTGGGGTGGGGTTTGCAACATCAACCAGAGTATATGTGGCAAAAAAACTTTCAAAGAATCAATGAATTTTCAAGCTTCAGAGTGTATTCCCTGATAAATGTTAGAGGAGGATATATTTGATATAAGTTTTAAAACCTTTTCCAATCTAGACAATTTTTGGAGAAAGTATGAAAACTTAAAAGCCACTCCTTTATGGGTCCCCTCCCCTTTGGGCCACTGCTCTGACAAAACCTTTGTTTAAAACTATAGCTATCATGTTTAGAAACAAGGGGGGTACTGTAAGGGATATCCAATTCTGGTTGGAAAAGAAATGCACAGTACTGGGTCCACCCGAAGCAATAATTGACTCAGACAGCATTTGAACTGGGGGGTGGAATTTCAAGGTAAAGTTAAATCAAGTTGAAAATGAGGTTATGCATGTTCCAAACAGCTTTTTTGTAGGGAGGGACAGAGGGGTGTGCTTTTACCCTGGGCAGCCTAAGGCCTGCTGTAAATGTGGAAACTGAACACATCTCAGTAGTACCTGTGACAGGATGAAATGTGCCCTGTGTGGGGATTCTGATCATGCGAGTTATGTTTGCAGAAACACCTTTTAAGTGCAATCTATGCAAAGAACAAGGGCAGGCATACCACCAGTGCACCTGGGCAGGCCAGAACAGACAAGGCCCAGCCCAAGATCACCTAATCAACCAGACCCAAGAAAGAAGTAGGCCCACAGCCCAAACCCACCCAGTAGCAATGGCCAGAGCCAGACCCAGCCAAACAGGGCCCAGATAAAGATAGGTCAGAAACTGACAAAATGGCCCCTGCCCCCAACAGAAGAGGCAGCTCCCATGCAGGATACTGCTCATGTAGAAACCCCTGAATTCCACAGGGAGGACAAGGAGATTCCATCTCAATGCCCCCGCTGAATTACAACCCCACAGTTCCCAAGACTTACTAGATCCACCAATAAGCAAACAGGTCATTGAATCCCATTTTGCTGCAGAACCCTTTTCAAGTTCTGCAGAATGATGAGGGAGGAGGTTCAGAGTCAGAGTCTGACTTTTCCTCAAGGTCAGAAATAGTTTCTGAAATTTATCTGGAAGAGGATCGATCCAGTTTCCAAAGTACAAGAAACAAAGAAAACAAGCATTTGTCAATGCTGAATGTTGTCTTGCTGGCACTGGTATTGGTAGTGCAGGAGTTAGAGAGATGCATAATAGGAATGGCAGTGAAGTGCTGAACTGACACCAAACCCACCTCCACCCTGCAGAGACTGACAGGCATTGGGGTGTGCCTTTGGGTCATCGGCCATAACGCTCACGCCATTTCACCTCACCCTACCCTGCGGACAGTGACAAGTGTTGCGGTGTGCCTTGGGGTCTTTGGGCCTTACGCTCACCCATTCCATAAGGAAATACGCTGATACGGGTGCAGTATAGGAGAATGGGGTGAATTTCGAGGCCAAAGACACCAAGGCACATCTCGATGCCTGTCACTGGCTGCAGGGTGGGGGGAGGGAAATGGCATCAGCATTACAGCCGACGATCCCAAGTCACAACCCTGATGCCTGTCAGTCTCTACAGGGTGGGCGTTATGGTTGGAAACCCTAACACCCCAGGTGTTTGTTGGTATTTTCACTCCAAATTATCAACATGGGCTTTTTGTGATCCCACCGCATGAACAGTGGCACCATCAGTTTGTTAGCCGAAAGGTGATTTTGTACAGCGACTGTGCCATTTGGCACCACAGGTGTGAAAACACATTTCGGACAGGATGCGAAGACAACTGTACTGTTCATGAGGAGGTGTAAAAAAATGGCAATGCTGAAAATCTGGAGTGAAAATATGAAAAATTTGTGAAGTCACGAGCATGCATAGAAACTGTGTGCAACACAATTATTTTTGGGATTCTTTTAACATAGGCATTTTGAGACCTCCACACATGAAGAGTCGCACTGTGATTTTGTTAATCTGTCCAGAAAGTTGATTTCCCATAGCGACCTTGTCACTGTGTGCCAGATATGCGAATACATTTTGGGCAGGATGTAAAAATGACAGCTGTACTGTTCATAAGGAGGTGTGAAAAATGGCAATGTTGAAAATCTGGAGTGAAAATATTAAAATTGTCAAAGTTACGATCGTGTGAAAACTGCTCAATGCATGCTCGTAATGCAATCATTTTGGGAATTTTTCACACCATATTTGCAACATAGGCTTTTAGGACCCCATCTCATGAACAGTGGCACTGTTGTTTTGCTAATCGGTCCCGAAAGGCGGTTCCGCGCAGTGACTGCAAACTTACCTTCCGGGACTGAATAACGAGATGACAGAGCATGTATTCATGAGGTGGGGTTCCAAGAATTCCATGTTGAAAATTTGGTGCCAAAATTCATAAAAATGGCTGCGATATCCACCTAAGTTGAACCCCCACCCCCACCCCTACTGATGCCATTATATAGCTTACCGGCACGTCTTCATTTTGCAGTTCGGCTTTGAAGAGTCCACATACTTCCCGCTCCACAGACGATCACAGCGCTGAACCTCCAGAGGTAAGTATGGGGTGGGGGGGTGCAGGGAGGTGGGGTGCACAAAGGGTGTGTGCGGGTTGGGGGAGGGGCGCTGGGACTACGAGGGACAGTTTTTTACAGGAAAACAAAAACAGACATCAAAGGATGGTTTTCTTCCATTACAGGTAATCTAAAAAATGTTGGTCATACTGGGTTGGGCTCCCAATGTGCCCCCATGACTTTCGGAAGTGGATGTTGGGCACACTGGGGTGGGCTCCCAGTGTGCCCCATGAGTTTGGGGTGGTTGATGCCGATGGGGACTGGGGCCCCGCTATCTAAGAAAATGTGTGGAGTAGGGAGAAACATGCGGACATGGGGGATTGGCCACCCCCAATGTTGGTATGGGGACTGTGTGTGGCAGATGTCAGGAGCCACCATGTTTATTGAAAAGTTTCATTAGGAAAGGCACGTTGGGGAGGCATGTCATCTGCCGCTGCATGACGAGCTAGTCGCTGATTGCAACAGCAGATTTCTTTCAACTTGGTGGCACCTTCCATAATTTCCACGTCAGCACTAGCATGCTCGCTAATTGGGGGATGAAGAACGCCCCTACTAAACCTTGCCCTGCATTCGCCAACACTGACACGCCTCTCAATGTAGTACTACCACAAGATGTTGTTTGTGCCTATGCGCAAGACAACATAAAAATGGCAAGAAATGAAAACTGAAGGGTGAATAACACTGAAACTGATAAATGACCTCCCTAAGGCTAGCCTCTTTAAATGTTAGAAGTATTAAAAATTATAAAGAGAGATCAACACTGTTTTCTTTCTTTCAACATAATTCTGATGACATAATTTTCTTTACAAGAAACCAGGCTAAACTCTCTTTTTGACATTTCACAAGCCAAAAGAGGCTGGCGTGGGGACCCTTATATTGGTCCTTGGTCCAGATGCAGCAGATAGAATAGGAATACTACTTAAGCACTCCCAATTCCATTTACGTAGGTTAGTTGACATCTTACCTGGAAGGGCACTGCTATTAGACTGCATATACAAGGGCTTTTCATTAAGATTAATAAATACCTATGCCCCACAAAGTAAAGCAGCCAGGATAGAACTTTCTAATAAAATACGCCCCTTCTTATATATCACTAGACACATCATATGGGAAGGGGACATGAACTGTGGCATAGACATTAAAATAAAAGACAATGTACAAAAAAAGTGTACTGCGATCCGCATGCTCTCAGCACAATAATTTCTTCTGCTGGACTCAAAGATGTCTACAGGGAATTGTACAAAGATCCAGGAGAGAGAGAGAGAGAGATATCTGTTATATATATATATATATATATATATATATATATATATATATCTATATCTAGGAGGAGTGCCTTTGCCGTGCAAATTGACCTCCATTTTATTTTATTTCTAAGTTTCTAACACCAGGCAGATTTCAGCTGTCCCATTGTGAATTCTCTGACCGCATGCTGCTGGTATGCAATTTGGGCCTAAAGAATGTTCCCCAAAATTCCCTGCTGTTCCAAGAAGATGGAAACAACTCTGCTTTACTAGATTCTGTGAAAATTAAACAAGGGTCAGTAGCCTTTTTTCAGTCAGAAAAATTTTTTGCATGTATGAGGAGGGGGTTTCCTGGTGGGTTGACACAAAAACAGAACTGAAGATTTTTTTCCACAGACTGGGAAGAAAAAGGCTACCTCAGAATGCTTACAATACTTAGATTACAGAAACCAATATTATAAGTTAATGTCTCTCCCAATGTATCAGACAGCAGGATAAAATCACAGATTGATAATATAAAAACTAAAATGTTTCAATTTCAATATAAACAGGACTGAAACCCTAAATACAGAAATGAGATCTGGCACAGAAAACAACCTTATTTAGACCTTTATGCAGCCCACAAACAAAAATAAGATCAAAATTAATGGATGGATTATATAACGATTCTGGGACTCTAAACTATAGATGCAAGCATGCTTGAGGTAGTTCACAGCAAATTAACAGAACTATTTGGTTCTGAATTTTGCCTCAAAAACAATGGGAGGAGCAGATTCTTTTCCAGTACCAAAAGTTTCAGCAGACAACATTCAGAAGATGAAGGCTTGGTCTCCATGGATGAAATCAGTGATGTGATGATCTGAGGCCTAAAAATAGGGTATTCCGTGGTTAGGATGGCCTCACCAATGAATTCTACAAAGCTTTTAATAAAGATTTGAGTGAAATATTAATGCATCTGTACAATGAGATGTTGCTTTCTGATGCATCTTTCAAAATTTTGTTGAAGCTTTAGTCATCTTTTACATAAGAAAGGAAACAAATATGACTTTAACAACTGAGACCCATCAATCTCCTAAATACAGATTATACAATTTTGTCCACTATTTTATGCAATAGATTACAGAAGGTTGTTGAAGAATTAATTCATCCCATTCACACATGCTCTGTACCAAATAGAAACCTTAAGCAAAACTTAATATTACTAAGAGATATCTTTGAATTTATCAATTAAGGGAAAATAAAAACAGGTTACTCACCTGTAACAGTGGTTCTAGGAGTCATATGTTGTTCATCCTCACTCTTTGGCATGTCCCTTTACCTTTAAGATCAGCTATAAGTCTTCAAGTTAGCTCTTCCCACCCACCCGGTGGTATATACCTCGGCCCACCCCATGATGCCAGATCTTAGCCCGCTGGAAGCCAGGTTGCGTGTGTCCGCAGCCGGGGAGGTCGGGTGGGTCCGTATGGATGAACAACATATACCACTCCTAGAACTACTGTTACAGGTGAGTAACCTTTATTTCTAGGATCATGGATATGTTGTTCATCCACACTCTGTGGCAGACTCCTAGCAGTTCTCTGAGAGGAGGGAGGCAAGGCGCACACCCCCTACTTAGGGAAAAGAGACTGGAAAACCGAGGCCCCAAAACCAGCATCCTGGCCTGACTCAAGGTCAATGTGGTAGTGGGTAATGAAGGTGTTTGCCGTCTTCCTGGTAGCAGTCTGACAGATTTCCTGGATAGGAATGTCCCTGGAAGCAGCCACCAATGCAGCAGTACGGCGGGTAGAATGAGCTCTTATCTCTCTGGGAGGCTCCTTGCCTGCCAACTCGTAGCACAGACCTATGCATGATGTAATCCATCTTGCTATGGTCCATTTGGCTGAAGGTCTGCCAGAAGCAGCTTCAGCGTAGGTGATAAACAGCTGGCGAACCTCTCCGCGAATTTCCACCATCCTCTCCTTATAATAGGAGAGCGCATGTCTCAGGTCCAAAGTATGGAGCCTGCACTCGGCCTACGAGGTGTAATTTGGGTAGTAAACTGGCAGAGTCTACACCTGGTTAAGGTGAAACTCTGACACCACCTTCTGAAGGAATTTTGGGTGGGGGTGCAGGATAACTTTGTCCCTATGGAAGACCAGATAAGGGGAGTCCACCGAAAGCGCCTGGAGCTCCCCTATCCTTCTGGCAGATGTGATAGCCAGCAGGAAGGCCATCTTCCACAAGTGAGACAGCTCACAGTTATGCATTGGTTCAAATGGCTTGTCCATGAGCTTTGCTAGTACCAGCAGTAGATCGCACAGAGGTGGAGGTTCATGCACTGGAGGGATATGTGACCCAGGCCTTTGAAAATGCGCCGACCACTGTCTCCGCACCAATGTCGGCTGATCGGCCCGCGCCTCAGAAGGTAAAATGGCTGCCGAAAGTGCACCTAAGGGTCGATGACCGTGAGACCCTGTGGAGTAGAGTACCAAAGGTAGTCGAAATGTTAGCCACAGAACAGGATAAGCAGTCCAGACCTTACCCTGACACCAAATTTTCCATCTAAAGACGAACATTTCCTGGTCGATTCTTTCCGAGATGCCTCCACCGTGTGTAGACATCTTCAGAAAGACCGAAAGCCTGGAACCTAGTCACTCAGGTACCAGGCTGTGAGGTGCAGGGATTGAAGACCTTCCCTAGTTCAAAGATATCAGGACCAGACATGTGCAAAGCCGCCCAGGGGCCTGCAGCTGAGGCTGATGAGATCTAGATACCAGAACTGGTGCAGCCAGTCTGGGACTCCCAGAATCACCTTCGCCTTGTCTCTCCTCACCTTGAGTAACACCTTGTGGATCAAGGGAAATGGAAGGAAGGCGTAAAGGAGGCATGGGGTCCATGGCCTCGAGAAGGCATCCCCCTGCAGCGAACTTTGCTGAGGGGGCGGGCATGAAACAGCCTCAGCTTGGTGTTTTCCTGAGGCAATCAGGTCCACCATCGGTTTGCCCTAATGGGAGAACAGGCTGTAAGCTACCTCTGGATGGAGAGACCATGCTGGGATGTCTGGCCTATATGGCTGAGGGCATCCGCCAGCTGGTTCAAAGCTCCTGCCACATGAATGGCTACAAGATCCGCCTCCAACTGGCTTACGAGAGTGCAGATGCGGAGTGCCTCTGCACAGCAGACAGGAATGCATGCCGCCCCGTTTGTTGAGGTAGTACATGGTCGTGGTATTGTCCGTCTGGACTTGAACCACTTGACCCCGGAGCTGAGGAGCGAAAGTTGACAGTGCCAGTCTGACTGCTCTGAGCTGCAAAAGGTCGATGTGGCATCGGGACTCCTCAGGGGCCCTGAACCCGTGGGCCCTGCTGTCCCCCATGTGGGCTCCCCAGCCCATTACAGAGGCACTGGTCATAAGAACAACCGTCGGTTCGGGGCGAACGGGATCCCTTCCTGCAACCGGTCTGGGGCGGTCCACCACTGGAGAGCGTCCCACTTCTTCTGTGTTACAGTGATCAGCTGGTCGAACTGATCATAGCGCTGAGTCCACTGTGTGGCCAGTTCCCATTGGAGGGGGCGCATGTGCAACCAGGCCCAATAGACCACTGAGGTGCATGCCGCCATGTAACCCAGAAGGTGCAGAAAGTCCTGGGCAGGGCGCAAGTGCCCAATCAGAAATGACTGGGCAAAGGAGGAAAGAACCTCCGCCCTGTCTGCCAGGAGCCAAGCTCTGGCTTGACAAAAGTCAAGCTCTGCCCCGATGAAGCCCATCACCTGAGAAGGCACGAGTCTTCGACTTGGCCTCGCTTGATCAGGAGGCCAAGTTGGGAGCAGGTTTGAGGCCAGATTCCTAGACCTCCACCTCCTGTCGGGTGGAACCTGCTAGGAGCCAATCGCTTGAGGTAAGGCAAATTCTGACCCCCGATGCAGAGATGGGCCGCCACCACTGCAATACATTTGGTGAAGACCCATGGGGCTGATGACAGGCCGAACGGCATGGCTCGAACTCGTACAGGGTCCCTTCGACCCTGAAGCAGAGGAACCTGATGGGATGGACGGACTGGGATGTGGAAGAACATGTCCTGCAGATCCAGTGAACAGAACCATGTTTCAGCCCAAGGCTGGTATGATCTGGGACAGAGTGACCATCCAAAAGATGTATGACCTGAGAAACTGATTCAGGTCGCTGGAGATCTAGAATGGGCACCAGCCCCCATCCACTTGGGCACCAGGAAGTACCTGGAAACAAAACCTGGGTCTGCAGACGGATCCGCCAATAGTTACTGCCTCCTGAGGAGGAGCTGAGCAACCTTGCCTCAAGAGTCGACTGGGTGCAAGCAAAGTCCATTCTTCCCAAGGCATCGGGTCGACTGGGAGGGTACTGCTCGAATTCGAGAAGCAGTCCCTGACCAAGCACTTCAAGAACCCACCTGTCTGTAGTGATAGCGACCAGGCAGAAAGGAAGTGATGGAGCCGCCCCCACGGGAGGACCCAGAGCTGGTGTGACAGAGATAGGGGTGGCAGCCCCATCTTGTCACTGAGCAGGCTTAGAGGAGGAGGAGGCCCAGGACCTGAGCCTCGGCCCCTATGGCGGGCCTGTTGGGGTCCAGGCTTAGCCAAGGGCACCAAGCTTGAGCCTGCTGCTAATGTTGATGCTGCTGACCTCCTTGGTAGGAGGACTGTTGGACCGCAGGGAAGAATGCCTAAAAGGCTTCTTCTTTTCTTCTGCTGGTTCTTGCCTGAAGAACTCCTGGCAGAAGTGGCATCCAAGGTGGCACTGGACTGTTCAATGAGCTGTAGGGACCGCCACCCTAGGCTGAACAAGTCGGTCCCGAGGAAAGGCACATCAGCAAACTTAGGTGGAGTATCCGCTAGGAAGGAGGATAACCTCAGCTAAGCCCTGCAGTGAGAGGCCACTGTGGCTGCCATCGAGCGGGCACAAGAATCCCCAATGTCCAGGGCTGTCTGGAGCTGCTGTTTGGCAACAGCACGGCCCTGGTCCCAGACTTGCTTAACCGTGGTTTGCACGTCTGTGGGGAGATGTGGGAGGACTTCATCTAGTGACCCGAGAAGGACATGAGAGAAGCTGGCCATGATGACAGCCGAACTGGCCTAACAAAGGCCCAAGGAGGAAGCTGCATAGACTTTCCGCGCCAAATGGCCCAAAAGCTTGGACTCCTTATCGAGGGGGATGGTCAGAGTCAGCAGAACGGCCAGTATACCTGAACACGGAAGCAGTCACCGGCTCTTGGCCGGGCGTTTCAGAACTCAAGAATGGACCCCATGGGCACTGTGCATACTTAAGTGCCCATGTGGGCAGACAATGTTGGACATGAGGCAGGGTGCTGCCATAGTTAGAGAGCCGGGCCAACAATGGCCTCGGCCACAGGAAAGGCTCCCATCAGGTATCCCTCTCTTCAGGATGTCCGTGAGAGGGTACTCGCTTTTTCTGTATGGGCTCCAGGGCATCCTTGTAGAATCAGGGATGAGATGGAGGATCCCTGGAAGGAGGAAGGGCCTTCCTCCATCCCTGTGCTAACGGATCTACCCATCATCCCCAGTATGTGAGTGGAGCCCGTGATGTCAGAGTCCGAGGAGTCGGGATACAGCAGTTTGTCCGCCCAAATCACCCTCAACCCATCAAGGAAGGTCCGGATGACCATGACCAACAGATGATAGGGAAGTCTGGAATCTGTTTGGTCCTCTTTGAAGGAGCCCTCCAACAGGCTGCTTAGGGGCGGCTCCACCACTATCCGTGGGGAGCCCGGCAAAGGCTGAACCGAGGATGGGCCTGCCCACGGGCGGGAGAACCAAGGGTTTCAGTTCGAGGAGTCAATACCTAGAGGCGTAAAGCCAAGTAATGGTCGGGGTAGGTGGCGGAGCCGGCTGCTGCCTGGTCAAAATCAGCTGTTGCCACATAAGGTCCTAGTAGCCGACAGAGTTTCCAACAGAGCCCTCCTCATTCGAGGAGGATGAGGATGACCTGTGTGCCGCCTCTTCTTGAAGCACTTATGGCTCCTCCTTGGCCTTTCAGCCGAGGGGGTTCTGAACCTCGACCGAGATCGGGCAGGCCAACTCGGTCGTTTGGGAGACACCGGAGGGATTGGTAAATCCCAGGGGTCTGGAACTGGGACCTCGATGGGGATACCAGCAGGCTGGATCTCCTCATTGGGGAACACAAGGACCGGAGTCCTCTCCAAGGAGTCGTCGGCCACAGACGGCGACAGAGGGTCGATTGGGTTGAAAATGATCTCAACCTCATTGGCCACCTCCTCGGTCGTCTGGCCAGACGGAAGATCCATGAAGCCTGCAGCCGAGGAAGCAATCTCGACCGAGGTCAAGACCACATGCCCCTGAGACAGAGACCTTCTCGGTCCCAAGAGCACCTTCGTCGAAACGAAGACAGGCCAGATTCCTTTTCTCTTCAGAGGTCGAGAGGACTGCGAGCCTGCAGGTGCCTCTCACCCTGGTGGGGAGAGACTGGCACAACTCCTTAAAGGAACCTGTAAAGGTGGAGTCCAGGTTTAGAGGAACAACAAAGCTTCGATTAGCCAAAGCACTGGTGGCTTCTTCTTCGAATGCCTTCATGCGTTCCAGCTGCTCGGCAGAGCCCGCGGCCACAGAAACCGCCCACCTAGCCTCCTTAGACTTCACCAAAGGGTTCCTTTTCTCCAGTCTCCCCAATTTCAAACACGCCAAGCGGTCTTCCAGGACGTTGGGATGGAAGGCGAGGCAAAAGCTGCAAGACAAGGTGTCATGGCCGACACCTAGACAGTAGACACACGTGAGATGGGGATCGGTGCAAAACATCTTCTGGCCACAAGGACACCAGCGAAATCCTGGAGAAGATTTCTCTTCCATGACTGAGGATGCACAAGCGCGATTGCTAACTTGAACAAGTTTTAATTTCAGTAAAACTGAAGTTTTGAAAGCCAGGGCCTATGAAATGCGTTAGCACGAGGGAGGCAACCTGCATCTTCCAGCGGAAAGGAAGATCTGGCGTCATGGGGCGGAGCAGAGGTATATACCACCTGGGTGGGAGGGAGGAGCTAGCTTGAAGACTTCCGGCTGATATTAAAGGGGAAAGGGACATGCCAAAGAGTGTGGATGAACAACATATCCACGATCCTAAGACGAAGGCCTTTGATAAAGTTTCTCAAACTCTTGTTCCAAGTAATGGTTAATTAAGGCATTCCAAAAACATTTGTATCTTGGGTTAAAATCCTCTATGGAAACACATATATCACCCCATCAGTCAATGGACTATTAGGGAAAACCATCCCTCTGAAACACGGAGTACGTCAAGGCTGCCCTGTCAGCCCGCTGCTGTACATCTTTGTCCTGGATCCTGTAATCCAATATATTCTTTGGGGAAAAAAGCATAAAAGGGATTTCCCCGTCCATAGACACAGATCCCCCCCAAAAATTCTGCATATGCAGATGATCGTGTCTTTTTGTACAAGACCATGTATCTGGAGTAAAGGCTCTAAAGGTCCTCAAAACTTTTCAAAAATCTCAGGAGCAGAGATACATTGCAATAAAAGTATAGGTATACAGCGAGGAGCAGGTAACCCCACTATACAAAAGGTAGATGAAATTGTAGTCTCCAAAGAACCCATTAAGATCTCAGGCCTTACTTTTGGTAATAGGGACCTTGCCCAAATAACCTGAGAAGAAAACTTACAGTAGGGAAAGAAATGTTCAGGTAAGGAAATCTTGGTCATTTTCAAAAGAAGTGAGTTCTTGTAATAAAGAAATTCCTGCTACCCATATTTGTTTATGTTAGCCATATCCCCCCCAAATCTGGAAACAAGACTTTTAGCTGCTTTTTCCGGTGGTCTGGGGAGCAGGCTCAACCCAGTTAAAAGGATTTTACTTATTTACCTGTAAAACAGGGTGGACTGGGTATGTTAAACCCTTTCACTTTTATCATTCCTTTTTGTGCAATCCCCTTTCAGTTAGGTAGAGGAGGGATTCAGCACCCTTGAATATTGGACACAGGCTTTATTTAAACCACTAATGTTGAAATGGGTCATAGAACCACCCCCAAAAAAAAAAATTACAGCAGCACTACAAGTCCCTGAATCCGCTTATCCCTTCAGTGAAGAAACTCAGGCTATGGAAAGCAGATAAACATAAGATACTTAGTTCTAACAGAAAGCAGCTGTACTCACAGATAATAAGTAGAAACTCTGCAGCACAGGCTGATTTCCCAAATGTTCCTCTTCAAAATGAACTTTACTTTGAAGTTCTTGAATGATAATAGAATCCTCCAAAGTGTGGGATGTTTTATGATTAAGCTGTCACGGTGGGGGTAAAGGAAACTTAAAACATAAACCTCTAGCAGAAAGGCAGTGTTTAAGACCGAATGCAATGGGTTAGAGGAAATGCTAGAACATTTATTTACTAATTGTTCTTTTGCAATAGAGTTTTGGACCTTTCTGGACAAGGTGTCAGTGACCACCTGCATATTTGATGAAATATGAATGTTTGGTGCTAGGAGAGTACTCTGGTTATTTAAGGAGGTATCACCCAGCTCTCTAAATGTGATCCTTGCCTGTATAAAATATTTCATGTGGCAGGCTAGATGTCAATATTCCCTACAACATGTAAACACCCCAAATCTTGCAATCATAAATCAGATTGAAGCCACATTACAGCAGGTTAAATCCCAAGACCGGATAGGAGGAAAGCAAATCTGCTATGGAAAATGTAAACCAATAACCTAATCTTTTGTACTGCCTTACTGGCAGAAAGTGTTTCCTTTGAAATCTATGAATAAATATGTAGTATAATATGTGCAATTTATTTTATTTTCTATTGATCTCAAATGTATAACAAAACAATTTTTTTATTTTTTTTCTGTGCATTTGTTTTGTATTTTTCAAATAAAAATTCCCCTACTCTTTTCAAGAAGTGCCATGGGATCTTTAATGTCGACCTGAACAACCACAGGACCTCGGTTTAATATCTCATCCGAAAGACAGAACCTCGGAGTGCAGCATGTCCCTCATGATGCACTGCAATGTAAGTATTTGGATTTTACCTATGCCTGGTGTGGGGTTAGAACCCACAAGCTTTCGATCTTCCAGCCTCAGAGGCAAGTGTGCAACCTGCTAAGCCACTGACACTGCCAGTTCTTTGAGCACACTCAGATGGATCCTATCTGGACCTGAGGCCTTGTTTGTCTTCAGAAGGGCTGCTAGACCATTTTGGACCCCATCCCCAGTAAATGCTGGCTTCCCCATCTCTGGGATCCCCATCTCAGTGGCTTTAACACCACTCTCACGTAGGGGCCTGCTAGCTTCCCTGGTAAAGACAGAGCAAAAGTAGTTGTTTAGGACAGCAGCCTTTTCCTCATCCTCCTGTATCACATGGCCCCCATTCAACAGCCCAACTAATCTTCCCCTCCTCCTTCCTTTCTCACTCTATATAGCTGAAACATTATTTTTCTCCCACTTGACCCTCAGCTAATAACAGTTCCGTCTGCCTTTGCCTCGCTTATCACCTTCTTTTGCCTCTCTACTCTTCTGGAGATATTAGTCCCACTCTGCATCCCCCTTTTTTTGTTGTAGTTCTGGAAGACCATCACTTTGGCCCTCATTGCTTCCCCGACCCTTGCTGAAAACCAAAGCAGTTTCTTGAATTTATTTTTTTTGTAACTTTCCTTAGGCAAAGCTGTGAATGTTCAAGAATGGACCCTTAATTACCCTCAATGTCTCATCAACTCTTGTTCCCTTACTCTCCTCTTTAATTTATTTCAAACCAACTCAGTTTAAGTTCACCCTAAAATCCAAGACCACTGTACTAGAATGTGTTTTCTCATTCTTAAGGGCAACTTCAAACCAAACCATGTTGTGGTCACTGTTTTCAAGCAGCTCCCTAACTATCACTGATTTCACTATATCTGTGTTAGTGAGCACACATCTAGGGTAGTGTCCTGTCTTGTGGTTTCCCTTTAAGTTGCACTATTAGGCAGTCTTGAAAGGCATCATGCAAAGCTCAACTTCTCTTGCTTCTGGCCACTGGAATGTCCCAGTCTACAAGTACAACTAAGTCACACATTAATTCAATATTTTAAAATGTAGACGAGAAATCCTGAAAGCTAATTGGCTGAAGCAGTCTTTGACCCGTGACGATATCTCACAATATCATCATGGTCTGAAACTTGATTACCAAGATCAAACATTTACTAACACTATAGGGTTATTTTATAATTGCAGTAATACACTACAGGTTGTGGTATATCATGAGATATTGTCACTTCTCGGGTGCATGAGACACTCGGCCTGCAGCCTCAAGCCTCACAATGGACCCAAGACATTATGATATCTCATGATATACCACACTCGGTTGTGTATTATTGGCGTGATTATCTATATTAACGCATGAAACTGTTATGGCTCTGACCAGAGTTCGCTATTACAGCTGAAGAGAAGTTGTAGGTAAAGTGTTTTTTTTTTTTTCTTTCCTGCAACTGCAAAACTATAACGTGTCAGAGCAGGCACTGAATTGAAGTTTTTTATTGTTCAGTCAATTGCATACTGTGGTCTAGTCAGCTTCTCACCCTTACAAAATTCTCTGTCAAAAAAACAGAGAAAACTGAGCACCTAGTTGAGAAAACACTAGGGTGGGATTTTCTAATTCAGAAGGCTCAGACTTTCACAGAATTTGAGAAAATGTCACCTTATTCTGTAGAGTTCTGACAGAAGTGGAATTTGAAATTCAAAGCAGAATTTAAACTGCAGATTAATAATTTGGTTTACATAAACCACACATTAGGTGTCCACAAACCACTGAAAACTGATCTGTGGTTTACAGAATGAACACTTTAAATTAAGAGTTTCACAAATTTACTGAATTTACCAAAATTCCAAAAACATTTCAGAAACGGAATTGCCAGTCCACCTGAATTCAGCAGCCAGAAGAAAAATTACTTACCTTAGTAATATTGTTTCTTCTAGGGATCCCTCGGTATGCTTGACTAATGCAGTTATGCTAGCTGCCTCAGCTGCCCCAGAGTTGGAGTTTATGCTAATGAGAAAAGAGTTAGTCAGCTTGCAATAAGAGAGTGCTGTCTGTAAGTGTTGCTGTAAGCCAGTCAGATTCATTTTGTAGCCTGACGGACAAAAAAAGCCCCTAAATCCTAAGTCTAAACTGGAAGTATAGAAAAAGAGACAAGAAAACAAGAAAAAAAGGAATTGCCTATAGGCGAACTATATACACCATGCTTAACTTTAACACATTAAACCTATTAAGGCTTTTCAGTATGAAATCTGGCCTGTGATAAGGACTGCAGAACCATTTTCAGCAAGGTTATGTGAGGGGAGGATGGGTGGAGGTCAGCATACTGAGAGTTCCCTGAAGAAACAATATTACTAAGGTAAGAAATGTTTTTCTCACCCCATCGAATCCCTCAGTATGCTTCACTAATGCAGACTATAAAGCAGTGTAGTTGGGAGGAGGGAACAGAACCTACTTTGGGAAAAAGGTTCTGCAAGACTGCAGTGCCTAATTTGACATCTGATCTGGACTGTACATCGAAACAGTAATGCTTTACGAAGGTGTGTACAGTCTTCCAGGCAGCTGCTTTGCAGATATCGAGCAAGGGAATGTCCCTTACTGCTGCCACTGAGACTGTGGTGCTCACAGTGGAGTGGACCCTGAGGCCTTGAGGTGGCTGCCTGCCAGCCTTAGTTTAACAGAACTGTATTCAAGAGACTATCCAATGAGAGATACTGTAGTCCTCTTAGAGGCTGGCCTGTTTTACTCACCTCACCATAGGTGAGGAACAGTTGGGTGGAGGATCTGAGTTACCTGTGTGCTCCAGGTAGGTCAGTGCCCTTTTACATCCAGGCTGTGAAGTCTGCGCCACCAGGACTGGCTTTATCTTGTGAAACAGGAAGCTGTATAGATTGGTTCAGGTGAAATTCAGACACTACCTTGGGAAGAAATTTCTTTTGTCCTGAGAAAGTACAGTTACATAGGAACTTACCATAACAGTAGATCTTAAGAGAGTTCCTTCAGTAGGTCATGACGATAGGACTGCTGCCACCTGGCGGCGGGCTGCACTTTTCTAGCAATCCTGATGGGAACTGCCCACCTGACATCCTGTGACTGACATCAGCATGACTGCATGGGCCGGGCGGTCCCCACGCCCGCCTCCAGTTCTCCCACCGAGCCAGGAAGAGGCCTGACAGCAGGAGGAACAGGAATTGAGTTCTATGAAACACAGAATGAGGGGTCAGAGAGAGAAAATATGACCTACTGAATGAACCCTCTCGAAGATCTACTGTTACGGTAAGTTCCTACATAACTGTACTATCTTACTTCGAGGGAGTTCCTTCAGTGGGTCATCACATATAGGACAGAGTCCCAAGCAGTCCTTCCAAAGAGAGACCAAGAGAAACTAGGAAGGAGGAGAAATAACTCCAACAGAAAAAAATGGAACCCAGAATGGACCCAGCCTAGGACAGAAGGCCCTGTAACACAGCTAGGCCGAAACCAGCCCTCCGCCTAGAAGCAATGTCCAGACTGTAGTGTTTGGTAAAGGTATGGACAGAACTCCAAGTGGATACAGCACAGATATCGGTCGTAGAGACATTTTGCAAAAAGGCAGCAGAAGCAGCCATGCCCCTAGTAGAATGACCTCTGATGGTATCCAGCTGAGGTTTTTCATACTTCTGATGATAATACCTAATGCAGTTGCCTAACCATTTGTAAAGACCCTGCTTAGAAACTGGTTTGTCCTTCGATCCGGGGACAAAAGAGACAAAAAGCTGATCACAGCTATGGAATTCTTTAATCCAGTGAATGTAACATTGAAAAATAGGATGTACGTCCATGGTATGGAGGAGTGCCTCACCTCTGTTAGAGGGGGACGGACAATATACAGGCAGCTCTACTGATTGGTTCAGCGTGGCTTCTGACACCACACTGGGAAGAAATTTCAGATTTGTTCTGAGGATCGCCCAGTCCCTGTGGAAAATTAGACAGGGTTCGTTACAAACCAGAGCGTGAAGCTCTGAAATCCTCCGAGCTGAAGTGATGGCAACTAGGAACAATGCCTTCTAGGAAAGGAAGCGCAAATCACAGCTCATAGCCGGCTCAAAAAGGAAGAAGGGTGAGGTTTTCCAAAACAAAGTTCAAGTCCCAAGGAGGAGTTGGACTGTGGATGGGGGGTTTCAAATGGAGAATCCCTTTCAGAAAGGTTTTAGAGACTTCCAGCTGAGCCACGGGTTGCCATCCACTAGCTCATGATACGCAGAAATAACCAAGAGGTGGACCATCAATGACAAATATGAAAGACTGACAGGTGAAGAAGTATTCCATGACTTGAGGGCAGAACATGAGAAGGGGTTCCAACCCATGGTGGTTGCCCAGTTGGAAAACCATTTCCACTTCATGGCATAAGTAAAACAAGTAGAGAGTTTTCTGGCCTCAATGAGGACCTGAGCAAACCAGGAGGACGACCCCAAAGCAAAATATCGCTATGTCTGCAGAAGCCATGCATGAAGATGCAGAGTCCTCAGCCCCGGATGTAGTAACCGACCGATCCTGAGTCAGGAGGTCGTGACTCACTGGAAGGGAACCGTGGTTCCCTGAAAGCTGCTGCAGCAGCAGGAACAAATCTGTCTCGCCAGAGAGAAGCGATGAGAATCATCTTGCCCTCTCTGCCTGAAGTTTGAGAAGGACTCTCTGAAGAATGGGAAATGGAGGAAGGCGTAAAAAAATTGCCCTGTCCAAGAGAGAGACAGTGCGTTATGCCAGAAAGCACCACGCCCTGGAACGAGCGCGAGCAAAAACTGGAAAGTTTTGCATTAAATTTGGAGGTGAAAAGGTCGATTTCCGGACACCCCCAAAGTAGGAAGATGGATTCCGCCACTTCCTGATGTAATTCCCACTCATGAGCTAGGGTCCGAGATCTGCTGAGACTGTCCACCAGGACATTTAGAATGCCTGGCACGTGCATGGCCATGAGGGCTAGATTGTGCTGGACCACCAAGTCCCACACCCACATCACCTCTCTGCACAAGGGGTAAGAGTGGGTTCCTCCTTGTTTGTTGAGGTACCAAACTACCAACCTGTTGTCCATTTGGACCAGCAGTTATCCCTTGGGGTGGAGGGTCTGGAAAGCCTGCAAGGTGTACAGGACAGCCCTCATCTCCAGAACGTTGATATGTAATGAAGTATCCAAGCTGGACCACAGTCCTTGGGCTTGGTGCTCCCATAGATGTGCTCCCCATCCCATGTTCAAGGCATCCGTGGTTAGGGATGCTAAGGGAGCTGGGTTCCTGAAGGGAAGACCCAAAGAAAGATTGCAGGGATCCCTCCACCAAAGCAATTCCTTCCGAACCATTAAGGAGACCAGTACCGGATGGTCCAGGTTGTCCAGGAGTTGATCCCACTGCACACGCAAGGACCACTGAGTTACTCTAAGTGGAGCCCTATGAAGGGAACAGTGGTGATGGAGGTCGCCATCAGGCCGAGAAGGCGAAGGATCTCCCAGGCCGGGATGTTCCTAAAAGAGGCCACTAGGGAAGCCTGACAGACCAGTGTCTCCACCCTGTCTGGAGGGAGGAAGGCTCTACAATGGACCATATCCAAAACTGCCCTGATGAAATTAAGTTTCTGGGCAGGGATCATAGAGGACTTGGGAATACTGACAGTAATCCCTAGCCTGCTGAAAAGGTCCAAAGTGAAAGAAAGAGCCTCTAGTAAAGAGTCCCTAGATGGGGCTAAAATTAGCCAGTCATCCAGGTAAGGGAAAACCACAATGCCCCTGTGGCGTAAGAAGGCCGCAACCACTACCAGGCACTTGGTAAACATCCGGGGTGCCTAAGACAGAACAAAGGGGAACGCCCAGAATTGGAAGTGTTTCCTGGAACTGAAACCACAGGAACCATCAGTGGCTGGGAAGATGGGATATGCAGGTAAGCATCCTGCATGTCCAGAGCACACAACCAATGGTTCTCCAGAAGGAGTGGAAGGAGGCTCTGGAGAGTCAGCATCTGAAATTTTTGTACGACAAACTGGTTTAAGTTGCTTAAGTCGAGTATGGGTCTGAAATCCCTGTCTTTTTGGAACCAGGAAAAGTGGGAGTAAACCCCTTCCCTTTGCCGGAGGGGAACGTGTTCTATTGCTTCCTTAAGCAAGAGACTGTTCACCTCTTCTCGGACAAGAAGAGCCTGATCCCTTGAATAGGAGGGTCTTTTTGGTGGAGTTTCTGGAGGAAAGTCGAGAAACTCTACCGTGTGTCCAATGGACACTAGCTGCAGGACCCATTCATCAGTGGTCATGGCGGCGAACCTCCCCACCTCCACCTGCTCCCCGTCGGGAGACTGAGGAGGCATGGGGATGGGAAGTCAGGAAGTGGCTGGACAGTTAGGGGGAGGAACCCCTGCATGTCTCTGGTTCTTGGAGGTAGGAGGGGTGACTGAAACCGTGGCCTTACGCTTTCCCTGGCGACGTGCCGGGGCTTGCTTTCTCTGCCTCCAGGCCCTTTTCCAAAAGGGCTGCTGTTGTTGGCTGCCCGATTGGTACATGGGCCTCACCGACTTGAGGGCAAGACCTCTATCCTGCAGGTCAATGATAATGTCCTTGGTGTCCCCACTAAAGAGTACCGAGCCCCTGAAAGGGGCATCTTGAATTGCCGACTGAACCTCATTAGCAAGTCCAGAAAGGCGAAGCCAGGAGTGCCGCCTAAGGGCAACGGCAGTTGCCAAGGTGTGAGCCACAAAATCGACAGAGTCGTATGCGACTCGTAAAGCATGCCCACAAGAGAAATTAGAGAGGCGAAGATCCTTGACAAGCTCCTCCTATAAAATTGAGGGATCCATGGCCTGGACCCAAGCTTCTAACCTGGCAAGGTAGCTTTCTGGTGAGACACCACATGGGCCACATAATTAAGGGTCCGGAGAGTGTATGTGGCTGAAGCATAGATCGTTCTCCCAAAGGGAGGTGCTCATGTGCTTGGGTGCTGTGGAGCGGTCATGAGCAGCAGAAATGAAAACAGAGTCAGCCTTAGGGTGCTGCCAAGAACAGGGCATCCTTTGGCACCCGGAAGTCTGTCCGCCCTCTTGGGTACAGCTGGAGGGAATGAGGCATCTGCCAGATGGTAGAGGTGAGGTCCTGATGAGGTCCAACCATGCAGGAATAGGGACCGGAGACAGGAACTCTAAGTCCAGATGTTCTGCGATTCTCTGTCTCATAGGGTCCTGATCCTCTGACTCCCAGTCAAAAAAATCCTTCATAGACCTCAGTAGGTTCGAAAAGGCAGGGTCCTCTGGTGGGGATTTCGGGGAAACCTTGCCTGACAGGCACTCAGGCTCCTCCACAATATCCTCCATAAAATCATCAGCCCTTCATCATCATAGTCGTCATCATCGTCGTCGTCTGCCCCTTTGTCAGGACGGTGATGGATATCAGGAAGTGAGACATCCTAACAAGTCTTCCCCGAGACGTGCACCACAGCCATAGAAGAACTGATCGGGGAAGGGGGCCTAGGAGACTGTGGGAGAGAGAGAGTCTCGCCTCCAGGTCCAACAGCAACTCTGGACTGTCCCTGCCACCAAGACTGAAGTCTGGTGTAACCGGAGGGGTGGTGGATGAGGTTGAGGCTGAGAGTGTGGAGGAGGAGGTGGAGGAGGCGGCATTACTTGTGGAGTGGGTAATGATAGCCTGGAGTCCCTGGTAATGAGAGTACTGATTGAACCCAGGGTAGAATTGTCTGTAGTGGCTCCAGTCTGAGGGTTCAGCCGGGTAGTGGTCCCCAGGAAACCCAACAGGTAGTGGAGGACAGTTCGGGGTCTAGAGAAGATCCTGTCATCAGGTGTGGTGGTGGGATACCTACATCAGACCTGCCAGTGTGTGTGTGTGTGTGTGTGTATGTATGTATATATAAAGATATATATATATATATATATATATATATATATTAGAGGCAAAAACTCTGCTTAATGCATTAGTTGGATTGTTCTTCGCGACAAAGTGAGAAATACAGTTAGGATTGAAAACCCCTTGGACCCCTCGCTCACCCCTCAGTTGGCACTGGGTGTGATGTGCCGCCAGCCCCAACTCTCTCACCCCATCACATGTGTAAAGCAGCAGAAGCATAGGAGAATGGGGTGAGAGTTAGGACCGACGACACCAATGCACACCCCAATGCCGGTTGGGGGTGGGCAGGGGGTCCAAGGGGGGTTTTCAACCCTAACAGCGAATTTCCTCACTTTTGTCGCTGTGGAACAACCCTAACTAATGCATTAAACGGAGTTTTTGCCTGTAATTTCCCATCTTTTGAGAATGATAACGAAATAGTGAATGTAATGCGGTGTGGCCCCGACCCACCATGTGATGTCTTGAGGCATAGTAACAGGAACAGCAACGCAAACAGAAGCGCTAACAGTGGCATATGAACGCAAGCGCCAATGAGAACAGAAAGGGCATCTTAACGGTGGCGTCGGGAACGGTTCATCGGATGTATTGTCACATAGTAATATGGTGCCGTAAACTGAAATTTCAATGGGCATGGTGACGCAACCAAACAGAAAGAGAAACAGTACTGTAGACACAAATGGGTAAAAATAACAGAAACGCAACCTAAATGAAAACGCTATGATAACGACACGGTATAAACGTCAACGGTAAGAAACGGGTACTGGACCCAAGCAGAAAGGCAACAGTCTGAGTAATGTAAGCACAGGCTGGTTTTCCAAACCTGCATAGAGAAAGACAGAGTACAAATAATGTATGCATAATAATGTAGTATCGACAGAAAAATGAGAACTTGGAATACTAAATAGTTTATATCTCAGGAACCATAGCACATAGAAAAAAATTTAAGTCATATTATTACAACTGTCCTGGCTGGATTTTATACTTAGCTAAGAAATTTTCTGATTTAAAAGTCCTGTTTCTGCACTGCTTCGAGATACGGGCCCTGAAATGCGCGCTAACGCTTTATAATAATGTTATCCTATGGGAAAAAAAAGAGATGTTCGGAGTGCCATAACTTTGCCTCCTGTAATATTTTTTTCACCAAACAACTGAAAGGCACATCTGTGGCTGTTGGCTGCCTTCCTCCAAATTTCGGAAAAGACCAAACCGTTGTTTGCTTGCAGGAATCCAAAGGATTTCTGTAACGTGTCGAGCGCCGTAATGTTATCCTATGGGAAAACCGTCAACTTTGGAGGCCGAACTTGTCATTGCGGTAATATTTTTAATACAAAGGCACATCTGTGAGATGTCGCTCCATTTGTTCAAATTTCAGCCCCAAATTCTAACGGTTCTTTTGCAGCGCAGTGCCAGAATCGCTGTCACTTTCCCACAGAGGAAAACTATTACTGTCGAATTTACAAACCTTTCGCAGTGGGTGTTCGACACTTCGTGAGCACGAAGTAATTTGCTAAAGTACTTTTCCAGAAATTTGAAAACATATTTCTGGGGTGTTTTACCACAAAATAAAGACATGGCAAGCATCCCTCGTGGGTCCTACTAGGTGGGGAATAGTAAAAAGAATTAGGTTGCTAGAGGGTCCCAAATTTAAATGCCAACCATTTTTCTGATCACCAACTGAAAACAAAATGTCTGATTTCTAAAGTAACAGGCCCATTTGTAAAAGTAAAAATGCATTTCATGACACTGTCCTAAACTTTTTTCTTAACTTCCCATTGACTTATAATGGAATTGTTTTTGAATAACTTTTTGAACTGTTTAATATTTTTCACCAATCTTCAAAGGCACATCGGGGTTCCGCCGCACATTCCTGAAGATTTCGGGGCGCTATGACCGTCTGACCCTAGTATTGCGGATCGTAGAATTCCAGAAAATGCGTAAGCGTGCGCCAAATCATCGGCTTAATAACCCGCAGTCTGTATCCGACTGGTACCATGAAACTATATCAAGGCCTATGGTTTCTTGATCATGTGATTCCAAATTTCAGCCAAATCTGTCATACTGTTGCAAAGTTTTGTGGTTTAACAGAGAAATGGCTCCTCAACCCTGTCTATTGTGTGTGTGTGTGTGTATATATATAGTGTGTGTGTGTGTGTGTGTGTGTGTGTGTGTGTGTGTGTGTGTGTGTGTGTATGTAGTGTGTAGTGTGTATATATATATATATATATATATATATATATATATATATATATATATATATATATATATATATATATATATATATATATATATATATACATATACATACACACACATACATACACACACACACACACTGGGGGTCCGTGTCGGGACACCCCACGTCCGGGGAACCGATGTTGCAACTGGCACCACCCTATCCGGTGCGAAACTAGGCTGGCGCCAGAGGGCCAGCATCAGAACTGGACAAAGGGCTCTGACAGCAGGACTGGATCTGGCATCAGGGCCAATGGCCACGATCGATAGGTCCTGGCTGAGGAACCGCTCGTTGACATCCGGGCAGAGTCAACGGCTGAGCCAATCTCTGGGTCCTGGTTGAGGAACAGTAGTCGGGACATCCGGCGCTGGGATCAGGGTTCGCTGGGCCGCTGGGCGAGATCTTGGCCGGGTCGGCTCATAGAGTCCTGCCTGAAGAAGGAGGGGCCTCAAAGTAAGGCCAGCTGGCCGAGGAGGAGCCTCCTTCCCTTTGACCACAAGGGGAGAGCATGGAGTAGATCCCACAGAATCGACATCGAGGAGTTCTCCACTTTCTTTGCAAGAAGTACCCACCACTGAAGTGGAGGGCATGGGTGAAGGAAGAGGGGCTTTCTCCCCTGGTTCCGCCAGACGCTGGGCGAGGTGTCGTTCGGCCCCCGACAGGGGAACCACACCTGAGCGACCATCAGGGATGGGTGTCTTAGCAGGCGGCGTCGGGTAGATGGGGGAAGGAGCCCCAGGCCACCATGCCCGATGGGGCCGGGCGAAGTCCCCACAGGCTGGGGAGCCGCTTACTGGCTACTGCATGGTCCCCGGAGGAGCTGGAGGGCGACTTATCGCTGACACGGTGTGGTCATCCCGAGTAGCCGATCATCGATTGACCCACTACGGTTTTACCAGACTTCATCGTCCGATTTCTGGGCGGCGGCTGGGCAATGTTCACGAGGCTGCGTGTCGCCCACAGAGCGCCCCCGCCCCTAGACATCTCTTTATGTTTCTTCAAGGAGAAGATTTATCTGCAGAGAACTCTCTCAAACAGTCCATCTTCTTCTCTAGAGAAGCCAAGCAGGTTTTCAAGAGATGGGCTCCAAAGCCTGCTGTCTCCTTTTCTTAGTGGCCTGGTTGAAGGTCTGGCACTCCAGACAGAAGGAGACAAGGTGCTCTACTAAACAGAGGACGCGACTTGAGATGACAGTCCTTGTGCAGAACCTGTGTGCCACAAGACGAGCACTTCTTCTTGGGTGAAGACATCAATGAAAACGGAATAAAAGCAGAGAATTTTAGCGAAGGAAATTCTGGACGTAAGACACTTTCATGACGATCACTATATGGAAGTCTGCAATGTGACTGACACGAGGCGACAGCGGAAAGAACAAGATGGCGGGCGTGGTGACCGCCCATTAGTCACGTGACATCGGGTTTGCAGTCCCCGTCAGAATTAAGCAGAAAGTCTACCATGCGCCCAACGCCAGGTGGCGCCAGTCCTATATGTGATGACCTACTGAAGGAACCCTCTCGAATTAAGATCTATTTTTATCCCTCTGGGAAACAATGTAGCTAGGTTCAGCGCAAAGAGCTTGCAGCTCTGAAATCCTTCTGGCTGGAATTATATCCACTAGGAAAACAGTTTTCCAGGTGATGAATTTTAAGTCTGCAGTAGCCATGGGCTCAAATGGAGACTCCATCAACTTGGCTATACACAGGTTCAAGTCCCAGGGGGGGAACAGGTTCCCTCAGTGGGGACTGAAGGTGCAGCAGACCTTTAAAGAATTTCTTGATAATGGGATGGGAAATCACAGATTTCTCTTTGCCAGCTGAAATGTAGGCCAAAATAACTGCCTGGTGGACCTTCAGTGATGAAGCTCTAAGGTCTGATGCTTGCAAGTGTACCAAATAGTCTAACATGGAAGACAGGCTAGCTTGCAGTAGGTTAATCTGCCTGTCTTTACACCAGAAATAGAATCTCTTCCATTTGGAAGTATAAGTCTTTTACTACTCGTTTTTTAGCTAGTCTAAGGATTCTCATGACTGGTTCTGAATACTGAGAGTCTAGGAATTCTAGCTCAAGTACCAAGCTTTGAGGCGAAGAGCTCTATGCTGGGGTATGTTATCCCTGCCTGAGGCAGAATCAGGAGACTGTGGGTCAACGGCAGACAAATGGGTCATCTGACAGACAGCAAGGAGCAGGGAGTACCAGGGCTGCCTTGCCCAGTCTGGAGCCACCAGAATCATTGTTGCTGGCTAGCTTCTGAGTTTGAGTAGCACCCAGAGAATCAAGGAAAAGGAAGGAAGGCACACAGGAACCTCCCTGTTCAATCTAGAGACAGGGCATCCACTGGCACATAGCCCAGAGCTGGAGGACTGCAGTACAGTGGAATCTGATGACTGAGGCTGGAGGTGAGGAGCTATCTCTGGAGTGCCCTACCTCCTGAAGACTGTGGCCAGCACTTGTTTGTTTAGAGTCCACTGTGGTGGCCCTGGCTGATGCGGGCAGAGAGTCAGCCAGCACACTGTCCTTGCCTGGCAGGTGAATGGCAGCTAGTTGCATATCCAGGCAGTATGCCAGAGACCAGCTCTTCATGGCCTCTGTGCAGAGCTTTGTGGATCTTGTGCCACCCTGCTTGTTGATGCTGAACACAGTAGTGGTGTTGTCTGTCCTGATTTGAACAGACTGACCATTCAGCTGTGGACAAAGGCTTTGATAGCCAAGTAAATGGCTCTGAGCTCAAGGAGGTTTATGTGACACCTGAATTCCCTGGGAGACCACACCCTGCTTATGGACTGGTCTGCTAGGTATGCACCCAACCCTAGTAGGGAAGCACCTGAAGTGAGCACTTTGGAGGGTTCCTTTTGTTGGAAGGGGATTCCTTCCCTGAGATTTTCCTTGTCCTTCCACCAGTCCAGGGCCTGCAGAAGGGTCCTTGTGACTGGAATGAACTTTGATAGAGAATCTTTTTTTCTGAGACCAATGAGCTCTTACATGGTACTGAATGCCTCTCATCTGAAACCTGGCTCCTGGAACTACAGCTAATAGTAGAGGCCATGTGGTCTAGAGCCTGAGGAAGTGCCTGGCTGGCCTAGGACAAAGGAATGTGCCAGGATTTAGAATTCTGTACCCTGTCTGATGGGAGCAGGGCTCTCGCTTTCTGGGTGTCCAGCTCTGCTCCAATGAACTCCAGGAGTTGGACTAACTCAAAGTGGGACTTCTATGTGTTGATCAGAAGCCTAGGGACTCTACAGCATGTTGTGTGAGGCTGAGAGAGATTCTGACCTTTTGGAGAGACTTGCCCAATATGAGCCAGTCATCCAGACAGGGGAAGACAGAGACCTCCTGTCTTCGGAGATGAGCTGCCACCACTGCCAAGCACTTTGTGAAAACTCTGGGAGGTGAAGAAAGGACGAATGGCAGAGCTGCAAACTGGTAATGGCCAGAGGGCAGTCTGAACGTGAGGTGCTTTCTATGAGAGGACCTGACTGGAATGTGAAAATAGGCATCTCTAAGATCCATGGAGGCTAGCCAGTCTCCTATTGCAAGGAGGGGATCACCACTGATGGGGGTGACCATCTTGAATTTGGGATTGGTGCTTGTTTAGGTAGCTGAGATCCAGAATGGGTTGTAGTCCCTGTTTTTCTTTGAACGAGAAAGTACCTGTAATAGAGAGGCCTTTTCCCATTGGAAGAGAGGAACTCTTTCCACTGCATTTCCTGAAAGGAGAGACTTTACCTCTAACTCCCAACAGAATCCTTTCTGAGGTAGTTACAGGTTTTAAACTCCTGTGGTCCTGCTGGGAGGGAAATTTTTTGAACTGCAGGGTAAGTTCTCAACCCACCATCTCCAGTACCTACTTGTCTGTGGTGATGCATTGTCATGGTGGAGGTAGTGGGTCAGCCTTCCTTCTACTAGTAGAGGGAGGCAACCTGGCCTTCCAGTCAGGGATTTTGTTTTGCTTATGTTGTTGAGGGGTGGGGTCAGCATGCTTTGAGCCCTTTTACCTCTACCCCTAAAGAAACCTCTCATCTCAGAGTAATCCAGTGGCACGAGCATTGGCAGGGTAGAAGGCCATGGGACAGTGACCTCTACCTCTGCCAGCCACTACCTTGGGGCTTGTAGGAGCTAGAGGCTTTCTTTAGCTGCACTGCTCTGGTAAGTGGTTTTGCATTCCTCCACCTTTTTCATATACAGTATGCCTCTGTTTTGTCCCTGAAAAGAGAATTATTCTCTCGAGGGAAGTCCATGGCTTTGTGTGGGTATCCTGAAGAAACTGGTAGTTCTCAACCAGGTAAACCTCCTGAGAGAAATGGCCTGAGCCATAGCCCTGGATGCAGTGTCACTGGCATCTACAGCCATATGGAAATGATATTTAGTGGCTTCTAAGGCAGTTTTAACTGTTTCTGCCAGGTCCTGAGCCACTCTTTTCTGGAGGTTGCTGGCTTATAGCCAGGACAGAGTTCCACAGAGCCTTCCGACACTGAGCTGTGTATGCCATGTAAGTGAAAGGCAGAGCAGCAGAGAGGCTGTGGTGTAAGATTTCTTATCCATAACATCCAGTTTCCTAGATTCCTTTCTGGAGACTAGGAAGAAAGGGCACTTTAGCTTTGTCACAGGCTGCAGCCTGCACCACTCCTTCACAGTCTGGAAGTATACCAACATACCCAGCATTTGTCTTATCCAGCTGGTACTTTTTCTCTATTTTCTTATCCACCGCTGGGATGGAGATGGGATTCTGGAGTAACTTGACAGTAGCCCTGCAAAGGACTTATGAACTGGAAGGATCAGCTTTTGAGGAAGAAGACCCACCATATCTAAAAGTCAGCCTCCTCATCCTCTTCAACGGCTTCTTGAATAGAAAGATGAAGTGTCCACCATGTAGCAAACAAAAGTATAATGAGAGGAAAATCTTCCTGACCATGGGGAAGAGAGCCAAATTCCTGGTCAGGGATACATCAGGCTCGAAGGTTCACCTTCCTCTTCATCATCACCTTCCTCAAAGAAAATGCCCTGGGCAAAGTCAGGGTAGGAGGAAACAGGTGCAAAGGGACCAGCTGGGGTGCTAAGGAGATTGCCATAGCTTGAAAAGTTTGATAAAGTTCCAAGCCTTTGCCATTTCCTACGAGGGGTACATACGAACACACAAATTTGCCAGCAGAAACAGGCCGTAATGGTCTATCAAGTCTGCTCAAGTGTGTAGCTCAATTTAGTTCCCTAGAGTTGCCCCCACACCCAACTCTGCATGGAAGTCAGCTGTCCCATTAGTACCCTCCTTCTTCAACCCATTAACAACTCCTCCCACCTTAATTTTCTTCTCCACCTCATCTCCTTTGAAACTAGCCACTGTATTAACCACAACTACATCCTCTGGCAACTGTTCCACCTTGACACCACCATTTCAGTGAAAAAGTGCCTCCTCATTTCCTTCTTAAATCTTCCCACCTCTAGTTTCAGGCTCGCCCCTTGTTTGTACCCTTCTTCCTCCCAAGTTAAGTTGCCCTCCGATCCTACCCAGTTTATGCCCTTAAGGTACTTAAAGGTCTCTATCATAATCTCTCTTCTTTCCTTCAGGGAGTACATGTTGAGCTCTCTCAGCCTCTCTTCATATGTTTTGTCCCCCATGCCCTGGATCATCCGGTCGCCCTCCTCTGGACCTCCTCCAGTAGCTTGATATTGTTCTTCAGATACGGGCACCAGAACTGAACACAATATTTCAGGTGTGGCCTCACCAGGGACCTGTACAATGGCAGAATGACTTCCTCCCTCCTAGAGGGTATTCCCCTGGTGATGTAGCCTATCATTTTATTTGCTTTGGTTGCTGACTTGCAACACTGTGCTGGAGTGTTTCATGTCACCTCTGACCATCACCCCAAGGAACTTTTTCTCCTCTGAGGCTGGCACCTATACCACCACCCCTACCCCGCCAACCCCTCGGTTCCTGGCACCCAGGTGCATGACCTTGCATTTCTTGGCACTGAAACCCAACTGCCAGATGCCTGACCATTTCTCCAGCCTAGCCAGATCCTCTCTTATGTCCTGTCTCCCCTCCACTGTGTCCACCCTCCCACAGAACTTGGTATTATCCATAAAGAGGCATATCTTACTTCTGACCTCCTCTGCTATGTCACCAATAAAGATGTTGAACAGCACCAGTCCAAGTACTGAGCCCTGTGGAAGCCCACTGGTTACAGGTCTAGGTTTGGATAGTTCCCCCCCCCCCACTACTACTCTCTGATTCCTATCCTGCAGCCAGTTCTTGACCCACACCAGCAGTTTGTCCCATATTCCCAGGTCCCTCAGCTTGCTGATCAGCCTGCCATGTGGCACAGAATCAAACACCATGCTGAAATCCAGGTATAGAACGCCCTCTGCCTGCCCCTGTCTAATGACCTCATAACCCAGTCAAAGAAGTCAATCATGTTGGTTTGACAAGACCTCCCTGACAAATCCATGATGCCTGTCATCCTGAGATCATTTTCCTGCCAAGGACACCAGCCTTTCCTTTAGAATGTTCTCCATTATCTTCCCCACTATGGAGGTCAGGCTAACTGCCTGCAGTTACCCAGCTCAACTCTGGGACCGCTCTTGTGGAATGGAACTACGTGAGTTGTTCTCCAGCCCTGCAGTACACACACCCTCCTCCAGCAAGGTGTTAAACAGGTCCAACCAGCAGGGCTGCTAGTACCCCTGCCTACTCCCTCAAGATCCTCAGGTGTAAACCATCTGGACCAGGAGCTTTGTCCACCCGCAGTTCACTTAGTCCCCTTAAGGCCCTGTCTACCCCAATATCCCTTTTATAAATCTCCCCCCCCCCCGGCTCCCCCCATTCCTCCCCTGTGGTATCAGCCCTTCCGCCTCCTTAGTGAAGACAGAGCACAAGTACTCACTTAAAGTTTCCGCTTGATCGTCTCCCTTTTCTGTCCATTCTCCACCCTTCTTTATCCTGTCAATCCCATCCCTTCTGCCTTTTTTCTCCCTAATGTACTGGAAGAAATCCTTCTCCCCTTCCTTAATCCCTTGCACCAGTCTTAGCTGTTTCTCCGTCTTTGCTGCCCGGACCGCTCTCCCTGACTCCTGAGATTTCTCTGTATAAACCTCTTGGTCCTCCTCCCTCGAGGTACAGTACGCTTGTACTTCAGGAAGGCTGCCTGTTTTGCTTTCACCTTATCTGCCACCCTCCTGCTAAACCAGCTAGGTCTCCAACACCTGGAGTTCTTTTTACAAATCTTCGTACAGGTGTCGGTGGCCTCTATTAACCACTTCTTGATGACGCCCAGTTCTGTTCTGCATACATCTTAGGCCGGAACTTTGCCAGGTGCTCTTTTACTATTATACCCATTCTAGCTAAGTCCGCCTTCCTGAAGTCCACCACTCATTTTTGTCTTGACTGCTTCCTATCCCATGTGAATGTACAACCACACCATGCAGTATATCTTAGACACTGGTGTCTCCCTTTGCTTTTCAGCCGGAGGGCAGTGATATGTTTTTCTTTTTAGCAGGCACTGAATCAGAAACATGCTCTGCATGTCTTTTTTGTTTGGCTTGGTCATTATTATTTTTATCAGACTTGTTTTCTAGGGTGTCCTTGGAGGACCTGTCTTTAGATTTTTGATGAGAGGAAGACCCCTCTTCTGAGGTTTTATTACAGGGGGAGGCAGACCGAGAGGCCATAATTTCTAGCCTTTTTGCTCTTTAACTGTTTTTGAACAACATTTAGTGCAAAGTTAGCAGAGGTATGACTGGGACCCAAACATCTTAAACAAAGGTCATGGCCATCTGCCTTGGCCACGATTTGAAACACTTAATGCAATTTTTAAAACCAGTGGATCCAGTCCTCTTCTTGGGTTTATCTGACATGCCAGTTTGTCAGAAGACCTGAAAAAAATGGTTCCCAAATGGGGAAAATATAATATTTGCGGTCAGTTCCAGGTGCTGTTGAACCATGAGAATGGTTCTAACTGTAGAGAAAAAGGTTAAAACGGTAGAAATCGTAGTTCCTTTCAAATATAGGGAACCGTGGTAAAAGTAATGTTAAAATACAAAAAGCACGGAAAATTTACCTCAGAAGCTGTGTATTTTTAGTCAGAAATAAACGCTGTAACCGTGGGAAGAACTGCTGCAAGGAGAAATTTGTGGTTACAGGGAACCATGGAAAATACACTAAAACAGAAAAAATAGCTACTAAAACACTAAAAGCAGCACTAACTTTAAAATAATACTAACTTAAAGAGAAATTAACTTCTTCAAGCAAAGGTATAGTGAGCTCTGGGGCAGACTTGCCCAATCAGCGGAGAAATTAATCTGACTGACTTACAGCAGCACCTACAGGCAGCACTCTCTTACTGCAAGCTGACTGTCTAATCTTTTTATCATTAGCATAAACTCACTCCTCCGGGGCAGCTGAACCAAGCTGGCATAACATTAGTCAAGCATACCAGGGGATTCCTGGGGTGAGAATTCCGTATTTCGCACAGCTCTATAAAACATCCAAACAGAGCAGAATGTTCAAACAAACTAGAGTAAAAGTGATATCTTACCTAGTACAGACTGCCTGACCAGGGAAGTGGACACTCTTAAACACTAAGGCAAAAGCTCCCTCCTGCAAGAACAAATGAAAGCTGTGCTAGTAAAGATACTATTTTCTTTATGGATTATAAATCAAGAAAACCTTTTAGTCGAACAAATTTATTACTGCAATTTTTATTTTGCTAAGATGGAGTCTCATGCTAGCAGCTTCAGAATTCCAAACACTTTAGAATTCTGAAGCTGCATGTATGGGTCACTCTCTTAGCAAAAAGTACTATGTTCAGTTGAAATATCAAACTTTCTTCATCTGCACTGAACCTGCCATTTTCTCTGTAAGCAGATTTTTAAATACTGGTTCCAGTACTATTATTGCTCCACCTGAACAGGCTTTGTGGTTATCCTGGTGGGAGCTCCTAATCTACACACAGGTAGTAAAGTAACTGCCATTTCAGAACCACTGTACATGATATAGTTCATGTTCCAGCAGTGCTCTTCATTGCTTTACAATGCAGTGGTGCTCCAATATTCAACTTTGTGCTTGAAATGGACATAAATTACATCACAAAGTTATATAATTTATTTATTTAAAATGTTGGTAACTGGGAAAGGCACACGGAGCTGGAGCACGCTTCCAGGTGCGACCCAGGGTAGGGAGGAGGGAGAATAATGCCAATAAAGTGGCACTCACTGCCAGTTTGCACATTTGAAACACCCACTTAGGGTACTAAAAGGCCCATACAGATGGAAGAATAACAGGATTAGAACCAGTATTTAAAAGGACACTGTCAGCTTTTGCTAACCATTTTTGAAGAGCTATAACTTGGTGCCTCTTGGCATCTGTATGTACATTGATGGCACATATGATCAATCATTCACATAATAATAACGCAGTATTTTTCTATAAAAACTACATATTGCGTGACACAACCTTAACTCACATGGTCTGCTACTCGTGCACGTCCCCAAATGGAATCTGTAAAACTACCGATGGGCATCCGAGATACGGAAATTATTACATTTTCGTACATAAGGCAAAAACAAGGCAGGGCAGTGGCGTGTCACCATTTTGCGTTATTACTAGCGATCACAACCGGGTAAGGAGCACCATAGTTGAAAATACCGCTGCACCAGAGGCTTAACAGATTTTACGAGCATTTGGGTAACAAAACGCTTCATTTTATATGGTGCCTACAGGGGATCTGTGAGTGAAGCCCAGAGCTGTGCAGTGGTCATGGCTTCACGGCTGCCCACAGATGTCCTTTAAGTACATATGTAAGGTAATGGAATCATTTTTAAGTTTGTCTTCAGTGAGTCCTTTGTCGCCAGAACTGTTCAGATTTGCAGTTCTTCCACAATCTCATTAATAAGATATACAAGAATAACTAGTCATCAGTTGTTTCAATGGGCCAGACCAGTTATTTGCTATAATAATCAGCCAGTTATTATAGCAGACACGCCGCACTCATGTCAGAGAATAAAACTGCCACTTGCTTACTTTATTAAAGAGAATGAAAGGTCTCAGTGTGATACATAAAACTCTCTAAAATAAGTTTGTTTACCTTGCACTGGTAATGAAAACAACAAAACAAAAGTTTCTCACAAAGTACTCATTCTAACAATCACACTTTTACCCTTATCCCTTCTCTTCCCTCGTGACCCTTCAGTACTTTGTGACTCCAGTCTCCAGAGTAAGCAACAAGGACTGAGAAAGGAAGTGAAAAACTACTACTTTTAATGGATTCATGCATTCTGTTGCACAGAAAACTTGAAAAGTTAAACTGGTATTTAGTCTTAAAAGTTTTTGCCAGACACATTTGTTTGGCGGCTCTAAATAAAAAAACAAAACCAAAAAATATTGCCATTTTTTCTTTATTGAAAATGCTATTTATGATCCATTTCCTCCTTGCATGAAATCAAAGTCTTGTCAACAGAAGCTATTTCAATTTTACAATAAATATTATTTCCACCACTTTATAATTACACGTTATTTCCAATTGGATGTGTAGAGAAACTGTCACTTTAACACAGAAAATGGAGTAAGTAAATAACTAAAAAATTCACTGAAACTAGTTGGATCTAATTGATGCCCAAAATTATATAAAAAAAATAAAATAAGCCATGAGGTGGTATCGTATTGAAATTAATACACACTGTGTTTGATGTTATTATAAACCCCCTCAAGCTTCACTCTTGGGGTTTATATAGCATCACACATCTCGGGTGTGTAATAAATTAGAACCGCATGCATTACGCTCTCTATATTTGTTTGTCATTACTGCATATTTTATCTGGGTTCCCTTAAAGAATCCCTGTCACCATTGCTGCAACTTTAAATAAAGCAATATTAAGACAAATTAATCTTACATTTCATTTTTTTTCCTGAAATTGTCACCCGTACTTCTTTATTGCTAACAAATTTGCATACAAACAAGATATCTGTCCTATTCTGTCTACTTGTCCATACCTGGCATCGCAATTCTTTTACTGACATCATAATCCATTGATGCTAAGATAATAATGTTATAAATTAGGGTTTCTGATGTTAGGAGTAAACAATGTCTAAGGGGAACTGATCTTGTTTTTTGCAACTGACCTCACTAATAAAGATCCAAGTACCAATGGTACTGAAGGCATCAAAGAAGGTCAATATTAAATAATTATATGGCCAGAAAGAAAGCTGGCCGACTTCCCCTGGCAATGAAAAGGGAAATGGCTTGGGGAATGGGATCTGAGACACAGGATCAATCAACTGTAGTGAGAAAAAAAAGTTCAGAACTGGGTATCAAACCCAGGATCCCTACCCTCTACTGCTTGGTAGCCTGTAGCTCTACCGCCATACTAGGCTTTCTAGCAAGAAAATGTATGCTGCAGCAAAGACATCCACCACTGACTGCAAACAACACATATACAATATACACACACACACACACACACACACACACATACATACATATATCACATACCACACAACACACTACACACACACACACACACTACACACACACACACACACTCACTCTTGTGCGCACACAGTTGCTCAGAATTTTCATGACGAACAGTCTCAACTTTCCAAGTTATCAGCAATACAGAATGTCAAATCTTGCTTTAAGTCTGTCAGTAAAATCAGAAATGATTTTGAACAATTTCTCTCATACTACATGTAGTGTAATGAGAAAGAAAAAATGAATTTTGGGGTTGAACCAGGCCCTTTATCCTCTGTTGCTTGATAGCCCAGAAGCCACCAGGGCAGGCAAGCTTCCTAGATAGACGATGCATACTGTGGCAAAGGACATCCAGAACCGAGTACTTTCCTAGTTGCATTTAAACCTCAGAGTCTGAGCTTGAACTTTCACAGTTATCAGCAATATAGAATGACAAACCTGGCTAAAGTCAATCACTAACATCAGCAATAATATCTAAATTTCTCTTATACTGCATAAATTATAATGAGAAAGAAAATTTCCCACTTTGGGGGATCAAAGCCAGGCACCAGACTCTATACTGCTTGGTAGCCTGTTGTTTTACTGCTGTACTAAGATTCCTATACAGGAGATGCATGCTGTGGCAATGACATCCAGCAGTGAGTGACCACCCCCACCACACCCACACCCACACACCTGCAGTGAATTTTCATAACGAATAGTCCAATCTATTGTTTCCTACATTGCATTTAAAACCCCAAAGTCTAAGCTGGAACCTTTCAAGTTATCAGCAATTTAAGAACTTCAAACCTTGCTGAAACACTAACAGTATCATTAGCAATGGTATGTAACAACTTCT
The DNA here is from genome assembly GCA_016271365.2 of Neoceratodus forsteri. Taxonomy (NCBI): domain Eukaryota; kingdom Metazoa; phylum Chordata; order Ceratodontiformes; family Ceratodontidae; genus Neoceratodus; species Neoceratodus forsteri. The sequence goes on from CM028135.1 coordinate 816,058,883, forward strand.
CTCATAGTACAAACATTGTAGTGAAAAAATGTTCCACTCTGGAGAGTAAACTCAAGCTCCCTACCCTCTACTGCTCGGTAGCTTACAGCTCTACAGCTGTACTTCATTTTCTATACAGGAGATGCATGCTGCGGCAAAGGACATCCAGCAGTAAGTGCAGACCTCCCCTGCACAGTGAATGTTCCTAATTAACAGTGTCTCTATTTTAAGTAGTCTTCCCCAAGTTGCATTAAATCCTCAGAGTGTGAGCTAGAACTTTTCACACTATCAGCAATAAAGAACTTCAAACCTTCCTGAAAGTAACTCACCAACAGCAGCCATAACATCTAGCAACTTCTCTCATACTACATGAATTGTATTGTAGTGAGAAAGAAAAAAATTCCATAATGGTATCAAACCCAGGCTTGTGTAGGACTGAAACTCTATACCAAATCTAAAAGCCACATCACTGACCCCATCAGTGACATCATGGAGCTGAATCACATACACTGAATGTACCTCTGAACTTGACTAAATGCAAAACACAGCATGCATGACCACAAAAGGCACTTACAGCTACACTGTTGGCACCTACAAAAAAAGAGGACATGATTACAGAGAACATATGCAATACCAACTGAACTGACTCTAAATCTTATATTTTTCAACGTTTTCCAATGTGTTAGGTGCTCTTTGAAGAACTTAGAGACATTTTTTCCAGTGCTGACAACTAAATTTTTGTTTGTTTTTTGTAACCACTGAACCTTTTTCTCAGCCATGCTCGCTCTTCCAGGGACACACCCTGTTCAGCTTTGACCACCTGTTTCCCAGGTCCACCATCACACTGACTACACTCCACAGCTTCCACTCTGTGTCAGCAGTCAGGCAGTCCACTTGTGGACTAGGATCCAGTAACAGCAGGCACTAGCACTAGGGAAGCCAGAGACCCAGACCTCATACAGAAGGACATGCAATTTCTCCTTTGGTTTTCTCTCACTCCTAAGACATAAGCAAGCCCTGATGCAGATGCAGGGGTTGTGGTGCAGAAGGTCGCCATCATCACTTCCTAACCATGGCACACTGCCATATGGTAGCTACCCCAGCCTAACCCCACCATGACCTAGTGACTGAGTTTGCTCTCAAACCTGAGTCACCAACAAGTATAGTTTAACTGGTTAGGCCAACTCCATTGTTTCTTAATTATCTTCTCAGTAACATCATGGGAAGTGGTAAAAGTTAAGTCTATGAGGCTCTCTTTGTACAGATAATGTATAGAACTAATTTTCTTGTTTAAATTTGACATGGATCAGGAGTTAAACTGGATAAGAACCAACTTGAACTTAGCCCCCCATTACCTGCAGAACTGCCTGAGAATTCCTGTCTCGCTGTCATGTTTCACCAGTGAATACTACAAGAGAGTTCGACCACTTAGAGAGGACAATTGCCCTGCCAATAATTCTAGAGGTAAGAGTTACTCCATCTAAACAGTCCCACTTTAACCACCCAAAAGATCTTTGGACTTGGTTAGGTCTCATTTATTGGTAGTGCCTTGGTGTCATGCTAAACAATCTAACTCAATTTACATCCATCGGATCAAAGGTCCCTGAAGTGACTTTTAGATTTGCTTTCCTAGCTATGCATGATACAGTATTTCTGCAGTAGTTCTGTTGCCTGAAAAGCTCACAGAACAATATATCCTATAATCATAAGATGCCTTGTAAATGTACATATGAACATACAGTATACACCGCATGCCAGTTTGATGGCAACATGAGGGTTTTAGATTCAAGGGCTCCATTCACATAGGTGGCTAGGATACGCACACACTGAGTGTATCACAAATGCAGCACAGCGCCCCCAATGCCCATCCACAGGGGGGCAGCATACTTAACCCCCCCACCTCTGCACTCCACTAGGATGAAGCCAAGCACTGCGGTTGGGGTGGGGTCCAGGCCACAGGCATCCAATCGGATGCATGTGCCAGTCCATGAGTGAATCCCTCGTCTATGCAGGGAGCAGGGCATGTTGGAGTACAGCAATCCTCCAGAAAATCTGTATCCCTCCAGAATAAATATATATTTAAAACTGCATTGGCCAGTGCCTGCACCGCCCGCCCACCATGAAAGCTCTTAGGGCTGGGGGCTCACGGTCACTGGTGCTGCACCTCAGCAGACATACAAGTCACCCCTTTGCACCAAAGAGATTGCTAGATGGATGAAGTGCATACTCATGTGCACAGGTCAGGGACTGAGTGAAGACATGGCACCATCCCTCACTGCAGATGCTGTGCATGGAGGGCACTCCATGGCTTTTCCCAGCCCTCCACACATACAGATGAGAATTTTCTGTGGATTGGACTCTAATTCTCAGGCCCCTTGAGGGGGAATTTTGGGCCTCGGGGAATGTTCAGACTCTGGGGCCCCTAGCAGCTCACAGCCCCTTCCCTGCATAAAGTATGCTAGGAGGCCTGGGCCCCAGGAATTATCCCTGCTCCCCCACCCTCACAAGGGCCCTGCTAATTCTCTACTAAGTAACATAGGTCTTAAAACATCTATATTTTCATTAAATGTCAGCAGCTTAAAGGGATTCTACAGTGTTTGGGACAATTTGTAAAACTTTAATATATTTGGCCACAATTATGCTTTTATTTCAGATATTTCTCCATCTCCTCTAGTTTCTATTACTTACAATATTTATATGAAAGCATGTTCTCTGTGTCTCAGAATTCATCTCATCTTTCTACTTTTCGCCCACTGAAGTCATAGTCATCTACTGGATCATAATAATGTTCACAACAACAGACAGTGATGATACTAACAGAATATTATTTCAGTTGGGGAAAAGCAGGTAGAGAAGGTGAAGCCTGGGGAATACAGACCCCGTTTCCATGCAGATGTCTTCAGTAACAACGAGAGGGGATAACTTCAGAACATCCAGAAAATAATACCAAATTTGTGACCAAATATTATATTTTAAAAAGTTTTTCTGGATACTAAAGAACTGATTTAAGGGACTCAATGCATATCAAGTTTAGTCAGTTAACGGTTCTGTGCAAATACATCAGTCTAAAATAGTAGTAATGCTGTAAAGACATCACACTGCAGCAGAGTTATCCTGTGTAAAGTGTAAAAAAAAAAAGTTTACAACCATGGCCTGAAATTACAAAAAAAGGCTGCCTATTTCTTAGACTGGTTAATGGAACAGCATGCCAAACAGTACATTGGCATAGGAATGACACTGAAATGGTGGATATGAAATGTCAGAGGGGTGTGCAACTCCGGTATACCCCGCCCCCCCGGTACAGCGGCATACGTCTACAGCAACATATGTAGATACTGACAACAGCAACATGTCACTGTATAAGTCCACCCGGGACCCCGCAACACTTTCCCCCATCCTGCACCATCTCCCTTGACCAACTCGAACTCTGAGTTGGAATCTAAAAGTACTGGGGGTGTGGGGGGCAGAGTCCCTCACGTAGGGGGTTCAAACACAGTTCGATGTGCGCGGCTCCCTGCCGACTGCAAATCATGGTCGACATGGAGCTTGGATCAGTGATGCCAGTCGACAAATTAGTTGTCAAACCGGTATCGACAGCCTGCAAATCCTATTGCACCTTGTCCAGGTCAGATAAATTTCTTGAAAGACAAGAACAAATACAGAGCCGATTACTTGTAAAGAATAAGGGCAAGTGCCAAATCAACTAGTCATGGCTGGACAAATCCTGAAAGTTTTGATTTGAGCAGCTCTGATTTAATAGCACATTTCTGTACCCCTGCTTGCCTGTTTAAAAGTCAAGGGCAAAATCAGGGACCCCAATAATGGCGCCAGCAAACATTTTATAAGTATATATGCCTAATGATGAGCAGATATGCCTAAGAGCAAATGGGCACAACACCTCCTAGTGTTCTAACTCTCCCTTTATGCGCTTTCTCCTTCCTTGTGTCTCTTCCCTCCTTTCTCTATCATTTTTCCTTACATACATCCTAGCTTTTACCGATCTTTTGTCTATAATCTATTTTTCTTTTCATTTTGGACCTTCTTTCATCCAATCTGAACGCTTCTCTCCCATGTACCTCCCTAGCCTATATGAATGCTGCCTGAATCTCCAGCATCTGGTACAGGAATGCCACAACAGAAGTGTTTGAAAGTGGCAAATTTTGGAATCATGTTGCAGGAACACAGGACATGTATGGTGGGAGAAAAAAAAAAATACCCTTTAGGGTAATTTTATTGTTGTTAGTTGGGTAAGTTAGGGGGTGGGTTGCTGAGATTTTAAATGCTTTAATTATATGCAGTAGTGTACGTAGTTCTAGTAGTAGGTATGTAGTTCTAGTTTTAGCATGTTTTTTTTGGTGCAGTCCCCTGGGCTTTGTTACTCCTCATCCCTTCTGAAGGCCTTGCATCCCTTCCATGCCCTGTCTCTGCCGACTATAATCTACCAGCATTGCAGGGAGCTCAGAACTGGGAGGAAGGGCAGAAGGTGAAACAGGTTTAAAGGGGGAGGTACTGGAGAGAGTCTGAATGGGGTTGTGGGGACCAGAAGATGCCCTGGGAGTGGAGACAGATGGAGAGGAGTCCTCCGTAACTAGTCAATCTTTCCAGGGAACCTACTGGATTGAGGGGCAGGTAGCTGAGGATTAGCCCCATTTTCATCCTCTTTGGGCGGTGTTATGCAATGTTAGGTCGATGGTGAATAAGACTGCCGTAAATAGCAGGACTTGTGGCTTCTGTGGACCTAGCATGCATCACGGAGGCCTGGCTGAGGGCGCTTCCAGTCCTGTTTTGGAGGCAGCCATCCCGCAGGTTTCTCCATGGTACACTGTCTGAGGAAGGATCGTGGGGTGTTGGGGGTAGCCATTTGTTTTAGGTTGGAGCTGGGACTGATGGTGCATCCAGTGGGAGAGACCCGGTCATCTCAGTGTGTGGCGGTGCTCGGGGGGGGTCCCAAGGAAGGCTTTACGATTCTCCTTGTCCATCCGCCACCTGGACAGGGCAGGGAGTTAATACAGGAGTCTGCAACTTTCGTCACTGAGATGGTGTTGGAGTCACCCAGGTGGCTTACTCTAAGCTACTCCAACACCTTTACACCTGGGTGGATGACAGAGGTTCGCTGTATGCCACAGACTTCCTTTCCAACATTGAGACTCTGGGCTCATCTCTTGTGGCCACAGATGGGATCCACCACTCGGGGCATGCCCTTGACCTAGTGTTCTCCCTGGGGCTCAAGACTGATTGTCTCAAGACTTATCCGGTCATTTAGTTAGATCATTGCACTGTCAGGTTCAGCTTCAGAGACTCCTCCCCAATGTCCCTACTCCTGTGGAAATGGTACAGTTCCACCCTTTAAAGGGATTACAACCAGACGGATTGTTGGTGGAGCTTGACATTTCATCTGTGTGGGAGGCATGCATGGAAGGACCGGAGGCCGTGGCCACCTATAATAGGGCTGTTGTGGCTGCACTGGATCTTCTGTCGCCAGTCCATGTGCACCGCTGGTGTCACATCTCAGCTCATCCTGGTTTGATGGTGAGCTTAGAGAGCTGAAGACCAGGGTAGGGTAGGAGCGGCGTTGGAGAAACACCATGGCCCAGGAGGACAAACTGGTTCTGACAGCTCATTATGATGAGCATCAGAATGCACCGCCATCCCTCCCCCAAAAAGGCAGATTTTCTGTCTAGGTCAGTTGTAGCTGGGAATAATTGACCAACTAAGCTTTTTCAGGTTGTGGACAGGCTTTTACACCTGTCCTGTCTGGAATCCGCTACAGCATTTTCAGAGCAGAGCATTTTCAAAAAAGGCAGAACCATGCAGGTTGGACCATTTGTTGTTGATAACGGAAAACTAGTTACCGAAGACAAAAAAATGGTCACTATACTAAATGATTACTTTAGTAGCATATTTAACAAAAAAGGATAACATCACCATTGCTCTCCTGCAGTTTGAAGGTGCAGCTAGTATCAATATAGAGGAGAACAGTGTAATAACAAGATTACTCAAAACTGACCACATAAGGCTCCAGGACCAGATGGATTACACCTAATGATCATCAGGAGCTGGCATAATGAAAGAACAGGACCAGAGAATCGAGTTTTCCAGACATCAGTAGATACTGGGCAAGTAGTACAATGTTGGAGGAAGGTGGCAGTTGTCCCAATATACAACAGAAGGGTGACAGAAAACACTGTACAAACTACAGACCTGTTAGTATTATCCGCTAATTGGGAAGATCATGGAAGGGACAGCAAAGGAGGAGATGGAGAAGTTAATTAATAAAAACATCTTACAGACCCAGTACAGCATTGGGTTTACAGGATAGGTCCCCAAACAAACCTGTTATCTTTTTTGGCAGGGTTAGCAAGGCTCTTTGAGCAGGCAGAAGCTGTTGATGTGGTCTTTTGGATTACAGCAAATCCTTTGATAAGGTCCCACATAAAGGCATACCTCTCAACCTTTCAGCATTAAAATCAAGCACTGACCTTCAAAAATCATAACAAAGGGTCAGAATGTGGAGCACTTTCTTATTTTAAACAATATTATGTTTACAGATAGTGGACCCCATATAGTAAGTGATAAGGAATGTTTCTATCAGCTTAGTTCAATGATTTAATAGTTTGTGTGTCCAGAAATAGCTCTAACATTATGAGGAACATCGGTAAACTTGTGAGGAGCAAGGGTAAATTTGATTGTGAAAATCACAGCGCTATGCGGAATTCATAGCAGTTGAGAGGTATGCATAAAGGTCTTATTGATAGCTTGGCTAGATTAGGAATTAATTCCAGAATAACAACATGGATTGAGTCTTGGTTGTCTGAGACAGAACAGCAGGTCACCATAAGGGGTGAGCGGTCAGGCTGGGTAACTGTTACAAGCAGGGTGTATCAGGGAATCAGTGCTGGGGCCATGCCTTTTTAACATATTTTATTTTAGTCTTTGGTAACCAGATAGGGTCCACTAGGCACAAGTGCCTGTTTTTACGGACAATCAGAGCACTGGGGAGGTTAAGTGACTTGCTCAGAGTCACACAGTATGCAAGTGGAGGTTGTGGGAATCAAACCCAGGTCTGCTGGATGTACCAAGCTCATTCACAGCTCATTACTCTAACCTCTAGGCTATACTGCCAGCTTATACATATCCATCCATGGCACGCAGTGCGGGTGATTGGTTAGAAAAATCTGCAGATGATACAAAGCTGGCATCGGTGGTAAATGGAGCATCTGAAATTGAGGAACTACAAACCGAGCTAACTAGATTAGATATGAGCACATCAACATAAATTAGAATTCAACATCGACAAGTATGGAGTGATGCACTTTGGACACAGTAATGGGCTGAGGGGAAAAGCATTAAAAGAAATATCAGAAGAAAGAGGCCTGGGGATTCTTGTAGCAAATGACCAGAGTTTAAAGAAGCATACTTACTAGGTAGTGAAAAAGGCAAATGGCATACTAGCCTGCATATGCAGGCACATAACTAGCAGGGATAGCAGAGTGATCTTGCCATTGTACACAGCATTGGTGAGGCCTCACTTGGAGTACTGTGCGCAGCTCTAGGCACCTTACAAAAGGACAGAGATTTGGAGGGGTGCAGCGGAGGGCACCAAAAATTATTACGGATATAAGTGGGATGCAATATCAAGAAAGGCTGGCCAAATTAGGTCTATATACTCTTGAATTCCGTAGATTAAGAGGGGACATGTGGCTGGTATTCAAGGCATATAACAATCACAAGTTATGGGATTGTTGGCTTTGAAATGAGGACAATCAAAATACTACAAGGTGTCACTTGTTATGACTCAAAGGGGAGACAAGCAAACCAAAAAGGGCATATTGGTTTTCCCAAAGGCTGGTGTCCTTTGGAACAAGCCTACCAGAGGATGTGGTGGGAGTAAGAATATCAATGAGTTTAAAACCAAATTACATACTTTCTGTTTCAATAGTAATGTAGGAATACATCCTTTAAGAAAAGGACAAGTATTTAAATGGGCACTATTGCTTCTCTAAGCTCATACTACACCTATGATACCATGCAGCTTATCCTGTAGGTAGGGAAATGGGCAGACTAGGTGAACCAAGCGATCCTTATCTGCCGTCAAAGTCTCTGTTTCTATACCTATGAAGTGCAAGGAGTTCACTTGGTTCTTCTCAGACAGGGTGTCCTCCATTAGGGCAGGGATTTTCCCAGGCAGACTGGTACAGTCTGACAGGGTTAGGCCCTTGGGATGGCTTCTGTGGTAAGTCTTCCTGGGGAGAGTTCTGACTTTGACAACAGAAGAGATCTACTGGGTGATCTCGTGCTTGAGACCAACTTGCAGCTGCCTGGACCAGGGACCAATATGATTATTTGTTGATTACACTGGAACTTTGGGCAGTTTCTGCCGAGATTGTCAGGGTGTTCCTTAGCAACAGGGGTTTTCCTGGAGTCTCTTAAAACAGTTCTGTTGAGGCCCCTGTTGAAAAAACATCACTGGGAAGGGAACATTGTTTAACCATGAGTAGCACACTAAGCAGAGACTTGTTTCCAGATGCGACCTGGGGAGCACAAGGAAGTTAAATGACTTGCTCAGGATCACACAGTATGCACCTAGCTGGCTGTGGGATTCAAAACCCAAGTCTCCAGATCTGCAGCTCAGAGCCTTAACCCACTGCGCTATACTGCCTCCTCACCTTGGACCCAGACATCTTAGCAAATTGTCGACTTGTTTCCAAGTCTTCCCTTTTGGGGAAGATTATCGAAAAGGTGGTTGCAAAGCAGCTTGAGATGTGCCTAACAGACTTACAGATTTACGAGCTCTCCAGTCCGAATTTAGGGCTATGCACAGCATGGAGATCGACTAGTACAGGTGACAAATGATCTACTCAGGGTGAACGATAGGGGAGAGATGCACTTCTTCCTCCTCATTCTCTCGTCAGCTGCTCGACACTGTGGATCATGGGTTGTTGATAGACTGAGGAACATGTTGGACTCACCGGCAAGGTCATCTGCTGGTTCGAGTCTTTCTCCAGAGCAGGACCCAGAGGTGGTATTGGAGAACTATTCCTCAAGCCCAGTGGCCCTGTCCTGTAGAGCACCCCAAGGTTCCGGCCCTTCCTCCATGTTATTTGTAGTGCATATGATGCCCTGGGTGAGGTCATTAGGTGGTATGAGCTTGGGTTCATTGCTATGTTGATGACACCCAGCTCTCATCCATCATTCACACCTGGAAAATGAATGCGGTCGACGTGTTGAATAAGTGCTTGGCCGAGATCTGGGCTTGGCTGTCATCGAACTGGCTGTGACTTAACCCAGGAAAAGACTGAAGTGTTGGTGGTTGAGCCAGCTGCAGGGTGGGAGTGGTGGCTCTGGGAAGGACATGGACCATATTAAGGGTCATCCAAACTGGAGGCCTCTACTAAGGTGAAAAATCTGGGCATCATTCTGGACAATGAGCCGATTCTGGAAGCCCAGGTGTTGGCGGTTGTCCAAACTGGGTTTTATCATCCCCGGAATATTGCCCAGATAAAATCCCTTATCCCTCCTGAAGATTTGGCCACACCAATACACACATTTATCATCTCAAGGCTCGACTACTGTAACACGCTCTACCTTGGGGTCAAGGGAGGTGCGCTACAGCACCTGCAGCTGCTGCTGCAGAATGCAGCGGCCCAGCTATTGATGGGTCTTCAGAGATCTTGTCAAATTTTGCCAGTGCTGCGTAAACTGTACTGGCTGCTGGTGCGCTGGCACATCTCCTTTAAAATAGGTCTTTTGACCTGTAAGGCCCTACATGGGCTGGGGCTGGGTTACCTGGCAGAACTGCTGCATCCCTACTGCCCCAGTCGATCTCTCCTGTCATCAGGCGAGGGTCTCCTCAGGGTGCCCTGGGTAAGACTGAAACCTTCAGATGATTGGTCCTTCAAAGTGTCAGCACCGATCCTTTAGAACTCATTACCTGGGCACCCGAGGGAGGCCCCTTCTCTTGAGGTTTTTAAGAGAGGATTGAAGATATTTTTATTTTTACAAGTCTTCAAGAATTAAATAGAATAAAGTGAGTTTATTTATTGTTCCTGTAATGATTATAGGGAACCTATGCATAAATTAGACTAAATATTTATTAGATATATAATGTTATCGATTGTTTTGGATTTTTTGTTTTATGATGTTTTTCTATTGTAAGGGCACCCTGAACCTCCAGAGAAGGGAGTCCCAAACAAATAAAATCTACTACTACCACCAACTGGTTCTAGAAACCTCTGGCACTGAAACGGGGGAAGCTGGCAAAAATCTCTAGTACATGGTATCCAGTCAAAATCGTGTCATCAAAATAGTGCTACAAATATCAGCGCCATCTATTCAGCACAGGTTTTAAACGCGTCCCCATTACCACGCTGAATGTAGCGCAAGTGTCGCGGTAGTAAATTACAGGGCGCAAATGCATACTACATTAGGCAGCAAAAACAAGTTCTATTTACTGTTTGGCGGCAGGTTTGGTTACAGTACACTGCAAGATCTACTTGTGCTACAACTCGACATTGGCTCTCGTTAGTTCTGGTACAGCAAACACTGGCTTCCTGAGTACACTGTCAAGATCTACTTGTGCTGTGCTGCTTAACAGGTAAACATCAGGAACTACGCTTCACGTGAACTAAGTTAACCTTAGTTAGTACTGCCCCATAAACACCTGTACAGCAAACACTTGATCCTGCAGTAAACACCTGTTCATTATTTAGCTGATCTGGTTTCTTCAGGACTCAAGAACTATAAACAGTGTGTTCCCCATGCTCACATCAGATTCAGACACATACAGTCACAATGTCTGTGCATTTTGTGCAGAGCCAGAAGGGCAGTAATCTTGCCCTATACAAAGGATTTCTTTACCAAAGGGAACGTGCAGCAGGTCTGAAAAAAACTAGAAATGCCTGGAGTATGACAAGGGCCACTGTGTTGCCCCAGGGATTTAAATAATTGATTAGCAGTTTTTTTCTTGGGACAATACTAACTGTACAGAAAGTATTTCTATAGGTTTTCTAGAAGTGTTATGCTTGTTAAACACAGTGAGGCAAGTGCTATGTATTTTCACAATGTTTTAGCACTTTTATGAGCAAAACGCTAATCAATTTTTGGAGTTAAATAAATCCCTGTGCCCATTTGCATTTTAGTGGAGATGCTGTGCTGAAATGCACTGGGAAACATAATCATGTTCCAGACGCCACAGTGGCGGTTGTCAAGGAGGCCATCGCACAAATGAAGGAGCGAGCAGCAGCAACCTGTGAGACAACACATCAGACTGTTGCATCTGGTGTTTCCTAGTTATCACCATCAGTCTCTGGATGGCTACTTGTGATATCATACTTGGTTATGTAGGACAAAAGAAGGTCAAAGACCTTTCAAGAATGTCCCACACTCAGTGTGGGCAAATGACCTATGGTTGCACAGAGGTGAACCATCGGTCTAGACCATTTCTGAAAGAAGTAAAGCTATTTAAGCCGACAAGTTCTTGGGGGGGTGTGTTCCAGGCGTTTCAAGCTCTGGTAGTATAGAAATTATATCTTTTTGCAGTATTTGCCCAGTTCACCTTTAGTTGCTTATTGTGAACTCTAGCTAATGTACATCTGAGTATTTTAGACCACACTGTAACATCATTCTGGGTGTATTTAACATTTTATATGTGAAAAGTAAATCTCCTCTACATCTTCTGGTTCGTAATAAAAACAAAGCAGTTTCTTTTAATCTGATAGGATAACTGCAACTGGAGAGCCTGGTAACCCACCTTTGGACACCTTCTAGCATAGCTATGTCCCCCTTGAGGTGATGGTTCCAAAAGGGGAACCATAATCTAAGTAGGGTCTTATATAGGATCTATAAAAGGGATCAAACATTGTTCGGTTTTATTAATAAATGTACGTTTTACTCTATTTATTAGGCCGCTGGCCAATCTACTAATTTTAATGCAGTGACCCAGTGGTGTAAGTTTATTGTTTATTGTAATACCAAGGTCCCTTTTGCAGGTGGTGGTTACAATTAAGGTGTTGTTTAAATAACATTCAATGTTGGGATTTTTCCTACCAAAATGCATAACAGCACATTTATTCACATTGAATTTTATATCATTATCTGAGGCCCAGTTTTCGATATTTTTTTTTTTGTCCTTACCGAAAAGGACTGTCCGGAGGAGCAGAAGCGCCACTGCCTACACACTAACTCAGCCAGCTGATGTTATGCCACTAGTAATCCCACCAGAATACTGCCAGACTAGCAAAAAGGAGGATTTCTTGCTATTTGACTCTGGTCCTGTAAGCAACTGTATCCTCATTTCTTCCACCAATAAGGATTTGGACAATATAAAGGGATGTACACACTGGTTTGCTTGATGGACCCTTTAAGTGCTGTCCCTCCATTTTTGACAGTTATACATAATTCATGGAATTAGGTTTGCTACTGTGCTCCCTTGGAATACGTGCTAATGACACTGTGTAGTGCAGCATCTTACTGTAAAGTATTCACAGAGCTGCACCAATTTTGTGGTACTTTTGCACCCAGACAGTATTTTAATTGAGTATCAGCCAGCTGCAGTTAAATATTCTTTCCCCTCAGCACAGCTGCGAGGCTGCTTTTTCTGCCTGTGCCAGGCTGTGTGGAGGAAACTTCAAGAACTGCCCGAAGTGTGTAGCGAATACATTTCTGATCCTAACTTCTCTCTTCATGTACGATTCCTATCTGCCTTGGCATATGTTCCTGTCACAGATGTACTTACCACCTTTGATGCGTTAATGTCTTTTTTTTTTTTTTTTTACAACTAATGGTGAGATGCTATCACCATTATTGGACTATTTCAAAGACACATGGATGAGCAGACCACTAGAACGGGGGAGGGGGGCGCGAAAGAGACCATTATGCGGACTAGATCTTTGAAACTGTTTTGATGCAGTACAATCAGAGCTACCAAGAACCATTCAGTCAAGGGATGGCACAGAAAATTTAATCATGTTATTGGAGCACATCACCCCTCAATCTAGTGATTTTTACACTTTCTCAAGTCTGAACAACAGTACAACACTACTGTTCTGGAACAACTTGTAGCTGGTACTTCTGTGGCAGGAGGCAGGAAAAAATATAAGAACACAGCAAAACAGATCTGTGCCACTGTTGCAGAATATGGTGTCAGATCAAAGTTGGATTACCTAAGGGGGAATAGTTTATAATTTTCAACTACAGGCTTGAAGTTGTGGTTTGGACTTGCACTTGCTTTGCTGACTAGCTCAATAATTGTTTGAATAAATAAAGTACATACATCTGTTCCAAACTAATTTTTGTTTCTGAATTTAGCATCATGAAATTTTTAAATCGGTGGTGGCTTTTTGAATCAAGTATATCCATTTTTTGCCACCTTTTAGTTTTCTGAATGCAAACAAATTGATTGCAATATTATAAAAGTATTAATGTATGTTTTTGCCATTCTAGATGGAATTTGGATTAAGTAAAGTACCCCTTTTTTTTTTCAACTTATACTGTTCTCATTTTCTGAATGCTAATGACAACGCGCAGTACCCAATGTTCACCTCCAAGTGGCAGCACAGCACTGCACTCTGATCTACTGCATACGTAAATGGAATGCATTTTCAGACAGTAGCAGTTTGTTTGCTACACTTGAACCATACCTTTTAACCTGTAAGCAATACAAATCATAGCACTAGCCTGGCCAAAATGTGTAGCACTTTCTTATTTTAAAGAATAATATGTCTACAAATAGTGGGTCTGGTATACAGTAGTTAGTGTTAAGGAATGGTTCTATCAAGTTAGTTCCATGATTCAGTAGTTTGTGTGTCCAGAAATAGTTCTAACATTATTAAGAATATCAGTAAACCTTTGCAGAGCAAAGGTAAATTTGAGTGTAAAAATCATAGCGCCATGCGAAATTCATAGCAGTTGAGAAGTATGACTTGAACTGTGAACTATGTGCTGCCCGTGAAATGTGATTTGGAAGACACTGAGCTGCTGACCGTGACTGGAGACCGTAAGTATAACTTGTATGCTGTTGCTATAAGTTGCCCACAAAGTTCTGTAATAATGCTGTTTTTTTTTTTTGTTTTTTTTACAAGCCCTGAACTCTTGGCGCTATTATGCATCACGCTATTGCGGCTGCGCGGTTTGGACAGTCCCTAGTATGCCATGGTCATGTTATCAGCCTGCTTTTCCTAGACATGCTTATTCTATCAAGCTGTAGTCTTGTAACCTGCCCTTCCCAGTTATTAAGACAAAATTAAGAGATCATGAAGCAGGACGATAATGTTCTCATTTTCTTTTTTTTTTTTGCAGTTTGTTTTATGCTCCTTTTGCCTTCAGCGCCAGTGCCCCCTGGTGCCATATATTGGTACCAGTCTGACACCTCCCCCGGCCCCCACATACCTTCACCCGCCATCCTCTAAGGAGCCTCAGTTTACCTCAGGTGGGGTTTGAGCTGGAGAGGGGTATACCCTAACACACACAACATCAGGAGGCAGGGAGCAGCTTTCCATTCTCTCCTGGCCCCTCTGTGGAGTATGCCAGCGTGTGACAGGGATCAATGCACACGTGCAAACAATGCTTGAACAGAGCAGATTCCCAGCCAGCATCCTCCCCCTCCCTCCGAGTACTCATGCTGCACTGCCACCTGTGGTCATCCAGGTGTCAATATGGCAATGAGGAAGGCTTAATGTCCTCTGGGATGCTCAATCATCCCTCCTCGACCGCCCCCAATAACCCAGGCTCATTTCCAATTTGGCATCATGGGCAGCAGCCTACCACTGCACCAATGGTCCGGCTATGTTCGGTCATTCTTAATCAAGTCTGCTCATTCTTGATTGATTCTGCTGCAATATTGTGCACACAAGGAAGGCATGTATCTGCACTATGCCAAAATAAAAGGGCTTGTACTGCTAACAATCCTATCCTATAGGGCTGGTACCTGTTAAATATGTCCAGTATTATTCTGCACAGAAATTATATGCTCTGGGAACACCACTGGAGTAACAACTTTTTCCTAAGTTCTAACTCCTCGCTGGCACACTGACAGATCATGAAATGTGCCGTATATCAGTACCTGCCTGCCAGCTGCTCTGAGCCACATTGTTGGTAGAAAAACTCCGTGTCTGAGCCTGATAAGGTGTACCTCTTATCCATCCTTCTATCAACCGGAGGTACAGAATTAGGAGACTTTAAAATTTTTTGAGTCTGTTTCCCAAAAGATTTGTGCAAGGGAATAGACAGCCTCCTGGACTCTGGGATGTCCATCATCTCTACAAAATCAGGCTCCTCTTGATCCTCTGTGGCTTCCTCCATAGGAAGCTGAAGAGTTTCAGCCACTTTCCTGTAAAACAAATAGTGGGGAGGGGACTCAAAGAGCCTAGGAGGGTTAACACCAGAAGGTCTGTCTGGGGAGATGTCCGGTTCAATGGGCACATCCAGACTTTCTGCTCCGTCATAATCATCATCTTGTTCAAAATCCCCCTCCTCCTCAAATTCCGTTTAATAAAAATCTCCAGGGGTATACTCCTGAACCGGTGGAATCGACCGAACCGAGCCCCTAGCTAACGGAGCCGGATCGGATGGAACCGGGCAAAGCGATTCAACAATCCGAATCGCTCGGGCAATCTCATCAGCGATCGGAACATGAACCTCTGGATCCGAACCGCTGACTTGTCTTGTCTTTTCTTTGTGTAGGAACCATTCTTAGGGATCGGGTTCCTTCTTGCCTCAAGAAGTATCGCCTTGGTCAGAGGGCATTCCTTCTGGTTCAGTCGGAACTGAACCGGGCTTACCATCCGGGTCAGCGGACTTCTCGGCTTCCTTTTCCCTAAGTCTACCTAATCTCTTTTCTAAGGTAGTTTTAGGAAAATGTTTACAAATTTGGCAGTCTGTATCGAGGTGTTCAAACCCCAGACAATAAACACAGGTGGTGTGGGGGTCGGCCTTGGCAAAGTCTTCCCCACACTCACTGCAATGTTGAAACCCAATGGGCCCGTTTTTTTTCTTGAGTTTCTCAGACATGGCCAACCTACTATGCGGATTAAATTCGGACTAATTTCAGCTTAAAACAGACACTTTAACCGACTTTTGAACAGAGCTGAAGGAGAAATCTCCGGAGCGACTGTTCAGTGAGGCGGAGTAAAGAATCTGACAGTTGGGTTTCAAAGGGCTGCAGACAGAGACCTCAACCGAGCTCGAGCTCAGCATTCTATGCACTGCATAGAAAGTTAACCCTTTGTTCTCCGTGGCAGTTTAAAGGCCGGCGCTAACTGCACATAGTCAGAATACAGCAAGACTTCATGTTGTTTGAAGGCTCAATCCTAGGCCCCCTCCTGTTCTCAGTCTTCCTGAACGACCTGCCCTCTGCCTGCCCACACACCTCCATCCACATGTATGCAGACAACACTGTGCTGTATGCATCTAGCCCCTCGCCCACAGCGATTATGACCAGACTGCAGCAAGACTTTATCTCAGTCCAGCACTGGCTACGCTCAAATCACCTCCTCCTCAATGCCAAGAAAACAGTCTCACTAACCTTTGACATGAGGCAAAACATTTTTAGGCTCTCCCCCCCCCCCACACTTCTTATTCCACACCGTGGAAGGGTCTCCCCTGGAGTCCTGCACCTCCTACAGATACCTCGGCGTCTGGCTTGACCAGCACCTCAATTTTGCCACACACATCGACTCCTTACTCAAGAAACTGCACCCCAGGCTTGGTGCACTTTATCGGAATCGTGACAGTATCCCCCAACCTACCAGGAAGGCCACTGTGCTGAAAATTATCCTCCTCATTCTCGACTACGGGGACGTAGTCTACTGTACTGGCCCTAAGTCCACCTTAGCCAGACTGGACCCCTTTTCCACTCATTCTGTTGTTTCATCCTGGACTGTCCATACTCCACTCACCACTGTGCCCTATATCAATCTACGAGCCTCACCTCTCTAGACAATCGCAGACAGTCCCATTGCGCCAAGACCCCAGCCAAGTATTGGTCCCAGCGACTCCCCTCCTACCTCACCGATGCCCTAATCAACCCTGCACCCATGCATACCTCAGAAACTCGGACTCTCAGTCCCTAGCTGTCCCACACTAGTCTACTACCGTCAGTCAGGCAGTATTCAGCTACTGCATTCCTACATTGTGGAACTCCCTCCCAACACATGTTCATCACTTCTCCTCCCTCTCGCACCTTAACTCCATGCTCCAAGCTCATTTCGCTCCATACTGCGCATGTGTCTAGGTGTTTCTCAGTCACTGTGTGGAATGTCTGTGTATGTCTGCATTTAGTAATGCAATTTAAACTGTGACTAACCATTGTTCTCCTGCTCTACTTTGTCTCTCTCAGGGACCAATATTGTTGGAGGCCTACACTACCTAATTATTGTATCATGCTGTATTTAACTTGTTTATGCCGACTTCAACTGTTATCTATGTTCCCTCCCCAGGACGCATCTGGAATCAAGCAGTCGACTGCTCAGTATGCCTTCCTGAAAAACGCTAAATAAATAAACAAACATTGGACAGCCAGATCCTGTTATTTTCTGTTGCTCATGTTTCTGTTATGGTCACTGTGTCTAGCCTAGCTTCTGACAGTACTGCTTGGAGCCTGCTGCTTTTGTTTCCCAAGCTCCTAGTGTTCAGGCAGACCACCTACCACTCACTCTTCCTGCATCCCATCCTTTCCTTGAACTCTCTTCCATCCCCTCCCATTGCCCATGCCCTCTGTCACGTTCCCCCAAGCCCTCTTGCACCTCACCCTTCCCAATCCAGTCCTCTTTCTGCTTATGATTTTCCTAGTTCACCATTCCTCTGGCCCAATTCTAGGGGTGTACTATCTAGGCCCCCCTCCACCCCCTTTCCAATGGCTTCCCTAGCTCCAGTCTCCCCCCTTCGGTTTAAAAGCCTTGTTATGTAAACATTAAACACACTATCTGAGTGCACGTGTCCCCCTCCTTCATGAGATGAAGGCCATCTCCCTTAAAGATCCTTCTACCCCAAAGTGATCACAGTCCCCCAAAAGTGACCACAGCACCCCACAAACCCAAACCTCTCCTAATGACACCACCACTTGAACCATTCACTGTAGGCCACATTTTTTTCATCCATTACCCTGTCCCACACTGGCAGGACCTTTGAGAAGGCAAGCCACACTGCTGTCCTCCTCAAGCTACTCCCCAGCATATAAAAAATAGCTTTAACTACCTCCATCTCTTGGTTGGCCAGATCATTAGTTCCCAAGTGAACCAACACCTCTCCCCTCCCCCCCATTCGCCTAACAATACCCTCTATTCTAGCTGTGTCCCTCCCAGCCAAGGCTACTGCCAGGCATCTGACCTCCCTTCTCCCTTGCTCATCTCCTCCACTCCTCAAACCATGGAATTCCCTACCACTATGATCTTGTTTACTGCCTTTACTATCACTCACACACACCCACAAACACGTAGGGTGATGTCTTGCCCGCAGGTTTCTGCTGCATGATTGGATCACTACCTCCCTGAGAGCTTCAGGTACCTACACATTCTCCAGAAGTACAAAACAATTTGCAGTCATAGCCACAGGCAGTTTCTCACCATCCTTAGTCCTTGGTTGGGCATCCACCACCCTCTAGTCCCCTGCACCTACTGGCAGCGTGGAGAGGGACAGAAAAGCTGGCTGTAAATCCTGGTACAACTGCCTCTGCAACAGACATAACTCAAGCTGTGTTGCATCCAACTGTGACTGAAGTTCAGCAAATCTCCTGCAGAAGGGGCATGCACCATAATGTACCTCCAAATCACTGCCCAGAAAACAGCACCCCTTATATCACTGCAACTAACTAGTCTCCCTCCCCAATCTTCTCCAAACTCTAAAATTATCAGAAACTGTGGTTCCTCTAGTCTATAGCAATACAAGATCTTTAACTAAGGAAGTCAGGTTTTTAATAGCTAAGCAAGTACTCTCTCCCATACTGGATTACAGAAGCGTGCTCTTTCCTCATCAATTCATTTCAGAATAGCAGTCTATTCTGAACAGTATTTGTTGCTTTGCACTTCAAGTACCACTGCAGACTCATCACTGTGAGCTGTATAAAGCTCTGGATATTTCCCCTCCTGAAGTCAGGATTAATAACAATTTGGCCTGCAGTCTCTCCTAGCTTGTCTACATACTTCATCCCTAATTTGTGTATATATTTGACTAGAGGTGCTCAGGCTGTTCGTTTTAAACGAAAAAACTGGAGAAATGAATCATGAGCATGGTGCAGTTTCCTTCCATGGCAGGTCCATTTATCCAAGTTTCGGACCTATCTTGCTCACTCTGAACTATGAACACTAGTGCATGCTTTTGTCTCCTCACGAATGGATTACTGCTGTGCTCTTTACCTAGGTCTGTCTTCAGAGCTGGTGCATCGCTTGCAGCTCATGCAGAACTCGGCAGTCCGACTCATAGGTGGGACCTCCTGGTCTGGGCATATCACGCCCGGTTCTCTGGGAATTGCACTGACTGCCAAGAGAGGTGGCACATCCGATTCAAGATAGGTTTGTTGGTTTACAAACCCCAGTATGATCTGGACCCCAGCTATCTGAAAGACCTTACAACATAAGAATTTGCTGGCAGAAGGAGACCATGTGGTCCATCTAGCCTACCCGGGTTTTCTACCCCCACTATCAATTTGTTTTTGCTAAGGTGACTATACTGTCTATCCCACGGCTGTTTGAATTCACTGACCGTCTTGGCTACCACTACCTCCGGTGGCAGGCTGTTTCAGGGGTCCACCACCCTCTCTGTGAAAAACTACTTAATATTTGTTTTGAATTTACCTCCCACCAGGCACATGTTGTGTCCTCTAGTACGTGCAGCCCTATTTTCCCGGAAGAGGTTCCTGGATTGTACTGTTCTGATCCCTTTAACAAATTTAAATGTCTCAATCATGTCTTCTCTGTTCCTCCTCTGCTCGAGGGAGAATAAATTTAGCTGGCTGAGCCTAGCTTCATACGTTTCATGGTACAGACCCTGCATCATTTTGGTGGCACATCTCTGCACACTTTCCAGATGGTCTGTGTCCTTTTTTTTAGGTGAGGTCTCCAGAACTTTCTCTCCCACCCAAAGCTTTCTCTCTGTGGTCTGCCCAAGTGGTCTTGTCCCTCCCCTCCTGCTCAGCTTCCTGCCTCAGCCCAGTCGGGGACCTTTTACCCCACAGATATCCCCACACAGGACCAGGCCGGAAGGGCTGTCGTCCCCAGACACCCACACCCAGTTGCTGGGCCTGGCATGGCAGCAGTCCAGAGCAAAGGCTGGCAGGTGGGACATCAGAGACCTGGGAAGACCATTTTCCATTTTCTCCTGGATCTACAGCGGCATGGAGGGTGCATGCACGTGGAGGCAGGCATGCATTGTGGAACTGCAATTCCATCCACCTCCCAGTGACCTAAGTCTGCCGCCTTAAGCTTGTTGCTACCACCAGGCCTCCACTTGGTAGCAGCCAAGAGCCAGGATAACACACCTCACAGTGCTGCCAAGCAGCCGCTTGATCTTCTCCTGGCCCTCTCTCCCTGGCAGCCGAGCTCGTTCCTGAACTCAGGTCACTGACGTAGTGAGTGAGAGGTAAGGCACTACAACGCCTCAGCTCTCTGCACCACCAGGCTGGTCTGAAAGACCTTCTGACGGAATACACTACTATACACTCTCTTCATTCCACGGAGGCAAGTTTTCTCATGGTTCCATGCTCCTGACTTGAAATCTTCAGGAGACAGAGCTTTTGTGGCAGCTCCTGTGGTGTGGTACACTGACACTTCATCATGTTTTCAAAACACACTTGGTCAAATCTATGAAAATTCTTCTATCTGCAAATGCTCTGATGTACCGTTCTGTTACTGTTTATGTGATGCATGTGTTGTTTAATCATTATGTGTAATATTGTAATAATTGTATTTGTTTTGTATTTATTTGTCAGATGTGGCTGATAGAGGACATGCTCGGTTCATTTTCTGGTTAAAGTAAACAAATAAAAACTCCACTCTTTTCCACAACCTCCTAGCATGCTAGTGCTATTTACTCCCTTCCCTCCAACACTGCCTGCAAACCACCTTCTTGATCTACGTACATGTTTGTCTAATTTAGTGTTTTGGTGCAATTTACCTGTTACAGCCTGATTTACAGTCACAGAATACAGTATGTCTGTTATCAGCACCCCTGCTTCAAAAAGACCCTTCTGTAATTGGGGTTTCACCCTACCTCAGATAGCAGAGAGTCAAGCTTTAGTGGTGGCCCACTGGCCCAAGGCCAGCACTTTTTAGGTCGGGCCAGCATTTTCACAGATTTAGTGGCCTGATTGGCCAGAGTTTTCTTAAATGTCCCCAGGGGCATGCACAGTACTAGCGCCTACTTCACCAACTTTGTTGTAGATGCCAACAGGAATTTGGTTTCGGGCATGCGCAGTAAAAAAAAACTGCGGAGTCCTGTGGTTCTTCCATCATTTAATAGTGCCTGCTGGAAAGGGCGGGGGCAGTAAGTGAAGACATGCGCCCCATCGAGGAGGCTATTGTTCTGCACCCTCTTGAAATTTGGATTGGCACTGTCATTTCATACAGGGAAGTGGCATAAAACAATCTCAGGTAATAGGCGACGGCAGGTGGACGGGAGGGAGGGCAAGAGAGCAGGCAGACTGGCTGGCTAGTGGCTGTGGGGGAGGGGCACATTGTTTCTATAAAACACTGGAAATAACACTTCAGATATTGCAAACAGTAGAGTAACTAGATGTCCTAAATGTAGTTCATGTGGACCAGACCAGCGCCATTAGCATCAGCCACTAGACTACCAGGTATGTGAAACTGGTACTAACACTGATGCTTGACTGAGACAGCCATTTCTAGACAACGGTTTCTATATTTTTTTGGAAAAAGTAAATGACAAAAATCATAGCTCAACATGTGTGTTTATGAAAATAATACATGTTAAGTAACGATTTTGACCATTTTTGTGTAGCTACAATAGGACAGGGCAGGGAGTGAGGTGATACAGTAAAGAGCCACTTAAAACCCATGTTGACATCTTGTTTCGAGGAATTTTCAAAAACAGTTGCAGGCCACTAAATTAGTGGCAGTCACTGGCCCAATGGTCAGCAGGTGTTCCCCCCCCAATAGTCAACCGCTGGATAGGGTTTTAGGGAAACCCATATTGACAGGATGTAATCGGCCCACACGATTCCTAATATTGGGAAAACTGAAGCTGCACCACACGCTCCAGAAATTACGAAAGAATGAAGAGCAGAGAGGTGGATCTGTAACTATCCATAGTTGTCCAATCTCCCCTGTTGAGGGTAAGAGTAATCTTGCAGCATTTCCGTAAAAGAGGAAAGTAACTTTTCTGTATGCTCCAGTTAAAAGGTTTTGTGACAACTGGAGCAAGGATTCCAGATACTTCTTTAAGGCCATCTAAACCTTTATGTTGCTATCAATATTTCTTACAAAACTAATCCTCGGACCTTCTAATACATTGCCAGTACTGTTTAGCTATGTGGTTATTATTCACCTTCAAATGCAACATTTTATCTGGTTTCGACATGTTAAAAAAAAATGTAAAACAAGACGACGACGAAAAACCAAAAACAAAAAAAAACAGGACCACTGGTCTTAACACATGTACGAGTCCCGAGGATTTCTGGTTCTGCCAAGAGAGAGAAGGCAGCCTGAATCAGAACCTCTCCCTTAATATCAGAATATTTCACCACTAGAGAGCTTAGAAATCAGCACATACTACCTTCCATGTCGATACAAAGGGACACTGCACCATGGCAAAAGCGAATAAAATTAAAGCCACCATAGTACAGCGCGAATCCAAGGCAGTTGGAGCCACGGCTCGGCTCGGATGTGGAGCTCTATCTACGAGCAGGGCCCAGACCTGTGACAACGCTTATTAAAGTGGTTAAACCAACACCTAAAGATTTCAAACTGGACCTTATTTTAAAGGAAATCCAATCCTTTAGGGCACAGATAAAAGGCACATTACTAGACCTCCGTGCAGATAACAGCTCTGCAAACTAAACAATCGTAGGCTGATCAGCAAATTACAGACAACACCAACCGTTTGAATCGTTTTGAAACAACGCTGCATCATTTATTTATTTTTTATTTATTTAGTTGTTTAACCAGGTATAGCACACTAAGCTGAAAGCTTTTTTACAGGAGCGACCTGGGAGCACAAGGAGGTTAAGTGACTTGCTCAGGGTCACACAGTATGCAAGTGGAAGCTGTGGGACTCAAACCCAGGTCTGGTCTGCTGGATGTCACCAGATTTGCAGCTCAGAGCCTTAGACCACTGTGCTATACTGCCTCCCAGTTGGCTGAGACCCAATTACAAATTATACAAAGGCAAGAAGATGCAAAAAATCATGTCAGACATAAAACCTCTGGATCTATGGGATCCCAAGAATGCGTGAGGGCACGGATCTACTGGCATTTTTGGACACATTCTTCCATACCCTGTTAGACTTAGATGTCCAACATCAGCGTGCTCACAGGCCCTCTGGATCCAAACCTACAACCCAGCTGCTTGTCCTAGATCCTTAATTGTGTGATTTCTCAACTATGCAATTAAAGATAAATTGCTAAAGATGGCGAGGCAAAAGTGGAGGCTTCACTATGACCAAAACAGAGTTTTCTTTGACAATGATTATGCCCCAACCACACAGACCCAGGAGGGAATATATTACACTTTTTCCACTTCTCCACAACAAGTAGCTGAAATTTAAAACCCTCTACACAACCAGGCTTACCAGACAATTTCCCACAGGACAACAAACTCATAAAAATATGGCCAAGGCTAAGGAAGACTTACAAGCCAGATGCATTTTAGCATTAGAAGGGCAACCTTCAGCCTTACGTCACCCTCCTCAGCCTTCATGGTGGGAAACCAAATTAGCAACCTGCAGAAGACAGCAGCAGACCGTCTCTACTATGACAAGTGTGCTTGAATAACTTCAGCAGTTTCACAAACTGTTCACTGCTTCAGACTGAATGGATCAATTACACCTAGAGCTAAAACAGGTTAGTGTCTGGTGATGGTAACTGGGTGAGTGCAGGACTGCAGTGGTGCTAACTGCATAGTTTCAAAATGGCGTGGCTGTGCGAGGTGACTGTCAGGAGCTGGGAGGGTACCTTGTAATGCCGGGCTGCCACGGAGTACTTTATATATAGCACTGCTATGTTGTTTTACTTATTTCCTGGATCAGCCTTTAGTACCAGATTTTATCTGGTGTACTGAGCGACTGGCTGGTTTAAGGAGTGGTACCCGGATGACCCAACATTAAGAATGCTCTCTATATCAGCATATTAGGATTCCCGTCACTACGAATAGGCCCATTTCTAGGCCCAACATCTGTTGGAGTCCCTTGCATTATGACATCCTTACTAATGCAGAACGAAAAGTTGTTCTGCGTTAGTGAGGACGCCACTACTGCAGCAGAACGGCTTTTTGCGGTGTATGGATTTCCATATACCACCACATTCCACCATACACCAACAGCATTACTGAATTTAACTTATACTGATCAGCTTATTACATAAAACAGCATTTCTGTCCAGTATTTGTATTGTATTAAATATACAATACTGTTGTTGATTTTGATGATGTCCTTGTGTAAAATGAGATGTTAGTCCCTCCATTTGGATTATATATTTTATTACATGTATAAATGTGTACATGTATTATATGTTTATACCTTATGATTATATGTTTTATGAAACCTAGATAATTTATATTAAGGACCTCACTGAAAATGACCCTTGGCTCAGATGAGTTTTTCCTATTCATTTGAAAAATGAATACAAATTTTACTGCTACTACTACTTTTTAACCACTGTCTGTAGTGTGACAATCAAATAGGTAAAACAGTGCATCAGCCAATAAGAGTGCAGGAAATCTACAACCCATTTTATAACCCAGCATAACTCATTCCCTGCTGCGTGTTACTGATTTTATAATGCACTGCCTGAAATGGGCTCCATGTCATTTCAGCGATGCAAATTCGCTGAATGACAATTACAGCGCATCAATTTTAGCGACTGCAAATTCAGCAATGCTTTTTTTTAGCAAGTATATTTTTCAGTGCATGTCAGCAACCGCATTTAAAAATGCATCGCTGAAATTACACGGAGCCCTGTTAAACCCTCTGCAACCTGCCATTCTGCCTGCCGCCATTGATGTTCCGCTCCAGCCTTAAAGACCTGAACTACCTCAGGAGCCAGAGCTGAAGCAGCAAAGGAGAGCAATAGGATATCACTG
The DNA here is from genome assembly GCA_016271365.2 of Neoceratodus forsteri. NCBI lineage: Eukaryota > Metazoa > Chordata > Ceratodontiformes > Ceratodontidae > Neoceratodus > Neoceratodus forsteri. Next base: position 816,084,107 of record CM028135.1, read on the forward strand.
TCCCTCCAATACCAAAATCCCCCATACACAAACAAAGGCATACCCTCTGGCTTCGCTAAGTGATCCTAGTGATGCAGGAGGGCTGCGCCCTGCACCCCCCCATCTACAGGATTCTAACACCATGGTGCCTTGGACACGGGGTAAGTAGCTGATTCCTAATCACTGTGATGTAATTTTGTTACAATTACTGATTGCTGAAGTTCCTCAATCGCTACTCTTTGCTATTCACTATAATTGTTCTCGCTGAATTTCATTTGCCATATTTGAATCGCTATAATTATTATTATTATTATACAAAGCAGTGTGCCATGCTAATCATTCAGCTTTTCTTAAGCACATGTTTGAGAAGACAAAGATCAGTATTTAGTGAAGTAATTGTCTGGGTTAAAGTTTAACTTTAGTTGCATGTTCCTTTAATTATGATGGATTAGCAGTGGCACTTTATGTATATTTTAATGCCATCTACTTCTCAGACTTACCAGTTGCGAACAACTCTTTCAACCAAGGTATCAAACTGATCTCTTCATTCTCAGTATTGTCGTAGATGTACTTTATCAGCTTTGCAACAGACTCCGTGTCAGTTTCGGACTCAAACTCGTATCCTTTACTTTCCTTTATAAAGAAAAACAATGACAGAGTAATAAAATATGCTTCTGGGCACAGCTCTATTGTCAGGAGGACAGTGGGGATAGTGTGTACAGGGAACAAGTGACACAGTGTGGACAGGTGCCTATCAAGGGCATCAGCGAGGTGGGATGCAAGCAGGATGGAGAATATAGGAGCGGGACTGGATAGAACTGTCCACCTGGGGACAAACGAGCTCCTTTGGGAGATGTAAAGAACAGATTTAGAGAGCTAGGCAGGAGGCTGAAACTGGCAGCAACTTTAGTAATATTTTCTATGGTCCTACAGTGTGGTTATGCCTCCGGTCCTATCTGCTATCTCCATCCTCTTCGTTTTGCACTACTTCCTGTGTGATCCTGGTACGAGATCTGAATCTACCAGACATGGACTGGAGCATGCCAGGGATGAGAAGTGCCAGAAGCCAGGCCCTAGTGGACACTTCCAGGATGGTTCCCTCTACTAGCATACAGGGTAACAGACCAGGGTGGGAGCTTGCTTGGACCTCGTGCTTATGAACCAAAACCTCAAAAGAGAGGTGACCACGAAAGCTCCCCTCTGAGCAAGTAACAACAATTCTGTGTGGCTCAAAATCCCACACAGACGCAGACACCAGAAATCCAAAACAATGACTGTGGACTTCAGAAGGTCTGATTTTGTGAAGAATGGGGAGATCCTTGAGGTTAGGCTCAGAGGGGTAGGTCAGATGGAGGGCTGGAGGAAAAATAGGAGGCCATCAAAGGGAAGTCTAGGAGGTCACCAAGTGTTGTCTAACACAAGCAAGGATGAGTAAGCGATGGAAAAGACTAAAATGGGTCTCAGGGGAGGTGAGGAAGGCGGTAAGGGAGAAAAGAGCTGCTTTAGAAGATAGAACGGTGAACAGAAGAAAATTACTAGAGAAAACTACCAAATAAATCTCTGGACAGCCAGTACAGTGGCTTACAGTGGTGTGGAAGGCCGCGGTGGCAATTGAACTCAGGTAGAAGAGGGAGTAAATGTCAGCAGTAAGGCTTTCTTTGGGTATATAAATGAGAACAGAAAAAAAGGAGGGCATTAATGCTGGCAGAGGGATTGGAGTGGGTAGTAGATTACCAGGGAAAACTGAACATACTGAATGATTACTTTTGTTCAGTTTTCATAAAAGAAAAAGGTGAACCACAATCAGGTTGCACAATGACTTAAGCTCAGAGTCTTGGAAACATATTAGAGGTGGGGTATATGCATGCTGTCAGGGTTTTCATAGGTCCTATGGCATTAAAGAAAAAAATACTCACCATAGTAATGTTGTTTCTTCCAAGGATCCCTCACTATGCTTAACTACTGCGTAATCAGCCTGTTGGTATTTGAGCTCCCGAGACAGAATTTTATGCAAATTAGAGAATCTTGGAATGAAATTGTATCTCTGCTGTGTGGTCACACTATACTCTCTGCTCTCTGTCAGATTTATTTCTGTAGCTAGGGTAGCAGTGACTACTAAACTAGCTAAACCTAGACAAAAATAGAAGGCCTAAAAGTTTTCAGTCCATGCAGAGTCATAACATGGCAGATCAAATATTTTTCAACAGAATCACTAAAAATCAATTATGCAGGAAGTAATGCTCAAATAGAGAAATAAAGAATGGAAACCGATTCTTTAAGAACCTTTTCCAGGTTCTAGAAGGGGAGGTTGGGTAGTGTTTGTTAAGCACAGTGAGGGATCGCTTGGAAGAAACAACATTACTATTGTGAGTAATTTATTCTTCAAACCCCAGGAATCCCTCACTGTGCTTAGCTACTGCAGACTACAAAGCAGTACCCTGGGAGGCTGGTATAGAACCTCTACTGGCAGGACTCACTCTCTCGCAACTTATAAGTGAACCAACCAGGCTGGGTAAAATAGGTGGTAAAAATGGTGCCACGTGAAAACAGCTAAGTAAAAACAGCGACCACTAAAAACAGCTAATACAAAACAGCTTGGTCCAATACAGCAAGTTTTGTTTTTGTAAGGGGCAAGCCCCCACACTCCCCCCTTCTTATATATACCAACTTCAGAGGGGACACACCTCAGGAGGGGGGCAATTTTCAGTTGCTGTATTTGACTTAGTTCTTTTGACTGGCCACCAGTAAAAATACCCTTCTAGATTGGATACTAACAGGCCTGAGAGGCTTGTTTCATTTGAGCACATCCCTTAATCAATCTCAGATCATACCCGATCTACTGTGTCTGGAAAGTCTCCTCCCTAAAATACCCTGCACAGTCATCATTATGAGGGACTTCTTCAAATTCAGCCTGGAATCCTTCCATGCTGACCTGGGAACTTACAGACTGGTCTACTGTATTATCTGCCAGTGATGTCTCAGCTGCCCTGGCTAACTTTTGTAGCATATTCTCATCCATGCAAGATAACCATGCCTCTCTTATTAAAAAAAGAGTGTTAGAGGTACTGTCTCAAATTGGCTTGAAGGTGGACTTTATGCCTTCATGAAGGCTAGGGATAAATGCTAGGCGAGGTTCAAAGCCTCGTAAGACTTGTCTGTCCTTCAGAAGTACAGACATCTCCGCAACAGGTGTAAAAAAGCTATACAATCTGCCAAGCGCGAATTCTGTAAACCTGTTCTGCTGACCTCAGCCAGAAACCCTAGGAATTCTCGCATAACAGCGAAACATAGTTAGTGGTTCCTCAGAAGGTTATGTCTCTCATATGATTATTGATGGTATAAACTGTAATAATTGCCAAAACAATTGCAAATGCTTTTAACTCCCAGTTTTCTGACCTGTGTGCCTATACCTCCCTATTCCCTGCCTCTGATGTACTGGAATCGCACCACTGCTCCCAGCCCGGATCTGCCACCCATCCTCCATTTTATTTCAAGGCTGTCACTTAGGAGAGACAGAAACTCTTTGCTAGTCTCTCACCCGCTCCAGTGCGGGCATGATAACATGGAGCCCAAGTTTATCCGCCTTGGTGCCCTTTCCTTGCCTAGCCATTTCCCATATTTTTTAACATCGTCCCTCACTATGGGATCTATCCCTCGTCCTCTGGAAGATGGCTAGAGTTGTTCCCAGATTCAAACAAGGTGACCCTAAAACCTTGAGAACTACCTGCTAATAGCCATCCTATCAACTATCAGCAAGGTACTTAAAAAGTGGTTGCATCCCAACTCACTGATTATATCCAGAGCCATGAGCTATTATCCCAGCACAACATGGCTTTCGATGGGTTATAGCACCTCCTCTGCCCTTGCTAAGGTTACTTTGAGGTCAGGATTGCCTTGGATCAAGGTAAACTAACAGAAGCAATCTTCACTGATCTCTCAAGGCCTTTGATCAGGTGGATGACACCATCCTGCGCTCAAAACTCCAGTCTCTTGGCCTGTCAGCCCCTACCTAGCTTGGTTTTCTAACTACCTACAAGACAGGCAGCAACTTACAAAGTTCACCAGGGTTCTCTCGGAGCCCACACCTGTTAAGTCTGGGGGGGTCCTGCTAGGGTCCATCCTAGGACCCATTCTTTTCTCCATATTCATTAATGATTTGCCCCTTGTACCGGCTCATGATACCGCTACACTTTATGCGGATGACCTAGTGATCCTAACCAACTCCCAGGACATTAGTGTCATCAACCATCACATAAATGTTGACTTTACTACTGTACAGTTCTGGCTAATGGTGAACAGACTAGTCTTGAACCTTAAAAAAAAAAAGCTATGCTTTTTGGATCCCTGGCTAAAATAAAAGTGGCCCTCCTCCCCTGAGCATCTCTGGTGCTGATGGATCCTCCATGAGGGTTGCTGACTCCTTCAAATACCTGGGTGTCACCTTAGACCCTCAGCTAGACTTCTCCATTTAGTAATGCATGTAAGGCAGCGAACTATAAGTTGGGCCTGAGCTTATAGAGCAACAAATAGTCTCTCCGCCTGCTGCTCGTGTCACCTGGCAAAGTTGTGCTCCTTCCCACGCTCTGCTGTGGGCTTATTACCTTCACACATGCCACCAAATCCTGCTTCTTCTAAAGGAGACGTACCTTATAACAATATATGCTGCCTCGCCTCTGGTCTCGTCTTACCCATCATTGTGACCCTACAACAAACTGCCTGGCTCTCTCAGGTCTTCATCGTAACTTTGTTCTAGGGTGTTTCACTGATAATGTTGTGACTACCCCTCCTGTCCTAGCCAAGCTCTTTAAGGCTAGCCAACTCCTCATATCCACTAAGGTCTAATGGCACAGCTATGTTCCTAGTCCCAAAACCCATACACAAATGGGTGGACCGGGCATTCAAGTATGTGCTCCTAGGCTATGGAACTCCCTTCCTGTCCATGTTCGCACTTCTTCATCCCACACCTGTTTTAGAAACTCCTGGGATCATCTGAAGCTCACCTCGGCCTACAGTTGTAACCAAGGTACTAGTTATCCCTTTCCCATAAGGTGTCGCACTTTAATCGCTTTCGATTGGCCTCCCTCCTGTGCCCAGCTCAGAGTTATTAACCTGACTGTCATACTGTTACTGTTTCTATGCTGAAATGTGATGTTCTTGCTTGCCTCTTTGTAATACCCTGCAATGTTTGTACCATTTTCTCTGAAATCTTGTACAGTCCTTGTCTTGCCTGCATACTCCCTTGTAATCTCCAGGGTGCACTTTAAAAATAGAAGGCGTTGTAGTGTGCTTACCTGGTTAACAAAAGATAAATAAATAAATATTTAGGAAAAAGGTTCTGCAAGACAGCAGTGCCAAAACTAGCATCCCTTCTGGACTGTACGTCCAGACCATATTGCCTTTTTAAAGGTGGTACTCAGCTTTCAGGTAGCTGCTTTACAAATTTCCAGCAAGGGGATAACCCTTGCAGCTGCCACAGAGGCAGAAGTGCCATGCGTGGAATATGCCCTTGTGGTGGTAGCTGCCAGCTCTGCTGTCATAGAACTGAATGCAAGAGAATATCTAGTAAGCAACTGTTCTCTTGGAGGCTGGCCTACTCACAGAGTCAGCATACGTTGTCAAAACAACTGGAAATGAGAGGACTGGGACCATCTTAGTGGGAAATTTTGCCTGTAAGCGAAATTTCACCAGCTTGGAGGCAAATTTTGCATCCAACTGTGGGTGAAATTTTGTATTTCGCTGTGCTTAAATATTTCATGAATGCACCAATTACTTAAAATTTTTTGCTGGTGAAATTTTCCATTTCGTATAGCCCTAGAGGGCTGTGAACTGGTAAAGAATGGCCCTACCCAGAACCTTCCCACCAATATTTTCCTTTATTCTCCTTGGCAATCTGAGCGGCTGTGTCAGCCTGTCCCATTTCCAGCTCCGCAGCCATCCTGAGTCCACACAACCTCCAATCCTGGCTGGACTGTCAGTGCTAGCTGTGGGTGTGGGGCTTCATCAAGCCCCAACCCTCAGTTTTCACACCTATTTTCTCACCATTTTAGCCAGGAGTCCCAGACAAGGTCCAGGCGTGTTCCTTGGGCAGCACACATGCCTTGGCCCAAGTGACTCCACTCCTCCCACCCTTGGTCTAGCACCAGGCTCCCCTCCGATGCCCGCACCACCATTACGCCTCCACATGGTGGTGGTCAAAGGCTGGAAAAGCCAACCCCCCCTATCCGGGAGAGAAGAGCTGCAATGTAGCCACTCAGTCCTCACCCAGCCACACCACCGCTACCCCCAGCAACCCGTGCTCATCACCGAACATGGGTCGCTAGTGTGGCAGGAGATAAGGCACTAGCGCCTCAGCCCTCCACACCACTGGGTTGGATCCCTACCCTGAAGCTTGACTATCTGCCTGTGACACGGCCTGACTGGAATATGAAAGTATGCACCCTTCAGGTCCATAGACCTAGCCAGTCCTTTTGCTGAAGGGTTGGGATTGCTGAAGCCAGAGTTAACATCTTGAATTTTTCCTTTCTGAGGTGTTTGTTCAGAAGGTCACCCTCCCATTTTTGTGGGTCAGAAGTATCTTGAGTAAAGACCCTTCCCCAATGTGATGGGGTGGGGGGACTTCTTCTGCTGCCTTTACTTGCAACAACTTCCGTACCTCCAACTCCAATAGGTGTAAAGTTTGTGCAAACCTGCAGTCTTGGGAACCTTTTGAACTCCATGGGTGAGTCCCTGGCTCATTACTTTCAGGACCCACTTGTCTGTGGTCTTTTTGCACTCCTGAAGAAAGTGAGCCAAGCCTTCCCCCCCAGTGGCAATGTGTGCGCGACCTGGACCAACTTGTCAGGGGTTCTGCTTAGGCTGGGCATTAGGTGCTGGGGTTGAGTCATCACGTTTACAGCCCCTTCTATCTTTGCCTCTAAAGAAACCCCTCAGCTGGGAGAAATCATAGGCGAGAAGACTACAGGGAAAATATCCTGTACCTCAACGTCCCCTTCCATAAGGCCTGCTGAAAGTGGAGGCCTTTTCCTTTTCAGTATTACTCTTGTAGGTGGCTTTGTACTCTTCCACCTTCTTCATGTATGCCTCCATCTTCTCACTAAATAGGGAATTTCCTTCACAGGGATAATCCATGGTCTTTGTCGGTGTCTCCTGGGAGAGGCTGGTGGTCCTAAGCCAAGCAAAACCCCTCAGGGACACTACATGAGCCAAGACCCTGAAGGCAGTGTCAATGGTGTCCACTGCCATATGAAACTGATATTTGGTGGCATCCATGGACGTCTTAGCAGTGTCTACTAAGTCTTGCACCAGGTCACCTGATGCTTTCTCACTCACGGCCAGAAAGGAGCTCCACATAGCCTTCTGGTACTGGACAGTATAAGCCATGTAGGTTGCCTGTCTTAGAATGAGGGATGCTCAGGTGTAGACCTTTATCCCCATGCTATTAAGCTTCCTTGGGTCTTTATCTGGAGGCTGGGTAGAGAGTGGGACTTTTGCCTTGTTATAGGCTGCAGCCTGTACCACCCCCTCATTGTCAGGGTGTGAGTAAAGGTAACCCTGTGTATCCAGCTGGTATTTCTTTTCTATTTTCTTGTCAAAACCAAGGGTAGAAGTTGGCATTTGCAATAGTTTGCAGGTTGCCTTCTTCAGGGACTTGTGGACTGGCAGAAGCAACCTTTTGGTCAAGGTTAACCCCGTCATATCTAGGAATTCCACCTTTTACTCATTCTTTGCAGTCTCCTGGGTGGAGAATTTTAGGGTGTTGACCACATGCCTCACATAGGAATAATATGAGAAGTCATCCTGGGCTCAAGGAGAGGAACCAAATTCTTGCTCAGGGGAAGCATCAGGCTCAGTAAGTTCTCCCTCCTCATCATAGTAAAACTCAGCCCCTTGCGCCTCTGGAACCAGGGTAGGTATCAGAACTAGGGGAGAGGGGAAAGGCATGCCCATAAGCGAACCCACAGCCTGGAAGGCCTGGAAAAACTGCCATGCCCTGTTCATGTCCCCTACTTGGGGCATTCTTCTTTTGTCCACTGACATCTCCTTCATTCTTCAGATGAAGGAGTAGAGACATGTTTTTCTTTTCATTTTTTTCTTAGCAGGCACCATCTCCAGTACCTGCTCCAAGGCTCTCTTGTGTTTAATGGTTTCAGGGTTCTCTCATTCAGACACTCTGGGCTCCAAGCCATCTTTAGCAGATTTGTCTTTCTGCTTTCTGTGAGGGGCTAAACCCTCTTCTGAACATTTTGAAGACATGGAGGCAGACTGAGAAGCCATAATGTTGTCTAATTTTGTAGTCCTTTTTTTAATAGTTTTAGGGCAAAATTTGATGCAAAGCTCCCAATCAGAAAAAAGGTGATCTGGACCCAGGCACCTCAAACACAACTCGTGGCAGTCTGCCTTAGCCAGTAGGTTAAAACAATGTTTGCACATTTGTATTTTTATTTTTTTTAGTTAATATTTTACTGTCCTACTGCCGGCTTGTACCTTTCAGGAGGGCGTCCCCAGCCCCGTCCCCTGGCATCCACCAGCCGAGGCTGACCTGACCCCAGGGCTTAAACCCCGGCTGGGTCAGCGGGGGTCCCAGACTTCCCTATCAAGGACTGGATTTAGTTGGCCAGCACCGTGGCTAGCTGGGGGCGGAGCCTGTGAGGTGCCCTCAGTCATTCTGCACGGCAGTGTTTTTTCTGCTGTTTTCCCCAGGAGTCGGGACCATGCAATGTCATCAGCGGAGGGGAGCGCATACACACTCCCTCCAGACGTCTGGCCCGACTCCTGTCCAACTTGTGGTGCGGCGCCCTGTCCTCCAGCCTCTGCCGGGGGCAAACAAGTCCCAACCACCAGGAACCCCCTCCCTGGAGAAGGAGAGCAGTCCATCGGACGCTCAGTCCTTCTCTTCCCCTGCTGACCCCCAACGGCCCGTGCTCGTTCTCGAAGACGGGTTGCCGGCATAGCGAGAGGTAAGGCGCCAGCGCCTCAACCCTCAGCACCACCGGGCTGGCTTGTTTACAATTTTTAAAGCTTGTAGGTCCCGTTTTCTTTTTGTATCTGTCAGACATGCCAATTACGGCAAACCCAAATTTGGTTCGGTTACAATAAAAAAAGAGAAAAATTTTAGTTTACAGTTTGGTTCCTCAAATAAAAACAAACCACTAACAGGGTTTAACAGTGTAATTTAAATGAAAAAACACCAGTTGCGTCTCTGTTCCCACAAAAGGGCCGGGCAGACAACAACAACGTCAGAGAGGTATCACCAATAGGAAGAGGGAGGCAATAATACCCATTTATAAATCACTGGTGAGACCCCACCTCGAGTACTGTGTTCAGTTCTGGAGACTTCATCTCCAAAAGGACAGACAGAGTAAAGGTGGTACAAAGAAAAGCAACCAAAGTGGTGCAGGGCTGCATTAAAAGCCTTACAAGAAAAGGCTGAAGGATTTAAATATGTACTCCCTAGAAGATAAGCAGGGGTGGAGAGATATAACAGAAACATTCAAATACCTCACTGGTTTAAACAAGGTACAGAAAGGAAGCGTCTTCCAAAGAAAAAGTTACTCAAGGACAAGGGGACACAATATGAAGCTGGAGGAGGCTCAGAGAAAACACGAGAAAGTACTTTTTCTCAGATAGGGTGGTGGATGCTTGGAACAGCCTCCCAACACAAGTGGTAGGGGCTAAGATGGTCACAGGATTTAAGATTGCGTGGGATAGACACAAGGGAATCATAAAAACAAAGGGAGGGGGATGTTGGCCAGAGACAGAGTAGGGTCTGCGGTTGCCCTGTAGGTAGGGAAATCTGAGCAGAGTGGGTGGGCCAAGTGGTCCTTATCCGCCATCAACGTCTATGTTTCTGTTTTTAAAGCAGCAAGGAAAGAAGTTTGAAAATAAAAAAAAAGACCTCTATTTATTTTGTTGGGGTTTCTTTTGTTTGTTTGTTTTGTATTTTTTAAAGTGGTTCCCAAAGTGGGAAAAACGGGTCTAATACAGCATCCTGACATCCCATCGCCCGACACCCAGGAGACCGAAAATTCTATCCTGACAGTCAGTATCCTGAGTCTGGAACTGCCCACGGCAGAGTCTTTTTCTATGTTTCAGGGTGCTTCACCCCCCGGCCCCCCAATGCATGGGACTTTGCACCCTTGTGTTTGACTGCCAACTCCACCACGGGCAGTTCCTGACTGTTGGGACACCAACTGTTGGGATATAATTTTCGGTCTCCTGGGTGTCAGACAACAGCATGTCAGAATGCCGCAGTGATGCCAGGAAAAAACACAAGTTAAGGAGCTTTCTTCAATTCCAAAGAACCACTCGGGAACCGGAGAATAGTGACAGAAGTTTATAAAGCACAAAACTAATCAATCAATCAAAATCTTTTGTATCCAGGCGGGCACTATTGAGCAGGGCTCATTTGCAAGATGGACCAGGTCATACAAAATCATTAGTACAGTAACATGGTAAAACATAATGCAATATTAAAAAGAAGAAAAATATACATATGTACATCAACATTTGAGTGAGAGGGCCTTTACAACAGATAGGCTCATAACTGGGTACAGCCGGAATGTTCACTTAAAAGAAGAGAGAAAGGCAAGAAGAGGGATACCAGCTTAGGAAGAAATGACGGGGTTGGAATAGTTAACTGGCATACTTCAGATAAGGGGGTGGAACTTGGCCATGGCTATAGAGAGGAAGACAAGCCGGTATTTTGGTAGGAAGAGAGGGGCAGGAGGGAAACTGGAAAATAGATGAGCTAGCAATGTGGGAAATATTTGCAGGATTCCTTCACAGAGCGGTCACAGAGCGACTTGAAAATATTCAGGCCAACAGGACAGCTCAGCTTCAAGTTTTTTTGCATATTGTTCCACAATGAAGGCAATGAGAAACTTATGGCAGCTCTGCCGAAACAAGATTTGACCTAAGGTAATTGCAAGGCAATTAGGGAATAGCTTCTTAGAACACAGGCACCTATCACACTCAGGGGAATACAGTCAGAGAAGTATAGGGGGAGCCTGTTGGTAACCGCTCTGAAAGCCCATAGAGCAGCATTTCTATTTCTCCTATAATGAAGGGACGTCCAGCCCACCACAGTGTACAAGGAACAATGGTGTATGGAAAGTGGAAGGCTCGTTATGAACCTGATTGCTCTGTGGTATAGGGTGTCCAACTTAGCCAGGGCAGAGGCAGTACAATGACTATAGAGAAGGTCCACGTAATCTATAAATGAAAGGAATGTGGCTTGAACCAACCACTGCTTAGCATCCCAAGTAAGGAAGTGGTTAATTCTGTACAATAGTCCTAGTCTTTGTCTTAGTTTCTTCTGTAGTTCTTCGAGATGTTCAGAGAAGGAGAGTTTGTGATCGAGCCATACACCCAGATATCTGAATTTTGGCACATACTCTAGATTTTCCCCAAGTACTGTGGTAATCTAAGGGATAGCCCCAAAGCAAGCGGGGTTCACCACATAAGAGGAAGTGGAAAAGAGCATCATTTTGGTTTTTCTCGCATTAAGCAGAAGCTTTTTGCTTATGTGCTGGTATTGCAATAGGTTAAATTCAGCTTGGAGGTCATCACAGGCTGCTTCCAGCATAGGACGACTCAAATAAAGTACTGTGTCATCAGAGAACAAGTGGATATTGGCTTTACTGATGTTGTCATCGATGTTGTTAATGTAAACCGCAAACCACAGGGGACCAAGGATAGACCCCTGAGGCACACCTCTCTGTAGGGGTTTAAGTGGTGAAAGATCACCTTCAGCCTTAACCTGCTCTTTCAGTTCCACAAGGTAGTTGGCAAACCAGCACACAGAGTTAGGGTACAGACCTAGGTTATATAGGGAGGAAAGAAGCAGGCTACGGTCGACTGTGTCGAAGGCCTTACTTGGATCCAAACAAAAATGGCACAGACAAATTCCTATTGTCAAGGTCAAGAAGCCAATCATTAGTCACTTTTGCTAGGGTAGTTATGGTGCTGTGCTTTGCTCTGAATCCAGACTCCACTGGGTTTAACAGACTCCTGGATTCAAGGTACACCCTTAGCTGACCACTCACAATCTTTTCCAATAATTTAGACAGAATGGGGAGGAGGGAGATCGGTCTATAATTATTAAGGTCGCAAGGATCACCTGATTTGAGCAGAGGGATGACATGGGCTACTTTCCATTGTGAGGGGAGGCTCCACTGGGACAGTGACAAGTTGAAGAGGCACGTAACTGGCACTGCCAACACATGGTATGCACATTTCAGAAAGTAAGGCTCTATAGAGTCCGAACATGCACCTTCTTGATATCCAACTGCAGCAATAGATCTTCAACCTCTTTAGAAAGGCAGGCAGGTAGAGAAGGCCTCTTTGGTAGCAGGAGACTTGTGAAACAATAACCCTGCTGAGTGTGGATGGCATTAGCAGGGATGTTTCCAAATGCTAGCCCAGCAGTTGCAAAATGATTATGGAGGGCTTCCAGTATCTCCGACTGGTCTGAAATGGTGTTACTACCGGATATAATTTTGATGGTAGGAATTTCCAGGTGAATGACCAGACATGCCCTTTATTATTTTCCAAAATTTTGAAGGATTCCTTGAGGCAGAGTCTAACTCAGTAGCAACAGAAAGCGGCCTTGGCTGCTCTGACCAACTTGTGCACTTATGCATGCCTCCTAAACTGACACAATCCAAGTCATTCTTGTTTCATGCTTTTTTTCCAAAGCGTATCCTATCTAGTATGGAAGCTTTGAGTTCTGTGAAAACCAGCGGCAAGTGTTGCCTCTTACACGCTTTAGTATGGGGGTATGCCTGTTTAAGGCCGCAGTTAGTATTTCATGAAAGACAGTATATGCCTCATTAACCGTTTTGGCTAAGTAGAAATCCTGCCATCGCAGGGAATGTTTCAATTCGTCAAGGTAGACAAACAAATCAAAGTTGCGTTTACACCTCTTGATTGAGAACTTTGCTACACACTGTGGATTATGCACAGATCTGATGCTGGTGATGAAACAGTGATCGCTGATCAGAGAAAAATGTTGCAATATGGGAGAACAGGTGTGGTTTGTGAACCAAACTTACATCTAAAGAGGTGCTGTTACTAGGATTCTTTTTTATTTGGTAGAGTGGGTCCACCAATGAGGTGCACACCCCAAAGGTGTCACAAAAGGATTTAGGGAGCAGAGGCTTTTTTTTTTTAAATTTAAGTTTATTGAGTTTATATATAAGAAAAAAAAAAGGGGAAAACAAGGTACAAATACAGACACTGGGGATTGTCTAAACATAGAGTACACAAGACCAGAATAAAGCACATATAAATGTAGACAATCGTAATGATATAAGCAGGAACAGTAAAAAATACAAAATGAAATACAAAATACAAAAAATAACACCCCCCTCAGTCCCCCAATCCACCTCTCCCCATCGCTCCTGAGAGTTTCCATACATGGAAGAGATGTCGGGTCAATAAGGAGGATATCTGTAAAAGGGAAACTGATAACACTGCATGTATTAATGCAACATGAGAAACTTAGGATATTGCCAGTGTCAGGGCTACCCTAGATAGAGCGCATTTAACTTACCCCATTTCCGATTAAAAGACTCCAGATTATGTCTAAAACTAGCTATAAGTTTCTCGGTACTGAGACAGAGGGACATCTCCTTAAGCCATTCTTGGTAGGTAATAATATCCTGATCCAACCAATGCCTAAGGACCAGCTTTTTAACAACTATTGAGATGAGAGCCATGTGATATCTACATTCTTTCACCGAAATGCTGAGTAGACGCCAAGATACAAATTTCTAAGGTAAATAGATCTTTAAGCCCTAAAGTGGATCTAAACTGTCCTAACAATGCGCCATAAAAAGGTGCCACTTTATACGCTTCCCAAAGGATATGCAGCAAATTCCTTAGTTCAATCTCTTTATAAATACCGACTTAAGCTTGCCAAATTGGGCCAACTTGACTGGAGTGTAGTAAAGATTATTTAAAATACAGTATTGGGTCAATCTATGATTGTCTTGGGATAAGTAACGATACACATCTTTCCAAATTGAATCCCATGCAGGAGGGGAGATCAAACTAGAGAGTGACCAGATTTTGGAACCCTCCAGGGAGTCAGGGAAAAGATCAACCAGCAGTTTGTTGGGAGCCGAGGCTTTTGATAACCAGTCGTAGTTCAGATTGCCAAGAATAATAGCTTCCAGCATACTAAGCCCCAAGGTAGAGCTTAGATGTGACCCTGCAGACGGCGGCCTGTAACAGCCTATTACACAGAGTGTGCAAAAAGGTGATAGTTCAACCTTTAGGGACAAGCATTCGAATTCATTAGGGGAGGATGAGGATTCTAGACATGATACAGAGAATCTGTCCCTGACATAAATCGCCACCCCTCCGCCTCTCGATTGCCTATCAGCTCGGAACAGCAAATAACGTGGGATGTTGATTTCCCTGTCAGGAGTGGCTGGTCTAAGCCAGGTCTCAGTGATCACCAGAACATCAAGTAGGGTGAGGCTAACCCAAGCCTGGATCATGGCGATCTTTTTCAAAAGGCTGCAGACATTGACATGCAGGAATGACATTCCTTTAATTCCAGCAAGGTCGGAGGGAGAAGCAAGGGTATCTAGAGGCCCCGGGTTGAGCTCGACATTGCCTGACCACAATAGTAATAGCAGCAAAATCATTTTTAATGCAGCAAAAGTTAATTTGTAGTCTTTGTTCTTTGAGCATCTGGGACGCGGTGAAGTTGAACATAGTTATCTCCACTCCTGGTGCTATACTGACCTAGGGTTGCAGCCACTGGAATCCACTAGAAAACAAATACCTAACCAAAGCAAGAGACTAAAAACTAAAACAATACTGGAAGTAAGGAAAATATTAATAAACCGCAAATCAGCAGAAGGGAAATGGAGTGCTCTTGGGTGACTTCTTCCTCGGCTAAGAAATAAATCTAACATTAGGGGCAGAGTGGAGGTGATCACAGCAGAGATTTGAATTTCATTCAAAGATTCTCTAATTTGCATAAAATTCTACTCTCTGGGGCAGCTCAAACCAGCAGACTGATCTGTAGTAAAGCATATTGAGGGATTCCTGGGGTTTGAAAATTAACAATCCCGGGCTGGACAGGATGCACCACAGGGTGCTGAAGGAACTGGGAGGAGCTAGCTGCCCCCACTGATTTTTCAACTGTTTGATAGGGAGAGGTATAGAAAATGGAGAGAGTAGATGTAATACCACTCCACAGGGAGGGGTACAGGTGGGACCAGGGAACTACAGGCCAGTGAGTCCAACCTCCATTATGAACAAACTGTTCGAGACCATCTTGAAGGAACACACAGTGGAGTTCCAGAAGGTGAATGTCCTGCAAGACTCAAAGCAATGTGGCTTTGTTAAAGAAGGTCATGCCAGACGAACCCGACTTGATTTCTTCAGTGTGGTAACTCAGGCAGCAGACAAGGATCAGGCTGTTGACATCCTATACCTGGACATTTAACAAGGCCTTCAATTCAGTGTCATACAGAAGGTTGGTGAAAAGTTGAGGGACCTTGGGTTAGGTGAGTGCAGAACCACACGGACTGGGAACTGGCTGTGGGGAGGATCCAGACAGTGGTGGTAAACTGGCAACACTCAGAAGAGTGAAGTCACTCACGGTGTGCCAAGGGTTCAGTTTTGGGTTCAGTCCTATTTTACTTGTTCATCTGTGACTTAGGCGAAGGGATACAAGGCAAGATCAGCCTGTTTGCAGAAACTGTGCGGAAGGGTCAACAACGAGTCGGGTGTTGGTAATATAAAGGAAAATTCAGGTAGACTAGACTAGACTAGACTACAGCAGTAGCCTGGAAGCTTAGATTCAATTCTAAGAAATGTAAAGTCATACATACTGGTAGAAACAATCACGGAACTGAGTATTGGCTTGGGGTGTCAGAACAGCCCAAATTTCAGGGATAAGGGACCTGGCAGTGATCACAGCAGACAGCTTAAAAGTCATAGCTCACTGCAGTAAAGCATATGGGAAGGCTAGCAGAAAGCTGTGTTACATTAGAAGAGGGTTCTCCAGTAGAAACTGGAAAGTAATCCTGCCACTGTACAAATCCCTGGTGTGGCTGCACCTGAAGTATTGCACACAGTTCTGGAACCCTCACCTGAAGAAGGATAGGGAAAGGCTCAAGTCTGTGTAACATAGAATAACTAAGATGATTCAGGGCAACAGGGAATCTTAAGAGGGCACCTAAGTAGTCTATGTACTCACTGGAGACCAGGAGAAAGTGAGGTGACATGTTAAAAACATTCAAGTTTCTCAGGGGAATTAACAGGGTAAACAGCCAATAGTTCAAATCTGTATTGTTGCACTGGGGTAATCCAGTCATGTGATCACAGTCGAACAATCCAATTTCTGTTTTCTTCCCCACTTTGTTATGAAGCTGTCACAATGATGGTCGAAAGTGAACCCAGCCAAACTAAGGTCATGGACTACATACAGCTCCCAACTGGTATGTTATGCGAGAAGCAAAGGACGGTAAAAGCCACCTCACATAATGTTCGGTTAAAACTACTCACCAAGAACTTCCTGAGATCTTTGTAGTTTGTGATGATGCCATTGTGGATTACAATAAACTCTGGAATAAAAAAGGAAAAAATCAATTTTACAGCAATTTGGAGAAATCCGGTTTCCAACTGAAATATAAACTTTGCAACCATTCTGACAGGCAGCCTTTTACTTCCAAGTAGCGATAAAAGTTACACTCCATAGAGAGAAATTCATATTAATCCAGAATACTATTACAATTCACCTTATCTGGTTGAAAACAGTGCAATAATAAAACCATATCCAATGCATCCCACCTTCAAATGTTGCTCAAATGAGCCTGTAAATAAAGTTGTTCTGTTTTCTTACTCAGCTTCTTTCATGACTTAAAGGGTTTAGCTACACAAAAACAAAACTGAAAACAATACACTTCAAGATTTTCAGACTTATTTTGTGCTTGTGATCTACATTCCACATTACAAGTTCTGCAGAACAGTGAACTAGGTAATTAAAGTTTGAGAGGTGAAAGCAGTATGTTAGTAATGTGAAGACTAGGTTGGGCATGGGCATCAATAATAACCCAGTTAAAACTCTGTCCTGAATCTTTGCAAATTTCACCAGAAAATCCACGTCAGCCTTGAGTCAGCCTACTTTGAGGAGGGTGAGGGTAGGGGGTCCAGATCTGACTCCAAACCGGGTCACATGTTCAGTTGAAGTGTAGGCAACCCACTGATTGCCCAACTCCAGTTCAGGTCTGGAATGGCTCGGATATCTGGGAATTTGACTTGGATGATCCAAGCTAACCTCTGTCAGCACACCTTGGATGAATGTACAGACCTGAATCAGATCTGGGCCATGCTACGGTGTAAGCAATCCCTCGATAGTAATTTGACTCGGATGATGTCAGTCAGCCCAATGCACCAAGATCCCACCTCTAAGGGAAGGGTGGAGACTGGATATGAATCCAAACTGATTCACCAACTGCTTTACCATACCCATCCTTAGTTTACAGTAAATCACTATGAAAAGAACAATGTAGATACAGGCTGTTCAGATAAAGAGGTTTCTGGTTTCCATAAAAAATAAAAATAAAAAAAACATAGTAGACATTAGTAAAATTCTGCTGCACACAATTTCCCATAATCTGAATTTCACGTCCATTACCAAATTTTTCTTTTGTTATTGAAAGAGGATTCTCCTCTCTAGACTGCATCTGTTTGTGCTGTTTATTCCTGCTGTCATAGTCATAACCCTTTGCTTATTACCTCACTTTGAGCTGCTGTCACAAAAATAATTCTGATGTCACAAGCAGAGAATCAGGCCCATCACTTCAGGGCAAGAAAAGCAAGAAGGCAGATAAAATATATGAAGCAAAGAGTCAGTTTTCCTGCTTTGGTTACCAATTTCTAAATAAATAATTAAAAATAAATATAATAGACACCAAAGTCCTAAAAATCTATTTTTGGGGGATTGTTACAAGATTTGAGTCCTTCCAATGTTAACTGAATTTGTTTTGCAGGAAACTGCAAAATACATTTTAATGTCTTTTATTTCTCTATCCCATAATCTACAGCTGCCTTCACATTCGCTACACGAGCCTTACTGCCCTCTCCAACACCATAAACTACCAAGCTGCCCACACAGAAGCACTTCTGCACACAATTTAATTAGTGATTCCCCTTCCCCCATAGTGTGACTCCATCCTCCATGTCATTGGGATCTACTCAGTGTGGGCAGAGCAGGAAGTACTGCCTCAAGCCACGGTGTGAACCATCAGTGTCTGGGTGAGTCAAGCGGGCATCAACATGCTGCTTGCCAGCTTATTATAATCCCTATTAAGGCCATCCTTCCTTTTGCATCTATGGCACCCCAGCCAAGCTCGACATTTTGTTGCAGAGTTGCTGGATGTTATGTGAGCTCCCATTAAAGCAGTAAGTCAGATGTCCATGCCCCCCCACCCCTGGATCTAAGGGTGCCACCTCTGTAGTGCTGCATTATTTCCTGAATCCCAGAGATGACGGTTTCACAAACTGGGCCTGGGTCTCTCACTTTCCACTTGGCAGTACAATGTATTACCCCCACCCAAATAGCTCCATGTTTGTCTAAGCCAAACAGTTAGGTGGAAGCAAACAGAATGACAAAGTGGAAAGTCAACTAAAGTAAGATCCTAGATATCAGACTGTGCCATTAGCAAATAGGGGTAATCAGAGTCAACACAATCTAGTGGCTAGAAAACAGGCTTGTGAACCTGGAGACCTAGGTTTAACTCCCACTAGATTTGATCACTCTCTGTGACCTTCAGCATGTCATATAAATAATCGGTAGCAACCATTAGGTGCACAAAGTGGGGTTCAGAAAGATTTAAAGGACATTAAGTACAAAGAAAGAAAAAGGGGAAGAGAGACAGAAGAATAGAGGAGGAGATGGAGATAAAGCACTGGGAGGTTAAATAACTTGATCAAAGTCACCAGGTGGTTACCTGTATGTTTGAATCCCACCAATGCCATTTTGATTCCAGGTTAACTACTTTGTGCTTTAACTAGTAGGTTACACTAACTCAAACTGGTCTACAAAGGAGATCAGCTCATCTGTTGCAGCATTTGAGATGCAGAACAAGTGTTGATTACCGTTGTCTTTATCAGATCTCTGAGGGTGACTGTTGATGTTGGAAGGAACGCCATGTGTTGCCCAACGAGTATGTGCAATACCAAATGAGTGTCACACACCACATCGAAATCCACGTCTTCTTGTTCTGAAAAGGAAAATGCAATATTAAGGCAATTGTGTAATGTGACTTTGTGGACTTAAAGAGCACCTTTCATGGTCCTTTTAATTTCATGCATAAATTACCCTTTCTTGTATTGATTCTGAAACTGTATTTCATTACTGTCTGCTGCAGTTAGTTTTGCATTCTGAGCTGCTAAAAACTGCAGGGCATACCAGAGCTTCTATGGCAAGCTTGGTGTTGCTATGGGCCCAGGGTTGTACTGTTGATATCACTACAGGGCAGAGTCAATTTAACAAAACAAAAAAAAAACATACTGACAAGGTATTTGGATTTTGGCACAGTGCATTGCTAACAGGGTGTCTTGGGGAAGGGGGAATGAGTACTTAGGCAGTTTCCCTTGCAACAAAGTTGCAACTGCACAGTGTGAGCCACTCATCTGCCCTATAGTGATGTCATCAGAAGGCAGCAGCTGAATTGCAAAGGCAAGTGCAGCAGTGCTCCAAAACAAATCCAAATTATAGAAGGCAGAGTAAACCTTGGCCAAAAATAACAAATGCACACACCCTTTCAGGTCTAGTACTGCATATAATGACTACAAGCTTTAACTTTCTGGACCATCGTGAAAGGTGCTCTTTAAGGTACCACTTTCAGGATATGGCACCTTAGGTCTATGACAACCCCCTGTGTAATTTTTAATATTTTATTTTCAGGCTTTTTAAAGTGGTAAGGGACTGTAGTTTGGCCCTGACAAGGTGGCCAGCCAATCCCTTCCACTTCCTGATTGATGAACATGCCCTCATGCAATGACATCCAGCAAGGGTGAGCATGGGAGCAAGCCCCACCGAAATGAATGGGACTGATTTTTTCCTTACTTTTCAATATGACATGATGGTGACTTGGAGATTAATAAGGGCCACCGATTGATTAACACTGGCCTTGTTTGTCGATCAGTGGCCCTTATTAATCTCCAAGTCATCATCATATTGTAGTAAAAAGTAAGGAAATATCAGTCCCATTCATTTCAATGGGGCTTGCACTCATGCTCTCCCTTGCTGGACATTACAGCCGGGGTGCGTGTTCATCAATCGGGAAGTGGAAGGAATCAGCTAGCCACCTTACTGGGGGCAAACTACAGTCCCCTACCACTTAAAAAAAGCCTGAAAATAAAATATTTAAAAAATTACACAAAGGGACTATGGCGGACCTATGGTACTGTCTCCTGAAAGTGGTACCTTAGCTCATGAAGTGTACTAAATCAATTTGAAGTAATGTTAGGGCTTGTGGAGAATGTCGACAAAGAAAGACATTCCAAAGTTAGGGCTTAAAGACTTGTGATCCAAATTCACACCATTTCTTACAACCCTACTTTCACATGTTAACACAGAAGAAAAAATTACTTACCGTAGTAATGCTGTTTCTTCTAATAGAGTCTTGCTGTATTCTGACTATATGCAGTTAGCCCAGCACTTGAACTGCTCAGGAGAAGAAGTGTTAACTCTATGCAGGAGCATAGAACCTTGAGCTCGAGCTCGGTTTTCAAATCTCGGTCTCCGGTACATAGTGTAACGTCAGATTCTTACAACCATTATACTAACTAACTAGTAGCCATAGAAATTGTTTTCAATTTTAGGCCATAGGCAACAAATGCTTGGGTCCAAAAAGACTCAATGAGAACCCAAGAACCATATGTAGATAGTGAAAATGCAACAACAATAACATAAAACAAAAGACCCCACCTGGCCAGGAAGGAGTGCGAGTACACCTCTGGGTGCAACACTGTACCCTCAACCACATCCCAAAGACTAGGTTCTGAGAGGGGAGGCAGGGAGGGAGTTCAGAATACAGCAAGACTCCATTAGAAGAAACATTACTATGGTAAGTAATTTTTTTCTTCAAACAACATGAAGTCTTGCTGTATTCTGACTATATGCAGACTACCAAGCAGTTTCCCCTTGGAGGAGGGAATAAAAGAGCCTTACTTTGGGAAAAGGCTCTGCAGTACTGCCGTGCCAAACCTAGCATAACTCCTAGTCTGGGTGTCCCGAGTAATGCTTGTGAATGCATGAACTGTTTTCCAGGTGGCTGCTTTACAGATTTCCACCAAGGGAATATCTCTAGCTGCTGCCAGGGTGGCTGATGTACCCCTGGTCGAGTGAACCCTCAGACCTGAGAGGGGCTCTTTACCCAATTTTGAATAGCAGAATTGGATACAGGAGACAATCCGCCTGGCAATAGATCTTTTAGTGGCAGGTCAACCTTTTCCTACTTCTCCATAAGTAAGAAATAACTGGGTACAATCATTCCTGTGGGCCTTAGTATGCTCTATACAACAGCTAAGAGCCCACTTCACATCCAGACTGTGTAACCTTCTCTCTCTCGCTCTCTCTCCGGAGGAAGAATGGTCAGTGAAAAACACAGGCAAAGACACAGATTGATTCCAGTGAACATCCGAAACTTTCTATTCATCCTAAAGACCATCTTATCCCTATGGAAGGAAATGAAGTCAGGTTCAACTGACAGAGCCTGCAATTCACTAATTCTCCTGGCAGAAGTAATGGCTACCAGGAAGACAGTCTTCTAAGTCAAGTACTTAAGGTCAGCTGAGGATAAAGGTTCACAGGGGGGCTGCATAAGCTATGCAATGCAGACATTCAAGTTCCAAGCAGGAGTAGGCTCTCTGAAGGGAGGATTGATGTGAACTAGACCTTTGAAAAACTTACTAAAAAACAGGATGAGATGCCAGAGAAGATCCCTTCCCTGCAGAAAGAAAAGCAGAGACAGCTGCCAAATGCACTTTAAGGGTAGCAGGCCTGAGGCCTAAGCTATTAAAAAGAACCAGATAACCCAGGGTTGTAGCAATGCTCGCAGAGCCTGGTTGTAAGTCTCTCTCAGAACACCAAGTACTGAATCTTTTCCATTTAGAATTGTAAGTTTTTCCAATGGAAGGTCTTCTGGAAACCTTAAGGATATCCATTACCCCTCATGCGAAAGATGCAGACCTGCATATTCTAACTCTTCAAGAGCCAAGCCCTGAGCCTGGAGATTGAAGATTGGGATACCCAATCTTCCCCTAAGAGGAGGTCAGGAGGTTGTGCCTCCTGGGCAGAAATAGGGGAATTGAGACTGTCACGGATAGCAGCAGAGGATACCATGGTCGTCTGACCCAGTCTGGGGCCACTAGGATCACTGTGTATGGTTGAGACCTGATCTTGATCTGCACCCTGAATATCAGTGGAAAAGGAGGAAAAGCATAAAGAAACCTGCTCGTCCAGTCTAACAGGAGAGCATCTAGAGGAACAGTCCTCAGGACTGGAGGTCTGCAGCAGAATAGAGGAAGTTGATGACTGTCTGGGGCTGCAAAGAGATCTAACTGTGGAGTGCCCCATCTCCTGAAAATTACCTGGAGGACATGAGAATTCAGGGACCACTCGTGGTGACGAGATATTCTACTTAGAGCATCTGCCAGCAGCACACTGTCCTTCCCTGGAAGGTGAACTGCTGTTAGCGTAAGTTTGAAGAGAACAGGCTAGTGACCTTACTCTTCATAGCTTCCGCGGCACAAGGCCGTGGACCGAGTGTCCACCTGCTTGTTTATGTACCACATTGTAGTGGTGTTGTCTGTCCTGATCTGCACCACTTTCCCTTGACCGATTCAGAAAATGCCTGAAGAGCTAGATACACAGCTCTGAGCTCCAGAAGACTGATGTGAAGGAGAGACTCCTGCGCGACCAAGTACCATGTGTGGTGAAAGTCCCTAGGTGGGCTCCCCACCCCAGGAGAGAGGCATCTGTGGTCAGGACTACTGAGGGTGCTTGACTGAGAAATGTGACACCCTGTCTGAGATTGTCCTGATCCAACCACCACTGGAGAGCTTGGACAAGAGTCTGAGTCACTGGAATCAGTTTGGTGACAGAATACTTTTTCTGAGACCAAAAAGATCTTAAATAGAACTGAATGTCCCTCATCTGGAACCTGGCTCCCTGAACCACTGCAGTGGAAGCTGCCATGTGGCCTAGGAGATGAAGAAAATGTCTGGCTGGACGAGACACCAGGGGTCGGAAAGAGGAAGCCAGATCTGTAAGGGACTTGATCCTTGAGCATGAGAGGCAGGCCCTTGCCTGAACAGTATCCGGCTCTACCCCTATAAAGGTAAGGAGCTGTACTGGTTCGAGAACTGACTTGGACAGACTGAGAAGGAATCCCAGAGAACTTAGAAGATTCTGGTGACCACTAGAGCTGACTTGATTGGTCTGAAGACTGGCCTGCAATAAGCCAGTCATCTAGATATGGAAAGACTGAGATGCCCTGCCTTCTGAGGAAGGCTACCACTACTGCTAGACATTTGTGAACACACTTAGGGCAGATGTCAGGTGAAGGGCATGGCTCTGAATTGGTATGGCCTGAGGGCAACCTGAACCTGAGGTACTTTCTGTGGGAGCACTTGATAGGAATATGAAAATAGGCATCCCCAGGGTCCAGGGAAGCTAGCCAGCCTCCTGGCCTCAAAGAGGAAGAATTATTCCCAGAGTCACCATTTTGAATTTTGTCTTTGTGATGTGTTTGTTCAGATATCTCAGGTCTAGGATAGGTCACTACCCTCTGTCTTTTGGGGGTAAGGAAGTATCTTGAATACAGTTCTTTCCCTGTGCTGTGGAGGAACCTTCTCCACCGCTTTTAAGAGTAGTAGGAAAGAAACTTCTGCTCTAGAGCAATTGTTTCCAGGGATGTTGCAGGTAGAAAAGACCTGGCCTCAATCTGGGGAATCTTTGAAGCTGAGAACAAGTCCCTGGCTTACTACTTCCAAGGCCCATTTGTCTAAAGTAATAGACTTCCAGGCCTGGAAGTAAGCCAGCCTGTCCCTACTGGAATTGAGGAGGCTGACCAGGTCTGACACATCAGGGTGTCTGTGGGGCAAGAGTCTTACCAGGAGTTCTCACACTTTGTCATAGTGAGCCTCCCCCAAGCCTTGGAAAAGATCTTGAGCCTCCCCCTAATATAGAAATAGTTTTGGGCCTCCCCATAGTTAGAACAACTATCATACTTTACGCATTACAGGAAGAATACAATGAAATGCATTTGAGTAGTTGAGTTTATTCTCATTTTATTGACGCTATTTTCCCTCTCTCTAACCCCCCTCCCCAGGTCAGCCTACTCGCTCCACAGGTCAGCCTACTCGTTCCACACTTCTGAGTTTTGGCCCTATTTACTCTCCTTGCAACCCTCCGTGAGTCTGACTGTTTTTTCTGTTTTACTTTTGCTCTTTGAACACCTTCTCGGGACCATTTTGCTCCCTCTGGCCTTGCTCCTAGTATCTCTCTGCTTGGCCTTTGTATTTGTGCTTTTCTGCAGCCAGTATAATGGGTCAATTTTTATCTTGTTCCTATTCATTTGTATTATTTTGCATTTTGTTTTGCACAGTTTCCAAGAATTGTATTTCCTCTATTCAGCTTTCACCCATGTCATACCAGGAAACAAGTGTTTGTCGAGTGTGTTTTCCTGGTAACCATTTTGTACATAAATTCACATGCCATTATTCGCTTTCAGTTTGCTGCATCCTTTCACACAAAGCAGCCAAAACTTGACATTTAAATATAATACATTTTA
The DNA here is from genome assembly GCA_016271365.2 of Neoceratodus forsteri. Classification (NCBI taxonomy): domain Eukaryota; kingdom Metazoa; phylum Chordata; order Ceratodontiformes; family Ceratodontidae; genus Neoceratodus; species Neoceratodus forsteri. The sequence goes on from CM028135.1 coordinate 816,108,913, forward strand.
AGGCTTGCTTGAGCCTGCCCTGGGAACAGGTTGGGGCCTCCCCTGGAAGGCAGGCCTCACCATTTGAAAAACCCTGCCTTAGACTGAGAAGAGGATGCAGCCCTGCTCATCCCTCTTCTACCTCTCCCTCTAAAGAATCCCCTCTGCTGGAAGGAAGAGGAAGCCTGAGTTTGGTAAAAAGGCCTATGAAAAGGCCTGCCCCCTGCCAGCCCTAGACTGCTGCTTCTGAGGCGTGGCTTGCATTTCCTGACCACTGCACTCCTGTAGCTGGTCCTGTACTCATCCATCTTCTTCATGTAGGACTCTGTCTGCTCCCTGCACAGAGAATTACCGTGACAGGAAAATCCATGGCCTAAGCCTGGTATCCTTTGAAAGGCTAGTACACCTGAGCCAGCGAATCTCCTTAAGGAGACACATGTAGCCAAGACTCTAGATGCCACATAATTAGAGTCCACAGGCATGAAACTGCACCTTGGATGCCTCAATACCATCAGCAGCCACCTTCTCCAGCTCCTTGGCTAGCTTGGGAAGCCTTCTTAGCCAGTTCCAGAACCGTATCCCACCTGGACTTCTGGTACCTGGCTGTATAGGCCATATATGCAGCCTGCCCAGAGTCCCAAGGAGAATGCCAAATATTGTTTTTGGCCATGGCATCCACCTTCCTGGAATCCTTATCTGGGGTGTGGAAGCCAAGAAGATATTAGCCTTGTCACAGGCTGCAGCCTGCACTACCCCAACATGGCTGCAATGACTGTACAAGAAACTGCACAGAACCTGACAGTATATACCTCCTGTCCATCTTTTTATCCACAGGAGGTACAGAAGTGGGCATTTGCAAGATTTTTGGGTCCGTTTCTAAGGACTTAAGTAGTGGGATAGACAGCCTCTTGGACTCTGGGACGCCATCATTTCCACATAGTCAGGTTCTTCCTCCCTCTTCAGCAGCTTCCACAACTGGGAGCTGGAGAGTTTCAGCCACTTTTCTGTAGAACAAAAGTGGGAACGGGACTCAAAGTCTGGGAGGTGAGACACTGGAAGGCCTGTCTGGGGAGATGTCAGACTCTACAGGCTCATCTAGGCCTCCAAAATTATCAACATCAACATCAACATCAACATCATCATCATCATCAGAAAACTCTTCATCTCCCTCCCACTCAACATCATAAAAAGCCTCCAGATTATAATCTGTTGGGGCTGGAACTATCCGAACTGATCGCCTGCCTGAAGGCATCAATTCAGATGGAACCGGGCGAAGCGACTGTACAATGCTTATCGCTTTCGCAGTCTCCTCAGCGTTTAGGATCTGCAGGGTTGGATCCGAACCGGCTGATTTTCTCTTTTCCTTAGATGGAACTGATCCCTCAGAATTGGCTCTCCTTTTGCCCGAGGAGGTATCACCCGTGTCAGCAGGCACCTCCTCAGGTTCGGTCAGAACCGAATGAGGCTGGCCATCCGGATCAGCGGATTTCTTAGCCTCTTTTCCTTCAGCCTACTTAATCTTTTTATCCAAAGTGGCTTTGGGAAATTCTTGCAAATTTGGCAGTCTGTTTTGAGGTGGTCAAACTCCAGACAATAAACACATACGAGGTGGGGATCAGCTTTAGTAAAGCCTCGCAACACTCAGCACAGTGTTGAAACCCAGTGGGACGGTTTCTTCTTGGGTTTCTCAGACATAGCCATTTTCAAAATTACCCTTCACAGTTTTCAAGCCAGGTAACACAAACTTACTAGTTACAAACCGGTCACGGTCGTGGAAAAATGAAAAAGTTAGGTGTTTTGAAACTGATACGAACCGGACACAATTAAATGAAGGAATTAGAAAAAAGAACAGATCTGTTTTGGTTCCCAACCAGACTGATCAATAGAAAACTGAAGAAAAACAATTTCTAAATCAATAATTCACTATCTACTTACTTACTTACACTACCTGTACCGTAGACAGAGACTTGATACCGAAAATAAATGAAACGGTTGAGAAAACCCAATCGATTTTTACTTTTACCGAACCGAAGCGAAAGACAGATCTCCAGAGCGACTTCACAGTTAGGCAGAATAAAGAATCGGACGGTTACACTGATATGTACCAGAGACAGAGGTTTGAAAACCAAACTTGAGCTCAACGTTCTATGCTCCTGCACAGAGTTACCCCTTTCCTCTCCAGAGCAGTTCAAGTGCTGGGGCTAACTGCATATAGTCAGAATACAGCAAAACTTCATGTTGTTTGAAACACAGAGGATGATGGATAGGTTTTGCAGCCCCTCTAGTCTGCACAGCCCTACCTATTAGTTGGATATGATGGCCCTTCTGGCCAATCATACCTCCTTCCCCCCTTCCCTCGTTCCCTAATGTTCTTACTAACCCCATATGTCCATACCAGCCATGTCACAATCCCACCACTGAATTAGCACAGATGACTTTATTTGGCAGTTTATTCCACTTATCCACTACTCTCTTGGTGAAGAAATATTTCCTGGCATCCTTCCTAATCCACACACACACACACACACACACACACCACACACACTGCAGGTGTCACTGAGTTTCCCCTGGTGCCAGTGTTCCTACACAGAGGTAAAAGCTCCTTGCTATCCACATTACTTTTTCTATTAAGGTATTTACACATCTCTATCATGTCCCTCTCTCTCTCTAGAGGGTTCAGTACATATTGCTGTCATTTAATCTCACTATGTAGCACTTCTCTCCCTGTCTCTGAATCAGCTTGATTACTCTTCTCTAAACAACCCTCGACCCAGTCCCACACTTTCACATTTAATAGAACTTCCTCATTTTTTGGGAAGTGAAATTTAACCCATTTAGCCATCGCTCACCATGACAATCAGTGTTGGCACAGCTGCACCTTTCTACTGACAAAACAGTAAATGAGAGACTCTTCACAGCTGATGCTACTGACAATCATCGACTGCCAAGCAGGGAGTGCACAAATCATCCTTCCTCACTTAAGAGCAGAGTACCTTGAGCATACAATGTACTCTCCCCACCCCAACTCCCCAGCATAATCCAGTGTTGGGATTCTGGGACTACATGTAACCCCTATCTCATAGGCAGCAGCACAATATGCAGCCCCATATCACTGGACCAGCCTGTGGTCACACTAAACACCCCAACACTTGTATTTGTTAGGCATGTATTGTTCCTATGTCCATTTTAATTATATTGTGATTAGCAGGACTTGGTGGTTCTACTGAAAACATCATTAACCCAATGTTGGTAGGATCGATAATTGCTTATAATACAATTATCTGAAAGACTGACAGGTGCCAATTAGCAGCTGGATGTCCCTTCAATGTTGGCAAGACCAACATTTGCTCATTAGCAAGTTTGTCTGTCCTACTGACCCCCCCAAAAATATTTATCAGTGGGTTCTTGCCACGTGTTCTCCCCAAACAAGCAATCCCTAACCTCAGTAGCACCCTCTACCACTCACTGCCTCCTCTGTTCCATATTAAATAAGAAAGCTTCTGATACAGCCAAACTTCAAAATATATCTGGTTGATCCAGCCTCCCACCCTATTGAAATTAACATCCCCTTCCCTAACCCATTAGCACCCTATCCCCCACCGCCCCTGTTCCAAATTGATTTAACTATGCAGCCACGACAACACTGCTGTCGATGTGCGACACTGAGGCGTCCCCAATGTCGACAGGTGAAATTTCGCCTGTCAGACATCGGTCATTTTCTATCGTGGGACTGTGCCCCGAACCACCATGCCCCACTTCTCTAGGATTGTTAACTCAAATCGAGTTAACCTGAAAGAGGGGCGAAAGTCGGCATAAGGCCAAAATTTCACGGCAGGTCCCCACAATCGACAGTTTCATTTCTTGTTGAAACTGTCACTGTGGATTTCGCCAACAGGGTTTCACCCTTCTGTCGGCATACCTTCCATATTACGTCTTGCAACTCTACCCCTATCAGCTATTTGCAGTGCCTTCCTCTTCTGCTTTGTCCTTAATTAACTTTTTTTTTTTTTTTTGTTAATATTCTGCCCTCTTCCTGCAATCTGGGCTAATCTTATTTTACTCCTGTTGTATTACTTATTACATTCTGCTGTTTTGTGCATCTGTTCTGTGGACTGCTGCGTACTGACTACTGTTCCACTGCGGATTATTTGTTTGTACTTACTGTTATATTTATTGTTGTAATACTCTCCTATATAACCCTCCTCCCAGGGCACACCTCAAAACAACCTGTTTATAGCACAGTATGGACTCCCTGGTCAAAAATTTTAAAAAAATATATACGTAGTCAGTATTATTTATCCGGTTGATCCTGCCTTTTCCCCAGATGATCTTCTCTGGTTGCCACCACTCCTCACCAATTCAAAACACTTACTCAACATCCCCCAACCCAAGTAGACACCAATAATTCTCTCCCACCCCAACCCACACAGCTGCTGGTAAAATGAATCCATTCGTCTCTGGAGTCCGTCATCATGTGTCTCTTACCAGCCACAATACTGGCTCAACTAATCTCACTCAGTAAGGATCCTGCACTGCCTATGGTGCCTCTCCCCAACAGTATTTTAGGCCTGACTACTTCCAGGGATCCTAGTGGCTGCCACACACCACAAGGCTGGATTTTTCAGGTTGAAGTCTGAACCCCAACATCATAACGTACAAATAACATCTGTTGTACCAAACAACTGACATGGTGGTAGACTGCCAGTATAATTGACGAGCGATGTCATACCCAACCAAGATAAACTCCTAATAAATGCTAATTTCTTGAAAACTTTTCTTTAGTAAGATTTATACCATAAAGCAACACACAATTCATGGATAAGTTTTCTCATACTTACTACTGATTTCCTCCTGCAGATCTTTAACCTTTCCCTTCATTTTCACAATATGGATCCGTTTGACATAGTCTTCTATGTTCTTTCCATTCCCGCCATCAAAGCCAATCCCTAGCAAAGGTCAAAGGTTAAGGCAGGCAGTATATACAGTGCAGTGTGGTAAGAAAAATGTTGCAAGCAGATCAAGAGAAAACTGCCAATTCTACAGCTCAATGGTAAGGCCACACTTGGGAGTACGGCTGCCAGGTCTTGGCACCTCACTAGCAAAAGACCATCACAGGAGTAGAAAGGGTGCATAAAAGAAGGTTGACCACATGTGGGCTGGTGGACAAAGAATAGATCAGAGAATGGAAAAAATGTCTGTTCCTCTGGAGAAAACATAAAAGAGAGGTGACTTGTGCAAGTATAAAACTCGATGAGGATCCTAGTCTGCTACACAGTATGGGTTCAAAACTGAACAAGGACAACAGCAGCACAGGAGTCCACAGCAAATAACTCAAGGGAGAGCAACATACTGAGCAAGTCATTTCTCACAGAGAATAAGAAACAAAAATGATTACTTTTCCATTCCTTGATACTCATGTTTCAAGCTGCCTGGTTAATGGGGTCAACTGAACTCTTCACGTTGAATCTGCAAAATGTTGCAAAGACATCAGCCCTCCTTTATGCATTTTTATACAGCAATTTAAGACAAAAGGGACTCTAGGCGAAAAATGTCTCCCCCACCCTCAACTTCATAAGGAAGGATAAAGAAGTATGCTGCGCAAACATGAACTAATTTAGAGGGATTCCCTATCTACTCCACTCCCCAGAGAACCCTGGGACTCCCTTGGTAAGCATTCATTTTTCACGGCTTAACTTGAACAGCTGTACTGTCTTCTTAACCAATGTCTCTCCTGGTAGTCTGTTCCATAGGTTCACGTACTGTGAGAAGTAATGCACCATAATGTTACCTCTAAGATTCAGGGCATATCCCTACAGTCTACTGATTACCCCCCATGCACCCCAGTATTCTGGTGGTCCTATTGACAACAGTCATGCACTAGTCCCTTATACAGTATGACCCCCATGTTCTTTTCCTCTTTTCTACAGTATGCTGTGTGGGCCCTACTGTATCTCCAATGTTCCTCCCAAGTGTAACACCTTTCCTTTGGATACTGAATCTGAGATTCAGGGTGTTCAACCAAACGCCCAGCTTGTTCAGGTGAGAAAATGAAAAAATTCTGAAATTTGAAAAGCCTTTTACAAAGGTGTCAATGACATGGCAAACCCAACTACTAGAAATATAATGAAACTCCTACTGAACAGGGTGATAAGGAAATAATTGACCAAGCAACCATTAGTAATGCTTTCAATCTTGCCTTCACTAACATCGATAAATGCAAAATGGCCTCTCCTCCAGAATTACATCTACCAATTTGGATACTACCTACAAAACTAGCACCAACCTCTACCTAAAAACCACCACAGCTAATGAGGTTTGTAAGCTGCTGAGGGCACTGAGAAAATATAAGGCAGAGGGCAATGATGCACTTGAGTCCTGATTCTTGAAATTAGTCACCTTTACAATAGATGTACCACTTATTAAAATCTATAAGCACTCTTTCATATAGCCACTTCTTCACAATTGGCCAAGTACCCAAACTCTGGAAATGGCACCTTTGTACCTTTTCATAAAGGGGGTCTCCACATTCTATTGATCACTGCAGGCCTACACTGGTCCTCCACTGCCTAGTTAACTTACTGTTAATCCATTTACCTTGCAGAAAACCAGCTCCTCCCAACTTACAGCATGGATTTAAGCAAAGTCACAGCACAATAACCACACTAGCCAGGCTCACAAATGACCTGTATTGCAGTACAAAGCCAGACTTGCCACTGGTGCTGCTTTCACATTGTGGATCACACTGCGCTGATTCTACAGTTCCATGCTTACAATTTTGGTGTGTCTGTAGGTAACTGAATCAATAACTACTTGCATAACTGAGAACTGACAGTTAAACTCAATTGACCATGTCTGTTCCCCAGGCTGTGGGGGGTGCATAGGGAGCAATCCAGGCTCTCTCGCTGTCCTCCCTCATCAACTTGCTTCGAAGGTATGCAACTAAACAGGTAATTTTGCACCTTGATGCTGCAGTCCTGTACAGGAGATCCAATGCAACTGAAAATGTAAACCCACCATGGGGCAGATTTCACAGCACTAGAAAAATACTTTGATGAAAACATTCATAGCACTACTTTAGAAACAGTTTCAAGAAAACAGGCTAGTGCTCAAAAAGAAAACCAAAGCTATGTTTTTCAGGTCAAGGGCCAAGCTTAGTAAAATCTATAACCCCTTCCAAATACTGGCTAATTACTATATTCCAATGGAAGTGATTGAAACTTATAAACTTCAGGACCAATAATATGATCCTAGCTTAACATTTGAGCTCCAACTATTCAAAATAACCCAAAATTTTCACTGCAAAATAGGTGTACTCTACAGTTTAAAAGTCAAATGACCAGGGTCACCACACAAACATTAGCCCAATCCAGTTTGCTTCTGGTGCTGAACTGTGTTCACTTGTTTTGAACACTTTTTCTGCCAAGTTTCAACATGGCAGATCTATCCTATATAATGGGATCTGGTGATCTGCCCTAGCGCCAGGTAAAACCACCATTGTGACTTGCAGCATCAATTAAACTGTCTTTCTCTGAAATCACTGACTAAACTGAACTTAGACACATTTACACAAGGTACTATCAGATGACAGCCCCACATGCCTACTCGACTTCTTCCTCCACACAAGCCAAACTGAACCTGAGGTCACAGGATAGAAAACTCCCTAGCTTTCCACTTCTAAACACAGACTGGAACAGAAATCCCTTAGCCATACTGTGGTGAGGGTATGGAATTATGTACCCCTGGAGATACTCAACATTAGGTCCAAAAATTCACCTAAAAATTACCTCCTCAGATACAAATGTGGTGATATCCCTAGAGATACATAGCAATAGGTGAAAACTGTTTACATCTACAACAGCTCTTCACAACACTTAACTGTAATTTGTACTAACACTTAACTTTTGTCACTGATTGTGACAGTACACAAAACCCTGAATATCTCTACTGCACTTACTTATTATAAGTGCTCCGCTGCATTTTCTGTAGCCTATAACATACTGTGTACATTTACATCCCTAATATAGCTTTCTGAATTCTGTGTACATTTTAGCCTGCACTGCAAACACCTGCATTAATATTACTGTACTGACATCAGAGTTGCTCCAACAGACAAAACCATGGTCCCAGTGAACACATGAACAAAACAAACATCTTCCTACAAAGTTCAGCTTACATGTTGTATTTTTCTATTATTTGTTCCTTTTAAGTCTGTTGGCATCAGTCAGCAGGCTTATTGAGATAACAGTAATGTCTAACAAGATGTGGAAACAGGAAATTTGCATATTTCCTGATGAACTACTTTGTATGCCTCTGCCTCCCTGTCTGCACAATAATATCCACACTGAGATCACATATAAGAAGGACTTAATGCATTCTCAGTGGGTGTTGCAACTAAATGCTGTGGGGGCCGGCAGCAGAGACCATCATAGAGGACCAGGAGCCCAAGTAGGCATAAGTCAGTGCCAGGCTCCTGAGGGGGACCAGGAGAAGCCTTGCCAAGCTGGTAGCAACATTATGACTGTAACCCAAACTGCTGCCAATGTTCTGATTGCCCCCGCTTCTCACTGGGGGACCAGGAGAAATCCCACCTCGCTGGCAGCAAAACTGTGACTGCTACACCACCCTCGTGGGTGAGACTGGGAGAAGCTGAGCAAGCAGCAATATTCTGACTGCCCCTCCCATAAAGGGGACTGGGAGAAGTCCACCAGAGCTGGGAGCATCAACTGACTCCAAGAACTGGCAACCAGGGCAGCAACCATCTGGCAGGCAGGTACCTTGGACAAAATACAAAGGTGTCCCTTACATTTTGGTTCTCAGGTCAGCATTGCAGTGCAGAACAGCAGTTTTCAGACTTCCCTGACTTCAAGTTTTTTGAAGTGGTTTGGGTAAATGCTGGCATGGCTGTTTTTTTTTCCAGCAGGAAAAAGAACAGAGGAACCTGCCGACATATGACCAGCTCTGCAGAATACTCATTCCCTGGCCTGGCTTTAGCCTTCACACTTTCCCTCACTGCACAGATACCTGCTCGAGAGGAAAGGAAATCAGCTTTAGGGAATCTTGGAACTCTGCATTAGAATGCTGGCTCGGAGAAACCAACAGTAGTAAAACTCCCAAGTAATACTCTGCTAAGTAGTTCAAACTTTCCCTTTGTTTTCTCTGCCCGCCATCCAGACTCGTCAAAAGCATACAGAGTAAAACATTTTTTTTTTTTTTTTATATACACTTTATTCGTTATATGCTGCAGTTTCAACTGATCCCCTTCCAATTCTCGCTGGCGTACCCCAGGGGTTGATCCTTGGACCCACCCTATTCTCTGTATTTATAAACAACCTCCCTTCTACCTGTTCAGCCTCTTATATTCAAATGTATGCCGATGACACTGATCTTTGTTTCCGGTCCCTCCTGGCCCTGGTTGAACCCATTCTCAATCTGATTTGTGAACACCTTAAGATGGCTTGATGATAAATCGCTTAAATGTAACACTAAGAAAACGGTTGCCATGGCCTTTAGCACTGCACAAAAACTAGCCAAAATGACATCTCCCCACCCCACCCCCTCCTTTTATGCCTTCGACAGCTCCAAAATCTCGGCCATCGAATCTTGTAAATACCTGGGAGTTTGGCTTGACCCCGAACTGGACTTCTCCCTACACCTGGACTCAATCCACAATAAGCTGCACCCAAAGCTAGGAATGCTTCATAGGTATAAGGACAGTCTCTCCCTGCCCAACAGGAGGGAAATAATTACTAAGCTGATCCTTCCCATGCTCGACTACGCAGATGTGGTCTATAGCTCAGCGCCACAATCATCCCTGGCCAAGCTCAACCCATTGTTCCACTCATTCTGCCGATTTGCCTCCAGCCTTCCATAAGGCACCCACCACTGCCTCCTATACCACTCTGTCGCCATGCCTTCACTTACAAACCGCCAGCTGGCACATTGTGCAACCTTTATTGCTACGTTCTGGTTTAACACCTTCCCCCCCACCTCTCCTCTTTACTAGCCCCATCCCCAAATACTGGCTACTCCTTGCACTCTCGTGACCACTGCTCCTTTGCCCTAACCACATTACACTCTCTTGCAGGGAAGCAGGCCTTTGCCCATTGGCTCCCCGCCCTCTGGAACTCTTTTCCCCACACTGTACATAGCTTGCCTACCGCAATGTCCATCAAAAAGCATTTCAAGCAACTCCCACCCCCTCCTTGCCAATGCATCCACCCTCTATAGCCACCAGGCCTTACCGCTAAGCAGGCACATACCCTTCTACTATCCTGCCAACTCTGCTCTTGTTCTCCTTTCTGCTGTCCCTTCTAGTCACCGTGCTCCCCTAATTCTTATCAGGGTGTATTGTGCTAGATGCTCAGTGCTTGTGCCCTCTCAGCTGTTTAACTGTACTTAGTCTAGATACGTTAGCTCAGGTAGTTATTTTTCCTCGGTTAAGGTCCAATGTTAAACACATCTTCATATACGAGCTGTATCCTATGTTTATCACATGTACTCTTGCTTATCTAAGATTTATATTGTATATACTGTACATATATTGATATATAAAATTGCATCTTGTATCCTCTCCCCTGCCCCGTGTCCCACCTGGAATTGAGCCTTGGCTCAGTGTGCCTTTTCCAGTTATCAGTTTTTAAATAAATAAATTCACCACAGCCAAGCCCCCAAGATAGGTTAAAACATAATGAAAAAGACAGGACCAGAATCACCACAGGCAGAAATAATGTACAGCAGGGGAGATTACCCAAAGCAAAGGGGGGGGGGGCTTACGAGTGGCCAGGCCAAGAACCCAGATAAAGGGACAGCAAACTGGATACAGAAAAGGGCTGGAAAATGGTAAGTACTCTACAATGGTGATTAACCATATTCATTACATTTTCCAAATCTGGTGCCAGGAGGAGGCCTTGATGCGGTGGTATCTGTTTCCACCAACATCCCTCTTCCAACACCATACATTTAAACTGAATTAGACAGGGACAGGGACCACCAACATGAGAGGGGGATATATAATCAAGACCAGACTATGTCAGTCAGGTCCTAACTCCGCAGCAATGTTAACAGAACAAAAATCAGATTTGCAGGCTCTGGTACTGTGTTCCTGCTAACACGGTTGCCTCCCTAGGCCCTTGCCAGTGCTGAAACATCAGAATTTGGCTTCAAAATACTATCAGCACCAGAGAAGCAATATTGTTGGCTATACAGTGCTTTTCCTGGTGACCACAGTAGCCTGAGCTATAATGTAGCCAGTGGGCTTCTGCCAGGTCACCATAGTTGCAACTCACAATTTTCATCTATGTCCCCAAATATTTTAGAACCAAGACTCAAGTAACTTAGAAAAAATTCTCTGTAATACTATGGGAGGATGATTTAGGCACTACACTGAAAACCTAAACTAAGCAAATTATCACTGGATAAATCAGAACTTAATTTTGCCAGATCATTGGTACAGAGGTAGTGTTAGCACATAATGCTGGTGACCCAGGTTCAGAGATGAACCCAGTCACCAGGGACTGGCTGTGGGGAGCAGGTCTGAGCATCCCAAAGGAAGCCCTCCTCCTCCTCTGGAGGGAAAGGTTTTCCAGCTACTGCTGCAATACTGCCAACTGGTTGACCACAGGCAGCAGAGCAGCTGGGAACCTGTGCAGGCGGGATGCTCCCTGGAGCTGGCATACACATCGGGGCCTCAATGTTCAAGAAAAGCAGCAGCCCTACGGGTGTGGGAGAAAAACAGGGATGTTGCTGGCTCCCCTGGCAGGCTCACAGCAACAACAGTACCCCATTCCTTGACGCTGGAGTAGGGACACACAAGGTGGGAAATAATCCACCACTCCACCTTGAGATGCTGGCCCCACCATGGGGAAACATGCTTAAAAATGAGGGTACCCAGAGCTTAGCTAAAGCCTAAAGTAGCCACAATAAAGCGGAGGAACTTCACCAAGCAGGCTGGAAAAAAAATGAACATTCTGTGCACTAGAAGTGCTATATATAAATGAAATGGATTCTTGTAGTGGTGGCATGACACTGGCTTAGAAATCAAATATGTTGAAACATAAAGCATTAGCTTGTTTGCATGTGTTTTTTTTTTTTATGAAACCACCAATCATGATGAAGTGATGTTTCCACGAAACACCAACACCTATGGTGGAAGACAAAGTGAATTTTTTAGGAGTTTTCTATTGTCATTTTGCCACCATGGAGGAAACCATGGAGCACCAGAGAAGGAAGAAGCAAAGTCAAAAAACAACACATTCTTTTGGCACTTCTAGCACAAAATGATAATTACCTACTGGTAAAGATAAAAAAACAGAAAAAAAACTGTAATTACTTGGTTCCCGGTGAAAACATTTGCAAAAATGGCTTTAGGGATGGTGCGCGAGTCCCTGCCTTAACTGCCAACTCCAATGCCACTCCTTGGTGGGATACAGCAGGGGGGCAGGCAGCCTGTTCCCTCCCTATCCTGGAGCTGAGCTCCTCGCCTCCACGACATGGATGGTGTCTTGTTTTCCATGTGGACCTGTAGGTTTCTGCGATTATCTGGATATAACTGTAATAATTCCTATCTGGTAACAACCAGTTGCAACAGACTTACTTAATAAAAACCAGTAAGAAGTCTTACCAGCAGAGTCATAACCTCTGTATTCCAGCCTTTGCAGCCCTCTGATGAGAGTTTCAGTGATTGCTCGTCTTTGTTTTGGGACACGTAGTTCAGGTAAGCAAAAATTCCTGAAATAAAACATACATTAGAAATATTGAAATATTAAAACCAATCCATCTCCAAAATCAGTCCCTGACATGCCAGCAGCTTGGATAACTAAATAAAAAGGTCATGGCTGCCCGTTGGCAGGCAGGCAGCACTGAGATAAACAAATAGTGTGCAGAACGAGACCACTAGTGGCCTACCTACAGCACTACAACTGCACACTCCATCCATCCTGATCAAACATAAAACTACAATTTGAAGATCAAGAGACTGAGTTTCAAAAGATCCTGAAATGCACATGTGTGGCGGAAGAGGTGCACAAGATCAATCAATCAAAATCTTTATTTATCCAGGCGATCACCATTGAGCAAGCTCATTTACAAGGTGGACCTGCTGTACTCAAGGACAAATATACATACATACAAATAGGTGCAGTATACAAATTGATAAACAGGATACAAACAAACAAAGAAATAAAAGACAATCTTACAGCAACATGTTAGGCACAATATGTACATTCCAATTGTTCACAGAGAACCTATATGTTACATATTATTAAAGTTTTGCTACATGTGCACCGTTTTCAAAGAGGGTGTCTGCAGCCATTTACATGATTTACAGCAGCCTGTACATGCTTTGTATATGCAGCTGTGCTAAAATGCCATGTTTGGTATTGCCGGGTAGCATTCCTTCACACCCTGCACCTGAAAGGTAACTGCAGCCTTGCACATGGATAGTTGAAAACAGCATTTTGCTGCTGCGTGGATTTTCCCGCACCGTGAGTTGTGTACTCAGACTTTGTCTTTTGGACATGCCATGCCCTTTGAAATCAGGCTCCAAGCAGCTACTTAAATAAAAATATAAAACTATGCCTGCATGTTTACAAGAATCCTGTTTCTAGCAGCAGTGCATGTTATGGTGAGCAGTCTGACCTATACCTTTTATTCTATTTCAGTGCCCTTGTTCTCCTGTTTTGTGCAATGCCCTTTTCCCCCATTTTGAGTCTGCCTTACCATTTTTTGGCCGCTGAAATCAGTTAAAGGAGCACTCCTTTTAGCTCAGTTTTGCCTTGGCAGCTGTTTTACATTAAGGTTAAGCAATGGAAGGTTTGGACTCCTAAAAGCACTAGAGACAGTTAGGAGTTAATTAAAATCCTTGTACATTCAAACAGTTGTTCAGCACAGCTCAAGGGGTCATACAGTTTTAAATTTCTCACTCACCCCGCCCAGTTGCTTACTAACCATCCAGTGCTGTAAGCTCTACCTTTTAACCTGTACAAGTTTATACATTTAATTTTAATCATATAACAAGGAAACAACTGAAAGTTTTGTTTCTTCTTTTTTTTTGTCCTGGGAGTACACATTTCTGTGATTCCTGTAAAAAAACCATTAACTATAAAATTAAAACATGGACAGCCACACATAACTCAGCATGTGTTTCCATCTTGGGTTTGACATAACAGCATGGACCGCTCTAGCTTCGCTCTCAAGATCCATATGATTCTATCTCAACCCCTCGATGGATACACAGCTTTGTTGTGCATGGTTGCCCATGCATTACTCTCGCTCACTAGCCTTATGTGTTGATGGGTACTCACAAACAGCACAAAATAAAGATGTAAACCCAGGAATATCCATATTTAAAAAGAGCACACCTTTTATTTTAAATGTAAAAGAACAAGTATACTTTTTCATACACAAGGGTGCAGTGTGCACATATACAGAACCCAAACAAAAAGGAAAAAATTAATAAGTGACTTAGCCGGGATTTGAACCCAGGCCTCCCAGAATACCATTACGGTTGTACTACTAGCTATGCCACCAAGCCAACTGGCAACCTGGGACTCCCACAAGCACATTACTCTTTCTCTAATGCACAACCTGGTGCTGCACAGATATATAAATGTTTTCATCCACAAGGGTTCGGTGTGCATGTATATGGAACCCAAACAAACAGAAGAGAGAAAGAAATAAGTGCATTATTGCCAGCCTGCCGACACAGAAGCAGTGCATCTGTCTGTGACGCCGATGAACCAGGTTTGGGAACGGACTCGGGACGTCGGCGGGCCGACCGGGGGAAAAGCACTGAGCGTCCTGGGACTGCTCTCCTTCTCGGGAGTAGTTCGTCTGCTATACTCCCGGACCCCCAGTGGAGGCTGGGGTTATCCTCTGTGCTGGCACCATACTAGTGGGGGCAGGTGGACACGTGGCCATCATTGCATGTCCCTGTCCCCCATATAGCACAATGAAATACCAGAACAGAGTGTGAAACCCCGCCCACCGCCATCGCTGCCAACAATGTCCACTGGGTGGGGTCCCACTCTAAGGACCCACCCTGGGGGGTAAGCCAGGGCATGATACCATTGACCTTGGGAGGGTGTAACAAGGGATAAACAAGTTTGTCCCTATATTTCAGCCTAACCTCATTTTGGTCTAAAACATAATGTGTCTGTGTAACAAATGTTGACCTATATAATTGGATCATATAAAATTTGTGAAGCCACAAGACAAACTAAGCCACAAGTTGCAATATTAAAGTGCATTTTGATATTTGTGCTGACCACGTAAGTAATAGCAAACAGTTGTCTTCTGTGTCTGCAAGACAGAAACACAGAATAGTCTCCAAATTACCCTTCTGACTATCTCTAGTGTTTGTCATTATCAGGACAGGCCAAAATGCTTGTATGCACATTCCTAAGTCCAAATCTATTTCTTCCTCCTGGACTTTGGTAACTGGTAGTGACAACTGTTGCTAGCCATATATAATAATAGAATGTACACTATCTATACTTGTGCTGACCAAGGATGAGCTCATACATATACCAAACGAGTAGTGCCTTGTAGGTTGATGTTTGTGCTTGTTTTGGACCAATCATAGAAAACCATAGGAAATGATGATGCTGTCTTCCACTATATAAGCAAGCCAGCACACACTGTTATTTTGAAGAATGTACCACTTGTAATCTCTCGCTGTGATTATTGTTATAATCATTAAATTCTTCCGCCATCAGTCTCGTCTCCGTTCGTCTCCTTTCTAAGTATCTGTAATTGATAATTTACTAACTGTAATTTTTTCACAACGCTACAGAGGGAGCACCCTCCAGGTGGCCTCGCCCAGAGGTATTAGCCCGAGTATCGGGAGGCGCTAAACGGGAGCTGAGATCCCTGCGGGGGATCAAAATGGGAGCCACAAAAAAAAAAAAAAAGAAAGAAAGAAGTGCATTAGCTGGAATTTGAACCTCAGCCACCTGAAATACCATTCTGATTGCACTTGCAGCTTTGTCACCTGGGCAACTGGAAACCTGAGACTCCCAGAAGCACCTTAATCCTTCTGTAATTGGTGCTGCACAGATAATTATATTTTTCATACACAAGGGTGTGATGTGCACATATAAGGAATCCAAACAAACAGAAGAGAGAAAGGAATAAGTGCCTTGCCTGGGAACTCAGACAGCCCGGAATCCATTCTGGCTGTGCTACTAGCTGCGCCACCAAGGCAGCTGGAAACCTGGGACTCCCAGAAGCACTTTACTTTCCCCTACTGAACAACCTGGCACTGCACAGATAAACACAGGTTACTCACCTGTAACAGTAGTTCTAGGAGCGGTATATGTTGTTCATCCACACGTACTGGCATGTCATTTCCTTTTAAATATCTTGCCAGAAGTCTCTAAGCTGAATCCTCCCATCCACCGGGTGGTATATCCTTCGGCTCCGCCCCTTGACACCAGATCTTGCCCACGGGAAGCAGTGGTTATGCGTCGAGCCGGGAGGTTGGGTGGTCCGTGTGGATGAACTTCATACCACTCCTAGAAATATAGGTTACTCACCTATAAGAGGAGTTCTAGGGTGGTATATGTTGTTCATCCACACTGTCTGGCAGGTTCCTTGCCACTAATTCTTGCCGGAAGGTCTTCAAGCGGGCTCCTCCCACCCACCCGGGTGGTAAAACCCTCAGCTCCGCCCCATGACGCCAGATCTAGCCTGCTGGAAGCCAGGTTGTGCGTCGAAGCCGGGGAGGTCGGGTGGGTCGTGTGGATGAACAACATATACCACTCCTAGAACTCCTGTTACAGGTGAGTAATCTGTATTTCTAGGGACGTGGATATGTTGTTCACTCCACACTGTCTGGCAGACTCCTAGCAGTTCTCCGGGAGGAGGGAGGCACGCACCCCCTACTTAGGAAATAAGGACTGGAGAACCGAGGTCCCAAAACCAGCATCCTGGTGTGACTCTAGGTCAATGTGGTAATGGGAAATAAAGGTGTGGTGCTGACTTCCAGGTAGCAGCCATGCAGATTTCCTGGATAGGGACATCCCTAGAAGCAGCCACCGAAGCAGCAGTATGGCAGGTAGAATGAGCTCTTATCCTTTGGGAGGCTCCATGCCCGCCAACCTATAGCAGAGATCTATGCAGGAGGTGACCCACCTGCTTATCGTCACTTGGCTGCAGGTCTGCCAGGTGCAGCTTTAGCACAGGTGACAAACAGCTGGCGAACCTCTCCTCAAACTTCAGCCGTTCGCTCCTTATAACAAGGCCTGTCTTCTCTAGGGTCCAAAGTATTCGGCCTCAGAGGTGTGATTGGGGTAGAACACCGGCAGAGTCAACACCCGATTCAGGTGAAACTCCAACACCACCTTCGGAAAGAATTTCGGGTGGGGGTGAAGGACAGCCTTGTCCCTGTGGAAGACCAGATAAGGAGACTTGATGGAAAGTGCCTGGAGCTCTCCCATCCTTCTGGCTGATGTTATAGCCACCAAAAAGGCGGTCTTCCATGACAGGTGGGAGATATCGCACCTCTGCATCCAGTTCGAGCGGCTTGTATGAAGCTTGTCAATATCAGCAGTAGATCCCATGGAGGTGGAGGCTCCCGCATTGGTGGGGATATGTGATCAAGGCCTTTGAAAAAGTGCCCGACCACTTTCTCCTGCGCCACCGACTGCTTGCCGGCCCGTGACCGGTAAGCAGAGATGGCTGCCAGGTGCACCTTGAGGGTTGTCGACCGAAGCCCTGACTGAGAAAGAGACCACAGGTAGTCCAAAATACTAGCCAAGGGTCAGGAAAAGGGGTCCAACCCCTTGTCCTGACACCAAATGGAGAATCTCTTCCATATGAAGGCGTAGCATTTTCTGGTTGACTCCTTACAGGACGCCTCAACGACGTTGAGGACCTCGTCAGAAAGACCCAAGGCCTGCAACTCTAGTCACTCAGGAACCAGGCAGTCAGGTGCAGAGATTGAAGGTCCAGATGGAGAACCTTGTCTACTGAGATCAGGTCCGGGTAGGCTGGAAGCCGCCTCGGGAGCCTGGAGCTGAGGCTGAGGAGATCTGGATACCAGAACTGGCGAGGCCAGTCTGGGGCTACCAGAATCACCTGCGCCTTGTCCCTCTTCACCTTGAGAAGCACCTGGTGGATCCAAGGGAAATGGAGGGAAGGTGTAGAAGGGCCGGGGTCCACAGCCTCGACAAGCCATCCCACTGCAGCAAGCCCTGCTGAGGCGGGTGTGAAACAGCCTCAGCTAGCATTCTACCTGGAGCGAACAGGTCCACCTGAGGGGTGCCCCAATGGGAGAACAGTTCTTGCACTACCTCCGGCAGGAGAGACCATTCGTGAGATGCAGCGCTATCCAGCTGAGGGCATCGGCCAGACTGTTGAGGCTCCTGCCACATGAATGGTTAGGAGATCTGCCTCAGGGTGATCACAAGAGACCAAATGGAGAGCCTCCTTGCAAAGAGGCAAGGAGTGCGTCCTGCCCTGATGGTTGAGGTAGTACATGGTCGTGGTGTTGTCTGTCTGGCCTGAACCACCTGACCCCACACAAATGGAGCGAAAGGCGGTGAGGCTGATGAACCGCTGAAGCTCCAGCAGGTTGATGCGACATCGAGACTCCTGAGAGGTCCAGATAACGTGGGCCCAGAGATCCCCCAGATGGGCACCCCAACCCATCAGAGAGGCATCGGTCGTTAGTGTGACCGTTGGCTCGGGGCGGACAAACGGGATACCTTCCTGCAGATGAGCTGTGACAAGCCACCACTGCAGGCCGTCCCACATCTCCTGGGTCACTGTCACCGGCTGGTCCAGAGGACTGGAGCGCTGTGACCACTGGCTGGCCAGCCCCCATTGCAGGGGGCGCATATGCTAGCGGGCCCAACCGGACCATGCTGGTGCAGGCGCCATGAGGCCCAGAAGATGCAGGGAAGTCCTGGAGTAGGCGCATTGCCCAACCAGAAATGATTAGGCAAAGGAGGAAAGGATCTCGGCCCTGTCCGCCGGGAGCCAAGCTCTGGCTCGCAGAGAGTCGAGCTCTGCCCCAGTGAACTGAATCACCTGTGATGGCACGAGTTCGATTTGGCCTCACTGATGAGAGGCCAATCTGAGAGCAAACCTGTAGGACCAGATCCTGGACCGCTCACCTCCAACCTGGAGGAGGCTGCAATCAGCCAGTCATCCAGGTGAGGGTACACCGGACCCCTTGGCGCCAAGAGGGAATGCTGTCACCACTGCTATGCATTTGGTGAAGTCCCTGGAACTGGAGAGAGGCCAAATGGCGTGACCCGGAACTCGTAAAGAGATCCCTCTGCTCTGAAGTGGAGGAATCGCTGATGAGACGGACAGATTGGGACGTGAAAGAACGCATCCTGGAGATCCAGAGAGCAGAACCACATGCCTAGTTCCAAGGATGGAATGATCTGAGCCAGAGTAACCATCCTGAAGGTGCACGGCCTTAGGAACTTGTTCAGGTCATGCAGGCCGAGAATGGGCGCCAGCCCCCGCCCATTTTGGGACCAGGAAGTACCTGGACACAAACCTGGGTCTGGAGGAGGGTCCACCACCTGCTGATCACCTCCTTCTGGAGGAGCAGAGCAATGTCAGCTCGGCGAGCCGACAGAGGCTCGGACCCGTTGCCCCCTGTGGAGAGCGGCTCAATATGGAGGAAACTGCTCGAACTCCAAAAGCAGACCCTGCCGACCACTTCTAGCACCCAGTGGTCTGTGGTGATAGCGGACCAGGTGGAAAGGAAGTGGTGGAGCTGTCCCCCATGGGGAACCGGAGAGGAGTGATGAGGCTGGCGGAGACACCTCTCAACCCGTCACTGGGCAGGCTTGGAGGAAGGACCGGCCGAGGGACCTCCTGGACCCTTCCCTCCAGGCTTCCTACTAGAGGAAGTGGCAGACTTGGCCTTAGGGTGCCAAGTGTGAGCCTGCTGACCCTGTTGC
Source organism: Neoceratodus forsteri (assembly GCA_016271365.2). NCBI lineage: Eukaryota > Metazoa > Chordata > Ceratodontiformes > Ceratodontidae > Neoceratodus > Neoceratodus forsteri. The sequence continues at coordinate 816,128,811 of CM028135.1, forward strand.
TGGTGTTGCTGGGCTGGACGTGCCGCAGGAGCGGAAGGGCAAAAGGGCTTACGCTGCTGCTGGCGGCCTTTGTCCTTCTGAGCAGACGCCACCGAGTCCAAGGTGGCACTGGACTTCTCGATCCTCTGGAGATGGCCTTCCACCCCTGGCCCAAACAAGTCAGTGCCCAGGAAGGGAACATCTGCCAGCTTGTGCTGGGTGTCCGCCGTGAAGGTGGAGATCCGCAGCCAAGCTCTGTGGCGCATGGCTACTGCGGCCACTACTGACCGGGCACAAGAGTCACCGATGTCCAAAGAAGTTTGGGGCTGTTGTTTAGCCACCGCTCTTCCCTAATCCCGCACCTGCTTGACCATCGTCTGAAGGTCAGCCGGGAGATGAGGAATCACCTCATCCAGGGAACCCATAAGCGAGTGTGAAAAATGTGCCATCAGTACAGCCGAGCTAGCCTGTTGAAGGCCTAGGGAGGAAGCAGCGTAAACCTTCCACCCCGAGTAATCCAGCTTTTTGGATTCTTTATCGGGCGGTTTGTCCACATCTCTAGCGTTCCCGGAACGCCGGAAAACACTGTCAGTCACCAGCCCCTCCACAGAGGGGTGCTCCGAGAAACCGGAGAGTGAACCGGTGGGGACCGCGTACTTACGGGCCATCCTGGCTGAAGGCTCGGGACAAGATGCAGGCCACTGCCACAACCCAGGGCCGGCCAACAATGGCTTCGCCACAGAGAAGGCCTCCGGTGAGGGGAATCTCCCAGTCCAGTATCTCCATGAGAGGATACCTGGCCCGCTTCTGAATGGGTTCGAGCTGCATCCCAGTGGACTCTGAGATGAGTCGAAGTATACCCAAAAACGAGAATGGGCTCTCGTCCACCGACTGACCCCCTGCAGATTCCAGGTCAATGGGCCTGGAATACAGGGAGGAATCGTCGTCAGACTCCGAGGAGTCTGCAAACAGCTGCCGAGCGCCTGAGCCACCCTCCACCTGCCGAGGTCGATCGGGAGTGAGGGTGACTGACAACCTATGGGGCAAGCCCTGACCTGACCGAGAATCCTAGGTTGGGGCCCCAATCTTCGGTTGAGGAGGCAGTGGTTCCACCACAATGGGCAGAGCAGTCGGTTTTGGCCAAACAACTGGCGCCCAGGTCAGCTCCTCGATAACCACGAGGGGTTGCTTTGGTCGCTCCGGTGACAGCCACTTAACTGCCAGAGAAGGCGACAGAGTCAGCTTGTTACCGTAAACAAAAGTTGCTGCCACATCATGTTTTTAAGTACCGTGTAAGTTATGTGTCGAGCTATCTTCTGAAGAGAAATGAAGAGACAAGTGCGACGCCGCTTTCCATGGTGCCAAGACCGCCAATGTCGGCAGGACCTACTCAGTCTGGAAGAGGACCAGAGCCTCGGGTCGCCGAGGGTGGGTCAAAGAGGGGGCGGAGGAAACCCGCTCATCCCCTGGTTTAGGGTCCTTTACCGGGGACTTCGGCACAGGAGGCATGGGCAAGTCCTCGGTAACCACCGGGGAACCAGTGAAGAAGGGTTATCAGCTTCTCCAGTCAACAAACCGTCCAACGGGTCGAGAAAAATCTCGACTGTGTCAACGGATGTCTCGGCCGGCTGACCTGATGGGGACATTGTGAAGCCAGCGGCCTTAGCCGCGACCTCGACTGAAGTCGAGAGCCGACGGTCCGGTGAAGGGGATCTCTCCCGGTCCCACGAACGTCGATGGTGGGACTTACCTTTTGGTTCTTTTTTCTTCGACTGACTGGTATGTCCCGATGGCCCTTCTCCCTTGGTGGAGAGGGACGGACAAAGCTCCTTAAAAGAAGCAGTGTAGGAGGAGCCCAAGGAAAGCAGGATAAATGCTGCAGCCGACGAGGAAGATGAAGCAGCCTGGGCCACCTTCTCAACGAGGGTGATCAACACTCCAGCTGCTAGGGCGGAGCCCACAGCTGCGGACACCACCCAACAGGCCTCCTTTGACTTCACCAGCAGGCACCGTTTCTCGGGACACCCAAGTTGAAGCCTGGCAGAAAGGTCCTCCAAGTCTGAAGCCAAGAAGGACTTGCACAGATCGCAGGCCTGGGGATCATGGGCAAGGCCCAGGCAATAAACGCACGTGGAGTGCAGATTGGTCCAGGACATCTTCTGCCCCAAGGGCACCGACGGAAGCCGGCAGTGGATTTGTCCATCGCAGCCGCGAGGGAAGATGAACACCGTAGTCTTGAAAACTTTAAAATAATTTTCGGAAAATCCGAAGAGTTTGGATCCAGGCCTAAAATGCAGAGCACTAAGGAGGGAACCTGAGCTTCCAAGTGGTAAGGAAGATCTGGCATCATGGGGCAGAGCCAAGGGTTTTACCACCCGGGTGGGTGGGAGGAGCCAGCTTAAAGATCTTCCGGCAAGAATTTAAGCGGCAAGGAACCTGCCAGACAGTGTGGATTGAACAACATATCCACGTCCCTAGAGCTACTGTTACAGGTGAGTAACCTGTGTTTCTAGAGATGTGGATATGTTGTTCTTATCCACACGTACTGGCAGACTCTTAGCAGTTCTCTGGGAGGAGGAAGGCAAGGCGCATACCCCCAATTTAGGAAAAAGAGCTTGGAGAACTGAGGCCCCAAAACCAGCATCCCAGCGTGACTCTAGGTCAATGTGGTAGTGGTAAATGAAGGCGTTTGCTAACTTCCAGATAGCAGCCCTGCAGATTTCCTGGAGAGGGACGTCCCTAGAAGCAGCCACCAACGCAGCAGTGTGGCAGGTGGAATGAGCCCTAGCCCTCCAGGACGCTCCCTACCCACCTACCTATAGCAGAGATCAATGCATGATGCAATACACCTGCCAAATGTCCGCTTGGCTGCAGGTCTGCCAGGTGCGGCTTCAGCATAAGTGACGCACAGCTGGCGAATCTCTCCCCGAACTTCAGCTGTGTGCTCCTTGTAATAAGCAAGCGCTCATCTCGGGTCCAAAGTATGGAGCCTGTATTCAGCATCCGAGGTGTGACTGGCATACAACACCGGAAGAGTCATCACCTGGTTCATTTGGAACTCCAACACAACCTTCAGAAGGCACTTTGGGTTGCGGTGCAGGACAACCTTGCCCCTGTGGAAGACCAGATATGGAGACTCAACAGAGAGCACCTGAAGCTCCCCAATCCTTCTGGCTTACGTGATAGCAACCAGGAAGGCAGTCTTCCAAGACAAGTGTGACATCTCACACCTGTGCAACGGTTCGAATAGTTTGCCCATGAGCTTTGCCAGAACTAGCAGTAGATCCCACAGTGGTGTTGGTTCACGCACTGGAGGGAAATGTGTCGAGGCCTTTTGAAAAATGCCAGACCACCTTCTCCTGTGCCACTGTCTGCTGACCGCCCACGCCCGGTAAGCAGAGATGGCTGCCATGTGCACCTTATGGTCACTGGATCAAGACACCCTTGGACAGAGACCAAAGGTAGTCTAGAATGCTAGCCACTGGACAGGATAAAGGGTCCAGCCCTTTACTCAGACACCAAATGGAGAATCTCTTCCACTTGAAGGCACAGCACTTCCTAGTCAATTCCATCCTATATGCCTCAACTATACTGAGTACATCTTCGGAGACACCCAAAGCCTGGAACTCTAGCTGCTCAGGAACCAGGCTGTCAGGTGCAGGGATTAAAGGTCCAGGTGGAGGACCTTCCTGATTGACTGAGAGCAGGTCTGGGGTACTGGAAGACACTTTGGGAGCCAGACGCTGAAGCTGTGGAGATCAGGGTACCAAAACTGGCGGGCCAGTCCAGAGCTACGGGATCACCTGTGCCTTGCAGGATCGACAAATTTCAAAATGGCATGCTAGTCCCGGACAAATGGCCTAGTCAAAAATGGTAGTCCCAGAGTTCAGTGGTAGTCAGTACACTTATATGAAAATTTTAAACCAACTTATGTAGAAAGCAATTACATGGTGTACCTGGGGTTGTACTGTTGTATTAGGATGGATGCAGATGTAGAATAATTGTGTAAATCAGGAAAAACAATATTAAGCGACTCTCCATCCAATTCCTTTCTTTTCTGAATGTTAATACAGCAGGTCCAGGGTGGGACGATTATTACCGTCATTAAGTGAATGTGTATACCAGATTTTGGGATGCCAAAGAGGGACACTTAGTTCCTCCCCGATGAGCCCTCGTACAGACCCCGTAAACAGGTTTAAAGTCTCCACTGCCTCAGCTCATATACAAGGGGAGATCCTAGGTAGGAGAAGAGAGTAAAAAAAATTATAAAAATAATAATAATAATACAACAGGATATTGAAGGTTCATGAAGAATATCTGGCAGCTGGAAAAGAGGACATGTCTTCATAAAAGAGGACATCTGGTGACCCTAACTAACCATGTGTGCAGGCTGAAGTCGGTTTCAGAAGAGATTGGATAATTGTTTAAGAATTAGTGAAATGAAGCCAAGGCCATCAATTAACAAGCCATTCTGTGAAGATAGCATGACTGTCATCAAGGGGTAGACTGACTAGATTGGGAGGACAGGAAGAAGAAGATGATGATGGAGCACTACTAGGAGTACTTGCATCAGGATCATCATCACTCATAAGGAGAAGAAACGGAAGCAGCAGGGCACCACCAGCAGTAGATGGTAGCAGCAACAGCATGCCCATGAACATGTCTAGTTCCTGGACCAGAGCAGCCAGTGGTTAACTGCAGGATCAGGATCAAATTCACGCAGTTCAGGACCTTACCGCTATCTGCAGGAGAGACTGTAGTGTGTCATCAGAAAGCCATGTCCGTATTTTTGTTCTGATAAGGTTCTGAATAGAAAAACTCTTCACACTTAGCAGTTGAGACACTCATAGTTATTAGTATTTCGACTAAGTCAAGAATAATGTGCACAATCTGTGGTGGTTTTCTTTTAGTAATTTTCATAGACCTGCAAATAGGGCTTGTCAGCTGAAAGATTTAAGCAGCATTTTAAGTGCAGCATACTCATGACTTTATATGTTCCTGCTGCTCTTCATTGAAAATATCAAAGTATTCAACCAGGTTTGCCAGTTCACAGGTCCCAAACACAGCTAATTGGTCTCTCGGCAGATCAAACTGTTTGAAATCTAAACTGCTGAACCATTTGAGAGGCACCTCTGAGAAATTTTTTAAACCTCTCGTCTATGTACGTTATCGCTGCATCTATTAAATTCTGCAATTGTGTATCTCTTACAAAACTGACTTCTGGGCAGTTGCCTCTGAATGGGAAAGGAAAAGTCCTCTCCTTCTCCTCCCCTCCTCTCTTTGACACAACATACTCCATCCATTTCTGTTCAGGTTTGTAATGGCTAAGGAAAGCTGCCATGTATTTCCCTGGTGATGTTTTCAGCTCCGTAAGCTGGAGTAGGCAGGTCTCAACAAGCTGTGGAACTTCCAGTATTACTATGTCATCTCTTTGAAACTGGAGTGACAGGTTTTTTTAGTATTGGCAGGAAGTCTTGTAGTATATATAGGGATTTTACAAACTACACACACTGTACTTCTTTTAAGAGGGCCTTTGTTCTAGAACCTTCATCACCACCAGCAGAAGATGCATGTTCTAGGTGTTGAGCGACACTTGGTGGGTTAACCTGAACTGCATGAACTGACCGTGACCTACTGGCAAGCCATCTCACTTGTTTTATAGCACTAAAGTGAGCAAGATCAGTATCCATGACATTAGCAATTTCTTTTAGTTCTCTCATTTTGGGGACTGTAATGATAAAACTTAAATATTCCCTTGAGAGTACTTTCAAGCTTTGACACAACTGTATTTTTTTTACCACATCAAGAACTGCCAGCTCTAACTTATGGGCAACACAGTGCATCGCAATTATTTGAGGTCAGTGTTCCATAACTGCTATGGTTCCTCCTCTTTGCCCATCATGACACTGGCCCCATCAAAATTTGCTGAAACAAGGGAATGGCCCTGGATTGTGAACATTTTGTAGGTTACTTAGGGAAGATTTACTGACTCAAGTGCAGTCGTTATTGCGTGAAATACACCTTCTGCATGTGCATGTTCCAGTGGCACAGCTTGGATAAGCACTGTCAGCACCTGTTTTGAGTTTGGGTCAACAAACCGTATGAAAACATTTTCCACTCAGTTATACTAGAATCTGTACTACCATCAGCAAAAACTGTCACATATTTAACATCAGTAAGAGTCTGCATCTGGGTTTGGGATATAACTGCTGATATAGCACCACAGAAGTCCCTGGCTCGCTTATCATTGGTATAACTAGAACCAAGCGTTATCTCATTTTTTTTCTGCAGTTCACAGAGCCACTCCATGTCCAAGAAAGGGCGCAGATTTTTGGCAATGGAATATGCTGTGTTGAACAGGCGTTGCATCTCGACCTTAGTGCCCTGATCCAACTGCGTAAATGCTTGATACAGTGGGGACTCAGTGATATCAAAATGTACTGCACCTGACCACTGTGTGCAATATGTTGATTCATACACAGCAAAGTGGATTGGACTTGTCATGAGCACGTAGTGACTCAATCCGAAAATTATTTGAGCCAGTGGCAAAACATTAGGTTTCTTTGAAAAGGCTGGTACTGTAATGGTTGGATATTTTCTTTCACAGTGCAATACATCAGTTCTTTTTTTCCATCATATCTCAGCCAGTTATAAATGGTTAACCAATGCCTTTGAAACAATCTGGCCCTTTTCTCCTGATCGTATTTCTTATCTTTATTTGGCCTCTCTGGCCTCTCATCCTGCCCATGGAGCACTAAAATACGTTTTTAGGAGTGGATGTAAACTTTCAGTTAAGCCTTCATTGCTTAATTCAACACACTGATCAGCAGTTATATCTCCTGACACAGACATAGGCTCATTGTCACTGTTAGTACTCTTATCTGCACTAGACACAGTGACAGAAGTGGATTGTGTTTCTGTTTCAGGTGGTGTACTGCTACTGATGGAGTCTGCTGTCGCTGCTGATACTCATGAGGCTACCGACCAGAGAGAAGAAAAAAAAGAATCTGCTGTTTACTACTCCTACTCCTGTTCTGCATATTGTGGCACTTATTTTCTTCCCCCAATGATAATAAAATACATTTTGGTTTTCAGTGTGTCTGTGTGAGTTTCTTTGGGTGCCCGGGGTTTGGTGGACTGGGTGGCTGGAAGACAGTGATGACACTGGGCGGGGGCTAGAAGGACACACACTAGTAGAAGAATGAGGTGCTTATTTGCCTTATCCTTTTCAATAAATAAAAGCGATGGATCTTCATTTAGAATTGTCTTGAAACTTTCAGAGTTATGATTGTGCAAACTAAGGCAAGTCACTTAATCCAATTTGGCAGGGCAGGCACACAGAACACTCGGAAGAAGTCACTGGACAAAGGCAGTGGAAGAAGCTGGAAGAGAATGGGGAGTGCAGAGTCTAATAGGAAAAGCCCAGCAGGTTACACAGGGTCAGATGGTCACCGACCAGGTCCTGTTAGTAATAACAGCACATACACACAACGTAACTCCCTAAAGCTGTGCCTATTGCTCCCTCAGATAGCTGACCCTGACAGTGACTGGCAGTTCTTTGTTTCGTTTTTTAATAATTCACTAGTCGACTCACACACAGTTTAGGTGACTACAAACTAAGGTCAAGTTCAAATGTGCTAGTACTCTTTTACAACTTTAAACAATGCAGAAAATAAATTTAAATAAATCACTTGAGGAATTAGTGCAGCTTTGTAAGTACTGCTCTATTACTGACTTCTCCTTCACCAGTTACTGTGCAGTTATTACTGTTTTTACTTTTTTATTTATTTGGGCAGCTAGTTAGCAAGTCCTCCCCTCCCCTTATTAGTAGCTCACCTCACCACTGACTCCAAGCCTGGCCCGCAACCCAGCACACAGCACAGCAAACCCAGCCAGACAGACTGTGTGCAGTGCAAAGTAAAAAAAAGTTGCTGCAGTACAAAGGGGCTGCCTCTAGTCTATACTGAACTTGTAATTTTTCTGTGCACTTCTTTTACCAGCTTACAATCAATGCACTGTGTTAATGTTTCCTTGGATCACTGCACTAGTTTCTCCTCTTCCCTGTTTATTTTAGCTACTACCCTCCTAATTTCCTCTCAATAATGCTCCTTGTCCTTCAGTGGTCCCTGCTTAGGTCTACCCTTCAATTAAGTTGTGCTAAATACGGAACAACAAAATGCACACTTCAGTTCTTCCCCTTATTGACTTTTTGTGTTTTCTCTCGTTTTTACTTCTGAAAAGGATCTGGTGCAGAACACTCAATCAACAAAAACAGTTTAGTGAAATTACGGAACAAAATGCAAACTTCAGTTAATCAGTTGAGTTCTAACTTCTACCCCTTATTGACTTTTTGTGTTATCTCTTGTTTTTTTTTGGGCTTCTGAAAGGATCTGCCTGGTGCAGAACACTCAACACAAACAGTTGAAACTAAGGCTGGCTCGACAACGTTCTCCCTCTCCTCTCAGGCTCTCCAGGCCCTATTTTTTATTTCTGTGAGCAATAGCATAAGCAAACAAACAGTTTCATTTCTGTCCGGCTTCCCAATCCCCATCCCTCCCGCCACAGCCCAGCCCACCAACCTCACACCAAGCAACCTCCTCGCTAACTCAAACTCTCCCGAGTCCCGGCTTTTTTTTATTTTAAAGGCTGAGTGTGGACTGGACAGTAGTTAAACAGGCAGCCAGGTAGTGCCAGGCTTTAACAGACAACAGCCCCTCGGGACTAATCGACTTTTTTTCAAGTCTCCCCTCCACAAGACAACGACAAAGTTAACTGCTCTGGGAACAGCACGCACGTCCTTTCTCTGTGAAGATGAGAGAAAGTAAGTGTGTGTGTGTGTGTGTCCCCAGATCGCTCCCGCCAAGTCTACGCAGGAGCCAAACTCAGCCAATGTGTGCCTTACCCTTCGGTGAGCCTCCGTTGGATTTGCTGCCACACATGCCAGTCTCTCATGACTGGCTCCTCCTCTGTTCCGTCTTTGCCGCTGGCACCCGCTGCTCGTACACACCGGGCGCTCCTGCACTGTTTCTGCCCCCCCGCCCCCGCTGCCGACCTGCCAATCTGCCATCATAGCACGTGAGTGCTGCTCCGGGGGTCAGAGGACCACCAGCACAGGACAGGACTACTCCAGTATCGTGCGACACGCACCCTACTGGCAAAAGATGGTATTGCAGGCATAATTTTTAATTTTTTATTTTAATGCTTGCCCACAGACAAGTGACTATTTGCAACAGTGCTTGTCCCTGGCTGGAAAGTAATCGCCCGGGACGTCGGGCTATCGTATTTGTCGAACCCTGGTGCCTTGTCCCTCCTGACCTTGAGGAGCACCTTGTGGGCCAAGAGAAGTCGAGGGAAGGCATAAAAGTGGCCTGGGGTCCATGGCCTCGAGAAGGCATCCCCCTGCAGCGAGCCCTGCTGAGGAGGGTGGGTACAAAACATCCTCAGCTTTGCCTTCTCACTAGAGGCAAACAGATCCACCTGAGGGGTGCCCCACTGGGAGAACAAACTGTCTACTACCTCTGGCTGGAGAGACCACTCATGGGAAGCCTCACCCACATGGCTGACAGAGTCCGCCAGCTGATTTGAGGCTCCTGCCACATGAATGGCTCGGCGATCCACCTCCAGTCAGCTCACGAGGGTCCAGATGTGGAGATTCCCTGCACAGAGGCCGGGCGTGCATGCCACCCTGTTTGTTGAGACAGTACATGGTCATGGTATTGTCCATCTGGACCGGAACCACTTGACCCCGAAGGAATGTAACGAATGCACTCAGTGCCAGCTGGACAGCTCAGAGCTCCAGCAGGTTGATGTGGTATTGGGATTCCTCAGGGGTCCAGAGCCCGTGAACTCTGTTGTCCCCCATGTAGGCATCCCAGCCTGTGAGAGAGGTGTCAGTCATCAAGATAACCATCAGCTCGGGGCGGACAAATGGGATCCCTTCCTGTAGATGCCCTAGGACTGTCCACCATTGGAGAGCATCCCACATCTTCTGGGTCACAGTGACCAGCTGGTCGAAATGACCTAGTCGCTGAATCCACTGGCTGGCCAGCTCCCATTGAAGGGGGTGCATATGCCATCAAGCCCCTCAGACCATGGAAGTGTAGGTCGCCATGTAGCCCAGAAGTCGCAAAACGTCCCGTGCAGGGCACAAGTGCCCAACCAGAAATGACTAGGCAAAGCACAGAACCTCCGCCCTGTCTGCCGGAAGACTGGCTCTGGCTCGGCAAGAGTCGATCTCTGTCCTGATGAAGCAGATCACCTGCGAAGGCACGAGTTCTGACTTGGCCTCATTAACCAGAAGGCCAAGGTCGATGCAGGTCTGGAGAGCCAGGTCCCTGGACCTCTCCACCTCCTGTCTGGAGGAACCCGCTATAAGCCAATTGTCCAGATAGAGGTACACCCTGACCCCTCGACACCGAAGATTGGCTGCCACTGCTGCAATGCATTTGGTGAAGACCATGGGGGCCGATGACAGGCCAAACAGCATGGCTTGGAACTCATAGAAGGTTCCCTTTGCCCAAAGGCGGAGGAACCTTCAGTGTGACGGACGGATCGGTATATGGAAAAATGCATCCTGCAGATTCAGAAAGCAAAACCATATGTTCTGCTCAATAGATGGTATGATCTGAGACAGAGTTACCATCCTGAAGGTGCGAGACCTGAGAAACTTGTTCAGGTCATGCAGATCTAGAATGGGGCACCAGCCCCATGTCTGTTCCGGGACCAGGAAGTACCTGGAAACGAACCCTGGGTTGACAGGGGGATCTGCGACTCTGACCACTACCTTCTTGCGGAGGAGTTGAGCGATGTCATCTCAGAGATCCGACTGAGTGTCCGTGGATACATTTTCCTCCTGTGGGGTGCGGGCTCAGCTTGGTGGGTACTGCTCGAATTCCAGAGGCAGACCCTGGCCAACCACTTCCAATACCCAGCTGTCCGTTGTAACAGCGGACCAGGCAGAAAGGAAGTGTCGGAGCTGGCCCCCTATGGGAGGACCCAGAGGAGGCGTGATGGGCATGGGGTGGTTACCCCCATCCCGTCACTGTGCAGGCTTGGAGGAGGAGGATCCAGCCGGGGAACCGCCAGAACCCTTCTTTCTGGGCTTACGAGATGCCAAAGCCCCTGACTTGGGCCAAGGGTGACAAGACTGAGCCTGCTGCTGTTGCCCACATTGGTACTGGACCTGCTTGGCCGCAAGGGTGGAAGGCGAAAGGGCTTGTGCTTCTGCTTCTTGGAACCCAGAGATTCCTTCTGGGATGGAGCAATGGAGAGAGGTGGCACTGGACACCTGGATGGAACAAGTCGGTACCCAGGAAGGATCGTCCGCCAGTGTGTGCTCGGTGTCTGCCGTAAAAGTGAGACCCTCAGCCAGGCCCTGAGGCGCATGGCTGCTGCAGCCACCACTGAACGGGCACAGGAGTCTCCCACATCCAGAGCCATCTGGAGTTGCTATTTTGCCACAGCCCGACCCTGATCCTCGACCTGCTTGACCATAGTCTGGAGGCAACAGGAAGATGAGAAAGCACCTCATCTAGAGAGCCCAGGAGGGCATGGGAGAAGTGTGCCATGATGACAGCCAAACTCGCCTGACAGAGACCAAGCAAAGAGGCAGCATAGACTTTTCTGGCAGAGTGGTCCAGTTTTTGGACTATTTGTCGGAGGTCTATCAGTGTCTCCTGATTGCCCGGCGCCAAAACACGGTCGGTCACCAATCCTTGGCTGAGGGTGCTCCATGAACCCTGAATGGGAGCCAATAGGGACCACATACTTGCAGGCCATCTGGGCTGATGGCGCAGAGCAGGGGCAGGGTGCTGCCAAAGCACCAGGGCTGAGCCAAGTGGCCAACAATGGCTTCAGCCACTGGGAAGGCCTCTGTCGGAGAATCCCTTTATCCAGAATGTCTGTCAAGGGATGATCAACCTGTTTCTGGACAGCCTCCAAAGGTATCCCAGTGGATTCAGAGATGAGACAGAATGCCCAAGAAGAACGTGGGACCTGCCTCCGTCGAGAGACTCCCAAGCGAAACCTCAAGTGGACAAGAGTGCAGAGAGGAGTTCTTGGACTCCAAGGAGTCCGACTAGATTGGCCAACCACATGCGTCACCTTCAACCTGCTGTGGATGGACGGGAGTAACAGTGACTGACAGCCTGTGCGGGAGGCCCTTAGTGGGCCAAGATTCCTTGACAGGAGCCCCTGAGGAGACTATTTAGGTGGTGGCTCCACCATAGTCAGCAGAGAGACCAGTTTTGGCCAAGCTGGGAGGGCCGTCACCGGCTCCGCAAGCAGAGGGGCGGTGTCAACCAGCTCTGGAGGAGTCAGTGTCGGCCTAGAGGGGGTAACAGCTATGTGATGGCCGGTGTGGAAATGGGAATCTACTTCAGACCAGCCAGTACCAACTGTTGCCACATGAGATCCTCGTAGTGTTGACGCAATTTGCATCGAAGCCTCTCCTCTTCCGAGGAGGGCGAGTATGAATAGCAGCGGCGCCGCTTTTTGGAATGCCCAGAGTGGCATTTGTGAGTTCTCTTCGACCGACTGAGACCTAGTCCTCGACCATTGGGGGACTGGCGGGGCACTCAGAAGGAGCCAGGGAAACCCGTGTCTCCTCCAGGTCATGGCCAGGGACCATGAAGAGGTTCCCAGCAGGCTGGGTCTCCTTCTCAGTGGGTCCAGTCAGGACCCGAGTCCTGAACAAGGAGTTGTCGGCCTCATCTAGCGAAAACGGGTCAATGGGGTCGATGATGATTTAGACTGGGTCGTTGTTCCATGTCTTAGCCGGCTGGCCTGTCGGGACACCATGCAGCCAGCGACCAAGGCCGCAGTTTCATCGAAACTGGAGATTCATGGGAACGAGACTGCTCTCGATCCCAAGAACAATGACACTGAGTCTTCTCCTTAGACTCCTTAGAATCCTTTTTTACAGGAGCTATGCAAAGCTGACAGACCCTCCCCCTTGGTCAGGACAGACTGGCACAACTCCTTGAAGGAGCCTGTAAAGGTGGAGCCGGTTTGAGCAGGACAAAGACCAAAGCCAAAGAGGAATGATCGGCGACCCGAGCCACCTCCTCCTCAAAGGCCTTCATTTGCTCAAGTTGTTCGGCGGACCCCGCAGCCGTGGAAACTGCCCAACGAGCTTCCTTAGATTTGACTGGCGGGTTCAGTTTCTCCAGTCAGCCAAGCTGTATTCGGGCGAGACAATGTGTGACAAATATTGCAGGCCTGAATATCGTGATCGTGACCCAGGCAATAGACGTACGTAGCATGCAGGTCAGTGCAAGACATCTTCTGCCTGCAGGGGCATTGGTGGAACCCGGGCGAGGACTTGTCCTCCACTGCAGTCGCGATCGAAGATCGTAGCGGTGAAACTGTAACGAGTGTAAGTGTAAGTTTTGGCAAGTAATCTGAAGATTCATGCACTACAGCCTACTCAACCCAGGTGCAACAAGGAGGGAACTGGATTCTTCCAAGCGGAAAGGAAGATCTGGCATCAAGGGGTGGAGTCGAATGACATACCACCAGGGTGGGTGGGAGGAGCCAGCTTTACTCATTGAGTCCTGGTGGCCATTTTGGGTCAGGTTCTGTAATGGATGGTTCTGACACCATATGGCGTCTACTGGACCCAATGTGTTAAAGACTTCCGGCAAGATATTTAAAGGGAAAGGACATGCCAATACGTGTGTGGGTAAGAACAACATATCCACATCCCTAGAATTACATCTTTTTATACACAAGAGTGTGATGTGCACAAATGGGTACCCAAACAAACAGAAGAGAGAAAGAAGTACATGCCTCAGCTGGTACTAAGCCTCAAAACAGGGACAAAAAGGCATCTTACTAGACAAGCAAACAAGTACATTATAAAATGGAATAAAAAGGTATAGGTCAAAAGTTTAACCATACCATGCACTGTTCCTCCTATTACTAGTCTAGTAAATATTTCAGATAATGTATCACTTATTTGTGTTTTTCAGAAAGCACCGGGATGTACAAAACCGGCCTCAAAACTATCATCAGTGACATCACAGTCGTTTTTTTAGGGTAAGCTGCGTGATGCCATACAGGCACTATAAGGTCAGTAGTAGATAACAGTAAAATACTTTTTATATAGTGTCTTTCTGACAGGCTACCAAGATGTGCTATAAATCCTGGAAAGGAAAACTAAAGAAAATGTATTCACTAGTACCTTGTAAAGGCTGACAATAGGTTTATGAATGCGCATGCACATATCTTATCCTTAATAAACAGTTCTTGCAAACAACAGGAAAACCAAATAATAATAAAGTTTAGGCATGCACTCTTCAAAAGGCTTCCTACATTTTATTTATTTATTTGAATTTTGGTAACCGGGTGACCCAGGTAGTGCAATACACTGACAGACATGGCAGGAATGGTGGTTACCTTTACATACAGTTACATCATTCACAGATTAACATTACATCATTTACAAATTCACGTACAGTTTGACAGTTACACTTGCAAATTACATTTACATAAACATATCGTAAGAGATTCAAGAGCGTAGATGCTTATTCATAGAAATAGGAGAGCAGGGACAAGAGTTAGTGGAAGCACGAGTAAGGTAAGGAGGCAGAGAGGTGGAGAAATAGAGAGGATTGAAACTCAGCAGAGAGGAGGAGGATGAGGTAGAATGTGGTAGGGAGTTCCAGGTGAACACCGTTGAGTAAGCAAATGATCACTGGGCCACTGCTAGCTGTGGTTTGGGTGTTATAAGGAAAGGGAGGGAGGCAGACCTTAGAGCACACGGAGGTTGCCGAAGCTGGATGAGTTCACCTAGGCAAGGAGGGGTGAAAATGTCTACCAGTTTGTACACTAGACTCATGGTGGTATACTGTAATTTAGATTTATACGGGAGCCAACCCCAGGCAGAGAGAATATAACAGTGGTGGCTACGGGCATTGACACACAAAGCAAACCTTCCAACCCTATGATAGGCCTGTCTGAGATGAGAAAGGATGGTTGTGAGTAATAGCAGGGCACCATAAGAAAGGAGTGGAAGGAGAATGACAGAGGCAATTTTAAGGCAAGACGCTGATAAGAGGAAGGGGTGGATATGATAGAGTAGGCCCAGCTTTTAGCTTAGCATTTTAGTTAGTAGAGTGACATGGGTATCCAGGAGTGACACCCAGATATTTGAAGGATTGGATGGACTCAAGGGCATCATCACTGTTTGAGCATATCACGAGTAGGGGTATGTATGCGTTGTGGAGGAGGAGTTGGCGAACATCATGCACTTCGTTTTTTGGGTGTTGAGGACTAGTTGGTTTTCTAGGAACCAGCTCTCAAGAGTTTGGAACTCCAAGGCTAGCATACTGTTGAGCCACCGAACATCAGTAGAAGAGCAGTAGATAATGGAATAGTGAAAACCAAACCATTTATTAGTACTGTATATGTGAGGGGGCAGTAGTAGACATTGACAAAACCACAGAATACAAACTACCCAATTTGTTCATTCCCTGTAATGGTCACTTAGCAGGATGCAGACCATGGAACTGCTGTAATATAATGGTATAGAATGAGTAGGGCTCTACATCACTGTATAACAGTGGCTCACATTTCCTCCTTCTCGCATTCCAAGTAGGGGCTGGCATCTTAGCATTTCAAAATTAGGAAGGATCCTTCTTTTCAAAGCTCAGAAGACTCTCTCTTTTAAACTGCCCAAAAGAGGCTCAGCCTTCAAGTGCTCTTTGTTCATCAACTGCTCTTCACAGCACGTTTGAGCCTGAGAGAGAGTTCTCTGTTTTTCAACTGCCAACTGTAGTAGGTCTCACAAAGCACAAAATAAGCAGGTTCGCATTGTTTATTTATTTATTTGTACATCGGTTTACAACCTTTGAGCCAGAGGCTCATTTCCAAAGGTACCTTGTCACATTGAGGACAGACAGAAACAAATTTAGGCTACAGCGTGAAGTTACACAGAATGGTTTCATACATTTATACAATTTAGTAGCAATTACAATGATAAAGCTAAGCACATGCTGGTCATAACAGAGGCAATATGCTCTATATCGCATTGTGATCTGCTACCCCCAAAAAATGCTTTTTGCTAATCAAGTACAATCTTAATCAGCAGATGTTAATCAGCTGATTTGCCACATACTGGTAAACATTTCTGAACTACGGTAATTTTTTTTTTTGCTGCAACTGTGGTAAAAAATACAAAATTGTGGTAATTTATCTCACAATTTGACACTTTTCTCCACATATGCACTCTTCTGGACTGTATCATACAGACAAAAATAACGACTTAGTGAAACTGTGCCTCAAACCTGGCTGATTGTCAATCAGAATTTTGTTGATTAGCAAAGACTGCTAATCAAGCTTCCCAAACCTATGTAAATCTTGAATTCAAAACATTACTTTTTTATAAAGTGCAAGTCCAGTGTGGACTCAGCTCACTAAATTACTGATAAAACACAAGGAGGAGGAGTCTGCTCCAAAAACCTCTAAAAAGAAAAACTGCAGTTTCCTTGTCCTGATCAGCCACTAGCACTACAAACATGCTACTTAAGCAAAGGTCCTGCGTCAAGCGGAGTAAGCATTCCCAACTGTCAGCACTGAAACGTGCCGCAAAGCAGTAGCCCCGGCATAAACTGTACAGGAAAACTGTACTATTAGCTGTATATTAAAAGCATAACATTGTTTGTTGTACTCTTTCAGTGGTATCATTTGCTGAAACTGCACATTCTTAAAGAGCAGCCGACGCCTTCAGAACTGTACCAAAACATAATATTTAGACACAGTCCAGCATGTATATCACATTGGTTCAGTATTCCACATCCCCATTATTAATTACTGAGGTCATCTGCGTGAAAACAGGATCTCTGCTCCTGAAGAGTTCATCTATTCCTATTGCTGTCTCTCTAACTGATGTCATAATGCACTGCTTGTAACATCACAGTTACTCCCATGGCAACAAACTGTGATGTCACAACAGAGGATTATGACTTGAAGCAGGAAGTCAGCTATAGAGGCAGATGAACCCCAAGGGATAAAAATCATATATTTTTTATTTATTTATTAGATCATCAGTTTACAGACCTTTGAGTCAAAGGCTCATTTGCAAAGGCACCTCATCAAGAGAGCAATACATCACAGCAAACAAAGCAGTACAGTATATAACGCTTAGAATAAAAAAGCAACCAGTGTTACAGGCATTCACTGGTGCTATAAAGCAGTAATAGGTAGGGCACAGTAGTCATAATACAGGTACATGAGTACCACGTCAGTTAGCAACCAGAGATATTTTATTACATTAGTCAGCAGATGTTACCAGAGACCCCAGGCATATACAGCAAAAAGTAGACAGGGCAGACCAAGCCTAGGGGTAAAGGTAAGGGGCAGGTGGGGGATTATGTGCAGTTGCAGCCTTGAAAGGACCAAGCTTAGTGGAGTCAGCTATGTTGGCTGGGAGGAACTGAACCAGGAGGGCCCTGATAGCAAAAGGATCTCTGGGCCATAGGGTCCTTACCCTGCGGACAATAAGGAGACAGTGCTGCAGGTATTCTTGCAAATGATCTTAGTGATAAATATTGGGGAGGAGTGTTTAGAATATATATGGAATGGAATTGTACCCAATTATTATGTTTTTCAAAGTTTCAAGGTGTCAGCAGCTCTTCAAGAATTCCCACCTTTAAAAATGCACAGTTTGAAAACAATATGGTGCTATTTGCTGAAATTTCACATTTGTAAGCACTCACATTTTTACAAATGTGGAATTTGGGAAAAAACGGTAACATCTGCTGAAACTGCACCTGTTTAAGTTAACCCATTTGTTTAAAAAGCACAGTTTGGAAAGCGTGCAATCATGGACAAAAATACAGAAAAGAAATTCTGTTGCATTTCAACACAAATATCTGAAAATTGCATAAATGCAAAATTGGCAGTTTTGCATAGTTCCAACAGTCTGAGACATGTGAGATCAGTGGTACAGCTTGGAAAATAACATTTGGAACCCATAATCAGCCACTGCCTTGCTGTTCTGCTCTCTTTCACCCACTCCCTCTTCCCTCCTTTTACACTTCCCCAGTGATCCCACCCCTGAGGCCTCACACTGGTCAATTACAGCAGCTCCTTAAAGGGCTCTCCTTTCTATAACTTCTTAAAGGGTGACCTCTCTAGTACTCAAATAACTTATCGTTCTCAATGCATCAGGTGTCAAGTGCACAGACACTGACTATGGTCCTCCTCCTACTTCCTACACAGCCCCACCTCACTTAGAACCATCACCCTCTACCCATAGTACCCCCCTTATCTACAACACCTCTACCAGACCCCCCACACTTCCACCCCTGCTACCTCTTACTTCCCACTCATACCCTGGCCTCTTCTTCTCAGTGCCTTTCCCACCCTTCGTACTCTACCCACCCCTTGCACCCCAGCACCCGGCCCCATGTCCAGTCGCAAGGGAAGATGCCACAATCACTACCATGCTTCAGTGCGCCTAATCACCCTCCTGTTGCTTCTATCAGGTAACATTCATCCAAACCCTGGTCCTGTGCCCAACCTTATGAACAAGCCTGCCCAGGCTCAAGGACTCCGCATAGCTTCTATGAATATCTGCAGCCTCCTTAAGAAGGCTTCTGCATTCCAGTGCTGGGTTACTCAGCACCAACTGGACACTGTCGCACTCATCGAAACCTGGTTATCCAAATCCACTCGACTCCTTCGTCTCCCTCCCTGGTTACACCCTTTCCAGGGAAGATCAGGTGGTTAAGCGTGGAGGTGGTAGTGCTGTCTACATGCACGACTCCCTCCTTGGACATGCACTTCCACCACCCAAGCTTGATAATGGGCGCAAGCCCTCACGCTGAAATCTCCCCAACCCTGGTAAGGGCCCACTCTTTCTCAACGTTGCTTATATTCACCCCAGAAAGCAAGACTTCACCATTCAGGCGCTTGCTGACTACCTCTCTGGCCTACTTCCCAAAATGGCCCAGATAATTGCTGGTGACCTGAATATCATCTGGTTCTCTGTCACAGCCTCCCAAACCAGAGGTATCTTTGCCGCCCTTGACATGTCTCAGCTTGTCACCACCCCAACTAGATTTAACCCCCTCTACTGGCTCTAGCACCCTCCTGGATATCACCATTACCAACCGCCCCCAGAGGGTGCTCGATAGCAGTGTACTTCCCAACTCACTTAGTGACCACTCCCCAGTCATATTCTCTTGGTCCGCTGCCAACAGCAAACCTGCACAACAAACCGCCTAGTGACGTCACCTTAAACTGTACCTCTCACAACTGGATTGGTCCCCAATCAGGCTTGCACCATCCATAGACGAGGCACTGGATTTTTCACTGCGCACTTTAACACTGCCTGTGACCTCTATGCCCCCTTCACTAGAAATTGCACCAAAAAGCAAAGCATGCCCTGGGTTACCTCCTCCCTCCTTCACAAACTTAAAATGAGAGACAACCTATGGCACACTGCCGTGGGAATCTGACAAGCCAGCTGATAGACAGCGTACAGCGCCGGCGCCAATAAGTGTACTTGAGCCATTCGACAGGCCAAAGCCCAGTACTACCAATCTGCTCTTGTCTCTCCTGGGGTCGGCTAGAAACTTTTGGGATAATGTAAAGGAGCTGAATGGGAAATACCGCCTCCCCACCCTCCCTCAACTCTCCTTTAATGGAACTGTCTGCTCTGACCACCTTGGCATTGCAGACTGCCTAAACCACACTTTCTCAGACCTGAGTTCAGTTCTGCCCAGTAACTTCTTTGACCTCATCCCAGTACGCACCTGCCCACTCTCCAGAGACCTCCTTTCTATCTATATACCATCTCTCCCACTGGAAGCTAGACACCTTCTGCAAAAAGCCGTTAGTAGTAACAACCCCGGCACCGATCTACTGGACACTAAGCTCGCCGTCTGACATTAGATGCAATCCTGGTCCTACTTACCCGAGCTGCTCAACCACTCTCTGTGCCTGGGGCAGTTCCCCAGCATGGAAAACCGCCATCATCACTCACATCCTAAGGCGGTGATCGAGTGACCTCAGGTAACTATCGACCTATCTCCATCCTCCCCACTCTCTAAGGCCCTCAGAAAAAGTAGTTGCCAACAAGCTTGCGAATACCTGGCCATGCACAATATCCTGTGCCCTGAACAGCAGGGCTTTCATGCAGGTCACAGCACCACAACACGCTACTTGAATTCTCCAACTTCCTGCACTCTGCTCTTGATGTTGAAAGTCCTGCTGGTGCCGTGTTCATTGACCTCGCCAAGGCCTTTGACACGGTTTGCCATCCCCTCCTGCTTGACTTCCTCAGATGCCTTGGCTTCTCCCCCGGCCCCCTTGCATGGTTCACCAGCTACCTCTCTGACAGAACTCAGTGTGTAAAAATCAAAAGCACTCTATCTGACACACAACCTGTCTGCTCTGGGGTTCCCCAGGGCTCTATTTTAGGCACTCTCCTCTTTAGTCTCTACCTTAACTCCCTCCCCTCGGCCTCCCCAAGTAAGATCCTCCTCTGCTGGATGACACTGTGCTCTTCAGCCTCTGACCCTAACTCCAACAAATTCCAGGCTACCCGACAACAAGCTTTCGAGAGAGCTGAGCATTGGTTCATATGAAGAGGCTAGTCTTGAACCTAAAAAGACCAAAGCTATGCTCTTCGCATCACCAAAGTAAAGCCAGTGGTACCCCTCTCATGATACTGCCTAGCACACTAAACTCCACTGAGCAGGCTTCCTCCTACAAGTATCTGGGCATTACCTTTGATTCGGCACTCTCCTTCCATTCCCATATCAATGCCCTTTCTGCTGCCACCAATGTCAGGATTGGACTGTTATTTTGCCATAGGGACTGCCTACCACAAGAGGCCCTTAGATTGGCAATCTCCTCCTCTGTCCTGTCACTAATCGACTATGGGCTGCCCATCTATGCTGCAGCCGACAACACTTTGCAATCCAGCTCTCTATAAACAAGGCCTGCAGGCTAATGCTGGAGCCCCTAGGTGCACCCATACATGCCTGCTGTACTCCACACGAACTTGCTCAATCTTGAAGAAAGACTCACTTCAAACCTGCCTTTGTTAAAAAGATCCTGCTGAAGCTCCTCCCGGGTCCACCTCCTGCAGGGTGCCTCCCCCTCAGTCTCCACCCACAGCACTGTCAAAACCTCCCTTATTGTCCCCAGGATAAGGACCTCTATTATGGCCCAGAGATCCTTTTGCTATCGGGCTCCCTCCTGGTTCAATTCCCTCCCAGCCAACATAGCTGACTCCACTAAGCTTGGTCCTTTCAAGGTCTCCCACAGAAGCCATCTGACAAGCACTCACTGCTGCAACTGCACATAATCCCCCACCTGCCCCTTACCCTCACCCCTAGACTGAGTCTGCCCTGTCTAACTTTGCTGTATATGCCTGGGGTCTCAGGAAACATCTGCTGATTAATGTAATAAAATATCTCTGGTTGCTACCTGACGTGGTACTCGTGTACCTATATTATGACTACTGTGATCAACTTATTAGCAAGCTTGTAGCACCAGTGAATGCCTATAACACTGGTTGCTTTTTTAATCTAAGCGTTATGTACTATACTGCTTTGTTTGCTGCGATGTATTGCTCTCTTGACGAGCTGCCTTTGTAAATGAGTCTTTGACTCAAAGGTCTGTAAACCGATGATCTAATAAATAAAATAAAATAAATAATTATTTGGTCCCGTCCCCCCCCCGGGCAGACATGGCCATATGCGTTACCCAGACCCCTTGTACACCCCATGTGTACTTCAGGAGCTGAATAAGAGAAGGAATAAATACAGCAGTACTTAGTCTTATGCACTTATATTTAATTCAAACTGAGTAGAACCCTATTAGAGGCAGATATCAGACAACATAGTTACCAACATCAATGGTCAAGGCACAGAATGCCACTCCCCCCTCCAATAAACTTGTATGCCATGGCTTATACTGTACGAGTTTCTACACCACTGTGTGGGATTACACAGAAAGAAACATTTTGTCACTCATAGTGACAGACTAGAGATATCAGGAGTCGCTGGATAGTCTAATACCTTTCCTTGGACCAACATATGTCTTCTACAAAGATGGTAAAGTACACAAGTTTTTGGGGCCACACACAGGGTATGACATTCGTGAAAAATAGCACATGCCCACTTGGGCATGTAATAAGAAAAAGTGCATGCCCAATCAGCTATTTACATGCCGCCCCTAAGTTTACATAACTTTCAATGTCTCAGTAGCTGTAGCTCCCTTCACAATCTTTTTTTTTCAAATAACTACTACCTTCCTCAACTCAGAGGTTATACAGTGCTCTTTATATTAAATAAGGTAGCTAATAGCAGGTAAGGGTAACAAAACAGAGTAGACAGTCTAGATTTTTTTTCCCTGCAAGTTCAGCTCAGCAACTAGTTAGTGACTCACTAGAAAAAAAAAGGCAGCTGCAGACTGCAGTCTGACTGGGAATTGCCATCTCAGAGTCCCACTACTCTGCTGTAGTTTAGTTGCCTAAAGTACTGCCTAAGTTGAGACTGAAGCTGCTGCTAGGGTCCCAGAAATGTGGTACACTTAATAATCAATATTTTATGCAGCAGGCCAACACTTCTGCTCAAATTATCTCAGAGCTGAAAGCTTAAAGTTTCAGTGCCTGAACATTGAAATAGTCTCACCCCACCCCTTTCCTCTCTGTCAAACTCGTTTTTTTTTCTTTTACTTGATAAAAGCCAAGTGGCAAAGATGTTGCCCCCCCTTTCACAGGGTCTAATACTGATCCTCCTGCTTGAGTGAGACCAAATGACCAAACACTTAATGTTATTTCTTTTGTGGCTGCCGAATCTAATCTCCTCCCTCCTGATGCAGATCTTCATAGTCTCGCAAACCTCCTCTCCTGCCTAACAAGTCATCCCCATTCCCCTTTTTACACCCCCAAAGCAGTAAAGAGCTCTTAAAAAGAGCTTTTAAGAGATTTTAGTTCATTATTTTTGTGCACAGAACAAAGATTTTACCACGATCGGCAATCCGAATGAATCCTCAGTCTAATGGCACTCACAGGATCAGCGCTGCACAGCATGACGTATCCAATGTAGAGCAGTAGAATGGCGCTCTTTGCGTTATACCTCGAGCACATGGATTAAAAGGGGCGGACGACTCTGCAGTTCCTGACTGGTTTCAGACTGCTTCAGCCTGCCTCCAGTCTGACGGATGGTCCCCTCAACAGTTTTGACTGGCTGTAGCTGCTGCCAGTCTAAGGAGGGGGACTTCAGCCTGCTCATCTTCTGCTCGTCTTCTCTACCCCGGATGAGCCTGTCAGCTGACATCACTTATATGACCGTCAGCGCTGTGCATGCGATTGTCCATCTCGGGTGCCCTGCCCCCAAAAGACATCAGCAAAAAAAAAAAAAAAAAAAAAAAAGACAGCTAGAACACAGGGCAGGGATATAAAAACGGAGCTTTGCACTGCACCTATACCTTAGGTGCCCAACTGGGCAGGCACTAAACAGAACTAGGTGTCCTGACACAATAGTGCCTGCCCTGGGGCACCTAAAATATAGGAATTTCGACCCTAGCCACACATGTCCGCTACCAAATTTTGCAATAGCATTCTGAACAGAAGAATCTGAATGTATACTAGACTTACATTGTTTTAAAATAATTTATAACAGAATAGGGAGAAACACAGAATCAAATGATTTGATGCAGATAAGGATCACTTGGGCCCACCTA
Source organism: Neoceratodus forsteri (assembly GCA_016271365.2). Taxonomy (NCBI): domain Eukaryota; kingdom Metazoa; phylum Chordata; order Ceratodontiformes; family Ceratodontidae; genus Neoceratodus; species Neoceratodus forsteri. The sequence continues at coordinate 816,152,493 of CM028135.1, forward strand.
GTCTGCCCATGTGTCCCTTGCCTACAACGTCATCTCAGATCAGTCAAAATATTTATTTATCCAGGTGAACATCGTTGAGCAAGCTCATTTACAAGATGGACCTGGTCAGCTCCTAGCCAAATGGTATAATGCATACAGAGATATTTATAATATAGCCAAATAACACAAGTAAAAAAACAATTAATGCAAGTAAGTACTCAATGTAACATCAGTCATATCAGTTCAGAGTGCTTCTGTAATATTTAAAGAGGACATAAGATGAGGCTTAGTAGGAACTTCAGTAGGGAGAAGTGATCGGCTGCTTGTGTAGGGGAGCTGACGCAAGCACACAATTTCAAAAGTAGTGTAATCGCACAGTATCCCGAGATGTAGCACTCTAAGCAGAAGGATAAGGGTCTTAACAGTGAAGGAGAAAAGTAATTACAGCTCTTTTTTGGCACATTTCAGCATGGAAATCAGATTTATGCTTGGTTTAGAACGGACACAGAAGCAGACTGCAGGAACCAATCGGAAGCCAACACCGAAGAGCGCTCATGTTCCGACTGGATGGCTGATAATGTCATGCTTTGCTAATGGAGAGTCCAAGCTTAGGTTCTCTGGTGGCAGTAGAGGCAGCACCGACCACCCAGTGCCTGGGTTTCCCACACACATATGGGCAGGGAGCCCGCGGAGAGCATATCCTTGGCAGGGGATGGAAGATGGGGTCGGTATTAAGTACTGGGCCATGGGCAATGGAATAGCTGAACTAGCGGGAGGACCAAAACAGCAGGACAACAGAGTTGGGTATTCCATGATGCCTAAAGACTGGCCCAACCACAGAAATTCAGAAAGGAGTTTAATCAGAGTCCTAACTCTCGACACACTAAACCAGAAAGAATAGAGGTCATAACTGTTAGGCAATAAGTAAGTACAGCTCTTTTTTTGTGCAAGTTTTAGACAGGAAATCAGACTCTAGCTTAGTTTTGAGGGAGACACAGGAGCAGACTGCAGGAGCCAATCAGATGCCAGAGCAGAAAAGCACTCGTGTTCCGATTGGGTATCAGCAATGCCGCACCTCGCTAGTAAGCAGTCTGGTCTGGTTGTCTCTAGCAGCGGCTATGGAAACAACAACTGCCCGGTATCAGCATTTCTCCCACCTGCGGGGCAGGGAGCCCCTAAAGGGCTAGTCTACGGCAAGGAAAGAGAGTTAGGGGACAAAGGAAAGAGACAGTAAGAGTGGCATGCAGTGGAAAGAGAATACGAAGATGAAATAGGGCAGTTAAATGGTACAGGGTAGGGGAATAAGAGCCAGAGACTAAGCAATATGTAAAAGACAGCAGGATGAGTAAGGTGTAGCGGCCGCGAAAGCCATGAAGAGATAATAATCCTACAGGGATTTCTAGAGGAGAAAAACATTTAAGGCATAAGACGCTCATAGAGCTAAGGTCACCAAAGGTTACAAGCAATCATAAATTCAACTACACACAGAGGGTAGCAGCCTGATGCTTCGGACTAAAATTAGGGGCTGGGGTAGCAATTGCAAGGCTCACACACGTACCGAGCATAGAGAGATTTAAAGGCATTCATACTGCGGAGGCAGCTTAATTTCAATAATTTCTGTACTTTGTTCCACAAAGCTGGCAAAAGGAAAGTAATGGCCACTCTGCCATAGCGAGAGGAAGCCTTGGGGATACATAATGTGATGCAGGATGCGCTTCTTAGGGCATACTTCCCCGGCTCACTTAGTGGGAGACAGTCTATTATATATTGTGGAAGCCGCTCAAGAAGACTCTATAAGTCCAAAGGACTGTGTTTCTATTATGCCTAAACATAACAGAGGATCACCCTAAGGCTTTGTACAAGGAACAATGATCGGTAGAGATGGGGAGACCAGTAATAAACCGGATGGCCCTGTGGTAAAGCGTATCCAACTTTGCAAGCGAGGCTTTGGGACACGGACTACAAAGGAAATCCGCATAATCGATCAGTGAAAGAAAAGTAGTTTGGACAAGGCACACCTTTGCATCTCTAGTAAGAAACCGGTTAATTCTAAAGAACAGCCCCAGCCTCTGCCTTAACTTCTTTACAAGGTCCTCAACATGCTCAGTGAATGACAGATTGTGGTCTAACCACACACATGGGTATTTAAACTTCGAGACAAACTCCAGTTTCTCTCCAAGAATTGTGGTAATCTCAGATAGTGCTCCAGAGCTGGCCGGATTCATCACACGGCTATAGGGCGAGAACAACATTGCTTTTGTTTTTTCAGCATTTAGAAGTTTTTTTATGGAGGAACTGGTTCTGGAGCTGGTTTAATTCCTCCTGGAGGTCAGCACAAGCGGCTTCAGGTGTCGGACATAGAAACACAGAATTTGACGGCAGATAAGGACCGCTTGGCCCACCCAGTCTGCCCATTTCCCTACCTAATGGAGAAGCTGCAGATCCTAGTTAACCAGCAGCCTACTTCTTCCTACCCCCACCCCCTAGAATTGCCTTATGACTGTCCCATGCATGCTTGAATTCCACCACTGTTTTTGACTCCACAACCTCCTCCGGAAGGCCGTTCCATGCATCCACAACCCTCTCTGTGAAAAAATACTTCCTTAAATTACCTCTTAGCCCCCCCATCTTCAAATTGTGCCCCTTGTTCTTGCACACCCCTTTTTTTTGAAAGATGCTACCCTCTTGGACTTTGTTGATTCCCTTGAGGTACTTGAAAGTTTCTATCATGTCCCCCCTCTCCTCCTTTCCTCAAGGCTACACATATTAAGCTCCTAAGTCTCTCTTCATATGTCTTCCAGTGCAGACCCTGCACCATTTTAGTTGCTCCTCTGGACAGCTTCCATCCTGTCTATGTCTTTGCAGAGACTGGGTCTCCAGAACTGCACGCAGTACTCCAGATGGGGTCTCACCAGCTGTCTGTACAGAGGATAATAACTTCCTGTTTCTACTGGTGATGCCTCTCCCATGCATCCCAGTATCCCCCAGCCCTCCTTGCTGCCCTCTCACATTGGTTGCCCACCTTTAGGTCATCTGATATGACTACCCCAGGTGCCTTTCCATTTTTGTTATTAGTATCTCACCCCCCATTGTGTACTCTTCCCCTGGGTTTTTGTTTCCCAGGTGTATTACCTTGCACTTCTTAGCACTGAATCTGAGCTGCCATATATCTGACCATTCCTCTAACCTTGCCAAGTCCCTTCTCTTCCTTTACACCCCACCTTGTGCATCAACTCTGTTGCAGATCTTTGTGTCTTCTGCAAAGAAACATACTTTTCCTTCCAGTCCCTCTGCAATGTCGCTTATAAAGATACTGAAGAGTACCGGTCCTAATACTGAACCCTGCGGTACCCCAGTAGTAACCCCCCTTTCTTCAGAGTGGACTCCATTTACTATTACTCTCTGTGTCCTATTCTCCATCCAATTCTTTACCCAGGCTGTCATCTTGGGACCCACTCCCAGGCTGGCTAAATTGTATATTAATCTTTTGAAAGGGACTGTGTCACATGCCTTGCTAAAGTCTAGGTAGGCCATGTCCACAGCCCTCCCTGATCTACTGCTTTGGTCACCCAGTCAAAGAAATCTATCAGATTAGTCTGGCATGACCTTCCCGCTGTGAATCCATGCTGCCTTGGGTCCTGTGCCCCTCTGGCCTCTAGATACTCGACAGTTCTTTCCTTCAGAAGTGATTCCATCATTTTCCCTATCACTGAGGTTAAACTAACAGGTCTGTAGTTTCCTGCTTCTGCCTTGCTCCCTTGCTCCCACTTTTGTGAAGGGGAATCACATCTGCCCTCCTCCAGTCCTCGAGTACCACCCCATCCTCCCATGATTCGTTAAAGAGGGTAGTCAGTGGTGTCACTAGTTCTACCCTTAGTTCTTTTAGAATTCTGGGATGAATCCCATCAGGCCCCACTGCTTTGTCCACCTTCAGTTTCAAGAGTTCTTGCAGAATCCTTTCTTCTGTAAATGGGCTGGTATCAACTTCTGTATCCAGAGTGTTTCTACTGTTTGTTTTAGGTACCTCCCTCTTCATTTGTAAATACTGAGCAAAATATTTGTTTAGCATCTCTGCCTTTTCACAGTCACCCTCTGCCCACCCTCCCTCCCTTTATTAAGGCTCACTATCCCTCCTTGGTCTTCCTTAGCTCCCTGATGTACAGTACCTATAAAAGGTTTTATCCCCTTCTTAACTGAATTGGCTGTCTTTTTCCTCGCTTTGGGCCTTTGCTGTTCTGACTGCCTTCCCAGCTTCCTTTTGCTTTAACTGATACAGTTCTCTGTCCTGCTCCTTCTGTGATTCCTTGTACTTCCTGAATGCTTTCTTTTTCTCTTGAACCTTCACTGCCACTTCCTTTGAGAACCATAGAGGTTTCTTACATCGTTTTGTTTTGTTTATTTGCTTCACACAAAGGCTTGTTACCTCTGTGATGGCAGTTTTTATTATTCCCCATTGTTCTTCCACCCCTCCTTCCTGCCCATTTGCTAGTGCATTCCTTAGGCACTCACCCATTTTGGCAAAGTCAGCCCTCCTAAAGTCCAGTACTTTTGCCTTTGTATGGCTTGACTCTATTGCTGTGTTTATTGTGAACCATACTGTTCGATGGTCGCTAGTTCCCAGACGGCTACCCACTTCTACATCTGTGATCCTCTCTCCATCTCCATTTGAGAGAACCAGGTCTAAGATTCCTCCTCTCAGTGGGCTCCAATACTAGTTGCCTAAAGAGATGCTCTGTAGGCATCTAGAATAACCCCACTCATCGAAGTGGCTGCTGCAACTGCACTCCAGTTAACATCTGGCATATTCAGATCACCCATCAGCAATATCTCCCCTTTTTCTGCCATTCTAAGTATACTTTCTATCATTTCCTTGTCCATTTCCTCCCCCTGAGAAGGGGTCTGTATACAACCCCTGTGCGGATTGTGGTGCCATTGCCAGTCTCCAAATTTACCCACAGTTCTTCTTCACCTCCTGTTTACCCTTTTGTTCTGTTGCTTGCTTCCTTCCCTTGTGTAAGAAACTTCTCCTCCTCCTCTTTTACCCTCCTGTCCCTCCTGTAGATAGTGTATCCTGGTATGTTTATGTCCCAGTCATGGTTTTGTGTGTACCATGTTTCTGTGACTGCCACGATATCCAGATGTTCCTCCTCCATCAAGGCCACTAATTCAGGAAGCTTGTTACCCAGACTACGGGCATTGGTACTCATTGCTCTCCATTTTTTGATGGCTTTACCTTCTGTTGCAGCATCCCCCATTGACCTTTCTACCTCAGTCTTTTTCTCATTTAGTACCCTGTTTTGTAGGGAGAGGCTGGGATTTTCCTGCTGCTTATCAGTGCCTCCCCCCTTGACCAGTTTAAAAGCTTGCCAGTCGACTTATATATACACAACTGTGTCATCAGCAAACAGGTATATGTTGGCCTTGTTAATACTCTCATAGGTTCATAGGTTCAGAGAGAGATACCAACTCAGGAGGCAAAAAGATGCCCTTAGTGAGCTCGCCACCAAACTTGCTGGATAAATCCTATTACAAATATACTGTTTTATTACTACCCATGTAGTTATCTGTTTTTTTAAAATTTCAAAGTTACTACTCTCCACCACTTCCCTTGGTAAAGCATTCCACTGTAGTACCACTCTTTGTGAAAACCATTTTGCCCTTTTATGTGTTTTAGAATTTCCTCCTCTTAGCTTATAGCTGTGTGATCTTGTATGTATATCAGAATTATTTCTTATTAAACCAATAGTGTCAAGTAGATATTGATCCTTAATTACCTTATATATTGTACATAAGTCTCTAATTTGTCTGTAATGTAGGGAATAAATGTATAACTGTTGAAGTCTTGATTTATATTGATAGGATCTCAAACCTCTAATTTTTTTTATTATTTTCCTTTGAACCCCCTCCATTAATTTTTTACTTTTTTTCGTAGTTGGTCCACAGAAGGATGAACAATATTCTAATTGTGTCCTTACCAAACTTGTATAAAGTGGTAGTATACTTTTTGATCTCTACTCTTTATATGTTTGAGAATAGACCCCACAATTTTATGACACTTTTTAACTTTATCCAAAGTGTGATTTTCGAAGGATAAGTTGTCGTCGACAACAACCCCCAAATCCTTTTCAGTTGTGGTTTCTATTAACAGATCATTATTAATTTTATAATTGAATTTTTGATTGCTATATCCAAAGTGCATAACCTTACACTTTTTTTCATTAAAGCTCATCTTGTTTTTAATTGTCCAGGTACAGATATTTAGTTCATCCTGAAACTGGATTGCATCTTGCATGTTATTAACTATGCAGCCAAGCTTACAATCATCTACATACTTGGCCATCCATACCTTTTTTGTTGTTTGCATTGTAGATATTAATGTTATTAACACAGATAACGAATAGTAAGGGAACAAGTATAGATTCTTGCAGTACTCCCCTCAGTAGAGGTTTGAGTGGGGTTAACTCACCCTCAGTCTTAATTTGCTGACGCCGTCCTACAAGGTACTCAGTAAACCAATGCAAAGAAACTGAGTCCAGGCCTATACTCTTCATAGAAGAGAGAAGCAGGCTATGATCCACTGTATCAAAAGCCCTACCAAGGTCTAGAAATACAGCACAAAGTTTCTGCTGTCCAGTTCTCGACACCAATCATTTGTTACTTTGATAAGGGCCGAAATAGTGCTGTGTTTAATTCTAAAGCCAGATTGCTTAGGGTTTAGTAGGTTATTGGATTCGAGGTAGTCCATTACGTGTGGGTTCGTGAATTAGTTGCAACAACCCACGGGAATCACAGAAAGTGTTTAAGGGTGAAGCAGACTTCGATAACCAGTCGAAATTAAGGTCCCCTAGGATGACAGTTTCAAGGTTCTCTTTCTCCATAATAGAGCCAAGATGTGTAAGAAGGAGTGTACCAGCAGATGGGGGTCTATAGCAACCAATCACTCTGAGGGCAAGGGAAGTATATAAATCCATCTTCAGGGTCAAACACTCAAATTAGTTTTTGACAGAAGTAGAATCCAGGCAGAACATTGTAAACCTTTCCTTAATGTACACCGCCACAGCACCTCCCCTAGTAGGCCTGTCCATTCTGAATAACTGGTAGGAAGGAATACTAATCTCCCTGTCTTGAGAGGCTGGCCTAAGCCAAGATTCGGAGATTACCAGAACATCTGGCTGAGTATGGCTGACCCACGCCTGAATTATGGAGAACTTTTTTAGGAGGCTGCAGACATTAACATGCCAGAAACTCATGCCTTTAAGACAAGCAGCATCCGAGGGGGATGTAATGGTAGCGACAGGACCAGGGTTTAGCTCAATGTTACCCGAGCATAACAGTAACAGAAGTCATATCTTTGATAGGCGGTGATTGTTTAAGAATAATGGTCCTAGTACGTCTATACGGCTTGCCAGGCTGGGTAAGCCAATCACCACTCCTGAAGGTGAACCGCCAATGAGCCAGTGTTAAGAATGGGAACAGGCGAACATACACCACCCTATCATGGTTCTTTGGGTGTTGCCACCCATCCCCATAGGAGAATGGGGGAGTACAGACAAGCTCAGTTGGAAGGGTAACAGAGTGGGTGTAGATAAGGTCAATCCTGTAGCCTAGAGGAAGAGACGGGTATCTAGCTCCAGGCAGGAAAAACAACGGAAACAGGGAGCAAAAGAGAATGAGACGAAGAGGCAGAAGGGGCAGAGCCATAGCGCTTAGAAGATGTGTAGAGAATAACACAGGGTCAGTAGGGCAAGAGCCAGCCCGTGGAGGTGAAGCAAGGAGGGGGAGCAGCGGGTGGGAGGGGGTCCCCGAGTAAGTGAGCTCAATGAGGTTCAAGCAGGGCAGATAACAAGGTCGAGTGGGTGAAGCCAAATCCTAATTAATAAAGGTAGGAGGTGGGGGTGCGGGGACGGATGCAAATGTTCAGCAAAAGTCAATGCAAAGCAGAGGGCGCGGAAGCCCAGAGACTGAAAATCTGACAGAGAAAAGGCAGGGCCAATCAATGGCTGAGCGGAAAGCAGCAGTCCAATTAGAGGACGGTGGCGGCCTATCAGAGCCGCACAGTGCTACCCTCCCGGAGCAGGCAGGACTCTTAGAAACATAGAATTTGACGGCAGATAAGGACCGCTTGGCCCACCTAGTCTGTCCATTTTCCTACCTAACAGATAAGCTGCAGATCCTAGTTAACCAACAGCTTACTTCCTCCTACCCGGCACTAGGACTGCCTTATGCCTGTCCCATGCATTCTTGAATTCCCCCACTGTTCTTGACTCCACGACCTCCTCAGGGAGGCTGTTCCATGCATCCACAACCCTCTCTGTGAAAAAATACTTCCTCACATTACCTCTGAGCCGTCCCTCTATCTTCAAATTGTGCCCCCTTGTTCTTGCACATCTCTTTTTCTGGAAGATGCTACCCTCTTGGACTTTGTTGATTCCCTTGAGGTACTTGAAAGTTTCTATCATGTCCCCTCTCTCCCTTCCTTCCTCAAGGGTATACATATTAAGCTCCTTTAGTCTTTCTTGGTATGTCTTCTGGTGCAGACCCTGCACCATTTTGGTTGCCCTCCTCTGGACAGCCTCACACTCTGTCTATGTCTTTGCGGAGATGGGGTCTCCAGAACTGCACACAGTACTCCAGATGGGGTCTCACCAACTGTCTGTACAGAGGGATAACAACTTCCTGTTTTCTACTATTGATGCCTCTTCCTATGCATCCCAGTATCCCCCCAGCCTTCCTTACTGCCTTCTCACATTGCTTGCCCACCTTTAGGTCATCTGATATAATTACCCCCAGGTCCCTTTCTATTTTTACTGTTGTCAGTATCTCACCCCCCATTGTGTACGCTTCCCCTGGGTTTTTGTTTCCCATGTGCATTACCTTGCACTTCTTTGCATTGAATCTGAGCTGCCATACATTTGACCATTCCTCCAACCTTGCCAAGTCCCTTCTCATCCTTTCCACTCCATCTTGTGCATACCCCTGTTGCAGATCTTTGTGTCATCTGCAAAGAGACATACTTTTCCTTCCAGTTCCTCTGCAATGTCACTTATAAAGACATTAAAAGGACCGGCCCCAGTATTGAACCCTCGATGTCCCGCTAGTAACCCTCCTTTCTTCACTGTGTACTCCATTTACTACTACCCTTTATGTCCCTGTTGTCTAGCCAATTTTTTATCCAGGCTACCACCTTGGGACCCACTCCAAGGCTGGCTATCTTGTGTATTAATCTTTTGTGTGGGACTGTATCAAATGCCTTGCTAAAATCTAGGTAGGCCATGTCAACAGCCCCTCCCTGGTCTACTACTTTGGTCACCCAGTCAAAGAAATCTATTAGATTCGTCTGACACGACCTTCCCATCGTGAATCCATGCTGCCTTGGGTCCTGTGCCCCACTGGCCTCTAGGTACTCAACAATTCTTTCCTTCAGAAGTGATTCCATCATTTTCCCTACCACTGAGGTCAAACTAACTGGTCTGTAGTTTCCTGCCTCTGTCCTGCTCCCACTTTTGTGAAGCGGAATCAGATCTGCCCTCCTCCAGTCCTCGGGTACCACCCCATCCTCCCATGATTTGTTAAAGAGAGTAGTCAGCGGTGTCACTAGTTCTACCCTTAGTTCTTTTAGAATTCTTGGGTGAATCCCATCAGGCCCCATTGCTTTGTCCACCTTCAATTTTATTAGTTCTTTCAGAACCCTTTTTCTGTAAATGGACTGGTATCGACCTCCATCTTCAGAGTGTTTCTCTTGTTTGGTTTAGGTAACTCCCCCTCCTCTTCCTTTGTGAATACTGAGCAGAAATATTCGTTCAGTATCCCTGCTTTTTCACTGTCACCCTCTACCCACATTCCTTCCCCTTTATTAAGCTTGAGTATCCCTCCTTTGGTCTTTCTTCACTCCCTAATGTACCTATAAAAGGTCTTATCACCCTTCTTAACAGAATTGGCTATCCTTTCCTCGGTTTGGGCCTTTGCTATTCTGACTGCCTTCCCAGCCTCTTTCTGCTTTAACTGATAAAGTTCTCTGTCCTGCTCCTTCTGTGTTTCCTTATATTTCCTGAATGCTGTCCTTTTCTCCTTAACCTTCCCTGCCACCTCTTTTGAGAACCATAATGGTTTTTTCCTTCGTTGTGTTTTATTGATTTGCTTTACACAAAGGCTTGTTGCCTCTGTGATGGCTGTTTGATCACTCCCGATTGTTCCTCCACCCCTCCTTCTTGCCTGTATGTTAGTGCTTTTCTGAGGCACTCTCTCATTTTCCCAAAGTCAGCCCTCCTAAAGTCCAGTACTCTTGCTTTTGTATGGCTTGATTGTATGGCTGTGTTTATCGTACACCACACTGTTTGGTGGTCGCTTGTTCCCAGATGGCTACCCACTTCTAAATCTGAGATTCTTTCTCCGTCCCCATTTGAGAGTACCAGGTCTACGATTGCTCCCTCCCGAGTGGGTTCCAATACTAGCTGTCTGAGGCATGCCCCCTGTAGGGCATCAAGAATGACCCTGCTCTTGGATGTGCCTGCAGCAAAGGTGCTCCAGTTAACATCTGGCATATTCAGGTCCCCCATCAACAATATCTCCCCTTTTTCTGCCATTCTAAGAAAGCCTTCTATCATTTCCTTGTCCATTCCCTCCCCCTGAGATGGGGGTCTGTATACAACCCCCATGCGGATTGTGGTGCCATTTCCTGTCTCCAGGGTGACCCAAGGTGCCTCATCTGCTCCCTGTTTACTCTTTAGTTCTGTTGCTTTGATCCCTTCCTTTACATAGAGAGCTACTCCTCCTCCTCTTTTACCCTCCCTGTCCCTCCTGTAGATTGTGTATCCTGGTATGTTGACATCCCAGTCATGGTTCTCTGTGTACCATGTTTCTGTGACTGCCACAATATCCAGGCAACCCTCTTCCATCAAGGCCACTAGTTCAGGGGCTTGTTACACAGACTACAGGCATTGGTACTCATCACCCTCCACTTTTTGATAGCCTTACCCTTTTAGCCCCATTTCTGTCCTTACTGCCTTTGCCTTTTTTACATTTAAATCTGTTCTGCTCCCTAATAACTTCTGTACCTTGGTGTTTACCTCACTAATCACCATGTTTTGTGGGGGGAGGCTGGGATTTCCCTGCTCCTTTTCAGTGCCTCCCCCCTTGGCTAGTTTAAATGCTTGCCAATGAAGCATTTAAACCTCTCACCTAGGATCCTGGCCCCCGGACAGATGCAGACCATCGCACCAGTACAGGTCTGCATCCCTCCAGGTGGCTCCCCAGTCCCCAATGAAGCCAAAACCCTGAGCTCCACACCAGTTTTTCAACCACTCATTGAATTCCCTGGTGAGGAGTGCCCTAGCATCTCCCTTGCCATAGACAGGCAGCACCTCCGAGAAGGTTACCATATGCGCTACTTGTCTAAGGCCCCTTCCCAACTCTACAAACTCCTCTTGCACTGCTCTGATCCCATTCCTAGCCAGGTCATTTGTCCCTAGGTGGACAATGACATCCAGCTCCCTCCCTCGTGCAGCTCCTCCCACGATCCTGAGGATTCGCTTCCTGTCCCTCCAAGCCGTGGCGCCAGGAAGGCACCTTACCTCCCTCTCCCCTTCCTCCCCCATTTCTACCCCCTAATGATTGAGTCCCCCACCAGGAGTTGTTTCCTTCCCCTGTGGGGTCCCATGCCACCCTCCTGTGGGTCTCCTTTGTGAAGGTTCCCAGCATCCTCCTTGGTCTCCACTGCAGGTGCCTCCATAGAGGAACCACTATCCACCAGAAGAGCGAATGAATTGTGGAGAGGTACAGCTGGAGGATGCAATCTGTTCCACCACCCTCTCCTCCCTGAGCCCACCCTGGTCCAGCCTCTCCTCTTTCTTGGCAACCTCTGAGGTAGTGGCATTGGCCCTGGTGGTCCCTGGGTGGGGGAGGAGGTTTCACGAATCCTAGCCAGGTCAGCCTGGAGACGGGCAACCTCCTCTCTCAGACCAGAGAGGTGCCTGCAAATAGGGCAGCATCACAGCCTCCAGAATGTCTCTCGGAACACTGCCACCCCACAGCCATTGCACTGCACCACTCCTATCATGTCTTATTTTGTGTCCCCTCTACTGTTTCTCTGGATGATTACTCTCTCCTCTCCTTACAACTCTCACCCTTCCTGTTCTGGGACAGCAACTTCCTATCTTCTTCAGTAGCCTCCTTCTTCCTTGCTCAATATCAGACCACCAGCAGCTGGGGGAGAGTGAGCTACTTTTTTCCTTTAGGGTTGACAAAACCAATGTTTCTCTATGATCCTTCCCTTCCTACTGCCAAACAGGAAGTCCCTGTTGACAGTCAAATCCAGTGGCTATAAAAGTAGAACTGGCTTTGGGTGGGTGGGATGGAGGGCAATTAGTAAGAAAAAAGGCTAGCAACAGGAAGTTGTAATTTGACTCACCTGCTTTTATAGTGTCTAAACTACACCCCCAATTAAGCTCTCTTTCCTCCTACTGGTTTAGTAAAGTCAGCTGATACAGTACCCTTCCCAGCACAGAACACACACTGACTTTCTTTCTTTTCTTTCTTTTTTTAACCCTAAATAAGACCCCTTCTACTTCTAATAAAGTTATCTGTCTACTTAATCTTAACAGACACTGACTCCTGCTGAGATATAAGTTTTAAATTAACAAGAAAATGTAGCTTATTTTAGTTAGCTGCTTTCTGCTCTACAAGCAAGGCTAGCAGCAGCTTAACCGAATTTGAAGGTGTCCTGATCGTCAGGAGGATGGAGGTGCGGGTGGCTGGGAGGATTAGCCACAGTCACTCGCTGGGAGCCCAATCAGGGCAGTGGATCTAGTTTAAAATATAAAACATAAGTTAAGATAGGGCGTTTTAGCTAGGGCAGGGGGTACCAAGGCAACTTGAACATTATTGGGGCTATGTTGAGGGTAGCAAGGGGAGGAAGCTCAGGTATGGAACTGTAAAGTAGATAGACAAGCAGATGGCGGAAATAGGAAGATGTCTTTAAAGGGAGGACAGGACAAGTGTTAGGCCTAATAACTGCACTCTGTACCTTTAAGAGCAGTTGCAATATTAATGAGAAGAGAGGATGAAGCTTGCTAGGGGCAGTGCCGAGGGGGGAGGGAGAGTATTTAATAAAGGCTGGAGGTGAGGATGGGAGAGTGAGCGCAAACATTCAAGCTGGAAGGAGACAGAAGGACAGAAAGTGAAAGAGAAATTGGATTATTTGCAGGGCAAAGCTAACAACTGTGACCCAAATGGAATCTGGTCTAAACAGAAAAAACTGCATCACTTTAAGCTTAGTTTCTGATCCAGAGTAGATTACCACTGAACCTTAAAACAAAGACAGCTGTAATACTTTACAATCTACAAACCTGCAGCCTAAATGAACTTGCACTTCAAACTACCTTTGGAGTGCAAAATTGCTGTAAACAGGCTTAGGTTCACGTTTAAATTAGGATTCACAGGACAATTTGGAGAGCCGTAACCAGTACCATAATCAGAATGTAACATTAGCTTAAGTCTAGAAGAAACAGCAGTAGCAAAGAATTAAAGAACTGCAGCAGCCCGTCAGCAGGCAGAGTTGATGGTTCTGGTCAGTCAAGTTTCTGCAGCGTACCTTCGGTGTGGTGATGACGGAACACCAAAATTCAGGCCCTGATAATCCACCAGGAGTACCCGTTTTTTTTTTTGTCCTGCAAATGTAGTACCACCTGACAACCATGAGGTAGCACAGTTCCCGAATTATTTGTTGACCGTCCTGGCTCCATTTTGACAGTGACTCTTTGGTTGCTCACAAGTCTGAGCACATTACTAAATGTTCATTGATTGACTGACTAATCCTGACTTCAGAGTGAGATGGAAAAGTGCTGGACTCGACCACCTGCCCAACTGGGGCTCACCAGCCTGCTCTGAACAGATCTGCAAACAAATGTTACATTTGTTTCAGTTCAACTGCTGTCCACTCACCCATTCACGTGCACGTCTGCCCACTCAATGCTTGCACACCCTCCTGCATGCTGGTCACACTCCCGCAATTGTAATTTTTTTTCACATTCTGTCAGCGATCAGCCTTTCAGTGAAACTGTCAGGGGGAGGGGAGTGAAGGGGAACAAGTGTAGTTTGAGTAAAGAATTCAGCAGCTAGGAGAGTGCTGGGGGAAGAGAAAAATAAGCTCACAGAACGATCGGGCAGCAAAGGTTACCTTGCAACATTCAGGACTGAAACCAGTGAATTGCTGGGGGAAGAAGAAGAGATAAGATTTTGTGTGACACAATATATCTGTAGACATGCTAAATGGGGACAAGAGTTATAGTACAGCAGTTGGTTTTACGGACAATGAGTGGAGAAAGTGCATGTCTCTGAAACTGTTTTTTTGCATTTTGGCATTTGGGGACTAGCAGAATATGTTTCTGCTGGCCCCCAAATGCCAAAATGTAAAAACAGCGTGTTGCAGGGACATGCGCGGTCTCACTTTTGCAACTCCACTTTCAGCATTACTACAGATCTGTTGCTGTATACAAAAGCACACTCTGCATAGGCAGTGTTGCTCGTGGCATCAAAAAAAGTGACTGTCACACTGGGAGTAACAGAATAGGCTTAATCAGCATTATATAATAGGAATGAAGTGATATGCCATTACAAAAATCTACATATCAGTGCCACAGTGTGATAACCAGATTAAGACGTGTACACCATGACGATACCAAGCACAGTGTACACGTCATCACCAGTTATCACCATAGTGTACATGTCACCCCCCCAACGCTACTAAACCAACACAAACAGAAAAGTGAAAAAAAAAACGGAGCCCTATCATATAAAACGGACACATGTGGACAGTGACCTCGGAAACCCTCACTGGTGTCTCTGCTATGTTCCGGCACTTGTGAGCTGAGGTCACTGTCCACTCGTTGTGATATATACGGTATCACACGCCTGGACACCGTGTATCCCCTTAACATAGCATAGGACAGGGACCTAGATGAAGAAGGGGTGAGACCTGCTTATACATAAATACATAGACAGTGTCGGCAGATAAGGGCCTATGGCCCACCCAGTCTGCCCATTTGAGCTTGTAAGTTCAGTTTGTTTTCCTAGAAGTCTGTTGCACCTTACCCCTGACCTTCAGAATTCCTTTATGTCTATCCCATGCATTCTTAAATCCTGTGATTGTTTCAGCCCCCACCACTTCCTCTGGAAGGGTGTTCCACCTGTCCACCACCCGTTCTGTGAAGAAATTCTTTCTCATGTTTCCTCTGAATCGTCCTCCCTCCAACTTCATCCCATGCCCTCTAGTCCTGGAACATCTTTTCTGCTTCTGCTTCTCTGGGCCAGCATTTCCAGACTGGCATGGTGGATCTCACCCATATCCAGTAATATGATGTTTTGCATGGTCCATCAACTTGGCACACAGATGGGCAGGGATGCTAGGCAAGCAAGAGCCATACTAGGCAAGGATCCACTGAAGGGGAAGGCAGGTTCAATGGAGAGAGGACAGCCAAAACAGGTCCACATCGGGCAGGATCCATGGGGGTGGGTGGCAAGACATAAAATCTCTAGGATCCATGAAAGGTGGGGCTGGCGGTCCAGGTTCTGCTGGGTAAGAAGGCAAGTCAGGATCCATGGCGGTGGGGTAGGCTCGAACCAGGAGTCATGAAGTGGTGGCAGGGTTGAAAGTAGAGGACTAAGGGCCCTGCTGTAAGGTGTTCCAAAATACTGAATGCAAGGGACGGGATAGGCTACTATACTAGTTTCCTACTGCAATGCTCCAGTAGAAGATGTAAAACTGAAAAATAACAGGAGGTGTGGGGGGCAGAGTCCGCCATGCAACAAAAACTGAAATAGCTGATTTTGTTAAGAATAGGGGGCTTTGCGCTCCACACACACACAGTTTTAAAGGATAGCATGTTTGTTTGTTCATGCTATATCACTACTGCTATAGCACAGCTCGTGCAACTGTCCCACAGAACTGCTGTAACATAGAAACATAGAGATTGATGGCAGATAAGAACCGCAAGGCCCATCCAGTCTGCCCATTTCTTTTTCTACCTTATAAATAGGCCACTGACAGAGCAAAGGCCGATGGCACATCTATTCATACTCATGTGTATTGTTCCCTTATGCCTATCCCATGCCTGTCTGAAGCCCTGCACTGTATTCATAGCCACCACTTCCTGAGGTAGGCTGTTCCATGCATCCACCACTCTTTCTGTGAAAAAGAATTTCCTCACATTCCCCCTTAATCGGCCTCCTTCTAATCTCATGCTGTGTCCTCTTGTCCTGCTGGTTTTCTTATATTTAAATGTTAGACTCTTTCACCTTATTAATGCCCTTAAGGTATTTGAACGTTTCGATCATATCACCTCTCTCCCTCCTTTGCTCAAGGGTATACATATTGAGCTCCGTTAATCTGTCCTCATATGTCTTCTGATGCAGTCACTATACCATTTTGGTTACCCTTCTCTGGACTGCCTCAATTTGGTTAATGTCTTGTGAAGGTGTGGCCTCCAGCACTGCACGCAGTGCTCCAGATGGGGCCTAACCAGTGTCTTGTAAAGACGGATTATTACCTCCCTCTTACGACTTGTGATACCCCTACTAATACACCCTAACATCCCTGTATAGGTTGTGTATCATTACGCTTCATAACAAAGGGAGCCCTTAGTCCTCCACTTACACCGCCTGCCTGCTCTGGCATAAGTAGAGGTCCTTAGTCCTCCACTTACTTCAGAGCGGGACAAATGCACATCAGGCCAGGAGCCTTGGGGCAGCAGGCTGTGGCCACGTCAGGCCAGGATCCATGTGTGCGTGGGCTGGCCAGAATCTATTGGGGAGAAGGCAGGCCAGAATCCATGGAGGTGGCAGGCAAGCCAGAGGTAGGACAGGTCCACATCAAGCCAGGATCCGGGCGCAGGCATATTCATGGGCAGGCCAGTACCTGGGTCCATGGAGAAGGGCTGTCAGGCCAGCAGCCATGCAGAGCAGACTATGGCCAGGCCAGGTATTATTTATGCATTTAAAGAATACTCAAGGAGGGGGCTCCAGCCTTAGCTAAGCCCATAACCTGGCTGATAAACCGGTCTATTAAGGAGGGGTCTGTACCCAAGCTTTGGAAACAGGCCCTAGTGATTCCTATACACAAGGGAGGGCCAACTGAGCCCATTGAGAACTACAGGCCCATCTCTTTGCTATGTGCCATTGCAAAAGTACAGGAGAAGCTAGTCTACTCCCAACTCCGAGAATACCTAGAAATCCACCAGGCAATCTCACCCTCACAGCATGGCTTTAGAGCCAAGCATGGGACCGGATACTGCGCTAACTAAACTCTCAGCAGAAGTACTGAGCAATAACCGACGTAGGTCAGCACAGGGGCGTATTATTGACCTATCTAAGCATTCGACTTGGTAAACCACAACCTCCTACTACAAAAAATGCGCTCACTTGGCCTTGACACCCATTCACTGGGTTGGTTCAAAACTATCTCTGGAGCACCCAGAGGGTCAAGTGGGAGGATAAAGTCTCCAAGCTAGCTTCACTCAAAGAAGAGTGCGTCAAGGGTCAATCCTCGGCCCCTTCTCTTACACTGTTCATAAATGATCTGCATACACACTGCGGGAGCAGTAGCGTATCCAGCACGCGGATGATGCGGTCATTTACAGAGCTTCCCTAATATACCTGAGTTGAAGACTGCCTCCAAGAAGACATCCTTCAGATGGAGGACTGGCTCACTCTTAACAAAATGGTTTTAAACACCAACAAAACAAAGGTTATGCTCTTTGGTCCTAGATCCCTGGGATCTGAGAGGTCACATCTTCTACAACTCCAGTCCAGGAGGGCAAAACTTGAGGTGGTCACCTCCACCAAATACCTTGGCTAACCCCTGGACCAAGGCTTCACACTAAAAATCACGTAGACCAAATCACCCAAAGCCATCCACGGGAAACTTGGAATCCTTTATAGACTAAAGGACCAGATTATCCCGGAAGCTAGGGTAGCCATTGCGCTAAGTACTCCTCCCAAAGCTCACATCGTGGCCCCGATTCTCCAGGGCGTGGCCGTGGCGGAGTTAGGGAGGCTGCAGACCTTGTACAACAAGATAGTCCGCTTGGCCACTATGTCACATCCGAGGACTCACCACTGCGAGGCCCAATCTAGGCTCAGGTGGCCGCCCTGGAAGCTCGCCTCCCACCCAACCCTCTGCCTTACATTCAGCTACTGGGTCCCACACCTCCCCAGCCTGAATGGTCTCGGGTCGGGTGAAACCCAACCCACGGTGCCTGCGCTCATCAGGCCAAACTCTCCTCGTGGTTCCCAAGACTAGGACTAAAGCAGGGTCCAGGTCCTTTGCATACACCGCCCTTCCACCTGGAATAACCTCCCTTGGAAGTGCGGGAGGCTGTGTCCATCTCCAGCTTCCGGACAAAGCTCAAGGGACACCTGCTCGACAGGAGCACATGTCTTTGTATCAGGACCTGACCATGAACCACCATCCTGGTAGCTTATTAGACCCTACCTCCCCCTGATGAAGGGGTGCACTTATGTCCCTCTTATCCCCTTCCAACATGCCCTATGAAGTTAACCCTAGGTCTTTAGCTACTGCTTGCCTACCAGAGCACTCTCAACCTAATCACTAACTTGGGATGCAAACGGTCTCATTATGGTGGCCTCTATGTCCTTATGTCTGTATGTCTTACACCTCCTGCCGCCTGTAAACTTTGTATTCTTACTGATAAATACCATACAAATACATAACCGTACTGATCTGTTACCTGTAATTTGTTGTTCACCCGGGTCGCCCCTGAAAAAGGGACCTCCGGGGCCCAGTGGGCCTACCCGGTCATCAAAATTCAATAAATAAATAAAAGAGATTTACCAGGAAAGACACACTGAGCTATAAAACTAGTTTCCAGATGTGTCCTGGGGGAAGGGGATAAGTACATAATAAGTAAAAAGCATAGTAATATGATTATGCAATAAGGCACAACAATGTACAGTACTACACAGTGTCGTATTGACAAAATAACAGTACAAATTGATTACATCAGGAGTGCGAGGTACCAGGCACTCGCAGGCTGTAATGTAAGGAACAGGACAGGGTAAGAAGAGGTCCTTAAAACAGGAGGGGGCCACAGGGAGGAAACGGGTGGAGGGATAGAGGAGAAAGAGGAGATGGATTAGGGTCAGGAATACCAAGAATAGAGGTATGGAGGGGAACAAAGTGATGGGGATAGGATAAGTGGTGGGACATGAACACATCAGGACAGGAGTAATGTGGGATGGGGGCAGGCAGTCCAGTATCTAGTTACAAACATATGAACTTGCCAGCAGATAAAGGCCATTCGGTCTATCTAGTCTGCTCGAGTGTGCAACACTTCAGTCCATTAGACTGCAGCTGCTCCCCCCTCTCTCATATGCCCTCCCCCATCCCGGTTTGTACCTCCCTTGAATCTGTCCCACCCCTCCTGAAGCCCCTAACATTCTGCAGCGATCACGAATTCCTCTGGCAGAGCATTCCACCCTGCCACCACCTTTTCTGTGAAATAGTGCCTCCTCAGTGCCCTCTTGAACCTATCCCCTTCCAACTTCATAGCGTGTCCCCTGATTTGCCTTCTGCCCTTCAGACTGAACATATACCTGGTGTCTACTCTGTTTAAACCTTTCAGGTATTTAAAAGTCTCAATCATATCCCCTCTCTCCCTTCTTTCCTCCAGGGTATACATAGTGAGTGCTCTGTCTCTCCTCATATGGTCTGTCCCCCAACCCCAGGATCATTTTTGTTGCCCTGCGCTGTACCCCCTCCAATAGTTTGATGTCCTTTTTCAAGTAGAGGCGCCAGAACTGCACACAGTACTCCAGGTACAGTCTCACCAGGGACCTGTACAGGGGCAAGATGACCTCCCCACTCCTAGAAGTAATCCCCCTTGCTATGCACCCTAGCATACTGTTTGCCTTCACTGCTGCCTTCATGCACTGAGCAGAGTAGTTCATCTCCTGGTTACCAGCACTCCCAGATTATTCTCCTCCCTGGATTTTGTTAACGGGACACCTTCCAGCCAGTAATTGTGTCCTGGGTTCTTGCCTCCTAAATGCACCAGTTTGCACTTCTTGGCATTGAAACCAAGCTGCCAAGTATGAGTTTTGCCAAATCCTCCTGAAGTACTTTTGTTCTACCACCCCCATCTACCTCAGCACAAATCTTTGTGTCATCTGCGAAGAGATTGATCTTTTTCTTAATCCCTGCTGCAATGTCGGCTATGAAAATGTTAAACAGAACCGGTCCCAGCGGTTCACCACTTGTTACTGCCCTGGGGTCAGATGCTTCCCCCCAACTACTGCTTTCTGCTGTCTACCCTGCAGCCAGTTCTCAATCCATCTGACCAGTTTCCTTCCTGCTCCCAGACTCTTCGACTTGCAAGTCAGCTTACTGTGTGGTACCGACTCAAAGGCCTTGCTGAAATCCAGGTAGAGGACATCCACCATATGTCCCCTGTCCAGTGCCCTCGTAACCCAGTCGTAAAAATAAAGCAAGTTCATCTGACAGGATCTGCCCAAGACAAACCCATGCTGCCTGCTGTCCTGGAGATTGTTATCCTCAAGAAGTTGCACAAGTCTTTCCTTGAGGATTGTCTCCATGATAGTTGAATAAAAAAGCGACATACTAACACTTTCTTTTGTCAAGTGTGTTTGTTTCTGGGTTTTAATATAAAAATCAGTGCATTTTTGAAGCTCTACCTGTAAACTTGTTAAAACTTTGGGAAATTGGGTGAAATACCAAGTTTCATGGTGGAATACCAACATTCTGATCCTGGTATTCCACCAACAATACCACTTTTTTCCCTTAAATTCTACCCCCAATACACCTTTCGTATCTTAAATGTATTTAGTTTAAACCCAGTGTGCTATGTATATACTGCGTGTACTGTCAAAACTGTCTCTACTGTTGCTTGCTACTGATGAGGAACCTTTGTAAATGAGCTACTCTATCTCAAAGGCGGTATCTGATTGTGCAAATACATATTTGAATTAAAATAAACAAGCAGCACTGCAGGCACCTCTTTGTTGTTCTGAACTGTGGTGTGCTCGGCTGTACAGACAGAGTTGGTGGGTGTGCTCAGTAGAATAATTAGCTGAATGCAGCCTGAATGCTGTACTGGTTATAAAGTCAGCAGATACAGTCATGTAATATCAGAAACCATAGTCAACATTCGTAATACCTGGAATTTTGCTATAGTAGTGTTCACTATAGTGAGGGAGCACTAGAGTTACATTTTATCTGGTTGATCCTGCTGTCCCTCCTGCCAGTATTTTGATTACAGTGCCAGCAGTAGCACATTCCACAACCGCATGGCTGTCCTGAAGCTAACAACAGGGCCGCTGAACAGCAACGGAGCACGTATACCAATGTAGTTGGAGCTATTAATACCACTGGTTTAGAAATTACAGGCCCTTTTGCTATACTGAGACCAAGCATACAGTTTATCCCTGGTACTCTAGTGGTGCCTCTTCCTCACCTGATCCATGTTCTAATAATGAAACTATCCCTGGTAGTCCAGTGGTACCCCCAAAACGCCAATCCCTGTTTTAATAGTGAATTCACACAGGTTGTGTAGTGGTACCCCAACACTTGACCCCCACTGCAATAATGAAATTATACCCTGGCATCCAGTTATCCCTCCTCCCTGCTGGCAGATTCAAACACTCACCCACCGCTCTCTTCCCTGTCCGAACATCACCTGCCTCGCACAAGTCCTGTAGCAATACACAAGGCTTTATATCACTACAGGACTTGTCAGAAAATAAACTAAATTGGTGAAAGCAGTGCCATGCATGTGCATGCTGCCAACTTAGTTCATTTTCTACATAGCATGTCTACGGCTTGTAACTTGCCCAAATGTAATCCTTGTGTCACCAAACCTGGGTCACAGCTTTCGGACCCTCCCTGCTACCTTCATGACCACTTTAGTGATGACCCTTAATTCCCACCCAGAATGGGTGATTGGTACAAGTATCATACTGAGCACCCCTTTGTGGTTGGGAACTACAAGTCATTGCTATTGGGGGGGGGTGTCCAAAAGCTGTCACTCAAGTTTAGTGACATAAGCATTACATTTGGCCAAGTTACAGGCCATAGAAATATTCTGTAGAGAACAAAGTTGGAGTGCAAGCGCAGCAGGGCTTTTGCAGACTTAGTTAATTTTCAGACAAGTCCTGTAGTGATATACAGCTTTGTACATCACTACAGGATTTGTGTGGGGCAGACAGCTCCTGGACAGGGAGGAAAGCGGTGGATTAATGCTGTCTGTCATGGCAGGGTGTTGGCCTGGGAAGGTTGGAGACTTCCAGACCACTGGATTTATTTATTTAGTTTTTGTTGACTGTCAGGGATAACCTGATTATTATAACCAGGATCAGCTGAGGGAGGGAAATACCACTTGACTACCAGGGATGATTTCACTATTACAACGAGGATCACAGACTACCAGAAACAATTTCACTGTTACAACGGGGATCAGGTAAGAGAGGAGGAACATTCTTTTTTTTTTTTCTTTTATAAGATGGCCGCCAGTGCTCCCAGGAGGGAGGGTTGCATACTACTTCACGAGTTGTTAAAAACAAGGCTTTAGAAGTGTTAAACAGGGCTGTCAAGGCAGTGTGTAATTTACTGATCGATTAATTTCAAGAGTTTCACCAGGGAAAAATGCACTGAGCCAACAGCTCACTTCCTGATGTGTCCTGGGGGGCTGGGGATGTGGAGAGTATAGTAATACATTATATCAGTTACAATTATAAGTAGAATAAAGTATGGGGTCGTGTGTGAAAACAGATGTTTACAACCCCGACATGTTACATAAACTACGAGAGCGAAGCTCAAGGGGTTTAATAAAGCATCAAACAGAAGGGTGTGTGTAAACTTCGAATTTTACACAATATGCCATATTTTATTTTATATAATTGCTGGGCCTCCCCTTTTTCACCTCAGCAATTATACAAAATAAAAAAAGCTTATGTGTTGCCACGGTCCGGTTAGGTTACAGGGCGCAGTCCGCGGTCGCCTTTCTGTATTTATTTTAAAAGTTTTTTTTAATTTTGTGGGCAGCCGAAAGTTTGTTGTGGTGCATTTTGTTTTTTTAGTTACTTACCGCCACGTTTGAGCAGCGGTTCAGTCTCTGATAGAGGTTTGTGGAGAAGGCAAGTGGAGAGCGGTCGGGAAGCGTGGAACTACGGCAGGCGCATGTGCAGAGTGAGGGAAACCGTGTGTGCGTGTGCGTTGCGTAATAAACACTCCTTTATTACGGCAAGGTTTTCCTATGGAAAAAAGGTAAGACCCATTAATTATATATAAAATAACACTTGGGGAGGTGTGTATAACGAGAATTTCACACACTCTTGAGGTATAGGATGCTACATAAACCCCGGAGAGTGAAGATCAAAGGGTTTAGAACAGCATCCCATACACAGGGTGTGTGTAAAATTCAAGTTTTACACACCTCCCCATGTTTTGTTTAATACAACTGCTGGTAAGTGTTTTTCTCACCTTGAAAACACTACCCAGCAATTATAGAAGAAAACAGTGTGGCTAGTGGTTCCAGTTGCGCTAGTTCAATAGCACAGTCGGGCTGAAGCACAGTGCATGTGTGAGGGAGGCAGTGTGGGCTTGCACAGAGCAATGGAAACCAGGCGCGTGTTCACCATTATAACCAGCAGTAGTACTGCGTCATCCCCAAATGCCAAAGCCCAGCACCCAGAAGCCCTAAAATCATATCTCGACTGTTAGGACTACCCACAGCGGAGTTGGCAATCAAAAATAACGATGTGCGGTGAGTGAAGCCCCCAGAAACACAGAAAAAAACTCCACCACAGGCAATTCCCCAACTGTCGGGATATAATTTTTGGGCTTCTGGGTGTCGGACTTTGGCATTTCAGTATGCCGTAGTATATTCTAACCAGCTGGTTATAATGGTGAATTATAACCAGGTTTCCCCATGCGAGAAAACACATCCTAGTTATAAAATAATAGTAGTAATTATAAAAGGTAACTATTATGCAGTAGACAATTGAGAGGAAGCACAAAGTAAGCAGTGCAAAACATAGCACATCAATAGCAACAGCTCAGCAAAGTTCAACTGGCAGCAAAATGAAGCAGGGATGGGAGACTGCAGTACAAGAAGGGACTAATCAGAAGGAGAAGTAGACCAATAAACCAGGGCAATATGGAGAGGAAGGAGTAAAGGGAGCAACAGCAGGATTAGCCTACGATCAGCGGCAACTGCAGGAGTAATGAAGACATGGAGGAGGAATTTTACTGATAGGGAAGAGGAAGCACTATGAACAGCAATAGGGAGGGTATTCCAAAGTTTGGGGAAGAAGGAGGAGAAAGCAGCTTGACTAGCAGAGGAATTTACAATGGGAGAACTGAAAGGGAGTAGGACATGGAAAGGGGGGAGGGAGGAAAATTTGTAGGGAGGGAGCCCAGCTAGAATTTGGAGACAAAGGTGGCACAATGAGCTATGCATCAAGCACCAAGGGAGGGCAAGGAGAGGGAGAAATGCAGGGAACAGTGCCGGGTTCTGGGGAGGCAATCCAGGGCAAAGCAACAGAAGGATGAAAGAGGGGATCCAACCTGGCAAGGGTGGACTTGGGAACAGCAGTATATACGATGTCCCTGTGATTGAAAATATGGAGCATCAATCTTCAAGGTGATCTCTCTATGAACAGAAAGCGGGATACATGCTTCGTTCCTCCTCTGAAGTGCCCCAAGTTTAGGGTGCAGCTTCATGTGGTGGTGTAAACATGTGCAGAGAACTCCAGATGACAACCTAATCATACCGTGATGTATTTAAAGGAGGAGACATTCTCAAGCATAACACCATTAAGGGTCTGGAAGGGAGGGGAGAGTTTGGCAAATCTCTTCCCTAGAGCCAAATTCAAGTTCAAGTTTATTACAGGAAAACTCCATTGAGCAAGCTCATTCACAAGGAGGTCCTGTGACATAAACACTTAAATGTTTTGGAGACCCTTGTTCTGGTGCTGGGGGGCCCAAAACTAGTGCTGGATGTTGTTGAAATCCAATTGAAGATGGGCCATGAGGTCATACACAGAGTAGCCAGAGTCGTAGAGAACCGTGTTGTCTGCATACACTGACAGAGAGGAGCAGGCAACGGGAAGGTCACTTGGGAAAATGGAGAACAGGATGGGGCCAAGGATGGATCCTTTGGGGATGCCAGAGCAGACAGGAAGAGGAAAGGAGATGGCGCCCCCAATACAGATGCTTGGGTCCAACCCTACAGGTATGAGTGAAACAACTCAGTAGAGGAGGAGGAGGAAAGTCCAGTCATTTTAGCTTGCTCAGAAGTATGGGATGGGCAACAGTGTCAAAGGCTTTGTCCAAGTTGTCAAAAATAGCGGAGGTAACCAGCCCCTGGTCCATGTCAAGAAGGCAGTGGTGGAATGGGATTTCCTAAAGCCTGAATGGAAGGGAGTGAAGTAGTAGTGGCGAAGGAAAGGGTTGAGTTGGGAAATATCACACATTTCTGAAGTTAAGCCAAGGAGGGAGATGGGATGGTAGTTGCCTGAGAGAGAGAGAGAGAGGTCTCCCTCTTTGGGAAGGGGGATGACAGTGGCCAGCTTTCACAGACCAAGGACTCAGGCAAGTGACAAGGAGCTACTGCATAGATAGATGATGACAAGGGTAATGGCTGGGGCAGAGACAAAGAGGAGTTTGGGGTAATCAAGGCCATCAGGGCTACTTCCTTTGTGTAGGTTATGGGCAATCAGGGCCTTAAAAAGGTTGCATAGGGAGTGGCGGGGGGAGACAGAAGAAGGGAGGATGGGAAGGTGATAAGCAGTAGGTCTGGACAAAAGGGGTAGGGTGTTGGGGAGATGGGGGGAAGGAGACAGAGGGCACAGATGGGAAAAGGGAGTTGAAAGATTAGGCAACTGCAGCGGGATCACAGAAGCATGGAATGTGATGGCAAATAAGAATTGCTTGGTCCACCTAGTCTGCACAATTTTCCCTGCCTATACTGTCACTGCAGACTCTTGCTTGATCTCCGCTCACCCCCTTGCTTTCGACTACACATGCATTCTTGAATCCCACTATGGTTTTTGCCCCCACCACCTCCACTGGACGACTGTTCTAGGCATCCAGCACTCTTTAGTGAAGAAGTACTTCCTCATATCTCTCTTGAATTTACCCCCTTCCAACTTTACTGCATGTTTCCTTGCTCTTGTGCACCTTCTCCACAGAAAAATACTCCCCTCCTGCACCTTGTTCAATCCTCTGAGGTATTGTAGGTCTCTGTCATATCCCCCCCTCTCCCTCCTGTCTTCCAGGGTGTACATACTGAGATTCCTTAGTCTCTTCTCATAGGGCTTCTGATGCAGCCCCTGCACCATTTTAGTTGCCGTCCTCTGGACAGCCTTCACTTTGTCTAGGTCCTTCCTGAGATGTGGTCTTTAAAACTGGACACAGTACTCCAGGTGAGGTCCAGGGTTTTAAATAATTGATTAGCGTTTTTTTTCTTGGGACAATGCTAACTGTACAGAAAGTATTTATATAGGTTTTCTAGAAGTGTTATGTTTGTTAAACACAGTGATGCAAACGCTATGCATTTTCACAATGTTTTAGCACTTTTATGAGCAAAACGCTAATCAATTTTTGGAGTTAAATAAATCCCTGGGGTCTCACCAGTGATCTACAAAGTGGCAACACCACCTCCCTCTTTCTGCTAGTGATACCCCTCCCTATGCACCCCAACGTCCCACTGACCCTACCAACTGCCTTGTCACACTGCCTCACCATGTTGAAGTCACCAGACATAATCACTCCCAAGTCCCTTTCCTGTCTGGCAACCATCAAAACCTCTTTTCCCATTCTGTACTCCGCCTCTGGGTTTCTGTGCCCTAAGAGCACGATTTTGCACTTTTTTTGTACTGAAACCTAGCTGCCATGCCCCTCACCACTCCTCAGGTGTTTTTCAGATCTCTGCGCATTCTTTGCACCACCCCCCCGGAGTATCCACAATATTGCAAATTTTGGTGTTGCCTATAAAGAGGCATATCTTCCTTCCAGCTCATCTGCAATGTAACTTATGCAGACACTAAAGAGAACTGGTTCCAGTACCGATTTCTAAGGCATCCCACTGGCCACCCTCTTCCCCAGAGTGAACTCAGTTTAACACTGCCCTCTGTCACCTATCCCTCAACTAATTTCTTACCAGTTTACCACCTTAGGACCCACCCCTAAACTACTCAGTTTCCTTAGAGTCTCCTATGAGGAAAGGTGTCAAAAGCCTTATTGAAATCTAAGTAGACCACATCCACTGTCCCACCATGATACATATCCCTGGTCACCCAGTCAAAGAAATCCATCAGATATGTCTGACATGATCCACCCGCCCCCTCCCCCAAAACAAAAACCCACCACGTGAATCCTGCTGCCTTGAATCTTGTAACTTGCTGGATTCAACAAATTCACAATCCTTTCCTTCAGTAGTTACCGTTAACCTTCCCACCATCAGTCTCAGGCTGACTGGCCTATAATTGCCAGCCTCGTCCCTGCTATCGCTTTTGTTATGCACAATCACATCTGCCATCCTCCAGTCCAATGAAACCACCCATTTCAGGTGAGCTGTTAAAAAGGGTGGTCAGAAGTGCAGCCAGTACCTCCATGAGCTCCCTCAGTACCTATAGGTGTACCCCGTCTGGTTCCATAGCTTTGTCCATTTTCAGATCAGCGAGTCCATTCAGGGCCCACTTCTCTGTAAAAGGACTTCAGGGTTCCCCACTCTCTGGGAATACAGGGTGATGGCAGTGGTGATCGGGGCCGATGGGACAATATTCCTTGGACCTCCTATATGCACTGTATATGTGCATAAGTGGTTTTTAGTAAGGTACAGAGCACTGGTATCAAAACATGGGTAGTGCAGTAAAGAATAGTGGATAAAGACCATTTTGGAGAATTTCATAAAAACAATTAAGGTTATGGCAAAAGAAATATAGGGTGGTGGTAAAAAAATATAGGGTGAGTGTAGAAAAATATAGGGTGGTGACTCACCACACTAAAGCAATGAATTGGGAACACTGGACTTGTGTCTATCTTCCTCCTTCCCTCTAGTGCTCATGTTGCTTTTATGTGGTCCATCTCTCCTTCACCTTCCTCTGTGAAGAGTGAATAAAAGTATTTATTCAGGATAGCTTTTCCCTGAGCCTCCTCTGCACAGTCTCCACCTGTTCTTCTTAACCTCTCAATGCCTCCCCTAGTCTTCCTCTTTTCATTTGTGTACCTAAAACACATCTTGTTCCCCTTTATTTACCACCTGGGTAGCTAGGCTAGTCTTTCCTCAGTTTGCGCTCCTCACCACTTTCCCTGCCTCACTTCATTTCTCCTGATGCACCTCCCTGTCCTCTTCCCTCTGTGCCTCTTTATACCTTCTGAATGCTACCCTTTTAACCTTTATCTTTTCAGTCTCTTCCTTTGAGAACCTTAGCTGTCTTTTTTTTCTTGTTTTTGCCCACTTTCTTTGTGCAGAGGTTTGTTGCTTTCACTGTGCTTTCCCTTGGCTTAACCCACTGTTCCTCCACTTCATCCAGGTCATACCCCACTGCTAGGCTGTCTGAGGCTTTTACCCATTTTTATTTTTATTTATTTATTTATTATTTTTTTTTTTTAAAGATCTGCCCTCCTGAAGTCGAGGACTCTCGTTCCTGTTTGGCTCACTTCTACTGCCTTCCTTACATTAAACTATGCTGAACGGTGATCACTGATCCTGAGGTGGCCTCCCACCTTGACCTGTAATATACTATCCCTGTCAGTGAGCATCAGGTCCAGTATCACCCCAACATGAGTGGGCTCCCTGACTAGCTACTTGAGAAACGTCCCCTGCAGGGATCCCAGGATGTCCCTGCGTCTATCAAACTGCAGCTGGAAGGCTCCACTCTACAGTACAAACTGTAGATTGAAGTCCCCCACCAGAAGCGCCTCCCATTTTTTTCTGCCTTTGTGCTGCTGGCTTCCACGAGTGATTTTTCTAATCTCTCCCCCTGCACTGGAGGTCTGTTGAGCACGCCAGTGCGAACAGTGGCTCCCTTTACCATCTCCAGTCCAGGGTGAGCCACAGTACCTCCAACTCCTCCATTCCCCCCTTCTGGGTTCCCTGTGTCTCTGTTGTTGTGACACCCTCCCTTACATGAAGCACCGCCCCTCCTCCCTTCCCACGCTATCTTTCCTGAACTGAGTACAGCCTGGTATGACCACATCCTAGTCATGTTTACTGTGCACCTTGACTCAGTAACAGCCACAATATTCTGATCTGCCTCTGCCATGATGGCCTCTAGGTCCTGAATTTGGTTTTGAGACTTCTTGCGTTTCCACACATGGCCTTTCACCACCTTCTGTTACCACTCTGCTACCCACCTTTTTTCCATTCTGTCCTGCCTCCTTTCCCCCTCTCATTTTACAGCCTGCTTCCCATCACCTTTTCTTTCTACCACTCTGCCTTTTTCTTTATTTTGCACCTTAGAGAATTTTCCTCCCGTCTCTCTGCTTCAGTCTATGGGGTGCAGCTAATGCTTCCCTGATTTTCTTTTACCACCCCCTTGACTAGTTTAGATGCAAGAGTAACCCAACTTTAGAATGCGGCAGAGGGGCTGGTACGGCAGGGAGAAGAGGTCATGGATAACCTTCCAGAACTTTCTGGGGTGGTGGTTAAGGTTATTCTGGAGCATGAATGCAAAGAAGTCAGCATGGCAGGGCTGGATAAGACCCTCTCCCATTCGTTATGCAGAGAAAGTTAAAAGCAAGGATCTAGTTTTCTCCTCTCCTATGCTGCCACTTGTCTATGTCTTGTCTGTCCGATTGTACAATCAAATTTTCCTTGTGGCATCTAGGAAGTGGCCACTCAAATGGTCCCACAATTCCCCATTATCTCCCTTCCTCCACTTGCTGTTTATATTTTTGTCTTTCTTTCTTTGCTTCTCTGTGGTTAAAAAATATACATGAATCTGTATATGAAACTGGGCTCTCTTGGTTTGCAAATGTATATGATTATATTGTTAAAATGATTACATACAGTTACTTGGGTATTTGAGAAATTTAATTTATTTAATATTTTGGATGACACCTTTGAGCAGTGGGCTCTTTTACAAAAGGTTCCACGTCAAAGAAACAAGAAAAAGTAAAAACCATATAACAAAGCTATCAAAATGAAACTTACAAAACAGACAATAAGGTAAACAGTAGGAGCAGCCAAAGGCATTGTCTAGGAATTGTAGTGCGAGAAATTTATACAAGTAGTAAGCCAAAACAATGTGAGAAGCCATGACATAGTCTAGGGGTGTAGTGCGAGTAGTTTAAGCAGCAGGTCAGTACACAAGGCAATTGTACAAGGTATACCTATGAAAACTGCAAGGGAGTTTAGAGCAGAGGCAGTAGATAATTGGTACAGGGAGCAGCGACAGCTACTCAGTTACTAAGAGTAAACATAGAAGGAAGAGGGAAGGCAGCTTAGAGAGCTTTGTCAGGAGAGGATTAGTGAGAAAAGGGGAAGAAGGGTAGAGGAATGGGGTGCTGGTAAGAGAAGAGAGGAAGATGGAGGAGGAGGTGGGGGCTAGAATTGGATATGTGGTAGATGGAGAGATAGCGAGAGGGTAGGGATGAAGGGGAAAAGGAGGCATTCCACCCTTCCCCCCAGTGCAGGGGTAAGGGAGAAGGTGGTGAGGAGGGAATGCTTGAGGGAGCCCTGGCCTAGAACAGGATTATGTGAAGAAATCACAGGAGGCACTAGCCATGAGGTGCTGTCGTAGTTTACGCTTAAAAGCACCAATCGTGGCAATGTTGGAGAGTTCTGTAGGAAGCAACCTGTAGTAGTTTGAGGCTCTGACATAGGAGGAGCGCTGAGTTTGAGTTAGTAGTCTGGAACAAAGGCGGTAGACCTTGAGAAACCTTTTGACCTCTGCGAGTTTGAAGCAGAACTGTCAGCAGGAAATCAGCTCTGGAACAGGATGACTTAATTGGTTGCACCTGCTAAGAAGGCGAATGACACCTTGTATTCTTATTTAATCACACTTTATGTAATGATTATTGTTCTGTAATTTTCCTGCACCTCATGTTGAGGCCTGTGTTTACTGTTATTCACACCTGTATTGCTTAGGTACCATGCTGTGGCTCGGGTCGTGACTGAAAATGGTCCCTTGGATCAGTGCACTCACCCAGTTATCAAAGACATAAATAAATGAAGGATGGACACAGAAAGGTCAATGAAAAAAAGCTGTGTCGCATTTTGTGACCAACAGGAGATGAAACTTACAAAAACAGGATGCAGACGTTAAACTGTCAGGCAAAGACATCTCATGTAAAGATAGTAATGTTTTGTCTAAATAGAGAGATACTGAAATTTTGGAGAGACTCAGAGGAAGGATTTTTGTTTGTACTGCCTTTGTGAAGAGCTATCCATAGAAACACAGAAACATAGAATTTGATGGCAGATAAGGACCGCTTGGCCCACCCAGTCTGCCCATTTCCCTACCTAATGGATAAGCTGCAGATCCTAGATAACCAGCAGCCTACTTCTTCCTACCCCCAATCCAGCACTTTTTTTTTTTTATTTTATTGTTACTGATAATAAAATGCTACTTTGGAATTTTATAACTTCTAGTCTGCCTATGCTTTCAGACCCATGCCTCTACAACAGTCAGCCTTCAAAAGCATAGTAGCTCTGGTACAGGTATTATGAAGAGACTTATATTTAGCACGATCAGATGGGAAGCCAGTGGACTTGAGGGTCTGCAAGGCAAGGTCACGTGCACGGTGACAATCCAGCAACTCAGACGTGATCAAAGATGTGTGAACTTTGGACCAGAATTTTCCTTGGAAGGGTGGCATGATGATCCCAGGCTGACAAGAATTTGGAGTTAAAGAACTTAAGAGCTGTGTTAATGTTGCTAGCTGTTAGTATGGGGTACCAGTCTGTTTCCATCAGGTCAACATGTAATGATGACAGATCCAGGGATCCGAAGGATCTAAGCTGGATGAACTGGGGGGCTTTGCGCATGCAGTAGACCATATGATGGTCCCAGAGGACATCAGGGAGGGTACTACCATCCACAATGCAGTGGGGGTGGGTGGAGAGGATCCAGTCCAGAAGGTAGTGATTTGGGGTTCTGGGGTTAAGTCTGGTGGGATCCAAGATCAGTTGGGTAAGCTGGAACGATTTTACTTGTTGGCATATTTAATGATAGGAGGATGAGAGCCAAATGTAACTGAGTCTCATGGGATGAGCAACTCACCGGAGGCATGACAGTACAAGGTGGTAAGGAGCTCAATGACAGAGGGAAGGAGGGGATATGCCAGGACAGCAATAAACTCTAGCAATGAATATGAGGACTGAGAAGGGAAGGGAGAGTTTTAGGAGGAGCATCTCACAGACGGAAGGGGTGGAAATGGACAGTACCTGTTTGAATCGACTGTCGGAGGAGAACAGATGGCTATGCATCCGCCTTTCCTAGTATGATACTGTCAGATGATTGAGAAGCCAGGAATGGCTATGGTAGTATCTCGGATATTGGGGGACAGTCAAGACTCCAAGATCACCAGAACGTCAGGGTTGAGGTTAAACACCAAGGGTTGTAGAAGGTCAATTTTGTGTTTACAGTTGTTCTCCACAGCTGTATTGCTTAAGTGCCATGCTGTGGCTCGAGTCGTAGAAGATTGTGTATGTTAACATGGCCTACTCTCAATCCTTTAGGGAGAGGAGAGGCAATTGGCTGGGCAGCACCAGGGCTGAGTTCAATGTCACCTGGTGGAATAAGTGGCAAGGAGACAAGAAGCCTGAGGGAGCCAATGAGATGCTTACGTGAAGTAGAAGAAAGGGATGTGGAGTGAGTGATAGGGAGGGAGAAGTGGCAGAGGCTACTGAGTGCATCAAGGTAGGTCCAGGCTGAAGGAAGGAGGCTGCACCCAGGAGTACAGAATGAGCATTGGAGGGGAGGGGGACGCTAGTAGACGGGAGGGTGGGAAAGGAGAAGGGAGATAGGAGAGAGCAGGGTAGGCCTAGGAGGAGGAGGAGGAGGAGGTGAAGGTAATTAACAGCGTAGTAGACAGGTTGTTTGCAGTTGCCCTGAGTATCAGAGTGGGTGTATAGAAGCTGTAAAAACAGTAGGCTGTACCCAGAGGGGATGACTGCAAGGGGTTTGGGGGGTGTAGTAGATTTAGTAGAGGGAGGGGGAACAATGGGAGGAGGAGTATAGGAGCTACACCCAGATAGTGAGTAAGCTAATAGTATGGGTTATACCCAGGAGGGGTGGCAATACTAGTACTGCAAAGGGATGTGAGCTGCACCAAGATAAGGAGAATAGTGTACTGTATGTAGCACTATGGGAGAGCAGAACAGAGAGACAGTAGGGCAGTGCAGCAGCACAACCAACAAGACAGTATGAGATGAGCAGTAAATTAAAGGACTGTATTATTGTACTTAACCACAGCAAAAAAAAAAAAAAGAGAACTACAAAAGGTAAAACTTTCAGTGCTTCCAAAATCTATTTATTATACCCCTGCGCCCTATACAAGAGGTACATATTTTTGTATAATATTTTCCTTTGGATATTTAGTACATGTGATCTATTGTTTTGCCTTGGAATCTTGATATGCTAATGTTTTTGTTTTGTTTTTCAACTGTAGAAAGTCTTTTTTTTTTTTTGTGGAAAGTGTATTATACACGGGACATTGAATTTTACGTGTTTTTCCTCATTCTAGCTCGTTCTCCATGGCATTTATTTTTTCCTACGGGATAACTCCTGAATGTCTCGGATATGTTATTGATTGTCCACCTCTTGATATGTATTTTCCATCTTATATTCCTGCACATTGTCTCTTGTTTTATTATTTTTTGTTTTCTTTTAAACTGGACGCTTGGGAAAATGGGCAATTTTGTTCACCCACCTTTCCAGTATAACAAATAACATGAAATGCATACAAATATTCATCCTCCATGGAGCTATACTGCGTCTTTCAAATCTATTCCAAAACGTGAGCTATCAGTGAATCCACCAGCACTTGTAAAACTGTGTGTGTGTATTATAAATATATAGACACACAACTTTTTTAGTTTCATTTTGGGACTCAGACAGTATCATTAGGTAACGGTGAGTATTTTTTGACAACATTTCTCAACATTATATGAAATAATTCAGCAGTTTAATATTATTGATTATCTGACTGGCTTAGTAAGCACTTGTACCTTTAAGGGGCCATATTAAGCGCATAGGTTTAGAGCTCAGACCCACTGAGGAACCAAAAGTGAAAAACACTGGGGTACCTGTGGGCACCACAGGATATTCCTCTGATGAAACCTTGCAACAATTTTAAATCACTGCATACACTGCACTTAATTTTTGTTGCTGTGCGCTGCAAACTGCCATTTTATTTGGAAGGGTGATACTGTGTTTTTTTTTTTTTGACAGTATTTGGTATTCGCCCAAGTTCCTAGTATTGGACAGGAGTCTATGACTTTTGATCTTTCAGCAGCAGAGGTGAGCATGCAACCTACTAAGCCACTGACACAGCAATAAATAAAAGCACTTCCAGTGTGCTCAGCTGGGACTTAGTAAACTCCCAACCGCCAGACTCAAACTGGACCAAAACAGCAAAAACTGGACCAGATGCAACTTACGCAGTCAGTCTGTTCCAGTTGGACCAGTCGGTCCGGTTTTACCATTCTAGTCCATCCATTCCGGCCAGTATAGATTTCAACTAGGTGAGGGCATGGGCAAAATCCAGATCGCTGGACCCAGACCAGACCTTTTATCATTCTGACCTGTTCAGAGTCTAGCGGTCTGTGTTATCACCCTACATGAAACCTAAACAAGCCAGATCAGACTAAAATGGTAAAAACTGGACCAAGTGGTCTGCCTGGAACAACTGGACTACGCAAGCTGCACCAGTTTGGCAGGATCAGCCAGTCTGGTTTTCTCCATTATGTCACAGTGGTCCAGACTTCAACCAATACCCTTCTCAGCTTATGGCTGCATAAGTGAATGAAGTTTCATGCATTTTGATGGCAGTGTCACACATTTTCCCATTTTAAGTGTAACCCCAAGGGGGCGCTACCCTTAGGGCTACTACCCCTGCCTGCCTCCATGGAGACAGGGTAAGGGGCCCAGATCCATTGACAGGTGCCTCCACCCAGAGGTCGGGGTTAATGCTGTTGAGATTGCCTCGGTCACAGCCCTCTGGGCTACTGCAACCCCCCTTTCGCCCCACTAATGGCTTCACGGTACCAGCAATACTTTTCCCAGTACACTTGCCTCCAGGCTGGTATCTCTCAGCTCACTCCGGGAACCCCCTGTAAAGTAAGGTACAGTTATATTGCAGTCACTATGCAGTAGTTCACCACAAATGCACAAACTAGCCAGGGTGTAGTTGTGAAACAAACAATCTGATTTATTTAAGGGGAAAGTAACAAGGACGGGGGGGGGGATCAAGTTGATTGGCTTATCACTATACTTATCTACCTGGGGCTCTGTGCACCAGCCGGACCCTAATATTTACTGTCCCTGGGTACCCAAGCCCTAATGGCTAGTCCACCGTGGCAGCTGGTTGGGGCCCTGACACAGATAGCCTTTACAATACTGATAAAAGTCAGGATGGAACGGAGATTTAGCTAGGCAGCCAGCAGTAGAATAAAACAACTTGAGACCACTGTTTCAACTTAGCAGGGAGCTACCCTGGTTTAGTACTCACGACTCCAGCAAGCAACAGTTTCTGCACCACTGGCAGGGCTAAACCCGAGTTTCACCAGCCTCCTCACACATTTATATGGTGACTCCAGAAGGGTACCACACCAGGCCGCAGCCTCCAAGGCTTACACGAACTCTCAGCTGGCTAAGCTGCTGCAATGGCAGTTTCAGCTTTCCCGAGGACTGAGCGCGATTCAGCAGATTCTCCAATCCTCCAAACAGGTCAAGCCTGGTGGGTAGCTGGGCTGGCACCAGCCTCCTCTGACCACACGCAGCGGATTTAATTCGACTCACTCAATGGCATACAAATGGCCGATGCCAGCCTTCCCGCGCTTCCCGCGCGAACACTCCACTAGCGCAGAAGCACAGAGCTCCTCTCTTCTCACCAGCCACAACGCATCTGCCCCTTCTCAGCATGGGGCTCTCATTACAATTCGGGCGCTACCCGTTTCTATTGGCTGGCACACCTGTCAGTCCCTCAATCTTCTGCCCCCCAGTGGTGCGAAAAAGCGCCATAGCCCATAATGCCTTCTCCAACTTATGAGCAGTTATTCTATTGGTCAGACAGCTCTCTCGAGTCCCAAGGTACTGATTGGTCCATTTAGCAGTTCTGGACCAAAATGGAGGAGACAACCGAAACAGTCCTCACTGCAAAAGGAAGGCAGGTTAGAACAACCACATTATCATTATTATTTCACGTTATTTTCAACAAACAACCAATCCCCCAGCAAAGCTCCCTCTGCACCACTAGCGATGGCAGGAGTGAGCTATTTTTTCAGCGTCCCAGATGGGACGCGGGCATACAACCACACAGCTCCCCCCTCATTTCAGTTAATCACGGCTGCAACAGGCAGCCCTTAAAGAGACAGTACATGGAGGCTTTAAAAGCGTTCCTTGCTCCCCATTTGAACAGCTTTAGGCCGATCACCAACCAGGCATGGAGCAGGAAAAGCGAGCTCCGGGAAGCTTTTGAAAACTCCCATTTGCAAGGCGGTTACACCCTCCGTGGCCTGGAAAAACTTGGCGTCCGCCAAGTAATTACCCTTAATTCACCTGAAGGCACACAGCCTAACTGACACTACATCACACTTTGCATGACATACATGAATATTCACAGTGTACTATGAGTTATACAACGTTGTACACACATAACCCTTTGTTTCTCTTTTTCCCAATCAGGTCAATATTTCCCACTCATGGCCTCGGAACTGGGGGAACCGCTCCATTTCAGTAATGGGCGGGTCACCTAAAGAAGGGGCACCACACCCAGTGGGTAATACCAACAAACTAGAGTTATCCCCCAAAGCTAGCTTGGGCAAGGAGCTCGGGGACACATACACCCCCTTGTGGACCACATTCAAGGGCAGGTCCACTGGCTGACCCAGAGACTCATAACTCAACTTTATTACAGGCCGTACTTCTCGGCTGGAGAGTCTAGGTGTCTTGGGGAACCCTGAAACAGGCCCCGATTCCAACTCAGCCCCACTGACATTAGGGACGGGAACCTCCACAGGGGAATAGGGCTCAGTGCTCATAGTACTATTGGTGGCCTGACCCTCTACCCCAGGACCCACTCCACTGGGCTCAGCTGAGGGCTGTGCATCTACTAGTGAGGAACTGTTGGGGCATTCAAAATATTCCTCCGGTTCTGGCATATCACTGGCTTGTCCCCCCACCTCACTCTCTTCGTCCAAGAAGTCAGATAATTCAGCCAGGCCAGACAGTTCAGCCAGGCTTAGGGACCCCACCCCTGGGGCTTTTCTGCTACCCAGCTCATCGTCTGGAGGTATCGGCTCTGGAGACAAAATATGGGGCTCAAACAGTCCAGACGGGCCAATCTCGTTTCCAGAATTAACAAGGGGATTGCCCCGAAACAACTGGCCAATTCGTAAAAGGAATAGTATTCAATATCATCTTCATTGTCCTCCGACACCGATTGTTGATCATCTCCTTCTGCAGGGTTTGGACAAGGTTCTCTTGGTTGGCTTGCTGAAGGATCCACGGGTTTAGTTCTTTGCTTGGCAGCAGATCTAGTCACAGGCCGGGAGGGGGCGGCAGTTGAGGGTTCGGCTTCAATCAGGATTTGCCCGATTGGCAGCAGATGATTTCGGTGAATGGTTTTCATATCTTTGGAATTGTTTTCAGGTCGCACTTTATACACAGGCAAATCAGCCAGTTGTCCCACAACAATGTGAGGGAGGTGATGCCATCGGTCAGCAATCTTGTGTTTTCCATGCAGCCCCAGATTTCGCAGCAACACTCTGTCCCCTTCTCTAAACTCCAATGCATTCACTTTCTTGTCATACCGCTCCTTATTGGCCAAGTTTCTTTTAGCAGCCATAGTCTGGGCCAACTGATACGCATGGTTTAACTGGGCCTTCAGCTTCTGTACGTATTGTAGATGATTTTCTGCTTGCACCCCATCGGGGAAACTCCAAAGCACACATCCACGGGCAACCTAGCCTCTCTCCCAAACATCAGTCGGTACGGGGAAAATCCTGTGGCATCACTCTTGGTGCAGTTATAGGCGTGAACCAGGGTACTGATCTGCTGGCTCCATCTCGGTTTGTCTTTTTGTTGCAATGTGCCCAACATGTCAAGCAATGTACGATTAAACCTTTCAGGCTGGGGATCTCCCTGGTAAGGGGTGGTTCTTGACTTTCGCACACTCCACAAAGACTGCATCTCTTTAATCAAGCGGCTCTCGAAGTCCCTCCCCTGGTCGGAATGGATTCACTGGGGGGCCCCATAGTGGACAAAAAAGTTTTCAACAAGTATCTTAGCCACCGTGGTTGCTTTCTGATCCTTAGTAGGGAACGCCAGCGCATCGGTGAAATGACGGTAACTACCAATATACTATTGATATTTCTCAGCTCGGGTTCCAGGCTTAAGAAATCAATGCAGACTAGTTCCATAGGGGCGCTAGTAGTAATGTTGACCACAGGAGCAGCTCTCTGGGGCAAGGCATTCCTCTGCAAACACCGACTACAGGTCGTGACATACCGCTCCACATCTGCGCTCATTTTTGGCCAGTAAAACCGGGCTCGTACCAAATCGAGAGTTCGATCGATGCCAAGATGTCCCATCTGATTATGCAAAGACTTTAAAACCAGTTCCTTTAACTCTGAAGGCAGCACCAGCTGTTGTTTGACGATCTGGTCCTCTTTATGTACGGTCTCTCGGTATGGTAGTTGGTTAATCAGCCTTAGTTTGGCCCCCTCTTTATATAACAGAGTGGCTCTTAAGTCAGTAGAGCGCAATTTGGACACATCTCGCCCGGCCTGCAGGGCTTCCACCACCAGCTTTATCAGAGAATCTCGGGATTGAGCCTGTTGAAGACTAGTATTGTCCAACTGAGGCAGTGAACTAGTATCCAGGGCAGAAAAATGACAATAGGCAGCATGTATACAGCTCTCAGAGGGCCCCAAGCAATCCACCATACAGTTCACAGCACCCGAGGACACCTGATCTTCCTTGTCAAACTTCTGGCAAAGGGCTCTTATGTCAGGCTCAGACAACCTGACCCAATCAGCTTACGGCATAGGCCTTCGAGAAAGGGCATCCACATCTATATGGTTTAAACCGGCTCTGTATTCAACAGCATAGTCGTAGGTGGCTAAGGCAGAGAGCCACCTGTGGCCAGTGGCGTCCAACTTGGCTGAGGTTTGTACATAGGTCAGAGGATTGTTATCAGTCTTTACTAATATCTTGGCACCGTACAAATAATCATGGAACTGATCAACAATGGCCCACTTCAGAGCCAGGAACTCTAGCTTATGCACAGGGTAGTTTTTCTCTGACG
This sequence comes from Neoceratodus forsteri, assembly GCA_016271365.2. Taxonomy (NCBI): domain Eukaryota; kingdom Metazoa; phylum Chordata; order Ceratodontiformes; family Ceratodontidae; genus Neoceratodus; species Neoceratodus forsteri. The sequence goes on from CM028135.1 coordinate 816,191,977, forward strand.
GAGCCAGGCTTCTGCTGGCAAACACTACAGGTCTCAGGCCATTTGAGTGCTCCTGTTACAACACAGCCCCCAATCCTTGAAGACTAGCATCGGTATGGAGAACGTAGGGCTTGGCCGGGTCAGCATAAGCCAACACGGGGGCATGGGTAAGTTGATCTATGATATCATAGAAAGTGTCCTCACACTCAACTGTCCAACGATCCCCAAACAATTCATTCGGCTGGAAATACCTCTTCTCAGTCTCGGATCGCACACCTTTCTTATACTTTTTGTGGGTAGGAGGGTACCCCTAAGTGAGGTTGAGGAGGGGACGAATCACTCTAGAATAGTCCTTGACAAATCGCCGATAGTATCCGCAGAAGCCCAGAAACAGCTGCAACTCTTTCGAGTTCCTGGGTTGGGGCCAAGTAGTCAACGCCTCCACTTTGCTGGGGTCAGTCTCTATGCCCTCAGTAGACACTATGTGGCCCACATATTTTACGGAACTCTGGAAAAATTGACACTTATCTATCGACAGCTTGAGGCCGAACTCCTCCAACCGATTCAGGACCTTAAATAGTCACTGCTCGTGTTCTTCCAACGAGCGTCCAAACACTATGACATCATCTAAATAGACCAGACACTCGAGCAAATTCATATCCCCCATGGCTCTCTCCATCAGGCGCTGAAAGGTGGCTGGGGCGCCGGAAATCCCTTAAGGCATCCGAATGAATTCATAGAAACCTAGGGGGCAAATGAATGCAGTCTTCTCTCAGTCCCCTGGGGCCATCAGGATCTGGTAGTACCCGCTACGGAGATCCAACACAGAAAACCACTTGCTGCCATTTAAACAGTCCAAAGTGTCCTGTATTCGTAGCATGGTGTACTGGTCGGGGATGGTCCGCCGATTCAAAGTGCGATAGTCCACACACATCCCGAACCGTCCCATTCTTCTTCCATACCACTACAATGGGGGAAGCATAGGGGCTCCTGGACTCTTGTATCACACCAGCAGCCAACATCTCTTGCAGATGCCGCCGTACATCATCGATGTCAGCCGAGGCCAGGTGCCAGGATCTCTCTCGGAAAGGCCTTTCATCATGCAGCCGAATGTGATGCTCAGCCCCTTGCACACATCCCACATCCCATTCTTTTAGGGAGAATACCTGGTCCCTTTGGGCAAGCCTCTCACTGATCCTCTTTCTCCATTCAACTGGCAACGGAGAGTCACTGAAATCAAACAAATCAGAAGTAACTCGATCGTCTGCCTCGGGACCCTTTGCTACTTGGCAGTACTGCGATATCCGCACAATGGACACTTGCCAGGGTGCACCCTCTTCTAATTCGAATCTCTTTGTCGGACACATTATGCACTTGAACCATCACTCTCTTGACATAAGCATGAGCTCTAGCTGGCAAGATACTGGGCTTTATCAACAGTCCCTCAGGCAATCTTCCTTCCCCAAGCGCATCCAACATCAAAAACTTATTCTTGACATCCGTCCTTAATCATACTTCCCCATGCAAGACACACTGGGCATTTGGGGCGAGTATCACTGGAGCCGGATCCTTTTTCCACACCACCCCAAACGGGCCTCAGGTTCCTCTTGACCAACCCTCCTCTGGGAGGCAACTGCTTTTTGAAGCACAGCGGGTATTTTTAGAGCTCGCCCAGTTTTGCATGCCTGTTTTTCTGAGCACAACTGGGCCAATCGTCCAAACATATGAGCATTCCTTCCAATCAACAAAGGCACCCCATCATACAGTCCAGTGGGTGGGCAAACTAAAACTAAAGTTTCCACCTGCTCATCCATTACAGCCACAGATGTTGAGAATGATAACCAAACTCGGATATACTCCAAATACGGATATGCCTTGTCGCTCAAACCCCACACATGTAGACCATTCAAGGGTTGCAGGGGCACCTCACGTAGATGTGCCTGGTACCAGTCCTGAAACATGATGGTTACCCGAGAGCCACTGTCCAATGCAGCCTGAGTGGGAATCCCATTTACTCGCACCGGGGTCTCCATAGAAGGCCCGACCACATCAGACCAGTCGGGGGCCACAGCACTGAGGGTCGGCTGAGCCTGGGCCCGAGTCACAAAACTTTTACTAGGGGGGTCGAGACTGGGTCCAGCAATGCCAAGTGATCAGTCTACTGTTGACTTTCCTTAAGTTCTCCGGTCTCTAACACTCAGGTTGAAAATGCCCATCTTCTCCACAATGGTAACAGAACTTGGGGTCCCGGAGATCACTGTTAGGCGGTGGGCCCCGTGTTTGTGGGGGGCCCTGAGAGTGGTGAGGGGGCTCCCTTGGGCAGGGGTCTGGTTTCAGTTTATCTCAGGGCCCGGGGCCTAACAGGGTACATAGCAGATTGCTTTAAGTCCCTCACCATCCGTAAATTCCTGACCTCGGCCCTCAACTCACTCTCTACATGGGGGTCAGAGGAAACAACTTGCATTCCCACAACACCAGGAAAATCTGGGGATCACTCAGACCCTCTGGACAGGCTGACCTTCTCAGGGGTACTAGGCTCAGGGGTCCCACTAGGGTTCACCGCCCCCACACATGATTCCCACCCCTCTTCATCAGTCTCCACCTCTCTAATTTCCCTCATTAACTGACAATATTCAGGCAGGGTGGCCCGTCGATCATGCAACTTAAGTTTCAGCAGTATTACACTAGAGAATCTGGCAGATTTTAAAACATGTTCCAACCTGACCTGATTCAGGGCTGCAGCAGTGCTTCCCCCTCTTTCTACAGGCCTTCTGCAAGGCCCGCTCCACCCTAGTGACGAAGGCGGACAGTTTCTCCTTCCTCCACTGCTTAGCAGACCTGAATTTCCATAATAAGTCGTCACCAGTCTCTGTACTCCCAAACACCCCTTCTAAAGCAGAGAGATACTCTTCGGCGGTGGCTTCCGGGCTGGTGGCCGCAAAAACCTAATGGCTTCTAAGCGGGACCCATAAGCTCTCCATCAGTCTCTTCCTTTTCTCAGTCTCTTCCTTTTCTCCCCCTCAGAGCATTGCCATTCCTGGACTAAGGGGGTGGCATAGTCCATCCAAGCTTCCAGGTCATCCTCCCCTGGAGGCACAGGCACCGTGCCAGAAAAAAGTTTTAACTTACGGTAAGAATCGAGCTGTATAGGTGGGACCACTAGGGGCAGTGAAGCCAACACAGAACTCTTGGGGGGACAGGGGGAGGTGCCGGGGGAGCCCTGAGGGGTAGCATCACTGGAAAATCCAATGCTTGCAGCAGTTCCTGAGTAGTTCTCCCCTCCACAGCCAGCAATTTAAGTAGTTTGTCTTTAAAACTATTAATTTGGGGGGACCCCTCAGGGGTGACTGACCCACTTCGGATATGAATTAGCCTCCATCCCTGTGAGGCACCCTCCGGATAAATCACAGGAGGTACCTTCTCAGGGTCGATGGCCACACTGCACAGGAGTAGCACCTGCAACGTCTGGTCGAGCAAGTCAGCCATACGCCCTTTTACCTCCACTTTGCCTAAACATTTTACTCCTCGGCTCATGGAAATGATGTCAGCAGTTGGGGTTCCCAAAGGCACATAGAGCAATAACACAATTTACTGGGAGTCCAGCTCTTGGCTTCACCCCACCATCAGTCTGTGTACCATGGTCTTAACAGGTCCCAACTTAATTTTTCCCAACATATCCCTTCCACTTTTTCCATCTCTTGTGTACTTCCCACTTGGCCACTAGGGGCGCTGATCCCAGCCAGTTGCCTCAATTTGTAACCCCCAGGGCTACCCTTAGGGCTACTACCCCTGCCTGCCTCCATGGAGACAGGGTAAGGGACCCAGATCCGTTGACGGGTGCCTCCATCCAGAGGTCGGGGTTAATGCTGTTGAGATTGCCTCGGTCACAGCCCTCTGGGCTACTGCAACCCCCCTTTCGCCCCACTAATGGCTTACACGAGGTACCAGCAATACTTTTCCCCAGTACACTTGCCCCCAGGCTGGTATCTCTCAGCTCACTCCGGGAACCCCCTGTAAAGTAAGGTACAGTTATATTGCAGCCACTGTGCAGTAGCTCACCACAAATGTACAAACTAGCCAGGGTGTAGTTGCGAAACAAACAATCTGATTTATTTAAGGGGGAAGTAACAAGGACGGGGATCAAGTTGATTGCCTTATCACTATACTTATCTACCTAGGGCTCTGTGCACCGCGGCCCTAATATTTACTGTCCCTGGGTACCCAAGCCCTAATGGCTAGTCCACCATGGCAGCTGGTTGGGGCCTGACACAGATAGCCTTTACAATACTGATAAAAGTCAGGATGGAACGAAGATTTAGCTAGGCAGCCAGCAGTAGAATAAACAACTTGAGACCACTGTTTCAACTTAGCAGGGAGCTACCCTGGTTTAGTACTCACGACTCCAGCAAGCAACAGTTTCTGCACCACTGGCAGGGCTAAACCAGAGTTTCACCAGCCTCCTCACACATTTATATGGTGACTCCAGAGGGGTACCACACCAGGCCGCAGCCTCCAAGGCTTACACGAACTCTCAGCTGGCTAAGCTGCTGCAATGGCAGTGTCAGCTTTCCCGAGGACCGAGCGCGATTCAGCAGATTCTCCAATCCTCCAAACAGATCAAGCCTGGTGGGTAGCTGGGCTGGCACCAGCCTCCTCTGACCCGCATAGCGGATTTAATTGACTCACTCAACAGCAAACAAACGGCCGATGCCGGCCTTCACGCTCCCGCACTAACACTCCACTCAGCGAGAAGCACAGAGCTCCTCTCTTCTCACCAGCCACAACGATTTGCCCCTTCTCAGCATGGGGCTCTCATTACACCGGGCGCCACCTGCTTCTATCGCTGGCACACCTGTCAGTCCCTCAATCTTCTGCCCCCCAGTGGTGCGAAAAAGCGCCATAGCCCATAATGCCTTCTCAAACTTATGAGCAGTTATTCTATTGGTCAGACAGCTCTCTCGAGTTCCGAGGTACTGATTGGTCCAATTTAGCAGTTCTGGACCAAAATGGAGGAGACAACTGAAACAGTCCTCACTGCAAAGGAAGGCGGTTAGAACAACCACATTATCATTATTATTTCCGTTATTTTCAACAAACAACCAATCCCCAGCAAAGCTCCCTCTGCACCACTAGCAATGGCAGGGTGAGCTATTTTTTCAGCGTCCCAGACGGGCCAGCGACGCTCTAACCACAGCCCCCTCATTTCAGTTAATCACGGCTGCAACAGGCAGCCCTTAAAGAGACAGTACATGGAGGCTTTAAAAGCGTTCCTTACTCCCCATTTAAACGGCTTTAGCGAACACCAACCAGGCATGGAGCAGGAAAACGAGTTCGGGAAGTTTTTTTAGAACCCCATTTGCAAGGGGTTACATAAGTATTAAGTGTCCCACATTTAAGTGACGAAAGGTAAGGAGATATAGACCACTGTATCATGCCCTGACTGTATATCCCACAACCCTGACAAATTTACTGCATTATACCCTGGCCACATATCACACTGCCTATAGTCAGAGTCTGGTGATCTGGATATCACCCCATACAAAATCTGAACCAGAGAGGACACACTAAAATGATAAAAACTGGACAGAGTAGTCTGGCTAGAACAGTTGGACTAGCAAAATGCGCCAGTCCAGCAGAACCAGACAGTCCATTTTTGACCGTTATGGTCCAGTGGTCCAGATTTCTACCTATACCCTTCTCAGCTTGTACCTGCATGACTGAAGTTTCACACACATTCTGAAGGCAGTCTCCCACATTTTCCAATTTTGAGTATTCAATGTCCGACATTTAAATAACAACAGGTTGGGAAGTATACACTTCTATCATGCCCAGACTGTATATCCCACAACCCTGTCCCATTGCAGTATTACACCCCAGCCACACGTTAATTATTTATCTGTATTTTGTTTTTGTTGACCAAGTAAGTGCACTAGACAAATCCTGCCTATTTTCAGGAGCGACCCAGGGGAGGGGGAGGATACACAGTTTGGACCATTTTATTATAACCTGGCTAAATATCATACACCCCAGACTCACTCACGGTGCTCAAGTTAGTATATAAATATCGCAGCCTGGACCCATGCATACCCAGCTTTAAATCAAACACAGCCCAAACCCACTTATCACACCTGGCAGGTATACAATATATCACACAGCCCAGACCCACTTGTACCCGACATAAGTAGACCCAGTTATCACACTCCAGGTCCATAATCCAATCCATACATGGAACCTAATTCCAAAGAGACTGACCGATTCCTCCCAACAAATAGACATATATCGCACAGCCTGCACACACATACCTGCAACCTTTTGTCACTAAAATGAGGAACTCAGACACTCAAAATGAGGACAATCAACTAATCAGGACACTGACCCTCATAAAGAGGGACACATCCTCAAGCTTGGAGATACAATCTCATCCAGAACACAATGGAAATCATTATGTTTACTTGTATAAAGTTTATTTTTTGATTTAGCATCTTAGAATATTATAAATTTCAGCTTAAGTCTTAATTTAGAGCACATTCTATGTGTGAGCAGCACTCTTTTCCATGAGAGACAGATGAGGGGCGTCCCTCATAACTGGGGGCAACTGAAAGGTATGTACACCCACATAATAACCAAGGTTGAGATTCAACACCACTGTCGCGCCTCAGGTTTATTGTTTTGAGGACAGCCCGGTCGTTTGCTTCTACTTACCGCACATGATTCCGGTGACGGTCAGCAACAATGCTGCTTCCCCCACAACCCGTAATATGCGAACAGAATCGGCCTTGGTAAGAAACACACTTCCGGGCCCCAAGTAGTGCTGTTTTCCGAATGGCCCTGAGCCCCTCGCTCCGCCCACAATGACGCTAGATGACGTCAGTAGCTAGGCGGGCCCCATCTTTTGACGTCACTCCGGCATCTTGTCGAGGTGTTTTCTTAATTCTTTCTCAATTGCTCACAGAACAATTTGAATCATACCTTTCAACTGGCTCACGTTACGACATTAGTTCCAGATCGTACCCCATAAAAGCCCTCTGTTCCACATTGAGTGGGTCCTTCCTGTCCCAATACTGAGCTGAAAATTTTAAGCGGAAATCCAAACAAGGACTGTGAAAAATGTGTTGCTCAATTAACAATACCTTTGTGAGCCTAAACTGAAAACACACATTTACACCGTATTCTGACCGATCCGTGTGTTTTGATGAGGTGTTCCACGTTTTGTTCATTTTCCCGCATTTTAAAGTACAATATTTCACATTTGGGTGTTGCAACATCGAGCGGTGTGGTCTGATTAATAAATAGTACTCTTAAGGCACAGTTGGCAGTAATCTAATGTATTCAGGAAGTGATATATGTTTTAGGTCCTTCAGTAATCAGTATCCCAGGCTGGAGGGGTTTTGCCTTAAGGCCTTCTGACAAATGGACTTCGAAAGCCCAGCTTAACCAGCTTTACCCCTGCCTAGGCTGTCCAAATGTGGTAATGGTTAGAATGCTATGACTCGACAGCTAGCCCTGGTGAGGGCCCTAGTTCTCTGTATACGATTGTACATGCTTAGCTGGCACCTCTGTGTCAACATGTTTGATTACGGAGAGAGAAATGTCTCTTGTATGTAAATTGTGTGAATAACTTGAATAAAAAAATTAGCTGTGCTATATATTACCCAGTGGTGGAGGGGCATACCAAAAAGTGGGGGCTCAGAACTGCATGGAACAACTTATTATTTATTTATTTATTGAATTTTGATGACCGGGTAGGCCCACTGGGCCCATAGAGTCCCTTTTCAGGGCGACCAGGTGCAACAACAACGTACAGGTAACAGTTCAGTACAGACTGGAGAGTGGAATAATATTTTAAAAGTAGGAGTACATATCTTTGCAGGCGAAAGAATGGAGAAGCATGAAGGTAACAAATAATGACACGTTAAGCCTTAAACATCCTAAGTAGTATGTTAGATACCAGGTCCGCAGGAGGTGTGGGCAGCGCTGTAGACCTAGGGTTAGCTGATATGTACACAGGGTTGGAAGGGGGACAAGTTAGGGACCTAAGTGCACCCCTTCTAAGAGAAGAGGACCAGATGTCCTGCCAGGATGGCTGTTAGGTCAAGTGAGCTGCTCAAGAGGCTGAGCTAGGTCAGGTACTATGGCATAGACATATGCTCCTATTGAGCAGGTGTCCCTTCAGCAGCGACCGGAAGCTAGAAACAGTCTCCACCTCCCGGACCTCCAAGGGGAGGTTGTTCCAGGTGGAAGGGCGTGTACGAAGGACCTAGACCCGCTTTGGTCCTAATCTTAGGGACCTCGAGGAGAGATTGGCTTGATGAGCGCAGGCACCGTGGGTTGGGTTTTGCCCTGACAAGCCCAATCAGGCTGGGGGGGGGGGAGAGGGACCAAGTATCTTGTATGTAAGGCAGAGGGAAGGGTAAGCTAGACGAGCATCTAGCGACGGCCACCTGAGCCTGGATTGGGCCTCGCAGTGGTGAGTCATAGGGTGAGACAAGGTGGCAAAGCGGACGATCTTATTGTACAGAGTCTGCAGCCTTAGCCCAGGGCACTGGGAAAATAGTTGCCTTCTTGAATATACTTTAGTCAGTTAAGTAGCTTTTTATAATCATGAATAATCCACATATTTTGATGCATAATCCATGAAAATTCCTATAATGACCACTGTCCACGCTCTATGCTCCTCCTCCTCAGCACTTATTGACCCCCTTTCTCCCACTTCCTTCCCCTTCCTGACTCCCCCCCCCACTTTCCCTCCATAAGCATTTCGCCCTGTTATGTTTAGCTATATTACTTCTGCTCTCTACTGTTGACAAGGCCCCTGGCTGCTCTCACCTCCCCTTATGTGACCATACCGCACTTTGTGTTTCCTTTGTCCCCTCTTCTCTCCTCTCCACCCCGTTCCAGTATATTACCCTGTATTCTCCTATGTTACCTCACACTAGTACTGTTAATCTTGTCTATTGCAAACTGTTCTTACTTGGTTACTAGTTTGGCTACCTTACTTACTGTATTATACTGTTTTTTTGACGTGGAACCTTTGTAAAAGAGCCTTGGCTCAAAGGTGTGTTGTAATCTTAAACTTAAATAAATAAAAATAAATAAATAAATTCAAATCCAAAATTCAGCATCTGACCCTTCAGCTACAAAAGTGAGGGGTCACCTGACCCCCGGCTCCTATGCCTATGATATTTATTTATTTAGCTTTTGTTTACCGGGTAAGTACACTAGACAAGTATTATGCCTATTTTCAGGAACGACCCGGGAGAATACAACATGGGGAATACAGATAAGGTACAACAAGGATGAATAGCATATTACATTAAATAAGCAAAGCGTGAGAAAAGAAATACATGAATCGACAATAGTACAATGTATGGGAAAGAAATACATAATTGACAATAGGAGGAACTATATAGGAGTGGAGTACTATCCACGGAGTAGATTGGTTACAATATAACTTAAACTTTATAGTTAGGCAATCCCTGGGAACTAGCAGGTTCAACTGACAGATTATATATAGGTCATCAATTATCTAAGACATACAGATTGGCAGTACCAGGATACTTGGGAGTAGGCAGTACTACCTATACTTGGGAGTAGGCAGTACTACCTATGTCCAGGGTGCTATGCTGTGGACACAGAAGATGCCCACAAATTGGGAAAATGGGTAGATGAGAATAGAGTAGATAGAAATCGTTTGAGCTACAGGAAGTATCAACAACTTTGGTAGAGGCAACTTAGGTAAGATTACCGGCAGTTTGATACATCACTCTAGAGAGGCTTGGGACAGTCACACACTGATGTTAGTTTCAGGAAACCCCACAGGGAAGTGCGAAAACTCCGATAGGAGGGGGCCAAACAGATATAATGGGAGGGGTTCCAGAGTCTGGGCATATGGCAAACTCAGATCCCCCAAGAAGCACGGTGGAAGGGACTTAAGCATCCCTGTGGTCAGGGACCCAAGATGGTAGGGAGTAGGGTCCATTTGTGGTAGAAGCAGGGCCAGCCCCTGAGGGATGCCGGTTTTAACCACTTTCCCTGAGAGGCATCCAACCCCGAACTCCAGGTATCTGGCTGGGGAGAGCCAGCAGAGTTTGTTGTATAACTCACATCGGTGGGTGAGTCGGGGAGCAGCCAGAGCAAAACAACAGATGTTATTATATGCAGTGTTCCACCGAGTGAGATGAATTTTAGGGGACCGAGCAAATAGGTGCAGACCATAGCTGAGGGAGGGAAGAAGCACACCTCTCGCGAGGGCAAGTCTAGCTGCCGGAGTAAGGTTGTACTTGGCCCTATAGGACAGGCCAAGTTTACTGTTCATTGTCCTGCTGATGTTTAGGATATGACTCCCCATATCAAGTTGGGGGTCAAGTGTAATCCCAAGGTATTTGATTGAGTTCACAATAGGTAGCGAGGGGCCATTAACACTGGTGATGTTTAGCCAGACCGACGAGGCTTTGATTTTGGCCGTGGAGCCAAATAGAATAGATTGCGTTTTTTTTCAGGTTCAGGACCAGTTTGTGGTTAGTAACCCAGGACAAGACATTGTTAAAGTCGTCGGACAAGCACTGGTTCAGGGCGGTGGCATTTTGGGAGTGAGCCACCATCACCAGGTCATCCGCATACATGGTAGCTTGGCAGAAACATAGAAACATATAATTTGACAGCAGATAAGGACCACTTGGCCCACCTAGTCTGCCCAGTTTCCTGCCTAACAGATAAGCTGCAGATCCTAGTTAACCAACAGCTTACTTCCTCCTACCCCCACTAGGACTGCCTTATGTCTGTCCCATGCTTTCTTGAAGTCCCCACTGTTCTTGACTCCACGACCTCCTTAGGGAGGCTGTTCCATGCATCCACAACCTCTCTAAAAAAATACTCTCACATTACTCTCTGAACCATCCTCTCTATCTTCAAATTGTGCCCCTTGTTCTTGCACATCTCTTTTTCTGAAAGATGCTACCCTCTTGGACTTTGTTGATTCCACTGAGATACTTAAAAGTTTCTATCATGTCCCCTCTCTCCCTTCTTTCCTCAAGGGTCTACATATTAAGCTCCTTTAGTCTTTCTTCATATGTCTTCTGGTGCAGACCCTGCACCATGTTGGTTGCCCTCCTCTGTACAGCCTCCAATCTGTCTATGTCTTTGCGGAGATGGGGTCTCCAGAACTGCACACAGTACTCCAGATGGGGTCTCACCAGCTGTCTGTACAGAGGGATAACAACTTCCTGTTTTCTACTATTGATGCCTCTTCCTATGCATCCCAGTATCCCTCCAGCCTTCCTTACTGCCTTCTCACATTGCTTGCCCACCTTTAGGTCATCTGATATAATTACCCCCAGGTCCCTTTCCATTTTTACTGTTGTCAGTATCTCACCCCCCCATTGTGTACTCTTCCCCTGGGTTTTTGTTTCCCATGTGCATTACCTTGCACTTCTTTGCATTGAATCTGAGCTGCCATACATTTGACCATTCCTCCAACCTTGCCAAGTCCCTTCTCATCCTTTCCACTCCATCTTGTGTATCAACCCTGTTGCAGATCTTTGTGTCGTCTGCAAAGAGACATACTTTTCCTTCCAGTTCCTCTGCAATGTCACTTATAAAGACATTGAAAAGGACCGGTCCCAGTACTGAACCCTGTGGTACCCCGCTAGTAACCCTCCTTTCTTCACTGTGTACTCCATTTACTATTACCCTTTGCGTCCTGTTGTCTAGCCAATTTTTTATCTAGGCTACCACCTTGGGACCCACTCCAAGGCTGCCTAACTTGTGTATTAATCTTTTGTGTGGGACTGTATCAAATGCCTTCCTAAAATCTAGGTAGGCCATGTCCACAGCCCCTCCCTGGTCTACTACTTTGGTCACCCAGTCAAAAAAATCTATTAGATTCGTCTGACACGACCTTCCCATCGTGAATCCATGCTGCCTTGGGTCCTGTGCCCCACTGGCCTCTAGGTACTCAACAATTCTTTCCTTCAGAAGTGATTCCATCATTTTCCCTACCACTGAGGTCAAACTAACTGGTCTGTAGTTTCCTGCCTCTGTCCTGCTCCCACTTTTGTGAAGAAGAACCACTTCTGCCCTCCTCCAGTCCTCAGGTACCACCCCATCCTCCCATGATTTGTTAAAGACAGTAGTCAGCAGTGTCACTGGTTCTACCCTTAGTTCTTTTAGAATTCTTGGGTGAATCCCATCAGGCCCCATTGCACTGTCCACCTTCAATTTTATTAGTTCTTTCAGAACCCTTTCTTCTGTAAATGAACTGGTATCGACTTCTGTCTTCAGAGTATTTCTCTTGTTTGGTTTAGGTACCTCCCCCTCCTCTTCCTTTGTGAATACCGAGCAGAAATATTCATTCAGTATCCCTGCTTTTTCACTGTCACCCTCTACCCACATTCCCTCCCCTTTATTAAGCCTCAGTATCCCTCCTTTGGTCTTTCTTCACTCCCTAATGTACCTATAAAAGGTCTTATCCCCCTTCTTAACAGAATTGGCTATCCTTTCCTCAGTTTGGGCCTTTGCTATTCTGACTGCCCTCCCAGTCTTTCTCTGCTTTAACTGATAAAGTTCTCTGTCCTGCTCCTTCTGTGTTTCCTTATATTTCCTGAATGCTATCCTTTCCTCCCTAACCTTCCCTGCCACCTCTTTTTGAGAACCATAGCGTTTTTTTCCTTCATTGTGTTTTGTTGATTTACTTTACACGAAGGCTTGTTGCCTCTGTGATAGCTGTTTTGATTACTCCCATTGTTCCTCCAACCCTCCTTCTTGCCTATTTGCTAGTGCTTTTCTGAGGCACTCCCTCATTTTCCCAAAGTCAGCCCTCCTAAAGTCCAGTACTCTTGCTTTTGTATGGCTTGATTGTATGGCTGTGTTTATCGTGAACCACACTGTTTGGTGGTCGCTTGTTCCCAGATGGCTACCCACTTCTAAATCTGAGATTTTTTCTCCATCCCCATTTGAGAGTACCAGGTCTAAGATTGCTCCCTCCCGAGTGGGTTCCAATACTAGCTGTCTGAGGCATGCCCCCCTGTAGGGCATCAAGAATGACCCTGCTCTTGGATGTGCCTGCAGCAAAGGTGCTCCAGTTAACATCTGGCATATTCAGGTCCCCCATCAACAATATCTCCCCTTTTTCTGCCATTCTAAGGAAGCCTATCATTTCTTTGTCCATTGCCATTTCCTGTCTCCAGGGTGACCCAGAGTGCCTCATCTGCTCCCTGTTTACTCTTTAGTTCTGTTGCTTTGATCCCTTCCTTTACATAGAGAGCTACTCCTCCTCCTCTTTTACCCTCCCTGTCCCTCCTGTAGATTGTGTATCCTGGTATGTTGACATCCCAGTCATGGTTCTCTGTGTACCATGTTTCTGTGACTGCCACGATATCCAGGCAACCCTCTTCCATCAAGGCCACTAGTTCAGGGAGCTTGTTACACAGACTATGGGCATTGGTACTCATCACCCTCCACTTTTTGATAGCCTTACCCCTTTTAGCCCCATTCCTGTCCTTACTGCCTTTGCCTTTTTTTACATTTACCTCTGTCCTGCTCCCTAATAACTTCTCTACCTTGGTGTTTACCTCACTAATTACCATGTTTTGTGGGGGTAGGCTGGGATTTCCCTGCTTCTTTTCAGTGCCTCCCCCCTTGGCTAGTTTAAATGCTTGCCAATGAAGCATTTAAACCTCTCACCTAGGATCCTGGTTCCCCCCCTGGACAGATGCAGACCATTGCACCAGTATAGGTCTGCATCCCTCCTGGTGGCTCCCCAGTCCCCAATGAAGCCAAAACCCTGAGCGCCACACCAGTTTTTCAACCACTCATTGAATTCCCTGGCGGAGTGCCCTAGCATCACCCTTGCCATAGACAGGCAGCATCTCCGAGAAGGTTACCGTAGGCGCTACTTGTCTAAGGCCCCTCCCCAACTCTACAAACTCCTCTTGCACTGCTCTGATCCCATTCCTAGCCAGGTCATTTGTCCCTAGGTGGACAATGACATCCAGCTCCTCCTTGTGCAGCTCCTCCCACGATCCTGAGGATTCGCTTCTGTCCTTCCAGCCGTGGCGCCAGGAAGGCACCTACCTCCCTCTCCCGCCTCCTCCATTTCTACCCCCTAATGATTGAGTCCCCACCAGGAGTTGTTTCCTTCCCTCTGGGGTCCCATGCCACCCTCCTGTGGGTCTCCTTGTGAAGGCTCCCAGCATCCTCCTTGGTCTCCACTGCAGGTGCCACCATAGAGGAACCACTATCCACCAGAAAGCGAATGAATTGTGGAGAGGTACAGCTGGAGGGATGCAACCTGTTCCACCACCTCTCCTCTCTGAGTCCACCCTGGTCCAGCCTCTCCTCTTCTCGGCAACCTCTGAGGTAGTGGCATTGGCCCTGGTGGTCCCTGGTGGGGAGGAGGTTTCATGAATCCTAGCCAGAACAGCCTGGAGACGGGCAACCTCCTCTCTCAGACCAGAGAGTTGCCTGCAAATAGGGCAGCATCGCAGCCTCCAGAATGTCTCCCGGAACACTGCCACCCCACAGCCATTGCACTGCACCATTCCTGTTATGTCTTATTTTGTGTCCCCTCTCCTGTTTCTCTGTATGCTTACTCTCTCCTCTCCTTACAACTCTCACCCTTCCTGTTCTGGGACAGCAACTTCCTATCTTCTTCAGTAGCCTCCTTCTTCCTTGCTCAATGTCAGACCTCCAGCAGCTGAGGGGGGGGAGTGAGTTACTTTTTTCCTTTAGGGTCGACAAAACCAATGTTTCTCCATGATCCTTCCCTTCCTACTGCCAAACAGGAAGTTCCTGTTGACAGGCACATCGAGTGGCTATAAAAGTAGAACTGGCTTAGGGTGGGTAGGTGGAGGCAGTTGGTAGTCACCTTGGGTAGCTGATTGATAAAGAGGGAGAAGAGGAGGGGGCCCAGTACCGAGCCCTGAGGGACTCCGGAGGTCACCGGCCGGGGCTCGGAGAGAACCTTGTTGAAGCAGGTTCGCTGCTTTCTACCAATCAGGTAGCCCGTTAGCCATTTCATGGCATGGGGAGAGAGTCCAAGTGACCCCAGCTGTGCTCCAAGCAGCTCATGGTCAACAAGGTCAAAGGCTTTGGACAGGTTGATAAATATGGCACCAGAGAGTTTGCTCTGGTCCATGGCTGTCCTGATACTTGATGTATTGCACCTTTCGACTGTTTAAAGTGGAAGCAATATGCTGCCTTACCCTGTCATAAATCCAGGCTCGCTTGTTTGAGGGCAAACCTGTAACATACTGTGATGGACCCTGTGGCAAGACATACCCAGCCATATACCTGGCACTGCCACCACATTTAGTAAACCAGAGGGGTCTAGTAAAACCGCGGTTCAAGGATGAGAGCTGGAGACACTCCAGTCAACCAAACCACAAGGGATTCAGCTACTGGTGGGCTTGGTAAGGAAACCACTAATTTCTCTACCACATGGGAGTTAATAACTAGCCCAAGTTTAACAAAATAACACATGTTTATTAACAATTGACAACCTACAAGAAAGAAGTTACTGCAAATGTCAGCTATAAACACGTTCTCACAGGTGCCCTCCCAGGCAAACCGGATCTACCCCTTTCGGTACCAAGTTTTAAACAAATCCTAGTGACAGCTCCCTTAACTCGGTCCCTGGGTACCTCAAATGTAGAATCTCTGCAGGCCCGTAGATGTTGCCATGGATTGGCTGGTGTTGATGGACTTTAAACAGAGCAACATGCTCGATTCCCCAAACTTTACAGGCCACGCAATTGCTTAAATGGCAGAAAAAAAAACTCAACAAGGGGTATTTTTTTCCTCTTTTTTCTCCTGTCCCAGTCAGCCCACATTCATGCCATCCTCCTAGCCCCATCCCCGACCTACAGGACTTATCTTCCTTCCTTCTTCATGGCTTGCCCTCTATGGTAGGGCAGCAGGAAGTCCCCCTCAACCCGCTGAGACCTGATCCAGTTTGGGGAGGTGCCTGTTATTGGGAGGGGAGCCTGCGGAGGATGGCAGTCATCCAACGTGCTCAGGAACCTTTTTCCCCACTTTTTGCCCTTGGGACAGAGGGGGAGGGTGCAGTGCCCACAATGGCTGAGCTGCATGTGCTTCCACATGCAGCATGCCTGTCAGCTGCTTTGCCTCCACCCTATATAGTGCGGGACCTAGTGTGCAAACACCCAGCTACCGCTAGGTGTCAGGCAGGTACTGGTCTACGTTCCTCACCCTCCCCAGGACAGGAGAGATGTCCACTGGATGCTTGATCCTCTCCCTCCCCAGCCGGCCCTGGCAACCAACTCGCACTGTGAACACTGGTCGCGTGTCCCAGGAGGTAAGGCATGATGCCTCAGCCCTCTATGCCACTGGGCGGCTAACACGGGTATTTGTAATACAAATTGCAAAACACGGTGAAACAACAGGCACTGTCCCTTAAAACAATGCTGCATTGTGGTGTACTCATGGTCCATGGACCCGAATGGCTCCTCTTGATGCAGGAGGCAACTGGATCTCTGCTCTCCCAAGGCATCTACGATGCATGTAGGCTTCCTCTCTCTGTATTATGCTGAATGGGCTACTCTGGGCACTTGCTGCATGCTCTACCAACCTCTTTCAACTTGTTTTGCACTGCTGAGGCCCCAGTCTGACCCTCACACATACTGGCTTCCAAGCCCCTAAGTTAGAGGCAGCCCGGCACCATGCTGCAGTGCCTGTCACAGGACCTGGATCAACAGCCCTTGATCTTTTTCTCCATGCTATACCTTCGGCATCAACACACGCTGGTTTGCATGCAGTTGCCACTTCTTCTCTGGAATTCATCAGCTTTGTTAACAGTTTGCTGTCTGCCTTTGAAGCCTGGCATAACACAGCTTGCACTCACTCCAAGCATTGCAGACCTTTCACCATGAGATTGCTACCATATCTGCCCTCCTCTGGCACAGTCCAGCTTTTATAGGCCCTACTCAAATTCCATCTTCATTTGTGCCTAGGGCTGTCACTCCAGAAACTGGACAACCAACCAGATACAGAAAATATGCTAGAACTTGATGCCCCTCCTTTCCCCAGAAACACCCTGGCATCCTTTCCCCTGCGAGGTTTTTGAGCATGGGGGCAGTCCTGCCTGAGCAGGTATATTACACTATCCCCTCCCTTATGAGGATATTTCCCCTCATCCAGCTGGCACAACTTGGGGTTTGAATCACTGTCCATAACATAATCCTGGCACCAACCAGGAGTCCGGCACACTGTCTGTGGTCTGGCACTGCTTCTGTCCACTGGTAGCGCAGAGCTTTCTCTCGTAATCTCACTACTGGGCCCTTCACTGGGATCAGCAGGGTCAGCTTCTTCATCTTTAAGGTCTGGGAGCCAAGTCATTGCACTGGCTGCTAGGGAGCCATCCTAGTGGGTTGACCAGTTTCTCTGTCCCCATCTTCAGAATGGCCCTGAATCATTTTGGTTACCTATGCTGTACCATCTCCAGCTTGTCTTTGTCTTTTCTTAGGTTCGGACTCAGAACTATAAACAATATTACAGACGTAGCCTCACTAGTGTTCTAGAGAGGCAGTATTGCCGCTTTCCTCCTGCTATCGAAACCCATCCCAATACACTCCAACATTCTGGTCACCTTGCTGTAGGCCTTGTTGCATTGGTTAGATTGTGGTAGGGAGTTAGTAATGTCAACTAACAGGTCCCTTTACTCAGAAGTAGTGTTCAGTTTAACCCCTTCCATCCCTGGGCTTTTGTTCCTTACGTGCATGACCTTGCACTTTTTGGTGTTAAATTTCAACTGCCAAATCTTGGACCCCTTTTCCAGGTCTCTCTAAGTCTCCCTTATGCCTTCCTCACTGTCTGCCCTGCCACAGAGTTTAGTGTCAACTGTGAAGAGACTCATCCTGTCCTGTATTCCTTCTCCTATTTAGCTGATAAACATTTTGAAAAGAACTAATCCCAGGATTGACCCTTGCGGCACCCCGCTTGTGATCTCTCTGTCCCCTGACTTGACCTGGTTTACCACCATTCTCTGCTCTCTTCCCCTCGACCAACTTCCCACCTACTGTATTTTACCAGATTATTTTCTGTGCCTAGATCTTCTAATTTCTTCAACAACTTCCTATGTGGCACCAAGTCGAATGCCTTGCTGAAGTCAAGGTATAGTAAATTCATTGACTGTCCCTGCCCTAGTTACCTGGTTAAAGAATTTTATTTTTTTATTTATTAAAATATTTCACCAGGAAGGCACACTGAGCAACAGGTTGCTCGCCTCCTGATGTGACCTGGGGAGAAGGGGTACAATAGGGATGAGACATTTTACATTCAAGTTACAAAGATCAACATAGCATACAATTAATTAAGGCAGTTGTTAGAAACAGTATAAAATCATACATACCCCATAATGCAAAGCATCATGGGCTGTATGTGCAAATCACTACAACATATTGTATGCATATGTATGCAACACTGTTACAAACAGTGTTGCACACATATGTAATTTGTGAGAACAATTAATAAGTGCAATGGTAATAAGTGAACAAGTGCTATCGTGAACTAAGGGGTGAAGGAGAGAGAGAGGATGAGATGACAGATAGTGTCATATCCCGGAGAGACCCCTTCAGGACGTGGGGAACCCTGCAAGGGGACAGGGGACTGGAGTAGGGATTAGAGAGGGAGAGAGAGAGAAAGTGTGATTAACACCTAGGAGGTGAAATAAGGCCTGACCCAAAAGAGAACCCTTCAGGATGCGATGAACCCTGCGAGGGGGCAGGGAAGTTCAGGCTATTGTAAACCCTCCTGTGGTTAGGCATTGTAGTTATAGAGGAATAGTGAGAGGGAGGGAATGATTAACACCTAGGAGGTGAAATAAGGCCTGACCCAAAAGAGAACCCTTCAGGATGTGATGAATCCTGCAAGGGGGCAGGGAAGTTCAGGCTATTGTAAACCCTCCTCTGGTTAGGCATTGTAGTTATAGAGGGATAGTGAGAGGGAGGGAATGAGAAGTAACACCTGGGAAGGGATGAGGCCGATCCAGGAACCCTCCAGGATGCTGGGGACCCTGTAAGAGGACCTAGAAGGCCAAGGATAGGTAGATGGGGGAAGAAAAGGTGGTAAGCCTAGGGATTATAGGACTCCTTCAGGATGCTGAGAACCCTGCAAGGGGAGTGTGAAGGCTAGGGAAAAAGGTGGAGAGAGTAGGGGAACAGAAAAAGGTATGATAACTAGCACCTAGGAGGGACTAGGGGCAGTAGAGGCGATAGAGGCACTAGGTAAATTCCGAAGGGGGATGAACTGTAAGGAGCAAGACAAAGGAAATTATCAGATACAGAGCAGAAATGGTCATTAAGCACTGCAGCCTTCTGTTCATTCTCCTCAATTACCTTGCCCAATTCTGTCAGTCTTGCAATTCCCACTCTCATCCTTGTTTTCCCTAATGTATCGAAAAATGTTTTTCCCCCCTTGAACCTTTCATAATACGCAGCTCAGTGTCTGCATTTGTGTCCTTAATTGTCTTCTTGGCTACCCTATATTTGTTTTATATTCACTCCATTCCTTCTCCCTGTTTCTGTTTGTATCTGACAAAGGCCCTTTGATCTCTACTGCCTCCTTACTTTTTTAGAGAACCAGATTTGTCTCTTGTGTCTGGTACTCATGGTAACCTTCTCAAGCATGCCTTAGTTACCTCAAGAATAGCCTCTTCCATTATTCCCCACCTATCTTTCACCCTCCTGATTTGATCTATTCCAGCCAACTTATCCTGGACTAAGTCTGTCATCTGGTCATTGGCGGTCTTCTGAAATCCAGAAACTCAGCCTTTGACAAGGAAAATGGGCATCGAGAGCCAGTATGAACAATATGGTGTTATGGTCACTGGACCCCAGTAGCTCCCCAACCCACACTCTGCCTACCATTTCCAGGTTGGTGAGCACCACATTGAGTATGGTAGCCTGCCATGTGGGTTCCTGACAACTGCACTAGCAGGCAGTCCCAGCTATTTATCTAGCAGGCCCGCGGCTGGCACTCTTATCTGCTAGACTGTCCCAATCTATATCTGGTAGACTGAGATCCTCCATCACCACTACCTCCCCATTGCAACTGTTTTCTTAATTTCTGCCCTATTTTCCTGTCACCTTCTTCCCCATCTCAGTGGTCTGCAGTCAGGACTCAGATATCTAACACCTTCTACCTTCTAATAAAACCTGATGGTCTCGTAACACTTGGCAGTCAAGCCAACACCACCTGTAAAATCAAACCCTTGAACTCACCAGCTGTGGTATAACATCGCAATCAGAAATAAAATGCACTGACTTGTGATTTGAAGCATCTCTCACAGGTCACTGTCTTTGTGGCCTTTTTTAAAGAAATGCACGATCACGGTCTGACATGACTTTTTCTGTCCCACCAAAAATATCTTTGCAATTAGGCTACAGATGCAAGCAATGTCCTTTATGTTGAAGAAATCCATATTCTGACATATAGATCACAAGGCAGCTTCAAGTCCATGACAAGCATCCAGTGCTGTCAGCATGTCAGGTGGTTCTGTGTCTTCAATGCTTTGTGTCTTCTCGAATTTTTTCTGATGAGCAGATGGTTGCACCATCTAAACGATTTCCTCATCATCTAGTTCTGCACAGGTTTCAGTGTTCTCGACAGCCTGCAGGATGTCTGCTGCACTTACATTTGTGGCATCAGGCAGTTGTTCAAGAATGGTAAAGATGGATTGCACCACAGATTGAGTGCAGTGGCTAGGTTGTTCTTGGGTGGCACTGTTGTCAGCAGAAGACAGAGCAGCAGTATTCAACATTTCAGTGTGTTGCCAGCAACTGACGTCCGTTGTTGTGCTCACATCACACCAGGGGAAAGATATTCAAACCTTTGCATGGTGGTGGGCAAAGGAATTGTGTCCTGTTTGCCTGGGGTTTGTACCTGTGTGCAATATTCAAAGGAGGCTGTAGCAATCAGAAGCATTCACTAAAAGGGTTAGTGCATGAAAAAAAAAAAATTTGCGGTGGGCAAAGGGGGGTGGGGACAGGGATACCAGGGCGGCGCAATATTCAGCACATTTGTGCTGCACAAAAGGGTTAGTGCAGGCTACTTTCTGCAGCACAGATCTTCCAGAAGCAGCACGACTTACACTAGGCAACCCTAGTGGCTGGAGGAGCAACTGCAACCGACAACCATGTTGGTGGTGGGGGAGCACACCTGCTCCCTGGTATCTAGTGGTCCCTCCCACCCTCTGATTGCCATCCCCATTAACTGAAGTAATTGCCCCTGGTGTCTAATGGTTCTCCCTACCCTCTGATCACCATCTCTGTTTAACTGAAGTAATTGTCCCTGTTGTCAACTGGGTCCTCGGATCACTATCCCCAAGCGAACTGGAAGTAATTGTCCCTTGGTGTCTAGTGGTCCACGACCCTCCCATATCCAACCCCATATGACAAATATACAGTCCCTGGTGCACAGCATTCCTCCTGCCCTCTGAACACCAGCCCCGGTATAAGAATATACAGTCCTTGTTGCCTAGTGATCATCCCACCCTCTGATCACCAGCTCTGGTATAATAGAAAAGCTCTCTTGTGTCCAGTGGTTCCTCCTACCCTCTGATTCCAGTTTAGAAAAATAACTCCCTGTCCAGTGGTCTCCCACACTCCCTGATCCCCATCCCCCTACCAACATACACTTCCCTGGCATCTGGCTCCCTGGCACCCACACACATACACACTGCAGGCACTGACTATTCCACGCTGCCAACTCCTCCCTTGGCTTAAGCACGGTGCAGAGAGGCCAGCCACAGTACAGAGCACAGCCCTCCCTCTCACCCTTTGGCCACCGTTATATGTAATGACAGGGAACACGATTCCTGTACCTGTAAAGGAGCATGTACTGCCTACATTAGACATCATGCACACTACCTTTACAGAACAGGTGACACATGTTCCCTGTCATTGCATGCAGCAGTCAGCCGAGGTGGAGAGAGGAGGACTGTGCTGGTTATTGTGTGGGCTCCCACAGCACTGATATTTCAGGTAAGGGGGGGTTTGCAGGGTGGGTCGGTTGGTGCTTGTGGTTCAAGGGGAGCTGCTAGACATTAGAATAAGTGTACGCTGGCTTGGGGACAGGGACTCAGTGGGTGGGGGGACCACTGGACACTAGGGAGTTATTCTTTTATACTGGGGCTGGCGATTGGAGGGTGGAGGGAGCCACTAGACACCAGGGAGTTTTTCTATTATACAAGGACTGGCAACTGGAGGGCAAGGGAACCAATAGACACTAGGAACTGTATATTTTTATATTGGGGCTGGCAATTGGAGGGCAGGGGGACCACTAGACACTAGGAACTGTATATTTTTATATTGGGACTAGTGATTGGAGGGTGGGGGGGCTACTAGGCACCAGGGACTATATATTGTAATACCAGGCCTGGTGATCTGAGGCTGGAGGGGACCACTAGACAACAGAATAATTACTTCAGCTACCTGGGATGGTGATCGGAGGGTGGGGGACCACTAGACACCAGTAAAATTTTCGGAATGATACAGGATGGCGATCAAAGAGTGGGGATTGCCACTAGACACCAGGGAATACTTGATTTTATAGGACCAGGCAATCAGGGTGGGGGCAGAGCCAGTTGCACTGGTGAAAACCTTCCACTGCTTCCCATACAAATGTGCTCATAATGCCCATGCAAGTGGCCCCTTAGCACCTTGCATGCCAATGGACTCATTTGCATGCTGCCGTCCGAATATCATGCCAGGAGCTACTGTCGCTATCTGGTCTGGTGTCGCTGTTCCCTACACTGCCGGGATCCATGTCAGAGTGACACTACTTGGTTTAGAGTTTCGCCGACATGCCCCTATATGCGGTCAGACAGTGCCTGTGTGCTACCTGACTGAATATAGCATCCTCAGGGTCATGGGCAATGGGCAAGCACAGTGCAAGTGTTTGCGCTCCACTTTGCCCATTTTTGGCTATTTGGCCCCAGCTGTTCCTTATGAAGTTCACAGCCTCCGTTTGTTAACATCTGGTGGTTTGCCATCAGCTAGGCAGTTGACATAGCACTGAAGTTGTTGTTGCAGTGCATACAGCCTTAAAGTTCTGGATTATGCCAGCATCCAAGGGCTGGATTTCAGAGGTGGTGTTTGGAGAGAAGAAGTGAAGCGTGACATTACCCAGGCTGGCAGTCTATGTTGGAGGTGAGGAAGCATTGTTTTGCATTGTTACAGCAAAATCAGGTGCCATCTCTGTAGATACACAGATTGATCAAACTCCTTCAGCCATTCTTTCAAAATCACAGCTGTCATACAGGCTTTTCCGTTATAGTACCAGCAGCACAAACTGTTGGGGTCAAATTATTTTCCAAGGCACTGAGAGCGGTTAAATTTCCAGATGACCAATGGCTCATGTTTATCTGTCCCACTTGTATTGACACATAGTGCCACTGTCAGTCTGTCTTTATTTTTCTTTCTTCCAGACACTGGGCCTGTTGCAAGTGTAGCATTGGGTTCCATCCAAAAGAACAGACTGGATTTGTCCATGTTGTAAATATCCCAGACACCTATCAGACACAGTTACTGCATTTACACTTGCAGCCTCACCATGCATTTTGTAATGCTTAATGTTATGATGCCATTTAAATCTACACAGCCACCCCACTGAATAGGAAAAGGAGTCTGGCACACCCAGATGTTGGCCAAGTAATTTTGCTTTGGTTAACAGGACATCAGCATTTACAGTCATTTTTTGGATCCTGGTATTTGTGAACCATAAAAACAGGGCATCCTCAAGTTGCTTTTGCTGAGGTTTTCTTTCTTTAGTGGAAGAATCATGAGAAGAACAGGCTAACCACTTTTCCTTTACTTTTAAAATGTCAGAAATTGCTGGCTTCCAAGAGACAGTTTGTGCTCCTTTAAAACATAGGCAATTATTTCAGCTCTGAAGCACTTCAGATTTTGATCCTGGAATAAACACTTGTAATAAACACTGTATTTTACATTTTCGCCAATGGCTGTCCTGGCCCTTTTGGTTGCTGGCTCCTTTTTTATGTTTCCTTGCATATGCACAAGAAACATTTTGCTTTGCTTCAGAGAACAGCATTTCAGAGGTATGGAGGTGTGTCATGGACTAGCTCAGTGCGGAGCAATCTACATTGGGCTCATCCCTGACAGACCAATGACAATGCAAGCTGAGTGTGACAGTGGTCACAGTTTCATGGGAGTAAACATTGTGTACATGAAAGAACAGAAGCGTTCAATGACAGAGCGCACCAGTACTTTCATTTGCATAGCACGCCGCAAGCAGACAGCACTGTCCCCTGTTCCCTGACGCCATCTATAGCACAGCCCCACCCTTAGTACCTCACAGCCTGAAGTTTGGTAACCGCTGTTTGCAATGACTGCTAACCCTGTTCATAATGACTACCAACCTCCTCCTCCTCCTCATGTAAAGTATGACCCCCTCCAACTGTAATGTTGTGTCTCACAGTCTTATCCACTTGTCCATTCATGCCTTTTCTCTCGCTTCTCTTAGAGCAGTAAGAACAGATGCTCATGCAGAAGCTGCACACCTCAAAGCAACAGGTGCAGAACAAGCAACAGCAAAGCTCACAACACAGATAGCATTACAGGCAGCTAACCCTCTCCTGCTCTCCCTCAGCTGCTCCTCCTTGACTCCTCTCTCTGCTGGTCCCACTGCCCTCGCTCTGTATCTAAACTGTGGCAGCAAACGAACCTGTTCATAATCATCTCACTCTCTGAGACTCAGCACACTACTCAGCCACACATCATTTGTTTTTCATTTAAGGCGCAGCAATCTGTTTGAAAGTCTTACTTTTCTCTGGGGAGGCTCATCCCGACTGACACTCACTGATGTTCCCATTTTGGAATCTGGTGCAACTCCACAATAATCAGGGAATACTGGATGTCATACCTTTTTCTGCAGCATGCCCTCATCATGCCACGGTGTCTTCTGAGCACTGATCTGCTTCAAAAGTTCATCCACAAGACAGGCAAACACCCAGCAGGGGATTCGAATTTGGTGCCCGCCACCACCACCACAGGTCTTGCTAGCCCCAAAGGGCAATTGCTGGTTTCTAACTACAAGCCATCAGAGGTCAACAACTGAAACAGCATTAAAAGAAAAAAAAACACAGCCCAAACTCTTGTTCCCTCAACTATTCAGGGCATCAGAAGCTCTGGGACAAGCCCTGAAGGGATTGACTGAGACAGGGACTGAGAGCATGGAAAGGATCAGAGAGGGAGATATGATGGAGGCAAGTTTCAAGAGGGACCACCCATTTTTCTTTTTTTTTTCTTTTTTAACATTATACAGTTTGTATGTTTTGATCTGTCTATACAGCAATCTTCTGAAGACTACCCATAGCTAATTGGTAGATGTAATCCAGATTGAAACGGGCAGCACCCATTGTGAGGTTGTACTGTATTACACCAGGGGTTCTGCATCATTCTGAATTTTCCCTATAATGTCAAGATAATTTCCCTGTGTCTTCCTATATATCATATTTGGGAGCATTGTTTACACAACATTTATTAAGTCTTTATTACTGTGTATTTGTCACTTAAGACCAGCCCCTTATAGACATATGTGTGGGTGGGGGTGGTGGAACAGAAGCGCATCTCTCCAGTTGTACCTCTCAACAATTCGTATTCCACTCTGGCAGAGTGTGGTTCCTCTACAGAGGCTCCCACAGTGGAGAACATGGAGGATGTTGGGAACCTCCACAAAGGAGACCCACAGGAGGGTGGCATGGGACCCCATTGGGGAATGAAACAACTTCTGGTGGGAGACTCCATTGTTAGGAGGGTAGAGCTGGGGGAGGAAGGGGAGGGGAGAGGGAGGGAGGTAAGGTGCCTGCCAGGTGCAATTGCTTGGAGGGACAGGGAGAGAGTCCTCAGGATCGCAGGAGCAGCTGTACGGGGGAGGGAGCTGGATGTCAGTGTCCACCTAAGAACAAATGACCTGGCTGGGAAAGGGATCAGAACAGTGCAGGAGGAATTTGTGGAGTTGGGGAGGGGCCTTAGACAAGTAGCACTCACAGTAACCTTCTTGGAGGAGCTGCCTGTCTATGGCATGGGTGAGGCAAGGGTGCTCCACACCATGGGATTCAGACAGTGGTTGAAAACTGTTGCAGAGCTCAGGGGCTGGGTTTCATTGGGGACTGGGGTTCCGCCTGGAGTGATGCAGGCCAATACTGGTGAGATGGTCTGCATCTGTCCAGGAGGGAACCAGGATCCTAGGTGATAGGTTTAAATGCTTCACTGGCAAGCATTTAAACTAGCTAAGGGGAGGCACTGGAAAGGAGCAGGGAAATCCTAGCCCCCAAAAAATAGGGTAGTTAGAAAGGTAAACACCAAGATAGAGACGTTGATAGGAGAAGCTAGGGCAAATGGAGTAAACAACAAAGGTAGTATGAACAGGGTTGGGCAAAAGAGGTAAGGCCATCAAGAAATGGAGGGTAATGAGTACCAATGCATCGAGTCTGGGCAACAAGCCCCTGAACTGGTGGCCTTAATGGAAGAGGGATGCCTGGATACTGTGGCAGTCACAGAAACATGGTACACAGAGAACTATGACTGGGATGTTAACATACCAGGGTACACAACCTACAGGAGAGACAGGAGGGTAGAAGAGAGGAAGGAGTGCATATGAACATACGAACAAGCCAGCAGCAGAAGGCCATTTGGTCTATCAAGTCTGCTTGTTTTGCAGTGTCTACAGCTTGAGCTAATGCCCCTGTCCTTCCTCCCCACTCCTCCCATCCTCCCTACCCATGATTCTTATCTTCCTCCATGCCTATCCCAGTCTCTCTTAAAGCTGCTCACTGTCTTTAATGAGATGACCTCTTCCGGCAGTGCAGTCCAAGTGTCCACCACTCTTTCTGTGAGAAGTGCTTCCTGACATCCCTCCTAAACCTCCCACCCTCCAGCTTAGGCTGTGCCCCTCGTGATATGGTTGCCACTCAGATTAAAGAGACTTTTCTTATCAACATTATTTATCCCTGTCAATTACTTGAATGTCCCAATCATGTTCCCTCTCTTTCTCCTGTCTTCTAGGGAGTACATGCTCAGTGCCCTCAACCTCTCCTCAATGCCTTGCCCTGCTGACTGGCTATCATCTTTGTAGCCTCCTCTGTACCTTCTCCAGCAGGTTAATGTCCTTTTAAGGTGTGGGCACCAGTACTGAACTCCATACTTTAGATGAGGCTTACCAGTGACCTGTACAAGGGCAGTATAACCCTCTCCTACTACTGTTCCCCTAGTTATGCATCCCAGCATCTTGCTTGCCTTTGCTGCTGATTTCTTGCACCGCGAGAGTGCTTCAGGTTACTAGTGATCACTCCCAGGTCCTTCTCCTCCCCAGATGCAGCTACTCAGACTTCACCCAGGTAATACTCTGTCCTAGGATTCTTGGCTCCAGTATGCATAACTTTGCATTTCTTGGCATTAAAGCCAAGCTGCCAGATCCTGGATGCCCTCCCAGCTTTTCCAGATCTTCCTGTAGGTCCTGTATCCCTTCAGCTGTGTTCACTCTCCCACAGAGCTTGGTGTCATCTGCAACAGGCACATTTTTCTTAATGCCATCCCCAATGTCATTGATGAAGACATTGAGGAACACAGCTTCATGTAAGGAAGGGTTAAAAGCAATGGAACAGATAAATACGGAGGACAGAAGGTACTGTGGATCACCTTAGAGACTGGAAATGTCTCCACAATCCGTACAGGGTTGTATACAGACCCCCATCTCAGGGGAGGGATGGACAAGGATATGATAGGAGGCATCTTTAGGATGGCAGAGAAAGGGAAGATATTGTTGATGGGGAACCTGAATATACCAGATGTTAAGTGGAGCACCTTTGCTGCAGCCATCCCAGAACTGGGCCATTCCCAAAGCCCTACAGGGGCATACCTCAGACAGCTAGTTTTGGAACCCACTCAGGAGGGAGCAATCTTAGACCTCGTACTCTCAAATGGGGACAGTAAGAAGATCTCAGATCTAGAAGTGGGTAGCCATCTGGGAACAAGTGACCAACAAACAGTGTGGTTCACGATAAACTCAGCTGCAGAGTCAAGCCATACAAAAGTGAGGGTACTGGACTTCAGGAGGGCTGACTTTGTCAAAATGGGAGACTGCCTTAAAAAATCACTAGCAAACAGGCAAGAAGGAGGGGTGGAGTAACAATGGGGAAACATCAAAACTGCCATTACAGAGGCAACAAGCTTTTGTGTGAAGCAAATAAATCAAAATGAAAGAAAAAGCCATTATGGTTTTCAAAAGAGGTGGCAGGGAAGGTTAGTTAGAAAAAATATAGTATTTAGGAAGTATAAGGAAACACAGAAGGAGCAGGACAGAGAACTGTATCAATTAAAGCAGAAGAAAGCAGGGAAGGCAGTCAGAATAACAAAGGCCCAAACTGAGGAAAAGATAACCAACTCAGTTAAGAAGGGGGATAAAACCTTTTATAGGTACATTAGGGAGCTTAGAAAGACAAAGGAGGGATAGTGAGGCTGAATAGAATGGACAGTGGGTGGGCAGAGAGAGACAGTGAAAAGAGGAATACTGAATGAATACTTCAGCTTAGTATTCACAAAAGAGGAGGAGGAGAGGCACCTAATCCAATTAGCAGATGCACTCTGAAAAGGGGGTCGACCCCAGTCCTTTCACAGAAGAAAGGGTTCTGAAAGAACTCCTAAAACTGAAGGTGGACAAAGCAATGGGGACTGACGGGATTCACCCCAGAATTCTAAAAGAATTAAGGGAAGAACTAATGACACCACTGACTACCCTTTTTAATAAATCATGGGAGGATGGTGTGGTACCTGAGGACTGGAGGAGGGTGGATGTGATTCCTCTTCACAAAAGTAGGGGCAAGACAGAGGCAGGAAACTATAGACCTGTCAGTTTAACCCTTTGTGGTAGGGAAAATAATGGAATCACTTCTGAAGGAAAGAATTGTTGAGTACCTAGAGGCTAGTGGGGCACAGGACCCAAGGCAGCATGGATTCACAGCGGGAAGGTCAAGTCAGATGAATCTAATCAATTTCTTTGACTGGGTGACCAAAGTAGTATACCAGGGAGGGGCTGTGGACATAGCCTACCTAGACTTTAGCAAGGCATTTGACACAGTCCCACACAAAAGATTAATAAACAAATTAGCCAGCTTGGGAGTGGGTCACAGGGTGATAGCTTGGGTAAAACATTGGCTGGACAACAGGACACAGAAGGTAATGGTGAACGGAGTGCACTCTGAAGAAAGGGGTTACTAGTGGGTAATTAGGGTTCAGTATGGATCCAGTCCTTTTAATGTCTATATAAGTGACATTGCAGAAGGACTGAAGGAAAAGTATGCCCTTTACAGATGACATAAAGATCTGTAACAGGGTTACATAGATACATAGACAGTGTCAGGCATATAAGGGGCTCTATGGCCCACCCAGTCTGCCCATTTAAGTTTGTAAGTTCAGTTTATGTCTCTTCCAAGTCTGTTGCCCATTACCCCTGACCTCCAGAATTTCTTTATGTCTATCCCATGCATTCTTAAATCCCATGATTGTTTCAGCCTCCACCACTTCCTCTGGCAGGGTGTCTCCACTGTCCACCACCTGCTCTGTGAAGAAATGATATACAAGGGGGGTGGAAATGATGGGCAGGGACTTGGCAAGGTTGGAGGCTTGGTCAGAAGTATGGCAGCTTGAATGCAATGCAAATAAGTGCAAATGGGAAACAAAAACCCAGGGGAAGAGTACACAATGGAGGGGGTGTAGTAAAAAAAATGGAAAGGAACCTGGGGTAATCATATCAGATGACCTTAAGGTTAGCAAGCAATGTGAGAAGGCAGTAGGGAGGGCTGGGAGGATACTGGGATTTATAGGGAGAGGCACCAGCAGCAGAAAACAGGAAGTTGTTATCCCTCTGTACAGACAGTTGGTGAGACCCATCTGGAGTACTGCGTCCAGTTCTGGAGACCCCATATCCACAAGGACATAGACAGGATGGAGGCAGTCCAGAGGAGGACAACTGAAATGGTGCAGGGTCTGCAACAGAAGCCATACAAGGAGAGACTAAAGGAGCTTAATATGTATACCCTTGAGGAAAGGAGGGAGAGGGGGGACATGATAGAAACTTTTAAGTACCTCAGTGGAATCAACAAAGTCCAAGAGGGTAGCATCTTTCAGAAAAAGAGATGTTCAAGAACAAGGAGACACAATTTGAAGAAGGGGACGGCCTAGGGGCAATGTGAGGAAATATTTTTTCACAGAGAGGGTGGTGGACGATGGAACCACCTTCCTGAGGAGGTTGTGTGGTCTAAAACTTGGGAGACTTGAAGAATGCATGGGACAGACATAAGGCAATTCTGTGGGGGGTAGGAAGAAATAGGCTGTTGGTTAACTAGGATCTGCAGCTTATCCAGTAGGTAGGGAAATGGGCAGACTAGGTGGGCCAAGCGGTCCTTGTCTACAGTCAAAGTCTATGTTTCTATGTGTGCTATACACAAAGTAGTCTGTTGTAAGTGGTTGTAACTGTATGGGTAAACCTAACAGTGTTTCCCCCGACTCACCGGCAATAGCTGCCTGACTCCCAGAATGTGCCCGACCCTCTGGAATGGCAGCTCTGTCTAACAGAGTGTTTCTCAACCCAGTAGAACAGCTGCCCTGGACACCAAGGATATGCCCAACTGAAATGCCTGCCTCACCCATGAAAGTTGCCCCAACCTGCTGGAATGCCTTCCTGGTTCTTAGGAATAGCCACCAAACCCACTGAAATGACCACCATGACCCGTGGGACTGCCCACACTGCCATAGAAACATAGGAGTTGATGGCAGATAAGGACAGCAAGGCCCAACCAGTCAGTCCATTTTTTCTGCCTTATGAATGTGCCATAGGCCTGTACTCTGCCAATGGCCTATCTATTCATACTCATCTGCATTGCTCCCTTATGCCTATCCCATGCCTGTTTGAAGCCCTGCACTGTATTCATATCCCCCACTTCCTGAGGTAGGCCGTTACATGCATCTACCACCTTTTCTGTGAAAAAGAACTTCTCACATAACCCCTTAATAGGCCTGCCTTTAATCTCATGCTGTGTCCTCTTGTCCTGCTATTTTTCTTACATTGAAACATGTTAGACTCTTTCACCTTGTTAATGCCCTTAAGATGTTTGAATGTTTCAATCATATCACCACTGTCCCTCCTTTGCTCTAGGATATACATATTGAGCTCCATTAATCTGTCCTCATATGTTTTCTGATGCATTGCCTGCACCATTTTGGTTGCCTTTCTCTGGACTGCCTCCGTTTTGTTAATGTCCTTGTGCAGGTGCGGCCTCCAGTACTGTGTGCAGCACTCCAGATGGGGCCTAACCAGTGTCTTGTAAAGAGGGATTATTACCTCTCTCTTACATTAATAATTGCACCATGACCTAGATGTGAATTCTGGCAGGTTGGGAGGCTATTCCAGCAGCTCATGGTGGCCATTCTGGTGGATGGGAGAACTTGTTGAAAACTGGACTGCCAGGACTGAAAAGTAAAAGCTTGACCAGGCACATGTTGAGCACGCTTAATTTTGTGTTGCCCTTTTTATGCCTCTCAGCATGCACAAGAAACATTGTAGCCTTGTTTCAGAGAATGGCATTTCAGAGGTGTAAACAGGACTAGCCCAATGCAGAGCAATCTACATTGGGCCTGGCCCTGCAGACCAATGACCACACAGGCAGAGTATAACGGTGGTCTCAGTTTCATGAGGGTAAACTTTGTGTACTTGAAAGGATTGAAGTGGTCCAATGAGAGAGTGCTTCAGTACTTTCATTTGCATAAAACTGGCCAGCAAGCAGACAGCTCTGTCCTCTGTTCAATGCCACCACCTCCGCCAGCGGTTCTTGTTATGTGCAGGGGAAAGGACAGATGAGCAGCACCCATTAAAACTTTTGAGTGAGCAACCAGGAACATGAAATACAGATAATCCATTTGTATAGGGGAAGTGCACAATCTACTTCTTAGAACAGTACCAAACCGAAAAAAAAAAAAAAAAAAAAAAAAATTAGCAGTGTCAGTGTAGGCTTTAAGCTCAGTCATATAATTAAAGCCTACGGTGACATTGCTAAAGGTTAAAGAGTTGCTGACACCGCAAAGAAAACTTTGAAAAAATAATATTTAGGTACAATTCAGCTTGCATTCCATATATATTCTATAGATTTCTCCTCAACATTATTTATTACTGAGAAAATTTGCATGAATAGATGATCTTTATATCTCATTAGCCTCTATGGCTTACTCCCTACTTCAAGTCATAATCCTCTGTTGTGACATCACAATCTGTTGCCATGGCAGTAACTGTGATGTGACAAGCAGTGTATTATGACCTCAGGTTGGGAGAAAGCAACAGGAATAGATAAACTCTTCAAGAGCAAAGATCCTGTTTTCATGCAGATGACCTCAGTAATAAATAATGGGGAGGAGGAATACAGAACTACGCGTAAATAAGTTCAACTGTGTCTAAATATTATGTTTTGTTAAAAGTTATCCTGAAGGTGTCAGCTGCTCATTAAGGAAGCACATTCATAGTTATGGTTTAACAAATATGCCCATCATGAACCCCCCCCAAAAAAGAATAATGGATATCATCATCAACTACAACATACTACTTGTTTACTACTGTTATAAATTATGGTTAAAAATCTTGTTTCATTTTAATCTGTTAATCAAATTTAGCAGAGAAAATTAAAGGTTTTTCTACTCATATACATTACTTCCCATGCAATTTTTACTTGCAAAGCTCAGTTTTAATCCTTAGCACAGCTCCCACCCTTAGTACCTCACAGCCTGAAGTCTGGTAATCGCTGCCCTAACAGTACTGATTATTTATTCCACTCACCTTCGATACTTTGCCACTGCTCCCTAGGACATCAAAACCTTCACATCCACTGTTATTATTTTGCATTGGGTAACCAAACCTACTAGCACACATGCCCCTACCCTTGACTAACATCTCCGTCAACCACTCGACAGGTGCTATGGCAGCAGCGAGTCATCAAACCCAATGAGTGATACGGAGAACAGGGTTATTGTTGGTTAGGTTGTGCCTTGTTGCTGGGTTACCTTGGACGCAGTTAGCCTAGCAACCAATTAGAGTTGACAGGCTGGACTTCTGGGCTGGGTGCTCTGAAAGAGTGCACATCGTTTGGTAGTGTGTGTGTGTGATGCCCACTGTAAGACAGGCGTGGCTGTGCAGTGTCCCCTGGTGGTGGCAGGGGGTGTACATGTTGTTGGAAGCTGGGCTGAGAGGGAGACAGGGACTCCGGGGGTTAGCTTCAACACTACAACTCAGCATGAGCACTGGTGTTGTAGGCAGTCTGAGGGAACTCCATTTCAGTGAGCTGTGTTTTGGCTCATTTCTGGCAGGGCAGTGAAAACCTGGTTGCACTGTAGGGACTTTTGACGAGCTGCAGTGTAATCACAGTCAGTGTGTGAAAACAGAGAGTGTTTTGGGGGAATATGAAAACATTTGCTCAAACTCCAGAATGAGATCTTATGACAAATCGTGATTGCCCCAACTCCGTATTTGAAAATGTGTCCCTCATTCTCGGAGACAGGCCTCCCTCCAGACTCGATGTCTGCCTTTATGGCAGGGGCACACAAAGTCTCTGCCTATGAAGCAGATATTGCCCCCTTCTAGGGCAGTCTCTGCTTCCATGGAAGTATTACCATCACTGGGACAGACTGTGCCTCTGAGGCAGGTGTTGCTCAGATCAAAGACAGCACCTGCCTCTGAAGCAGGTACCACCCCAACTCATACAGGCCCTGTCTCACGAGGCAGGCATTGCCCCACAGGCTGCTCCTGCATCCAAAGCAGGGTACGCAAGGACAGAGTGGACAAGGATTGCCTCCACACTCACTGGTGCAGAGGTAGGGGCAGCTAACCCCCCACCCAAACTGAACACAAAATCAAACTGGGGCGGAGGGAGCTGCACTCCCATGGTCTTTGAACTTAGGGGCTATCTCTGCATCAGGACATTGCCTATTTGGAGGCAGGGACTGCCCTAGTAGGTGCACTGGTTGTCTCAGAGGCAGGGCTGCTCTGTCTAGGGGCAACACCTGCAAGGAGTGAGATGTTGTCTGAGTAGTGGATTGTCTGTTTGAAGCAAAGCTTGCCTGGGACTAGTGAACACCTGCCTCAAAGGCAGTGGCAGTCTCCTCAGGATCTGGCCAGACAACAGAATGAGAGGGAGGAGCTTTGTGGTCTGCCTCTGAGGCAGTGTTGTTAGCCCAGTCATTCCTCCTGCAACCCTGGTGTCTCTGTCACATCATGCTGCAATGAACGGCAGTCTAACTCCCTGCGTCTTTGCATTGCAGAGCCTTGTTATGGGCAGCAGTGTAACCCTCGGTCTTCAGAACTCCCAAATTAGTCCAACATTTTCCTGTAACTTCAGGGCAATTTTTCTTATCTTTTTCTGTGTAGTACATTTTATGCAACTAGTGTAGAGAGAAATGCCTTAGAATGGACCAACTTTGCAAGGTATCATAAAAGCTTGCATTTTGTGGTACAGCATGTCACTCTTGATATCTAGCAAAGCTGGGTACATCACAGTGGAATACAGGACCAGTCAGAGAGCAGCTTTTCACAGTGCTGATGGCCTCACAACTGCCAAATGCAGCACAGAAGCCATCAGTTGAATTCAAAGAAAAATAGTTGCATTTTCATACAAACAGAAGATTTAAAACCATAACAAAGAAACCGATGTATATAAACATACGAAATTTGCCAGCAGAAACAGGCTACGTGGTCTATCAAGTCTGCTCTCGAATGTGCAGCTAGCACCTCAACTTGCAGCTGCCCCTTACACCTCCCCTTCACAATAACCCCTCACCCAGTCCCATCCCCTTTTGAGTCCCCCTTCTGTCTTACAGGATACCACCTCCTCTGGCAGAGTATTCCAATCTGCTTCCACCCTCTCCTTGAAAACGTGTCTCCTCATTTCTCTCCTTTATCTTCCCCCTTCCAATCTCAGATCATGACATCTTGTCTCCCTCCCCCTCTTTAACTTAAATATCCCTTCTGTACCTGTCTTGTTAATCCCCTTTAAGTACTTTAAGGTCTCAATCATATCCCCCCATCCCTCCTCTCCTTCAGGGTGTCCATATTCAACTCCGCAGACTCTCCTTGTATGACCAGTCCCTGGATCATCTTTAGTTGCTCTGCGCTGTACCCTTTCAAGTAATCTGATATCCTTCTTAGGCATGGGCACCAAAACTGCCCATAGTCCTCCAGGTGTGGCCTGACCAGTGACCTGTACAGAGGCAGGATCACCTCCCTGTTCCTGGAGGAGATTCCTCTCATCGAACAGACAATAGGCTGACTCACATTATGCAATTTATCAACACTTGTCAGGGGCAGGACGTTTGTAACTCATTTGTGACTCTAAAATGGCACAAAGTCAGAATAGCCCCACTGAAAACAATGCGGTCAAGAACCACACCAGTCAAAATGCCACTACTTTATCTTTTGTGGGGAGGTCTGCCCCCTGCACCTCCCAGACTAACAGATCCTAACTCCATGGGGAGCGGACCATGGGACAAGAAGAAATTGTGGGGCCGTGGAATATTGTTTCTATGGCCCCTTGTAAAAAAAAAACTAAGTCCCGATAAAGGCAAAATATAGGAAGACCAAGATTAGAACACCACTACCCAGTTGTACTGCTTCATGTGTTAGCCTTCCACACTACAGGAACAGCCTGGTCAATCTTCAGAATTCTGTTGCCCTTGTCCTGTGGCAGCTCCATGGACAGCGACCAGGGGAATGCTTACTGCGAGCGCTATCAATCCCCTCTCATTATTCATGGCAGTGCTTTTCAGACTAGCTCTCTCTTTATGTATGCTATTCTGGTAGTGCTATTCTGACTGGGTAGACTCTACCATTCTTGAGCCATGGTCCTGCCCGTTTCGCTCAGGAAGATAATAGTAATGTATTTTCATTCATGAGCTTGGATACACTGTTGAGTCAGTGACTCATTTACAGTGGTTTCTAATGGATCATTTCCAGGCATGTCCTGAAAACACGGGGCAGTTAAGTGACTTGCTCAGGTTTAAACAGTATGCTAGTGGAGGTTGCAGGTCTATTGCATGCACCAGGCTCATTGGCAGCTTGTTACTCAAACCTCTCTGCTATTCTGCCAGTCTACAAATATGAACTGCATATTTTGAGTTGGCCTGTTGCATATCTCTTATATTTCCCATGGAAGCTGAATTACTATTTTCCCAGAAAATCAGTGTAGGTCTATGAGAACCATTTCTTTATAGACTGCTCCATTTTCCTGTAAAATACAGGAATCCCTGTAGATCTGAGAGCCTTGTGACAGGCAACACAGTAACCCGGTGTTGTTGTGCTGTATTGCAATGGGCTGTAGTGTGCAGTAGCTTCAGTGTCTGTCACGCTTTAGATCATAGTGACAGGCTGTTGTGTAACCCTGGTGTCTTTTGGACTGTATTTCAATGGACAGCAGTGTATCCCCGGTGTCCATTGTGTTATAGGACATTTCATGGGCCATGCAACAAGCTGCAGGGCAAGCCAGAGGTCTTTTGCACTATAGGACCTTACAACAGGCTGGGTTTAAGGCAGTGCAATGGATTGTACTGTAATCCCAGATGTCTGTCTCACTGGGCCTTGAGATGGGCTGCAAAGTAACCTTGGTGTCTGCCACACAGTATGGCCTTGTGATGGGCTGCTATAAACCCCCAAACCTTGCAGTGGACTTCAGGGCAACCTTGGTATCTGTCATGCTGCAGAATCTTGTGACAATCTACAGTATAACCATCAGTGTCTGTTGCACTGTTGGAATCTAGGATGGACTACAAAATAACTATAGCAATGTAAAACGTACTGTGGTGTAACTCTGGTGTCTGTTGTGTTGTAAGACCTTGAAACAGGCTGTAGTGTAACCCCATTGTCTGTCACAATACAGGCTCATGCAACAGGCTGCTGTGTAACCCAAGTGTCTGCTGCGCATAGTGCCTCGCGATGGGCTGCAGTGTAACACTGGTGTGCCTTTCCTACTGTATAGTCTTTATGAGGGGCTACAGTGTAACCTGGGGCCTGTCACATTGTAGGGCCTCAGGTGGGCTGCAGTATAATCCTGGTGTGTATCACACAGTAACACTGTGTCACACAGTATGGCCATGCAGTAGACTGCAGTGTAAATTTGGTGTCTGTTGGTGTATGGCCTTGTAGCAGGCTGCATTGTAACCTCGATGTGTGTCATGCTGTACTCGCAGTGGTACTCACTGCACACGTGAATTGTTTTCCTAAGCCAGAAATGCTGTAAAAAAGCCATGATTTTTTAAAATACAAATCTGTAACTGTTTTTTTAAAACACAACATACTGAAAACCTTTCCATAGACCTTCTATACAGTATGCCACATAAATTGAAGCAGAGGGCACAGACAGTGTGAAGCCTGTAGTAAGTGGTTACTTATAGCAGAAAGGCACTTATTTCATATTAAATAGGTTTGGGTCCAGATCATGATTTAGAAAACTTTGCTCATTCTAAACATTTCTGTGCTAAAACTATTGAAAAGAGAAAAAAATAGCTCTAGTATCAGCCTTTGTCATATTTCCTGCATCTGTTTCATGGGCGTAAACTTTGTGTACTTGAAAGGACTGAAGCGCTCCAATGAGAGAGCGTGTCAATACTTTCATTTGCATGAAGCCGGCTGGCAAGCAGACAGCTCTGTCCCCGTTCCCCATCACCACCATCCTCCAAGCTGACTCTCCTCCCCCGCTTCCTCTGCAATAAGCATCTGGTTTTAATTTGTAGTCAAGATGGCTGGACGTAGTTCTATAACAGTTGACTATGCATGCATGATTGCTGCCTGAAATGCATTGTAACCTCTCTGGATTTTGAAACCCGTTGGATCTGTCTGGATCTAAACCTGATGGCAAAACACAACGCAGGAGACAGGTTTATAGAATAAAAGTTTATTCCCATAAACATGCATAAAAGGACAGCAATAATACCTGCTGGGAGTCTGGAACATCCGAACACCTGGTGTCATATTCACAGTAAAACAAACAAAGCTCATAGAATAATACTCTTACACAAAATTATATACTAGAGATTTAGGCAAAACATTTCTATTGTTGTATAGGGTGGGCATCTTGCAACCAAGGCCGTTATATGTTGCACTTGCACAATGATAAATATTATGCTGACTACAGCTATCCATAATACAATAGGATTGTTCATCTTATGTGCTGATCATAGCATCATGACTAATGACTGTAGGTGGCGCGGAGACCACAAACACATCGCAAGCATAACTAATTATATTGATCATATGGCTAATAACAGTAGGTGGCGCGCTAAGGCCACAAATATATCTCTGCTAAGTAGTAGTTTGTCAGTACTGTACATCACAGTTAACACCAGTAAGTACTGTTATACCTTATGTTGTATAATACAAAATAATAGTCCACATTAGGGATGGCAGATCTGGCGGTCTACAAACCCAAACAATTTGGGACTCTTAATGGACTTGAGGCTGAGGGACATTCCTAAGAGAAAACATTAGAGTCAGCGTCCAAGTTTTCTGCATTTTAAGAAACTTGATGTAGTCTGTGCTAAGGATCCACGACGCCTGAAGGACTCTGGCAGACCTGGGATTCCCTCCATCCACCCAGGCCAGCAGGGACACCGTATGAGGGATGGAGTGCAATTTACTAAGCATGGCCTCTATCTCTGCTGCCGTCCTTTTACTCCATGCACATGTCAGGCTCTGCCTGCTGCTGGTAGTGCCACTGAAAGACAGATGAGTCCTCCTTCTAGTCCTCCTCCTTTTCAGCTGAGGATGGGCAGCAGCACGTCCCAGTGTCCTAGATTCGTGAAGGTTTGCTCATAATATAGAGGGAGGATTAACTGACAGCCTGAGCTCAGACAGGTGGCATCTGCTGATGGGCAGCGAGGCAGGAGATGCATGTGCCACAGAAATTGTGGCCACAGCTCAGGAGCACAGAGAGAGGCAAAAGAGAGCTCCTCCACAAACTCATCCAGCTGTTTCGCTGCAGAGGTAGCCATGCCTGATCCATGCAGCTGCACTATGCAGAAAGGTAAAAAATATGAGTGAACTATTGCAAATCCTCCCGCTCCCTCCCTCTGTGTGCTGAAGTTTGCGAACACAGGCTCGTACCTTTGGTAAGTTTCAATATTTTGACACCAGATTTTCAACAAAGCCATTTCTTCGCAACACCTCATGTATATGACACCTTTCACTTTTCAAATCCTGGCCAAAATGTGTTCTCGCATCCTGAACAGTGATTTTGCAGTTGCTGCACAAAATCACCTTTCGGGCAGGAGTTGAAAATTTTTTACACCATTGTTTGTGAGGTGGCATCATAAGAAGGCTATGTTTAAAATTTGGCATACAAATATTAAACAACAAAGTTGTGAGGTTATGTTGCAGTTTGCAAACGCAGGCTCATAACTTTAATACTCTCCTGCTACATACGCAATGCAAGGAAACATTTGGCATTAGCAAATGCTTGTTTATCTTCCCGGTTTTCCCCACTTCACAAATATGCTGAAAAAAGATGCTCTTTTTTAGATTTTTGCAGAAACACATAGCGCCCTCCCTCCCACTCCTGGTTCTCTGTCCCCTCACATCTGTCTTTCACTGTCCCAAAAAAGTCTCATTCCATGTTTTCTTGGTGTCCCTGGTACAGTATTTAACTTTCAGAAACATCCCTGGCTTTGGCTTCTCTCTTTGATTCTCTTGCCTGCTTCCATATGCTTCAGTCTGTGGCTTGCTCTGTGACCACTTCAGTCTGTGTTTTTCTCTGTGCACTAAAAACAAGACTCAGCACTCAATAATTGGCATGTATAGCAGGCATAATTTAATAGAACAGATGCCAAACAAAGCCAAAACAGCTACAGGATGCACAGCATAGCAAACTCCCAGCGGTTTCATACAAACTGCGTCATCACTCGATGACATGCAGTTTGCATGAAACTGTCTGTTCTATTAAATTTTGCCTGCTATACACACCAATTATTGAGTGTTGAGTCTTGTTTTCAGTGGATTTGGTGAGGACTCGAGCACCTTTATTCACGGAGGAGCTGTTTTTGCTGTCACTGGTTTTCTCTGTGGCATGGTAGCTTGTTTTTGCAGTATCCTGCTTTTTTTACCATGATGGCATCAGTGATGGTGCACTTAGAATGCTTCCCCCAACCTGAAATGATCCTCCTTGATGTACTGCCTGTTCTGACTGGTCCATCCATCCACTGCCAGGAACACCAAGAATACATGCACAACAGTTACAATGTTACCATGACAAAATCCCAGGATGGACATGAAAGGGGATGGATATCTGAGA
The DNA here is from genome assembly GCA_016271365.2 of Neoceratodus forsteri. NCBI lineage: Eukaryota > Metazoa > Chordata > Ceratodontiformes > Ceratodontidae > Neoceratodus > Neoceratodus forsteri. Next base: position 816,232,298 of record CM028135.1, read on the forward strand.
GTACACAATGAGAGCTGCATAGAAGACAGCAGGTAGGATGGCCAACAGAAGTGGCTAAAGTGAGTGATGGATAAGTGGGTGTTCTCACAAGGTGAAAAAAAGACATCCTGCTGGTGACTATACAAGAGAGAATCAAAGATAAACGAGTCAGATAAGTGCGTGCTGACTGTACTGACCACCCCCATGCACAGCTTCTTTCCTGATGTTTTGAGCTGTACTCACAGTGATTCTAACATCACGCTCTTTCCCTCTAAAGATTCCATCCTCTAATGCCTCTATTTCTCTTTGTTACCCACCTCCTTTTCCCTTATACCATCTTGCCTATACATGGTGTAACCTGGCATCCCCTGGTCCCAATCGGTATACCAGGTGGCCCACGTTTCTGTAATCCACCACCATTTCTTGGAGCTCACTAATTTTGTTTCCTGGGTCCCTGCCATTTAGGCAGACTGCCTTCCAGCTTATACCTGTACCCTCTCCCTGTTTTTCAGTTCCTCTCCCCTTTCCTTCCCTTCCCTTCTTAATTTCCTGATTTTCTTGTTCTTTTTTTTTATTCATACATTTTGCTGTCCTGCTGTGGCATGGTGTGTTTACCACCTTCTGACCAGATATACCGGCCTTCATGAAGATATGGCTCAAAGAGGGATTTACCTTTTGCTTTCCCCATTCTTTGTGTGTACACTTGTCTCTTGTAGGGACACCAACATCTGGTACCAAGATCCCCGAGGTGGGCATGCTGATGCACACTCTGTCCAGATGTAGTACAGCATCCAACCCTCTCTCTCAGTGTCTTGAGCCGCTCTGCCACCCACAGTCTACAGGTGGCAGTAGTGCTACAGCACATTGCTCCCTCCCCTTAGAAGGAGGAGAGCATCTTCTGGGATGCTACATCCTCCCTCCCCCAGTTGGCCCCCACTAACCGAGGCTCATTCCCAAACCCAGGTCACCAGTGTTGTAACTGGTAGCCCTAACATTGCACCGATGGGCCAGCCTGAGGTTCCTATTCTTAACTGGCATCACTTGCCTTCCCCAACACCCATTCTTAACCTATTATGTATTCACACCTTGCCACTTTTATTAACATTGCTCCTAGCCCCCATTTCTGAGGGAGTCTTAGCTGGGTTTGCTCCCTCTCTTGTCGGGTGAAGGACATCACCCTTGAAGACTCTCCTGTCTCAGATACTCTCCCAATTGCCCACAAACTGGTACCCTTCCTACTCCTGACACCATCCCTTCAACCACCCATTAAACTCATCAGCCTCCTTTTCATCATTCCACCCTTCTCCTCCCCCATACTTGCACAGAGAGGACCTTGGAAAAGGCCAGGGAAGCAGAGTGTGCATTCAATCTGTCCTCCAGCCTTCAAAAGTGGCACTTTACTACTCTGTAGGCTGGTTTGCTAGATTGTTGATACCCAACTGTACCAAAACCTCAAGATCTCCTGCCTCTACTATCCTTCTCATCATTCCCATGTCCTGGATGGCTGATGCGCCTGAAAGGCATCTAAACATCCCTTCCCCTTCCCATTCTTCTCAACACCTTCTCCACCCCCCAGTCATAGAGTCCACTACAACTAGCATACTCCTTGCTACCTTACTCCTGCTGTCACTATTGGGCTCCATTGAGTTTATTTATTTATTCAGTTTTTGTTGATTAGGAAAGGACAACTAGACGATTCTGCCTATTTTCATACTCATCCCAGGGAAGGAGGAATAAAGATGGAAACAGCTGACACTGAACTGGATTAAGCTGTTGGTGGTATTTTTAGTAAAATGGAGGAAATATGGCCAGGGCACCGGGGGAAATTCCTCTACTCTTTTCCAGAAGTGCCATGGAATCTTTAACATCCACCTGAACCGCCCACAGCAGGCAGATGGGACCTCAGTTTAGCATCTCTTCTGAAAGACGACACCTCAGGAGTGCAGCACCCCTCATGCTGTAGTACAGAGACAGTATTGTGATTTAGCCCAAGGTCCTGGTGCGGGATGGAACTCACAGCATTCTGATCTTCTAGCCTCAGAGGACAGTGTAAACCTGCTGAGCCACTGTTCACTCCTCCCAACTAACTCTAAGGCCCCCCCCAGTGGTGAAAAACAGTTTGCTGTTGGGATGTAGTGAGCTTGGTCAACTGTCTTTTCACTGCCCCTACCAACTCCCCTTCCTCCCCACCACCCTCCACCCCCTAGGCCAGTGGACCTCTAAGGCAGTGGGGTGCAGGGTGTGCTTGTAGATATAGTACCTATTCAGCCGGAGACACAGCAGGGATAATCCAACCCTTGCTGCTACCATCTGTTCATGAAGCTCTATAGGTCTTCTACATATAGGGCAGTGCCCTGTTCTCCAAAGTGTAACCTGAGAGGTGAGCACCCCACAGTTCTTGCAGCTAATTCTCTGCTGTACCTATGCTCCATACTGTCTACCGATTACCTATCCATGATACCTTCTTGATTCCTGTTTGTGATGGTATATATTTCTGGTACTGACTTTCTGTCCACTTCATGCCTGGAACCCTTTAGTTACTGTACTCTACATCATGCCCCATCCTGGATAGGGAGTCAGTCACACAACAGTATTTACCCATATTATATGGCTGCCCATTGAAACACTATGAACTGCAATATTATGCTACCCCAGATAGCTTATCTCTTAAAACCCTTGTGAAACTTGCCTTGCTTGTTACAACTGTACTAAAAACTGCATAAAGCTTCCAGAGTTCCCTGCGGAACAGGGGGCCTACATTTGGATGCCCCACCATTACTTTGTGACACCAACACAATGAGATGCATGCAGGTGTGGGGCTTAAATACCCTGTCTCTTCTAAGCATTCTTCAGGTCCTCCCCCACTCAGATAACTGTCTTACAGGTTGCAATTAACCACTCAACACACAAGAGACTGACAATATTTTCCCAGGCAGGTTTCCCTTCCTGGCTAATAAGAGTTACAGAAATAAAACAAGCATTTGTCAATGCCGAATGTTTGCTTGCTGGTATTGGCATTGGTAGTGTAGAAGTTACAGAGCTGCATAATAGGAATGGCAGTGAAGTATTGAACTGAAGCCAACCCCACCACCACCCTGCAGAGAGTGACAGGCATTGGGGTGTGCTTTTGGGTCATCAGGCATAACGACCACGCCATTTCACCACACCCTACACTGCAGACACTGACAAGTGTCACGGTGTGCCATGGGGGTCTTTGGCCCTTATGCGCACCCATTCCATCAGGAAATACGTGAGATGGGTGCGGTATAGGAGAATGGGGGTGATGTTTGGGCCTGAAGAGTCCGAGGCACACCTTTGGATGCCTCTCACTGGCTGCAGGGTGGGTGGAATGGTATGGCGTGATGACAGGCAAGAATCCCAAGTCACACCCCTGATGCCTGTCATTCTCTACAGGGTGGGGCGTTATGGTCTGAAACCCTAACGCCTCAGGCATTCGTTGGTATTTTCACTCCAAATTTTCAACATGTTTTTTTTGTGACCCCCACCTCATGAACAGTAGCAATATCAGTTTGTTAGCTGAAAACTGCTTTTGCACAGCGACTATGGCATTTGGCACCACAGGTGCAAAAACACATTCCAAACAGGATGTGAAAAATGACAGCGGTACTGTTCATGGGGAGGTGTAAAAAATGGCAATGTTAAAAATCTGCTGTGAAAGTCTTAAAAAAACTGATGAAGTCACGAGCGTGTGTAGAAACTGTGCAATGCACACCCGTAATGTAACTAGTTTGGGGATTTTCTTACAGCAGATTGTTAACTCAGGCATTTTGGGACCTCTGATCGTGAACAGTGTCAGTGTGATTTTCTTTATCTGTCCCGAACAATGATTTCCCACAGAGACCACGCATTTCTGTGCTGAAAGTGTGAAAACACATTTCGGCCATGTTGTAGAAAATGACAGCTGTACTGTTCATAAGGAGGTGTGGAAAATGCCACTGGTGAAAATCTGGACTGAAAATATTCGCAAATTCATGAACTTACGAAGAGTGGAAACTGGAGCAATGCTCACTGTAACACAGTCATTTTATGGAGTTTTGTCACCAAATTTTCAACATAGCCATTTTAAGACCTCTGCTCATGACCAGTGTCACAGTGATTTTCTTAATCTGTCCCAAACATTGTTTTCACACCGACTGTACCATTGTGCACTACATATGCGGAAACACATTTTGGGTGAGATGTGAAAATGGTAGCTGTACTGCTCATAAGAAGTGTGGTAAAATGGCACTTTGAAAATCTGGGTGTGCAATACTACAAATTCACAAACTTGCCAGTGTGCATAGGAACTGCGCAATGTGCTCCTCAAATAGTAATTTTTTGGAATTTTTCACCAAATTTTCAACATAGCCATTTTGACACCTCTGCTCATGACCAGTGTCGCTGTGATTTTCTTAATGTGTCCCCATGCATTGATTTCAAGACACCGACTGCGCCATTGTGCGCTACATGGGCAGAAACACGTTAGAAAACAGATGTGAAAATGACAACTGTACTGCTCATAAGGAGTTGGTAAAATGGCAATGTTGAAAATCTGGAGTGAAAACATTGAAAATTTGTGAACTTAGAGTGTCGCGTCACGAACTCTGCAATGCACGCGGCTAAATGAAACAGTCATTTTAGAAGTTTTTCACCAAATTTTCAACATAATCATTTTATGACCTCTGCTCTTGAACAGTGCTACTGTGATTTTCTTAATGTGTCCCGTACATTGATTTCACACATCGACTGCGCCATTGTGCACTACATGGGCGGAAACACGTTTTGGGTGAGATGTGAAAATGACAGCTGTACTGCTCATAAGGAGGTGTGGTAAAACGGTAATGTTGAAAATCTGGAGTGAAAATATTGAAATTTCTCAAACTTATGAATGTGCATAGGAACTGCGCAACGCACGCTCGTAAAACAGTCATTTTTAGGAATTTTTTCACCAAATTTTCAACATAGCCATTTTAAGACCTCTGCTCATGAACAGTGTTACTGTGATTTTCTTAATGTGTGCGTGCAAGCAAACATAAAAAATGTCACTAAACACTCACCCAAAAGCACTTGCATCTGCCTACTCACACAGACCCTTTAAGTGTGAAAGGAAATGAATCACCTTTTCTTGTTAAGGCTAGTTGGTCTGGTATCTCCTTCTCAGTTCTCCTAGAGCTTGGACTGCAGTTATCAAATAGCCACATGAAACAGTATCAGATTGCAATCT